>OX103958.1:22498740-23698740 GCA_944470425.2 Schistosoma bovis | reverse complement strand
AACCACTATCCATCTTTGAGTAAAAAGCTTGTGACTTAAGGCTATATCAAGACGATTCGCACAGGATGCACATATGCCAACATGAGACTGATCAATTGAAGTCCTAAATAACAAAATGGGAAGATACAAGTAAAACAACACCAAGTGATTCAATAAATATTGTTCAAAATTCACGGAAATGTAGACGTACGGTGAATGGTATCTGATTCATCATCATTGATTTTGATGACAAATTGATTTATATAACTGTAAATTGCTATCAAATGAATTAGCCGGAGCACTTATTTTATATATCCCACCTCCGTTTATTTTGATACGCAATGCTGGTTGAAGTAGACGTCAAAAGATAAAGATTGCAAGACCAATTCATGGCATCAGTTCATGAAACCACTGACTGTTTTGTCTGAGTCATATTAGTAAGTTCAGACCATCAGGTTGAAGATGCTTATTATTATTATTATTATTATATATTTTATAATATATATGAATCGTTCGGAGTATTAGCTAGTTGCAATGTCTCGATGTGATGGTTGTACTTCCTTTATTTTGATTCAAAAATTTCCATCAGGAGTGATAATGCATGGAAAATACGAAAATGATACATCAAGAACTGTTTAGTAAAAGAACCATGTATGTAGTTGTCCCTTGAGATGTACCGTCATACTCTTACGTCGTCAGAACCATTACTAACCTAGTTCCTTTTTCATACCTTTCAAAAAAGAAATATCTTTCCGTAGTATGAACAAAAGAGAAGTGACATACTCTCATACACTTACAACGGCACTCAAGACTGAATTATTACTCAGTATTGTGGTTCAAATTCTTTATCACTGTCATACAATGGTTGATACTTTAATGGTGAATTTAGCTAAATCTAATGTACTAATAAACTGTAAATTCATTGAATTATACAAAAAAAACATGTTCTTTGTGAGATATAAATGTTTTATAGTCAATCCATGCCTATATTGAGGTTAGGATTGTGGAGATTATTAAGTTTTGATTGAGATCGTGAACCGATTGATGTTAGACCACTACTGAAAAACTGGAAGCATCGTATTGTGAGTATCAGTGTTTCCATTTAAAATGAAAACTATGTTCAAATGGTATAAATCTTCCATATATATATTCAAAAGGGTTTTGTGGATATTATAGTCATTTTAATAGTTGATATCATGAGCCAATTGAAGCTAGACCATCATAGAAAACCTGAAAATACTAGAAGATCGTTTCATTCTATTGTGAGACTTCTCACCAGTACGTATCCACGATCCCGCTTCGAACCTAGGACCTGTCAGTCTCGCACGCAAACGCTTAACCATTAGACCACGGAGCCGGCCACTATCTAACGGTGTTAATGTCTAACTTCTCTACTCTTTGAGAGGACCTAAATAATCTTTATCAAGTTATCCTCTTTCATTTCATGTAATTGTTGCTATCGTGCTTTTTTTCCCAATGATCTTAACATAATCATTATTATTATTATTCTCAATTGTATAACTTCAATTATGAGATAATAATAATAACACGAAATAAGGATTATTTGAATGAAATGGTTTGTATGATGTACTTTTCTCCACCCCACACCACACCACACCACCCCATCGTATTCCACCCAACCTCACCCCTATTTATTTTAAGTAACAACAACATCAAAAAAAAAAGAAATAGTATCAAGGGATAATTAGTGCTTTTTTTCGATTTAATCTTCATTTATCATGCAAACACATTTAATATTCAGTGCTTAATTGTATACGATATACTTACCTACCTACCTAACTATCTATCTATATACACTATCCCATTCCCTATTATACTACTCTATTTATCATGCTTATTTCTTTATATAAATAAGGGGAATAAGAGGAACATATAAAACAATAACAATTCTCATATAAGTAAGTAAGTAATTAAGTGAAGAAAAATGGCATGGATGGTTGTCACGTAAACTTAATATAACTCTAATTGGAATAACGGTCATGTTTAGAATTATATTAATTATTGAATTTGTTATATTATGCTTTCATTGTGAATCATCTTGAATGAAGTTATAATGTAAAAAGAAAATATGACTTTGTAATCAATAAACTTTAATCTATGAAAAGTCAGTCAGTCAGTCGGTAACAACGTAGAACTTCATATGTACGTACATCAGTTCGAGTTGCTATGCCACATTAACACAGAGATGCAGTTGTCCATTCAAATTCCATAGTGTTAGAAGTAGTAAGAGTATAAGCAGTAATCGGAAATATTAAAGCTTGAAAAGTAGGATTCATAACAGTTATTTACACTTTTACTGTTTGACTATGGGATTTTGGTTTTATTTAATGACTAAAATAACAAAAATACACTATATACTAGTAGTAGAGATGGCGAGACTCTAATTTATGGACGAACCAATCAGAGGCGTTTGAAGGATTTCAAGGTTACGGCGCCAACTTTAGTGCTTAATGCTAACGTACTATCGGTTCACAGGGAATTTTGTACAAAACGAGATAATTGAGCGGAAGAATCAATCAGGTATAAGATAACAGATCTCAGATTCGGGCACGAAAGCCTTTCATCCGTTTGGCTAAATAGATTTCTGGCATTATAGCTGATGTCAGTTCGTGATGAAAACCTCATATATAATTCCTAATTAAGGCAAATTATGACAATTATTGAGAACTGGATAATAAAAGTACCAGTAACACTGGCTGCAGACAGGTACTACAATATATACGGATGTTTGGAGAGCCTACAGACTCTTACATAGGCTTGGTTATTTGCATCTTGTCGTTATCCACAAGTAGTATTTTGTGTACTCAACAACCGGAGTACACACAAGCAATATTGAAGCTATGTGGTCGAGACTGAAAGAGTTTTTAGATTTTATCATGGTTCCAGAGGCCGCCTATACTGTAGCCATATGGATGATTCCCTCTACTGCATGCATTACGATTTTAGAACCTCTTTCTAACTTTGACAAGTTTTTGAACTACGTATAAGAAGCGTATCCACTTTATTTCTTTGGTCTTGTATAATATATCTTTACTCTATAATTACTGTTCGGTGATTGGCTAATATTTCTCATGGTCGCTTAAGATTCGTTCAAAGGTCGTCGATAAATTAGAGTCTCGCCCATATGGTGTATTTTTAATAACAAACTTTCTGTAACAGATTGATAACATCTTTGACTTGATCCCAGCTTGTCAATTGTCTGAATCTTATAATCCTTTCTAAAACATCACTAGTATCCACAACCATTGGGCACTCAATATTAGTTTGACTCGTTGATGGTATAGAACTATCCATAATACTGAAGAAAAAAAAATAACAAACCGTAAACAGTTTTCTTTCATTGCTCCCAATAACATCATAAATGACAGGTAGGAACGAGCATGTGGACAGTTAGAGTCCCATGCGACAGTAACACTTATTTTAGCTATAAAAAAAAGAACACTAACTTCAACTTTCGATATCTACAAAATAATACTCAAAACAAAAATGGACTAACATTTTATAACACAAGACAAGCGAGCTTGCCTGAAGGAATACATTAACTTGAGTAACAGCAGTATACACCAAGAAAATCCTTTGAGTCTCCTTGACGAGGCACCAAATAGATATACGCCACGTAAATCATTCGATCTGTGTGAGGGCTGGGATACTACCCGGGTGCCCAAAACGAAGGAGATAGTTTTTTTGGGGGGCACACCCAGAACCTTCGACCTAAAGGTGTGATTCACAAGACAGTGGAGCAACGTTAGGAGATACAGTCACATGGTACCCGTTGACCAATAATTGTTTCACGCGCCATTTTTTCACTCAGGATACTGGAGCTCATGTTCACCATTAGTTCTAAATCAGGGGTTTCCAACTCCCCTAGGTGAACTCTCCGTGTCCACCAACCCGATTGAAGCGTCAGACATTCGCTTTTTGTCCTCTTAATTTCGTACACAACACTCCTGGTGCGAGAAGGCAGTGAGTAAGAATTTCCTTGTAGTGGTTCTATGAACGTGGTCATTTGAGAGCATTTTGAGAGGGAAAGCTGACTCTTATCACTCTCGGCCATACCAGAGCATGTGGAGGCTTTACTGTTACCGTGTTAAACAGAAATTTATTATGACTACTATTGTAATAACTATCATTAAGGAAAATAAGTATAAACATTTGTGATTGTACAGCTTTGAATATAAATCCGCCGTAAAAGGAACTCTTCGTTGAACCAATTTTTCTTATTTTAGTAAGGTTAGTACAATTAATTAATCGAGAAGATAATGTTCTCGAAGATTCTTTGAATTTTCAGGATAATTAAGTTAAAAATCTATCCACTGAAAGGATTAGTTTTAGAAGTATGTTGAACGATTGGTTTGATTGACACAATCAAAACGTGACGTAAATTCATGAAGTCATTATCTGTTAGTCTGTTCCATGTTGATAAGTCTACACTAATTGATTATCATAACCAATGATTGGAGATACTGAACTGACTAATACGACTCACTATCCGTCGTAATCGCACAGATGCATCCACTTTTCATATATCTGATGCATATCAATTGTACGGGTTCATTATTACTCGTTGGATCATCTTGTGCCAGTTCAATCTTCTCTACTTCTACTACAACTGCTGCTACTACTGACATTGTTATTACTAGTTCATCCGTCTGTTGTGATGTGGCGTTATAACTTGAACCAATACATACATGTGCTATATTGTACAGTGATTATGACTGATGAATTGGAAACAATTAGAGAGAAGAAAAGTTAAACCAGAAAGTAATCACATGTTTCATTCAACCATGAAGTCAGTCAGTTATAACGTAGGACCACGCACATATATGCGTCGGTCCAAGTTGCCATACCGCATTAGCACAACAAAGATCAACACCGAATTTACTATAGCTAACTCAATGGTAGTGATATATAACATTTTATTTCTTTTATTTTATTTGAACACATATATTCGTACAGGAGTGCGCCAAATATATATGCGCCACACAATTTCAGTTCATTAATTGCGTGTGGGCTGCGTTACTGCCCGGGTGCCCAGACCGAAGCAGGTGGTTCTCTTAGGGGGCCACACCCCGAGCCTTTGACCTAAAGGTGTAACCCAGAAGGCATTGGAGCATCGTAAGGAGATGGTAGCCGGTGACCGAAAATTGGTTCATACGCCATTTGTTCCCGCAGGATACTGGAGCCCATGTGCACCATTGGTTTGGAATCCGGTTAAAGCACCGGACATTCGCTTTTCGTCCTCTCATTTTCGTAAACAACACCCCCGCCACGAGAAGGCAGTGAATAGGACTTACCTGGCAGAGGCTGTATACGCACGGCCGTGTGAGAGTATTTCGAGAGGAAGGGCGAACCCACCCCGCTCTCGACCATACCAGGGCGTTTGGGGGCAATATATAACAGAAAGATTGTGTATAATGATATAGTACAGGAAAAAGGAATTCGTTAGTAGAAAGATAGGTATAAAGTTATTTTAATCTCACGATCCAAAGAAAGACAAAGACTGTATACACCTACACCATTGTGATCGATTCTGAACCATGTCACCAAGGGTCTCCAACCATTAGTTACGATAGTCACACGGACCCCAACCAAGTAGTCTGTATCTACCAACATGAAGTTAGTGACTTCAAGCACTGATGACACGTTTTAGGTCTAGCCACCCCTAACTTTCTTCCACTCATCCCCCAACAATAATCAGCATTGCGCGTCGTAGTAATCGATGTTCAAACATCTCTGAAATACCAAAACTGTATAACCAAACAAACCTACATCAAACTCAAATCTATATCACTTAACCAATTTGATGTGATATTCCTGATCTTCCAAATGATTCACCTCAAAAGTAAAACAAAATATACTCGAATATTTTACTTAAAACGAGAATGAAAAAACAAAAACCAAAACTCAACCAACTTTAGATGTTTCGATGAATCAAACTCAATCAATTGTATGATGATTATCATCAGTAGGTTTTAGTTTTGCTTTTCGTTTCTTTTCTGTTCAATTTCGACAAATAAACAAGCATCATTATTTATCAATAATCTAAATCTATTTTTTTTGTAATTTATTCATACACAAATATTGTTGTGATGGAATTAATCCACCATCACCACCACCACCACCACAACAACAACAACAACAACAATTATCCCCCACCCACATTCAATTTATCATCCCAAGAGAATTAAATGTTAATCAAGTTGTTGTTGTTGTTGTTGATACAAGGAAGACAAATGACAGACCTGCCAATCATAATGGGAAAGAGAGCAAGAAAGGAAAAAATTCTCTTTCGCGAATTATTCACAATTCAGAATCAAACTAACAACAACGACCAAAAGCCAAAAAGAAGGGAAAAAAAATAAAGATTGGAATAGTTGATTAACATTTTTACAATCAACGAAATTACAGACAACATTGTTAACATTTATCACATTTACATACGTCAATATATACACATCAAATAAGTCTATATACATATATATATGTGTGTGTGGAGGAGAGTACGAGAGATTGGAAAATTGTGGACAAGAAAATGAATAGACAGATCAATCAGTTAGGATTATTGATGAACTTGTTCATGAATACCACTACTACTACTAGTAGTAGTAGTAGTAGTATTGTTTCGAGTATATTCTCAATATAAAACAACCATACACATGTATATAAGTAAATTACTAAATCACCAAAGTTATTCCATATATATATATATATATATATATATATATATATATATATATATATATGTAAACTATTGAAGCGAGGAAACGAAATCCCACACGTATAGACAAAAGAAGAAAAAAAAACGATAGAAACTAAGTGAATATATAATGGGCATACGATTATTATGAATCTGTTCATTGTTCAATGAGCATTGATTTCTTTTTCTCTCTTTCTCTCCTTATTCATTCATTCACTTAGATTTCTGGTTGATGAAGCAAATAGAGTAAGAGAGCAAATGAGAAAGAGATATGAAGTGAATATTATTAACAAAGTTATATGATTCATAAAAACAAAAATGATATTGAATAAGTTGAAAAATGGACGACTAATAGTATAGTTTGACTTCCAATGAGTTATCATTCATGTGAATCAAAGATCATCTACATTTGTGTAGTTGATTATCATTAACAATTTCAATGTATATTGGGGTTATCAATTAAGTTCAGAATACGAATAATATCAGCTTTCATTATAGGAATCATAGTGTTTCAAAGCAAAACATATTACTTATACTTCGTCATCGATTAAATCCACCATTTCAACGTTGTTTACATCTAGCACTTGTAGATCCCGGTGTATATTTACAGGTTTGTGTTGTTGTTTGTTATTTGTTCATTTATTCTTTCTTGTGTCATAAGTAATTGTTATGAGTTTTGCCCTGTTCATTATCAAGTAACTAAATCATCAATCAGAACCAACCGATTTATACGACTTTCGCCCTATGTCTAACCAGTACGAACACTATCGAGTAAACTCTGAGTTCTTATTGGTTTTCCAAGATAGTAGATTCACACCTAACCCAACTGGTTCAGACCAGAACAAACACCAATATCAGCTTCCACTGCACAAATCATTTATTTCACATATATTCAGTTCATTATATACAAACAAAACAGATCACATTATTTGCATAAAATAGAAAGTAACAATCATTACAAGATCAAGTGAAAAGGTGACTGTGATTGTGAAAGACTGTAATTAGTAATTTGTGAAAAACTCGAGAATAGTAAGTCGAATGGTAGTAGTCAATAAGTCAAATGGAAACTTCTAATAAAAGGAATATGAATATAGTTAGTTAATAGTTATCTAATAGGAATATATGTAATAATAATAATAATAATAATAATCGATAAATATCTCCTAGTAGCTAAGATTCATGGTGAGACTAATTTATGGACGACGTTTGAGCGACGCTAAAGTGACTTTAAGAATGTCCACTCAATAATCAGGACCAAATGAGGAATATGGACCTGTGTGAAGAATTCGAATTATGATTTACAGTTGATGGTTAAGGTTAGAAATTAGATTTAGGATTTTCATCACGAGCTAACATCAGCTATAATACCAAAACTCTACGTAGCCAAATGGATGAATGGATTTCGTGCCCCCGAATGCCCTAGTACGGTCGAGAGTGGAGAGAGTCCGCTTTCTCTCTCTCTCTCTCTCTCTCTCTCGAAATGCTCTCACATGGCCACGCGTATATAGCCTCTGTCAGGGAAGTCCCACTCACTGAGTCCTCGCACCAAGAGTGTTGTTTACGAAATTGAGAGGACCATTTAAGCTATTTGCTTAATTCATACAAGGATTTGAATCAAACTGTTGAATCATGTGCTATATACAAAATTAATACAAAGGATTTGTCTACAAAGCAATATAGTTACACATGATAAACATCTCTATTCATTCACACAAAAAACGAAGGCAAATTATCCGTTATATTCTTAAAAATATATATCAATTCATAAATTACTGACTCTTAGTAAGTAATATAATAAAATATACAAAATTACATACTTGAGTATTGAGGGAATGTATTATAAAATGTGCAAACATAACCAACATCATTAATTTTAGAAATATTCACATTTTTATTTAACCGGTATGTAGTTCAGCTGGAGAATAAGTCCAGTTCTATTTGATAATTGTCAACTAGATGAGCACTACTTACGTTCATGCTCAGGTCGTAGGCTCCATGTGTGGCCCCCTAAGAAAACCACCTCCTTCGGTTTGGGCACCCGGGCAGTATCTTAGCCCTCACACAGATCAAATTAGATTTGTGTGGCGCATATGTATCTGGTGCCCTTTTGTACAAATATCTATGTGCTCAAATATAATAAATAAACAAAATCCGAAACCTGTTAACGTATATGTGATTGATTCGTCTAAAAATTATAGTTTCGCCAACAGGATTATTTTTAATAAAAAATGTTTTGGGATTGTTTGATTACTAGAGACAACGCTGACCAATTTGGTAATATACCATGATACAATGTGATTGAGGGCTAAGAGTTTGCAAGATCGAATGATTGACGAAATGATTAGTCAGAAGAATAATTTTTATTCATCTTATGAAATAACATGACGGCAAAAAAATTAACATGATTAGATATGGACAAAATTAAGATTGTTAGTTGGTCATTCGTTAATAAGAGACTGATTGTTAGGCTTCTTCAACAGAACCTGTGTTTATGAAAGTTGACTTCTAGTTTACCACTGTACTATTATTACTACTACTACTGGTCGTAGGTATAAAACAATTGATTGAATTCAGTGAGTTAGTGATTATATCGTTGGGTTCTTTTAAACCAAATATTTATAGATTCAAACAACAACTCTGTTCTACATAGTTTGATTTGATCAGCTATGGTATTGGTAATAGTCAAACTATTATTCTTCACACATATATGCATTAAAGAGTGACTTAATTATTGAATACACAAAGTTGTGCTTCGATATCGAATTTAATTGTCAATTAACTACTGACGGCATAAAATTTGAAAGAAACCTAAGGAAAAACAAACAAAAAACACGGGCATCAGTTCACAAAGATGTTGAATATTGGTCTGATATGTTGGTAGTTATAGACGACAATCCGGTTGAGATCTATGAAATAATCGTGACCAGTGATTTAAGACAATTGCAATCACACAGATTCATCCACTTCTTATCTTTCTCTAGATCTTCAGTTTCAGTATTCCTTTATACATAATTCATTAATCTTTCTCAAAATATATTCTTGAATGTTGGATCTATTTACAATATAGTTATTACAATCAATACTTCGATTCCCTTCCCATTCATCTTATTGTGCGAATGTATTAATGGTAATTCGGTCTAATGCAAATAGTCAGCCAATTCAGTGTTGATGATGACTGACTAACTAAGATATTTAATTTGTAAAAAAAATGTATCGATTCAGGGAGAGAAAGAGAAACAACTCCAGTTTAACTCGAAGTGTACCTTGAACAGGAAACCAACAATTGTAACAGCATTTCAGTTGTCTATTAAACTAAATTAACATAAATCATACTTACTTTCAACATAAAGATCTTAATGCAATGACGGAATCGAAATAATATGCTTCACATAACTTTGGGGGGGGGGGGTAAACAAGAGAGAAAATGAAGTTAAGTTCCCATCTGAAAACGATGTCTTATGATAAGTTCTACCATAGAAATTCTACTGGTTATTATTACGTAGTAATAGGAGTTTCCATAATAATGATAAGGTGACACTGGTTTGATTTATTTGTTTAATCTGGTTCGCGTTCTTTTTATAGGAAACCAGCTTCCAACTGAAGAGGAAATCTGGAAAATACGGAAATGGATAGGACACACGCTAAGTAAACCGCCAAACTGCATCACGATGCAAGCCCTAACTTGGAATCCTGAAAGGAAGTGGAAAAGTGTAAAGCCAAAGAATATATTACGTCGCAAAATAGAAGGAGATAGGAAAAGGATGAATAATAACTGGAAAGGATTGCCCAGGACAGGTTTGGATGGAGAATGTTGATGGGCTGCCTATGCTCCTTCACGAGGAGTAAGAAGAGTAAGTAAGTTAGATACAGTACCTATGTAAGATGAAATAGGAAACTACGTACGAACAGAGTAGATAGACTAAACTCTTGAAGAGACAAATGGTGTATGAAAATTCTTTGGTCACTGAATACCGTGGTATCCACCAACTGAAGTTCTAAACTAAACTTGTAGATCTTCTAAGTAAACAACCTTGATTTCTAAGGAATTCTATCACAGTTCCAACGACATACAATTATTGAAAGATACCTATTGTGTTAGAACATATCATTGAGATGGTGAAGATTTGTAGCTCAGGTGAATAATTTTGATGGAGTTTTGTTTTCTGAGCTGGATGGTTCGGTCATGAAGCTTTCGTCGTCCTTCTGAACGAAACCATCAGTACAAACTTCAGGTAGAAGTGAAGTGTTCGAATTTCTCCACATATGTCTCTCACAGCTTGTCCTGTAGACCTCGATGTTGATTGGTTCTTGCTAACCTTAAACCTATCATTGTTTACTTCTTTGTTTTGGTTTTATCTCACATTGGCATGATTGATATGATCCAGCTCAGAGAACAAAACTCCATCAAGAACACATCATTCCTATACGAAGGAAGCGATCAAATTAAAACAATAACATACAGAGAGAGAAGACCAATTTACTATGTATAACTTCTATAAATATAAAATGTTTACATACATTCAATAAAATCTCAATTACATATTTGTGAGTGTGTGTGTGTGATCTGAATATGAGAAAAATACCTAAATACATTTTCAAAAACAAATGAGACCATTTGAAATATAGAAACAAAAAAACCAATTAGATATACAATAAATAACCATGTTTTTAATTGATAGTAAAAAATTTCAATATATTTGGTGAAAAGAATTGAATATTGTAAGATTATACAAGACCTGAGATCCATGTCAAACGTATAACATGATCCACTTTTCGACGAGTTGATTTTATACAGCCTAAATATTGTAATTCTGCTAATCCTTGCAAGAAACGACATCTAATAGAAAGGGGGAGTAAAACAAAAAAAGAGATAGAGATAGAGATGCATACAAACAATAATGATCGCGACAATCAAAAAAGTAAACTGTGGTTAGTAATAATATTGAAAGTCAATAACAAATTCCTACCTACGTGGTCGTGGATGAGCAGTTCTTAGGAGTCACATACTATGACGAAACGGACATCCAGGGATTCCAGGTTTTCAATGGTCGTCTAACATTCATCGGTTCATGACCTTAATCAGGTGATATATATTCAATACGTGGGAAGTTTTCACAAATCAGTAGTTAGACAGTCAGAAACATTCATGCTAATAGGACCACACCTTTCCCAAACGCCCTAATATATGGCCAAGTATCCGATCTTTCTCATTGCCAGGGAGGTCCAACACACTATCTAAACAGGACCAGAATGCTTTCAAGAACGTAAGCGAGATGTACAGAGAGTCCCCCTAGAAAACCTGGAAAACTCTAATTCCAAATCGATGGTGTACAAAAAGCCTTAGGATCCTTAAATGAATCTATTTTGGTTACCGGATGGAAACCATGAGACTGAATCTTCCCCAGTAGCTTTTTGAATTAGAACTTTAAGATAGAGGCTCGAGGAATGGGTGATGAGATTATACCTTAAAATGTACATTAATCCATTAGTTTAGAAACATTTTTGATTAAGTCATCAAAAACGCTATTTCATCATGAATTTATTGGGTAAATAATTTACACTACTCATATACGGATTAGTAGTCATATAGTAATACACATAAATAAATGAGAGTAGGAGCTAGGTATCAGTTGTGAAGATTGTAACATGGAAAAAATTCATTAGATTGTTCGCTAAGCTATCTAACTCAGCTTACAGTGTCCTGTTATTAATGAAAAGATTAACTGTTGGTATATTGATGCAAGGACAACTATGTTTATAGACAACATTTATATTTCCTTGAAAAAGCTTGGACCAGATTGCCAGGCGAAACGTTAGATTTACTTCAAATTCTTACGCTGAGATTTTACAAATACACTTTTCCTCTTTAACATTTATACATGTATTCGTTTCACAAATAGGACAGTTAACTTACTGAGTCTCTTGAGATGGAGGATTTTGTGAATCAACCGCCTCTCCCAGTATAGTTGCAAATGCCTTAATGAAGAATAAATAAATTAGATCGATATAAAAATGTATGTAAACGATCATATGAGAATATTCAGGGATTTCATTAAGTTTAATTCAATCGACAATCCTCAAAACATAATAACTACATCTCACTAGACTATTTGACGAATATACAGATTTATGTGATCGATAGTAGTTAAACATAAGCAGACCACTGATGCAAACGTAAGAGCGAAGATTTGCAAACTAATAACGGCATTCCTACAATTGAGGAACATATGAAACTCAAAACAACTGTCAACCAACATCAAATTCACATTCTTCAATACGAACCTCAAGTCAGTTAGTTCTACTGTACGGTGTTGAAATGTGGAAAACTAATATAATCATCATTAATAAAGTACAAGTATTTATAAACAATTATCTACGCAAGACGCTCAATGTCCGTTGGCTGGATATCGTCAGCAACAACCTAATGTGGGAGAGAACAAACCAGGTTCCATATGAAGAGGAAATTAGGAAAATAAAGTTAAAGTGGATAGAACACACATTTCGGAAATTATCAGAGTGCATCACGAGGCAAGCAAGAACTTGTAATTCTGAAGGGAAAGGGAAAAGAAGAAGACCAAAGAACATACTGCGACGAGAATCGGAAGCAGACATTTAAAGGATGAATAGCAACGGAATAGGATTGCCCAGGACCGAGTTGTATGGAGAATGCTGGTGGGCGACAAGGTGTAACAGGCGTAAGTAAGTAAATTCACTAACTACACGAACAAACAAATTAAGATCAAATTTCGATGAAACCTAGAAAAAACTTTTCAAGTAATCCATGAAATGTTGAGATCAATTAATCCCGGGAGCAGCTCTGTTCAATACTTATGTGTAAACTGACCCCTTTGAGCTGAAGACACATCGAAGTTCTGTTTGTATGAATATCGTCACCTCTGGAGAACTATTTACAAACAGTGGTAATTACCAAGCAAGTAATGCTGAGGTAACCATAATTCAATTAATGTTAATATTATCATCTCGGAGCATTAGCTAAGAGAAATTCATAAGAACGTCATCCAACTGGCTTAAATGACGTAGATTATTTGCCAATGTTGAGATGGGGTAGAAGTGAAGAGGTAAACGGTTTACGAGACTTGAATTTGTCAGTCTAACACAAGTCTACATCCAAGGACCTAAGGATAATGCAACTCAGTGGCCTGAGATATTATCACACATGAAGCGTCTGAGTGATGGTTGTGAAGAATAAGATTATGATCCCTTGTGTTGATAGAAACAATTCTTGAATATATGGGCAATATCAAATTTTCTAAGAGAGGATAATCGAAAAGAAACAAGCGTATTATACCAACAAACAAATAAGAGTATTCTTTCAGGGAAATATAAGCGACTTATGTATTTTATTGGACAGATTGGATAGTGTGTGGATATTTTGATGGAGCTTTGTTTTCTGAGCTGCATGGTTTGGTCATGGAGCTTTCATCGTTCTTCTGAACGAAATCATCAGCACAAACTTCAGGTCGAAGTGAAATGCGCGAATTTCTCCCCATGTAGTTCACTGCTTGTCCCTGTAAACTCCGACGTTGATTGGTCTGTGGATATCACGGAATCGATCATTTATGAATAGATAAATTCTCATTAAAAATACACACATGTATACATTGACTATCGCTTACCATAAGCCAATCGTACAAATTCACCATTTTATTTGTTTCAATGAGTAATTTATACAAAATGCATAAATCAAATAATTTCGACGAAATACTACTTGAATTAGATAGTTTCAAATCAGCAATCTAAAAGAAAGACATTCGCAGGCAAACAATGACTTGAACAAATACAAATAGTGTTTAAATTGCTTACAATTAATCATAATTTATTGAAGAGTAGGGTATAATGCAGGCTACCTACCTCCCTTCCTAATTGAGATTCAACTGATAACCACGATTTATTGGGTGAGGTGTCCCAAATGCCCTGGTATGGTCGAGAGTGAGGAGAGTCAGCTCTCCCACTCGAAATGCTATCACATGGCCACATGTATACAATTATTTTCAGGGGAGTTCTACTCACTGACTTCTCGCGCCACCAGTGTCATTAACGAAATTGAGAGGATGAAAGTGAATGTCCGGCGCTTTAACAAGGTAGGTGGACACAGGTGGTTCACCTACAGCAGTTGGAAAACCCTGATTCAAAACCAATGGTGCAGATGGACTGCGAGATCCTGAGTGAACAAATGGCGTATGAACTTATTGTTGACCACCATCTACCATGGTACTGCATCTCCTGACGTTACTCCACTGCTTAGTGGTCAAATGCTCTGTGTGTGGCCTCATAAGAAAACTACTGGCTTCCGTTTGAGCACCAGGACAGTATAATAGCTCTCATACGGATCGAATGATTTATGTAGCGCATAGGTGTTTGGTACCTCCTTGTACCTACGTTATTGTTCTTATTTCAGCCCCCAAATGCCCTGGTATGGCCGAGAGTGGGGTGGGCCCGCCCTTCATCTCGAAATCCTCACACACAGCCACGCGTATACAGCCTCTTCCAGGGAAGTCCTACTCACTGCCTTCTCGCATCAGGGGTGTTGTTTACGAAATTGAGAGGATGAAAAGCGAATGTCCGGCGCTTTAACCGGATCCCAAACCAATCGTGCACAGGGGCTGGTTCCAGGATCCTGAGGGAACAAATGTTATATGGACCAATTGTTGTTCACCGGCTACCATGGGACTGCATCTCCTCACGATGCTCCACTGCCTTGTGGGTTAGACCTTTAGGTCAAAGGCTCGGGGTGTGGCCCCCTAAGAAAACCACCGGCTTCGGTCTGGGCACCCGGGCAGTATCCCATCCCTCACACAAATCGAATCATTTATGTGGCCCATATCTATTCGGTGCCTGCTTGTACCAATGAAGTATATACAATCAGTTTTTAGCTTCTTTTACATTATAAATTTCAATGTTTCTTCAAACATAACTATATTTTGCCTATTCAAATTCTATTCTCAATACTCAGTTGTTGTTGTTGTTTTTTTTCTCTCTCTCTCTCTCTCTCATCTTGATGATATTATTTCGATCAATTTACCATAGATTTTGTTAATTACATCTTGTCACCTAAATGTTATCAAGGGAATTTCAGACTAATACACATCTATGCCAGGTTCTCAATATCAGTTATAATGAACTGATTTGAATATTATGAAAGGAAAGAACATTATTCTTTGATTTAATGAACAATAAATATGACAATTAATTATTCTATGTATATTAACTACTCATTTATAATCTGTGATAAATACTTCTTCATAGTCACAATGAGAAATAACATATTTGTCCGAAATCATTTGAATAAAATGATTTATTATATTCATTAGGAAAATGTGACCTGATTGAATATCTATCTGGGTTAGCTGTTATCTGTTACCTGTCATCTAGATATTTCGTCAACAAGTAATCTATATCCTTGTTTGTTTTAAACACATGATTATGGCTATTCATCGTATCACGTATTCAGGTGTGTATACAACCTTTTGTTGTACAAGTTACAAAGTCAGTCAGTCAGTAACAACGTAGAACTTCGTACGTACGTACATCAGTTCGAGTTGCCATACCACATTAGCAAAGAGATGCAGTTGTCGATTCAAATCCCATAGCGGTAGAGGTAGTAAGAGTATTAGCAGTAATCAGAAAGATTAGGGTTTGGAGATGTTATTTAAAGAGTATAATCTAGTGGAATAAATTTGGGAAGAGAAAAAAAGAGACAAGGAGGAATTAAGTTACAAAAGACTCAATTATTGACATCATGGTTGTTGGCAATATGTAGCGAAAAGAATGTACAGTATTTAGATATCGATTAACTGGACTGCTAACTTCTAACTGACAACCACTCAATATGTATTGCAAGGATTGATCAAGAAATAAGAAACGGAAACTTGTTAAAATACTGTGTGTTGAGAATACTATATCGTTTCTTTTTAGTGAATTATTACAGACTGGATTAATAATGTAGACATTCTGTAGTGAATGTTGTGTGTTATTATGTCTGATATTTCAACTACTTAACACGGTTATTACACAATAACATTCACTGATTAGGGGGGTAATGAATGGTTTCTTTTTATTGGAAATCAATTCAAGCCATTGAATCCCAGTTTGATATTATTATTATGTTCATTTATCGGAAATGTATTTGAAAAGTTATTTCAAATACTAAATAGTGATTTTAAGTCATTAAAGGTAATCAATAGAAGGCTTTGAATTTGTTCTTCATCCTAATTGGAACCCATCAAAGTAAGGCATAATCTGCAGTCTTGAAGAGACTGGATAAATATGAAAACGTCCACTGATAAAGAGAACAATTTTCATCGCTTACATAATGAAATAATTTGGTTGGGTCGTGAATGTACATCTCCGAGAAGTCTGATATATCAGAATGAAACGGATGTCTAGTGCTTCGTGATTCTCGAAGTTTGTCTAATTAAAGTCGATTCGTGATGTAACCTATAACGATATCCCATGTGAATTCGACTTTCAATCTTCATGTTACGTGTTCTTTATATCCCTACTGTTAGCAGGTTATCGCAAATATCCCTCAGTTAACCAGAACAGAAGATATTATAATGATGAAATAAAAGATGCCAGCTAGCCAGCTACAACGTAGGACCAGGCACATATGTGCATCAGTCCAGGTTGCCATACCGCATCAGCACAACAAGATGAACACCGGATTCATAGCAGTGGTTAGGTCAAAGGTTGCAATAAGGATATAGTATAGGAAGAAAGAATTAGTTCGTAGAAAGAAAGAATGAAGTGATTTTAATCTTTTAGTTTAAGGGAAGACAGGGAGTGTATACACCGACGCCACTGTGATCGATTCTGAGCCATGTCACCAAGAGTCTCCAACCATTGGTTACGAAAGTCACGCGGACCCCAACCAAGTAGTCTGCATCTACCAACATGGCTCAGACTAGAAGTTAGTGACTTCAGGCACTGATGCCACGTTTTGGTTTGGCCGCCCCTAACTTTCTTCCAACCATCCCCTACACCGGTTAGCATTGCACGTCGTGGTAATCGGTGTTCAGGCATACGTAATACGTGGCCCAACCATCTCAGTCGATGAAGATTCATAACCTCATCAACTGATTTACCATCATTCTCTAATACCCTGCGTCTAACCTCACTATTACTTACCCGGTGATCCCAGCAGATGCCAGCAATATTTCTAAGGCATCTGTGGTCAAATACTAGTAGCTTACGGGTGTCTTCTACTCTTAAGGGCCATGTTTCGCTGCCGTAAATTAAAACAGAACGGACTGCCGCGCAGTATACTCGTCCTTTTATTGATAGACGGATATCTCGCCTTCGCCAAAGGTGACGTAAGTTGGCAAAAGCCAAACGAGCTTTTCGAATCCGTGCTGAGATTTCGTCAGACACCAACCCATTAGGGCTGATCAGACTTCCAAGATAAGTGAAGTTGTCAACGCGTTCAACTACTTCACTCCCTATCCTTAGTTCAGGTGTTAACGCAGACCAGTCCTGAAGCAACAACTTGCATTTAGAGGGAGAGAAGCGCATCCCAAACATTCTGGCATTGTTGCTTAGTGCTACCAGAAGACTCTGCATTTTCTCAGCGTCTTCACCAAACAGGACTATGTCATCTGCGTATTCTAAGTCGATAAGTGGACCTCCTGGAAGGAGATCAATACCCGAGAATTCAGTCGACGAGAGTGTTATTTCCATCAATAGGTCTATGATGAAGTTAAACAAAAATGGAGAAAGTGGACAGCCTTGACGGACACCACTTGAGGTTGCAAAAGTAGATGACAGTTCGCCATAAGCTCTGACTCGACTGGTAGTGTTCGAGTAAAGAGCCTTCACAAGGTTTATGTACTTCTGAGGTACGCCTTTCAATGACAGACACTGCCACAGAGTCTCGCGGTCTACCGAGATAAAAGATGGCTACTTGTTATTTAAACTGTTATATGTATATCTATCATAAATAAACTGATTGCCCATGAACAAAAACTTCATATTTTTCAGTTTTTTTTGGGTGAAATTTTCAGTACTTGGATCCCAGAGCTATTGTCTACTCCGGAACTTGAGCCCAGTACCTTTCTTTTTAGACGCCATTGTATTATCCACTTGGTTACTGAGTCTAGATGACCACTGAATTGTACAACTAGGTGAATTTTAGTTCAGTTGGGTTGGAGTTCTGGAGTGGACATTAACATTGGGATGCAAGTACATTCAAATAACGAATCACAAATAGAATAAAACACATGTTCTGTACTGGGGTTCGAGTCCCGAAGCAGGCATCAACTCGGATGACCGGTCAGCTACCACTCTACTGAATGTAAGAAGTGAAAATGGAGGAAAAGATATTAACTTCTACTTATTACAATACATGTAAATGGTTTGCTTTGTCGGTTAACCAGTATGAGTCCACTGTGTGACATAACACAGCATGAACGTAAGTAGTGCTCATCTAGTTGACAATTATCAAATAGAACTGGACTTATTCTCCAGCTGAACTACATGCCGGTTAAATAAAAATGTGAATATTTCTAAAATTAATGATGTTGGTTATGTTTGCACATTTTATAATACATTCCCTCAATACTCAAGTATGTAATTTTGTATATTTTATTATATTACTTACTAAGAGTCAGTAATTTATGAATTGATATATATTTTTAAGAATATAACGGATAATTTGCCTTCGTTTTTTGTGTGAATGAATAGAGATGTTTATCATGTGTAACTATATTGCTTTGTAGACAAATCCTTTGTATTAATTTTGTATATAGCACATGATTCAACAGTTTGATTCAAATCCTTGTATGAATTAAGCAAATAGCTTAAATGGTCCTCTCAATTTCGTAAACAACACTCTTGGTGCGAGGACTCAGTGAGTGGGACTTCCCTGACAGAGGCTATATACGCGTGGCCATGTGAGAGCATTTCGAGAGAGAGAGAGAGAGAGAGAGAAAGCGGACTCTCTCCACTCTCGACCGTACTAGGGCATTCGGGGGCACGAAATCCATTCATCCATTTGGCTACGTAGAGTTTTGGTATTATAGCTGATGTTAGCTCGTGATGAAAATCCTAAATCTAATTTCTAACCTTAACCATCAACTGTAAATCATAATTCGAATTCTTCACACAGGTCCATATTCCTCATTTGGTCCTGATTATTGAGTGGACATTCTTAAAGTCACTTTAGCGTCGCTCAAACGTCGTCCATAAATTAGTCTCACCATGAATCTTAGCTACTAGGAGATATTTATCGATTATTATTATTATTATTATTATTACATATATTCCTATTAGATAACTATTAAATAACTATATTCATATTCCTTTTATTAGAAGCTTTCATTTGACCTATTGACTACTGCAATTCAATTTACTATTCTCAAGGTTTTCACAAATTATTAGTTACAGTCTTTCACAATCACAGTCACCTTTTCACTTGATCTTGTAATGATTGTTACTTTCTATTTTATGCAAATAATGTGATCTGTTTTGTTTGTATATAATGAACTGAATATATGTGAAATAAATGATTTGTGCAGTGGAAGCTGATATTGGTGTTTGTTCTGGTCTGAACCAGTTGGGTTAGGCATGAATCTACTATCTTGGAAAACCAATAAGAACTCAGAGTTTACTCGATAGTGTTCGTACTGGTTAGACATAGGGCCAAAGTCGTATAAATCGGTTGGTTCTGATTGATGATTTAGTTACTTGATAATTAACAGGGCAAAACTCATAACAATTACTTATGACACAAGATAGAATAAATGAACAAATAACAAACAACAACACAAACCTGTAAATATACACCGGGATCCACAAGTGCTAGATGTAAACAACGTTGAAATGGTGGATTTAATCGACGACGAATAGATAATGCTAATTGTGCATGAATTGATGAATCATCATCAGTGAATGATAGTGAATGAATGTTATTTTCAATAATGGATGGACCATAGAAAACTTCATGCAATGGTAATTGATTAAATGATGGAATTAATTCATTTAATTTTAATTGTATCCAATTTAAAAATTCTTTACGTGTTATATCCCATTGAGTTTTGTGAATAGTTGAAGTGATGGCAGATAAAGGACGATTCGGTGAAGAAGTTGCATATTCTTGAAGATGCTAATGAAATATTCAAAAACAACAAATGATAAATAATAATTTTTATTATCTACAAGAAAGTAAATACATTTTGTATTGTTTGTGTGAGTCTTCCCATTGGTGTGTATAGGACTGCGATTGATCAATCGCTAGTATTGGTATATGTATATCCTGTGCTCCACTACTAAACTTATGCATTGATAATGTTGAATTATCTGAGCTGAATGGCCTAATTGTAATGCTTTCGTTGCAATCCTAGAAAACAATTTCATTCGCGCCTATTTTGTGTAGAAATGAGCTTGTTAGTGATCCACTCCACAGGCATTAAACAATTACAAAATCAACTTCATAAACAAGGAAATAAATTTACCTATCATATGTGTGTCAGACATTTTAAATCTTAATGCTAACCGGTGTAGAGGATGGTTGGAAGAAAGTTAGTAACGACCGAACCAAGATGTGGCATCACAAAGTCACTAACTATTAGTCTGAGCCATGTTGGTAGATTCAGACTACTTGGTTGGGGTCCGCGTGACTATCATAACCAATATTTGGAGACTCTGGGTGACACAGTTCAAAATCGATCACAATGGCGTCCGTGTATACACTCTCTGTCTTCCCTTAAACTAAGACATTAAAATCGCTTCATATCTTTCTTTCTGTACTATATCCTTATCTCAATTTCTTTTATATATTACCACAACTGAATTAACTACTTCTATGAACCCGGTGTCCATCTTGTGTTAATGAGGTATGGCAACTTGGACCGATGCATATATGTGCCTGACTGATGAGGATTTTTGACCTATTTGGAATCAATGTCGCTTAAAAATCACAGTAATCACTTTATTCAGTTTTATACAGATTGGAAAGTAAAACAGTTCGAAGACAAATTCAACATCACCTACAAAATAAATTATATAAACTGCAAAGAACAACTACATAATGAATAGACTAAACAGCCCCTTCATTTGGTCAAACACAAACATGAATTTGGCTGGGAAAGCGTCCGAATTCAAAATAAAGAAAATACTAAGAAAGTCATACAATTTCTAGAAGTATGTGGTTTAGATTATTAAGCAGTCAACAAATCAGTGAACATAGATCCGATCTATCAATCCATATGATAAAGGTCAATCAACCACATGATCAGAGGTCAACCATAAAAGATATTGAACAGGAACACAAGGATAAATGAAGATTTTAAAAATACATATGAAAACAGCGAATCCCAAATAAGACCATAAGAATGAACTGATTTAATACTTGTGCACTATAACTAGGAAGTTCATATGATGTAGGTATAACTGATATCGATTAGAACGAAAATAAAAGCTCCACAAGTGAACCACCTAGTTTAAAGGACTTTATAACATTAAAAAACCATTGTTATTCATTGTAAAATGTTATATCATCAACAACTGTGATAACATTTCTGTCTCCTTTTACACAATTGTATAGTCAGCAGCAATAAATGCACAGTTTAGAATCTATACAAAACACATCTACACTGAGATAACCCCACATGCGAAAAAGAAAAAACGTGATCGAACCACTAAAGTGAACTTTAAGCAGAGATGGATAGTGTCTAACAGTAGAATCCAGGATACACATTTAATCTTATTTGAAACTTGTCAGCCGGAAGTGAATGTTTCAAGATTAGTCTAATCAATTAATAATCAAATGATATAATGTAGTAGTGCATAGTTATTGATGATACAAAGTAAATAATAAGATTAAACTACCACTAACCTGACGTAAATTACGTAAACTTATCTTTCTTTTTGTATTGAATTCAACGGGTTTAACTGGTACAGTATCCTGATTATTGACAGAAGTCGCAGCTGTTATTGTCAACGTGTCATTATCGGTAGACTGTTCTTGATGGCACTGTGGCAGTTGTTTATTCATCGATGCTTCTTGATTTAGTAAGTAGAAACAAACGAAAAAGATGTTGATGTAACTGGAAAATTTTCAAAATATAATAAACATATAGTCACTAATGAATAGTAAGTAACAACCAATATGGCGTTTGCCTAAATCCTTCATGGATTAAAGACTAGGCCCTCGAATGCCCTGGTATGGTCGAGAGTGGGGATAGTCAGCTCTCCCTCTCAAAATCCTCTCACATGACTAAGCGTACACAGCTACTGTCAGGGAAGTCCTACTCACCGCTTTCTCGAGATGAGAGTGTTGTTTACGAAATTGAGAGGATGAAAAGTGAATGTTCAGCGCTTTAACAAGGTAGGTGGACACAGAGGGTTCACCTAGGGAAGTTGGAAAACCCTGATTCAAAACCAATGGTGAACATAGGCTTCAGGATCCTGAGTGAAAAAATGGCGTATGAACCAATCCTTGGTCACTAACTACTATGAAATTGCATCTGCTCGCCACACCCCGAGCCTTTCATCTAGACGTCTAAACCACAAGGCAGTGTATCAATGTTAGGATATGCATTCCCATGGTAACCGGTGGCCAACACTAGGTTCATACGCCATTTGTCCACTCAGGATCCTGGAGCCCATGTTTATCATTGTTTTTGAATCAGGGTTTTCCAACTCCTCTAGGTAGGCCTTCCGTGTCCACCAACCCGGTTAAAGCGCCAGACATACCAAATTAGAATGATAAAATGAAATTGGAAAGACAAATATTAAAAGGTATAGAAATAATATGATAACTATGATAGTGAAAAACGCTAAATATTGAAAAGTATGTATAAAAGAGCATAGATCAAAATTTAAAAGCCGTTCAAAGAGTGAATACATCTACACCATTGTGAATGATTGTGAACCATGAAACCCAACTTTCCCAACCACTGATTGTGGTTATCCTGCAGACTTCAAATAAGTAGTCTGAGTTCACCAACATGGTTCAGATTAACAGTCAATGACTCTATAATCTGACCTCACATATAGGTTTGGACCCCTCCAAACTTTCTCTTTATCTACTTCTACAAATTTCAAGCGAAAACAATAAACATTTTGCTATTTTTCAAACAACATGTGCGAAAATGCATGATTTCTCCAAAATTCGACTTAACCAAAAAACAGAGATTTATATAATAATTATCATTTAGGATTTTTAGACTGCACGCGTACTGTTGAACAAAGCGCTACAAAACTGGCATCAGGAATGACTGATCTTCAACAATATATTACAATGTTTTATAAATATCTACATATTCTCACCTATATCATCGTTGATCGGAGAGAGGGAACAAACCATTTTCTCCAGGATATACATCTCAAAGCCAGTCACTAGTGAGCATATGTTGATTATTATAAGAAGGGGGTTTTGTGGAGATTTTAGTAATTTCAATTGTTGAGTTCTAGTGAGAAGCAGTGTCCAGTGGAGTTCAACTGGGTCGGTTGTGAAATAGTAACTCACTGATGACAATGATGGATGTGTCGCTCAATTTCTTGGATTAGTTGAAGTTAGACATTAACACCGTTGGATGCCGGCTAAGTGATCTAGTGGGTAAGTGCTCACGCGCGAGACCAATAAGTCCTGGGTTTGAATCCCGCGAGCGGGATCGTGGATGGGCACTGCTGAGTCCCTTAATAGGACGAAACGGTCGTCCAGTGCTTCCAGGTTTTCCATGGTGGTCTAGTTTCAATTTATTCATGATTTCAACAATTAAATAATTATTCTATCGATTCATTTTATTAATACAAGACCCATTTATTATTATTATTATTCTCAAAAATCCTCAAACATATATACACACTTACCTTGACAAGCCATGGATAGTTTTGTATGCCAAGATAAGGTTGAGTCAGCTAAATTATTCAAACATTTTCTACCTTCTGATAAGGTAGACGGCGACCACCAAAGTGAAGTGGGATTTTGCGACTGAATTAAAGAAGTAGATTCTTTCAGTAGATAATTATAAGCATCTTGTACAGAATTCAATAAAAGTTCTTTGGGCACTCCACTAAACGTTTGACGAGGTAGTGATGAAGGGAGAAGGAAGGAAATAAATCAAAAACCATTAACTACAAGAAAAATGTTTAAAACAAAATGTAAAAAAAATTCATGAATGAAGTTGTCAACTGTCTGCACACGGACATTAACAGATGGCACAATGATAATCGTCAAATGATGAATAACACATCAGAATTCTTTCATGTGTACGACTGGAATAACTGAACTTGTTTTTTGCCTTCAGTAATCTCGAGTACTGTTAGTTGTACGAAAGAGATTGTCACTTCCCAGTTGTCCATATTGTGAAATGATATCACTTCTTGAGGCATCAGAAAACGAAACTGGTTAGGACAGACAACGGAAGGTAAATTATGACATTAAGCTTTTACAGTTCAACACAATTCAGTAAACATATACAGGTTTGCGTATGTGATAGGCAGCTAATATTACGACGATCAAAACAGGTGAAGCATAGCACCAACTAACCGATAACTCACCAGTTAAAGGTCAAACATCTTAATCGCATTAGACCGTCATCATCACCACTTAATTGATATTAACACCAGTACAAGTAGAACTGTAAACAGAAGATATTTAGGAGAGAATTGCCGAAGATATTTCTCTACATCATATAAAGATGAAATTGTTACAACTTACCCTAGAAGATTTATTGTCAAGTTGAATTCTTCTGCATTGACTAAACCATTTTTCAACCATAAACGATATAAATCTCCAATCTGTAAAAAAAATCATTGAGATGGTGTAGAAGATTCGTAGCTCAGGTGAATGATAACAGCTGTGAACTACTGTACAGTATACTCATCCTTTAGTAGATTACAGGATAATCCATCTGGATTGTAAGGTGATTGAAAGTAGGCGATAAGATATCCTAGACTTAAGCTTTAAACAAGTTGGCACTCGTCCATAAAATATACCTACTCTATGTGGTATTTGAACTCGGGGCATTCAGTTTTATGGTTTAAAAGGTTAGCATTCAGTTAGAAAGATATTAACTGACCACTGAATCGGATTGTCAAATCGACATTTTTTCTACTAGTGAGTAGCAGCTGACGAAACTCCATTATTTAAATCACAATGCGTCCACTAGTTTTAGTAACTTATTGCATGGAGTGTGTTTCAATGTTTAATAACTAGTAGTGTGGTGTGAGCTACTTATATCCATATAAGTAGTATGTGACGTTAGTTACGAATATAATGTATTTCAGCAGAAGATCGAGAAGGAAAGAACGGGAACGGGAAGCAATTGGTATAAAAATGCAGGGACAATGAAATCTGAGAGGATGGACTGATATTTTCAAAAGAAACAGTCAAGTTTGAGACAACTGATTGATATTCCGCAAATTAAGTATTTACTGTATGATTCTCAGATTTTAGTGAGATGCTCTGTAATTTCATGTTCAAATACAGTCAATTGTCCCCAATCGTGTTCTTTTTCACTACAGTATTGGTTACCAGAGGATTATGGATATAAACTTTGTTATATCAGAAGACCGATAAGGACTCAAGGTTGCTAGTGCTGTTTGACGCATCATTGGTGTCAGATAGGAACAGGGTCACAGAAGTCGGTACTCTAATTAGCGAGTTGTCACGTGATATTTGATGGGTCACAAGAAAATTAAGGTCATGCGGTAAGTGGTCGAGAATCAGAGTAATTATTTGATCATTCAACGTACGGAGTTGTCTTCAGGGTCCTTGTACGACATTATTTACTACTTAGTCCTTCCGTTTTTTTAATTACTTACCTGAATCAGGCAGAAAGAAAAAACCACTATTATGGAGCAAATGCAGTCATTTCTTTAGCAACAGCAGAAGTGATTTTTAGCTTCGCAAGAACAGATACTTACATCATTTATGTCGAAATCCCAACGCAGTCTAAATGAGTCTCAGAACGTAAAGAAATAGAACCGTCACTTAATTCAGTCCTAGAATTTGTTTTTGATGCAGAAAGTGGACACACATTTGAGTCATGGTTTGCTAGAATCGAAGATCTTTTCCAAATAGAATATAAGGATATAGAGGAAACAAAGAAGGTAAGATCACTAACACAGAAAATTGGCTTACAAGAATACTTTAAATATAAAAATTCTATCGTGCCAAAACACCCAAGGGATTTGATTTTTGATAAAACCGTCGGTATTTTGAACAAGATATTTTGTGTACAAGCGTCGTTATTCCATATTCGTTATGAATGCCTCTAGTTAAAAAGGACGCTGATGAAGATTATCTGACATACGCAAACAGGAATAATTTACGAACTGAACGTTTTAAATAAAATGCATTATCAAGTGACCAATTTAAAGACTTATTATTCGTTTTTGGATTACAATCTTTCACAGATCCCGATGTTAGAACTCGATTATTATCCCGTATTGAACAAGATGATGAAATGACATTAAAAACGATCACTGTATAGTGCAAAACAAAGACCATATAAATGATTGAAGCTTACATTTTTACCCAAAGGTCGAGCCGATAATGGTGTTATAATAATCAACAACCAATTCAATACATATGGAATTAAATATTGTAATTTTAAATGGTTTTCTAAATGTTCTACAATCTTGTTGACAAGTCTATGCGCTGTTTGTTGTGCAGTTTGTGGAGATGAGTTATTAACAATAGGAAGTGTAGGATGACTGACAGTAGGAGTTGAAGTTGTTGTATTATCCACAACACAATTTGCTAATGAAGGATAATCCAATGTGATAATTTTAGCTAAATCTCTAGAATTTATTGATGTCAGATATTTGTACGCCAACTCCGGTGATTGTAACAATTCAGGATGTGGTGTTTTCAAATAATGTTCTAACATGCAAAACTATAAACAAAAAGAAACAGGGAGTAGAAGATAGGATACTTGCTACTAAAGCTAAAGCATGGGGTATAATACAATTCAGTCAAGCACACATGCATTAAAAATAAGCTATGAATAATGACGATGGAACAATGAATAATATACAACATACAATATGTTAAGTAATAGAATGTTCTCACAATTGATTGATTACTGGGTGGTGATCAATCTCATGCTTGTCTAGTCCTTATTAGTGCAGATCGAATGCTATCGATCATGTTGCAATGTGGCCACCAGTCTAGGTGACTCGACACTGACTGTGAAGCTGGGTGACACGAGATCGAATCCGCCAGGGAGCACCAGTTCCCTCAAGATTACAGGCACACCTTGCTGACGAGTGCCAAGTAGCACGAAACCCGGGTCCAGGGTTTCCTGTTGACTACCTCCAACCACCATCTAATCCCAATAGAATGTTATATATTAAGGGACTAGGGTTTTGTTTATCAACAAATCTCACGTGGATTATTGTTGGTTTTAATTGGCTGACAAAAGTTGACAGGAAATCCTGCGCTTAGGCTGTTCCCTAGTTAACAATCGTCAGTAAGACAAATCCGCAATTTTGGAAGAACTAATTCTCTTGGGTGGATTCAAACTAGCGTTACCCGCCTAAACGTTCATAACAGCACAGGAATTTTCCTTAATCAATACTAAACTGTATCCGAGAGATGTGGATTAACTAGTTCGAACCCGAAAAATTATCGGAATCAATGATTTCAGTTAAAAAGGTTCGAAATCAACATTCATTCGTTAACCTTCACTTTAAATCTTGAATTTCCGATCTGTTTGACCCTTTTTTTTAAGCTAAATTTGTCATGTTACTTTTTTCACTACTGTCGATCTTATTGATACAAATACTATTTTGGCTTCTTCACTGCCCATTTTATTGAATTTTTCTAACAATAAATACGAGAGTTGGAACGAAGCAGGGCTCGGCACAAATGTTAATCGAGATAAAGAAAATGAAAAAGCCTGTCACAAAAAAAGTTGTGTTGACTCATATCTACAAGCACAAATCACAGTTAACTCACTGACCATAATCAGATAATGTGCATATCTTCCAATATAACATTTTTAATAGTTGAGATCATGATTCAATTGAAGCTAGACCACCATAGAAAACCTGGAAGCATTGAACGACCGTTTCGTCGGTGTATATATTGTTTGTCCTCCATTAAACCATAAGATTAAAATTACTTTATATCTTTCTTTCTATGAACGAATTCTTTCTGCATGTACTATATCTTCATACACAATTTTTTATACATAACTACCATTGAATTAACTACCTCTATGAATTCAGTGTTCATCTTGTTGTGCTAATGAGGTATGGAAACTTGGACCGATGCATATATGTGCCTGGTCCTACGTTGTAGCTGACTGACTGACAATGAAATACCAATTAATTCGAGCAGATACATTTCTACTTCATATGATTTATAGTTTAAGTGTAACATTCCCAAGCTCTTTATCTATCCAAACACACACGCGTACAGTCATATAGATACATTGATGTAACTCATTATAATCAAATACAACTTTAGATCCCGGTTTTTGAGGTACACTATTTTTGTGATAGTGAATGTTATTACTGAACAGTACAAACTAGAATAAGTAAATTGAGATAGAAATCCGTGATCATCTACAGTCTTATATATCAAACTGATAAAGAATGTTTAATTCAAATTCTCATCCGAACCCATACACACACACACACACACATATTCAAGGAATTAACTAATCAATAACAAAAGAAAACACTTTTAGGTTGAAAAAAACCAAGATGAAACCAACTTTTAAACGTTGTAAGAAATTTTTCACTGAATAATCTAAACAAAGAAATAATCCATCCATTAAATAATTTAATACAGAATAAGTTGGATGTAATCCAGGAAATTGTATAATCTGAGAAAGTGAAGGTATAAGAAAAACACACCATTAGAATGGATAAGGGGAAAAGGTACAAATTATAATGATTATTATAATTATTACTACATGGATGTTATATCTCTATAAGAATAATGAATGGTAATTTTTGGGATCCATATATGGGCCAATACTATGTGTATATTTTTATCGTGTAACTAAACTGTTCATATTCATGTCCCTGTTATTATGAGTTTTATTTTGACCTATGAACTATTATTATATCATTTACCGCTCCTGAGTAATAACCAGTCTATTAATTACGGTCTCACACATTCACAGTCACTTTTGGCCAAATATTGTACAAATGTTAATTTCTATTTTATGGTACGTTGTGGTCTGTTTGATTGATATGTAAACCTCGTATGTTTGAAATACAGGATTCATATTGCAGAGGCTGAGATTGGTGTTCTGGACTTAACAGGCAGGGCTAAGCGGGAAGCGAGACCAATCAGGACTCTAGGCTGCTTGCACGTGTTTTATGCATCACTGGTTCGATCGATATTTCGCTGCCCTCTGATTGGTGTCGTTGCGTTATACAATAAACAGGGCACACAGGTTCACAAGTTATAACAACGGGATTGTTAAATTAACCAAGAAAAAGAATTGAACGATGTCAATAATTAGATAAGGGTTTATGTACTCAACTTTGAGCTATCAGTTGCTTGTGTGTGTGTGTGGGTATTTATGGGTTAGTCATGTTACCCGATCGCCCTAGCCGAAGTGTGCAATGAACGACAACTTAGTTGGGGACAACCAATTTATTGTTTAATACAAAATTACACAATTCTTTCGTCAAATGTGAAAACAATACATTAAATACGTAATTTGTAAATCCTTCATCAATTGTTTTAAACTTCATCGTTTCTTTATTGTTATTACAATTACTCTCTGTTTACATTTTTGAGCTCTTTGATTCAACCTTCTGAACCTTCTGATGTCAGGCATTCAATTTCTAATTGGTTTTACATACTACTTATGTCTGTTAACATAAGTAGCATATACCACAAGTCAGTCAGTTATAATCAACTTACAGCCTGTCATAAATATGAGTTAGCCTAAGTTGTCATACCATACCGGCACGAGACAAATAATAAGATGAATAATAAATATATCGAAATAACAGCACTTTCATCCATATCCAGAAAGACTAAACGTTGGAAATATGATTCAAAAAAACTATGAGAATGTATCAATGAAGAAATAGAGGAATTAAAGATTTGCAGGAAGATAAAGAGTAAATCTGTCTGTGTCACTATGACAGATTCTGAATCATTTCACACGTTTTCAACTATCGGTTGCTGTAGTAAAAAGGTTAAATTTGTGACCAAAGGTCGAATCCATTAACCACAATACTACACAGCTCCTACTTTTTATTAAAATAGATTTTATTGAATCTTCTCAGTAGCAAAAGGTTATTTTTATCACGAATTTATATCAGCTAAAAAGATATTAAACACAAAGAGAGAGAACTGGATTGTTCCTTTTGTTTCAGTCTATAATTCTTCATGATAATGTGCATATTTATTTAACTTCGTCATAGACATGCCTTTAAGGACAATATATTCACCGTCTAACTTTTCAGGTATAGATCTTTTACCAGAATATTTACTTGTTGACTTAGAATACGCAGATGATATAGTTCTGTTTGGTGAAGACAATGACAAAAAGCAATCTTCTAACCACCTTAAGCAACAATGAAAGCATATTTGAGATGGAATTCTCCCCCTCCAAATGTCAAATGTTGCTTCAGAATTGACCTGCGTAAGCGCATGAATTAATGATTGGGAGTGAAGTAGTTGAACGCATCGACTCCTTCACTTATCTTGGGAGTTTCATCAGTACTGATGGTATGGCATCTGACGAATTTTCGACACGGATTCAGAATGCTCGAATGGCTTTTGCCAACTGGCATCACTTATGGCTCAAGCAGGATACCCGTCTTCCAAACAAGGGATGAATTTACTACCCAGTAGTTTGCTCCGTCCTACGTTATAGGTGTAAAACATGCCTATTAGGAATAGCGGATAATCGCAGGTTACTAGTATTCGGTCAAATGTATCTTCAAAACATTCCTCATATATTTTGGAACCAAAGAATAAGCAATGTCTGGATTAGGAATAGGGTACTAGGTAAGATTGGTAAACCGACTGATGAGGTAATAAATTTTCATCAACTGAGGTGGTTTCAATGTGTTACGTATGTTAAAGGTAATCAAACGCCTAGAAGTAAAAATAGTAGCTAGACTGGATGGGATTAAATATCACAAGATTAAAAAGTTCAATTTCATCTCAGCATATAAAATTCTCATATTAGAATTAAAGTAGTAATGAACATTTTTATAAATATATCTATATCTGTCAACACTTGAATGAATAATACGAATCAATTATAGTTATCTTAGAAAGGGGGGAAATAAAGATAATAAACTTACTTCTTTTAACACAACATTTAAGAAAGCTGACGGTGAAGGAACAGAAAAACGTCGAATTGTTAATCGGCTTAGTATGGATGCACTAAAACGTGGTTCAAATCCAATCTCAGGAATTGTAGACAAACCGAAAACAAAAGTTATTGGTAATGAACAAGAACGACCTCTAATCTGACCGGCCACATAAAGAGAAGTCAGCTCGATGAAATCACATAAAACCTGAACAGGGATGGATTCGATCTCTGTAAGAATAATGACTAGAGGTCTAAGTAACGACGAATTTTGTTTTAACTCAGAAAGCATTCCTGGTCCTGGAGATGATGATATACTGTCAGCTAGTTCGCTTTTTAAAGTGTTACTAACTTCATTAGAATGTAGACTACATCTCTGATTTCTTCTAGTTGGTGTGCTCAATCTAGGCGAGGCAACTGACATAGGACAAAGTTGATGTGATTTTTGAGATCTTGGTTGACTGGTACTACGTTGAGAACGGGAACGAGGTGTAGTTGGTGGTGCTAAAAAAAACAAATAAATTTTAGCCATGAAATAAGGATAACTCTTACAAGTCAATATAACAAAAACTAGTGACCATTGAAACTCACCTGGTGTTTTAAATTCTGGATTACATTCAGGTACGCTGGTGCCACAGTATTTTTTCGTCTACAAAAGAATGTTTTAAAATCTTAAAATTAGCGGGAACTAAAAAATATGACCATTTAGGACATAAAGTTTATCGATATAAGTAACTTCAGTCATTTAACTGATTTTTTTTAGTCTTCCCTTAAACCCTAAGTCCTGGAATCATATACATTCTTTTTTATATCTATTTGTTTCGACGGATAACTGCTCTGAGATTTGTCTTGAAATAATTTTATTCCGCTATGTTAATATACACAAACTAAATGATTACTACTGGAAAAATTGTTCTTGCTTCAATTAGCATTCAAACAAATCCCATTTACAATCATTTGATAACATACATTTTTATTTTCTTTATATACTACGTCACTTATCTACTCTCTTCTATTCTCACTTTGTGTATTCTTGTTTTCCAACTTGTACAGCAGCTCATCTACGGTGGAATTACTGTCCTATCTAAACGATCTCAAGTCATTGATTGGTTGAAAGTTTAATGCTACCACCGAATACGAATACTGAGACAGTTTTTCTGGAACCCTGTATACCATTCAAACTGGCTTCCTTCAACGTTCTCACACTAATGTAGATCGGACAATATTGGGTTGGCTGTGTCTTAAAGAAGTCTTAATATTGATGTGTGTTGTCTATCCGAGACTCGTAATCAAGACTCTAGTGAAGTACTACAAATTCGCTCTCCATCTGTCGTTTCGAAAAGCTTGTTTCATGTGCGTTTATCCAGGAACCCTGTGGCATCGTCTAATTTTGTTGGTGTTGGTTTCGCACTAAGCGCTAGATGTGAGGTAGCACTGACCGACTGGATCCCCATTAGTCAGTCAGTCAGTCAGCTACAACGTAGGACCAGGCACATATGTGCATCGGTCCAGGTTGCCATACCTCATTAGCACAGCAAGATGAACACCGGATTCATAGGAGTGGTTAGGTCAAAGGTTGCAATAAGGATATAGTATGGGAAGAAAGAATTAGTTCGTAGAAAGAAAGATATGAAGTGGTTTTAATCTCTTAGTTTAAGGGAAGACAGGGAGTGTATACACCGACGCCATTGTGATCGATTCTGAGCCATGTCACCAAGAGTCTCCAACCATTGGTTACGAAAGTCACGCGGACCCCAACCAAGTAGTCTGCATCTACCAACATGGCTAAGACTAGAAGTTAGTGACTTCAAGCACTGATGCCACGTTTTGGTTTGGCCGCCCCTAACTTTCTTCCAACCATCCCCTACACCGGTTAGCATTGCATGTCGTGGTAATCGGTGTTCAGGCATACGTAATACGTGGCCCAACCATCTCAGTCGATGAAGATTCATAACCTCATCAACTGATTTACCATCATTCCCTAATACCCTGCGTCTAACCTCACTATTACTTACCCGGTGATCCCAGCAGATGCCAGCAATATTTCTAAGGCATCTGTGGTCAAATACTAGTAGCTTACGGGTGTCTTCCACTCTTAAAGGCCATGTTTCGCTGCCGTAAAGTAAGACAGAACGGACTGCCGCGCAGTATACCCGTCCTTTTATTGATAGACGGATATCTCGCCTCCGCCAAAGGTGACGTAAGTTGGCAAAAGCCAAACGAGCTTTTCGAATCCGTGCTGAGATTTCGTCAGACACCAACCCATTAGCGCTGATCAGACTTCCAAGATAAGTGAAGTTGTCGACGCGTTCGACTACTTCACTCCCTATCCTTAGTTCAGGTGTTGACGCAGACCAGTCCTGAAGCAACAACTGGCATTTAGAGGGAGAGAAGCGCATCCCAAACATTCTGGCATTGTTGCTTAGTGCTACCAGAAGACTCTGCATTTTGTCAGCGTCTTCACCAAACAGGACTATGTCATCTGCGTATTCCAAGTCGATAAGTGGACCTCCTGGAAGGAGATCAATACCCGAGAATTCAGTCGACGAGAGTGTTATTTCCATCAATAGGTCTATGATGAAGTTAAACAAAAATGGAGAAAGCGGACAGCCTTGACGGACACCACTTGAAGTTGCAAAAGTAGATGACAGTTCGCCATAAGCTCTGACTCGACTAGTAGTGTTCGAGTAAAGAGCCTTCACAAGGTTTATGTACTTCTGAGGTACGCCTTTCAATGACAGACACTGCCACAGAGTCTCGCGGTCTACAGAATCAAATGGATCCCCATTAACAGTTGGTTGTGTTGTAAAATTAGAAAATTTCATCAGAATGCGAAGAAATCGGTGTAAGAAACGATACCTTTCCATCATCTCCGCCTATGCTCCGACAAATTGCAACCTGGAAGCGATCAAGGACGAATTTTGCCATTAGATAACTGTTCTTATACAGAAAATGCATCCGACAGATGTTGTAGTACTGGCCGGAGACATCAATGCTTAGGTCAGGTGTTTAGACATAGACACACACACGTCCCGCTTATAAGCACTGGGTTTCTACAGGTTCCTTACAACTCATTGAAGCACGTACGTCTACTCTGGGTAATCGTGAGTGTGACCATAAACGAAGGCTGTTACGTAATGAAATCGAGCAAAGCTTGCGTAAGGACCGAGAAGCCTGGTGGTCGGAACATACCAATGAGTTGGAAGCAGCAGCCGCATCTGGTAACTGCCGGAAGCTCTTCCAACTGGCAGTCACTAGCAGCAAGAAGTCTGGTGTGAGCGAAACAATCTGTGAAGATGATGCGATGCCGATCATTAACACCTATCGACGTCTTGGGTGATGGGGAGTTTTTCGAGGGGCAGTTCGACTGGTCTGCTGCCCCGGCAACATCAATCAGACTGTCCTTCCGTTCATGACCCGTAACGACTGATCCGCCTAACGAGGCGTGTCCCCAAGGAACCCCAACTCCTGAAGCGCGACACAATACCAGACCCAGATGACTTATCTCTAGTCCTTTTTAAAGATGATGGCGGCCTTCCGGATAGGAAACTGACTGAATTATTTGCAAAGGTCTAGCAATTAGAGTGTTTCAGCATAGTGGAATGAGTCAATAGTTGTTCCTATCTTTAAAAAGGGTTCACGTCGTTTCTGTAACAACTATCAGGGGATAAGTCTACTTACGATGGCGTCCAAACTATTGGCCTTCAGCATGCTTCGCAGATTGTTCAAAACCTGAGAAATATTGACTCGCGAGGAGCAGGTTGGTTTTCGTTCCGGTCGAAGATGTAATGATCATATCTCCACCATCCACCAAATGTTAGAACACCGTCATACTTATTATAGGCCAAAAACCGTAGCGTTTCTTGACATCAGGGCTGCCTTCGATTCGTTGGATAGGACTGTTCTCTGGGATTGTCTATTGAAGAAGGGTGTGCCTGAGAAGTTTATTAACATCCTAAAAGCCCTATATAAAAACACCTCAGGCAGAGTGAGGGCATACAACCACCTCTCTCGATTGTTCCATTCAAGCAGTGGGATTAGGTAGAGTTTCTCAATCTCACCATTCCTCTACAACTGTGCCATCGATGACGTTTCTGGAAATAGCTCCGATGGATGTAGGTAAAGGTGGTGTGGATTTGTTTCTGTTGCCTGAAGTAGGACTTTCCGGCATTAAGTATGAGGATGATACTGCCTCCCTGTGAGATGATACGTAAGCCATGCAATCCGCACTTAATCAGTTCGCAGTCAGTGTCCGTAGGTATGGTATATGTTTTTCACCTTCCAAGTGCAAAGTACTTTTACAAAACTGGAAAGACCCTGAACCTGCATTCACCCTCGGTAGTGAGCGAATTGTAGTCGGAAAGTTCGTGCATCTGGGTAGCTGCATAAATGCTGGTGGTGGCGTGAGTGGTGAGGTCAATTTACGTACAGTGAAAGCCAGAGCAACATACGCCATCGTTGTCTCCGAAGGATTGCTGACATCCAGTGGCAACACCATGTTAGTAATGCAGAGGTTCAGCATCCTGTGTTTGGGCACAGAGACGATAATTCAGATGGTGTCACTATCTTGAAACATCGACCTAGGTGTCTTGGACATGTTCTACGTATGTCGTCCCAGAGAATTCCGCGTCGTGCATATCTTGAAGCATTGACTTCTGTGGCTCGGACATGTTCTACGAATGTCGTCCCACAGAATTCCGTCGTTCACTATTTACCGACGCTGGGACACGTTAAAAAACTGGAGAGGTGGTCAGTGTAAGACATGGTGTCGTAAAAGAGAACTGTACAGAACTGGCTTCTGTTGGTCTTTCACGACTCCCTGGTCAGGGTCCTAGAGGTAATGCAACACCGGCTGAAGACGTTATCCGATATGGTCCAGAACAGAAGCCAGTGACGATCCCTCTGTGTTCTCCCAAATTCTAATCTTCTGAATTCTTCATGTCCCTTTTTTCCTCTTTCCAAATTTATTTCACTGGATTATACTCTTTAAATAACATCTCCAAACCCTAATCTTCCCGATTACTGCTTATACTTTTATTACCTCTACCACTACGGGATTTGAATCGACAACTGCATCTCTGTGCTAATGTGGTGTGGCAACTCGAACTGATGTACGTACGTACGAAGTTTTACGTTGTTACTGACTGACTGACTGACTTCGTTTACTTTCTTCATAAAAGTGAACGTAACTTTTTCCACTGAAAGAATTTTTTCTAGTTGAATTTTTATTAACTGAACTGCTCCTTTGATAATCATTATTATTATTATTTTACTCCCACACACTTATTTTTGGTCGTTGTTCTTCCTCTTCTTTATCATGCGCACTTTATCTCTTCAAAACCTCATTATTATTGCGTGGCGCATACGTATTTGGTGCCCCCTTGTACCAATGTTTGAGTCCATATATAGTGTGGTAACTTGGACAGATCTGCAGATTTATCAGGTACTAAGTTGAACATGACTAACTGATTGGTCTAAAACCAGTGAATCAGTCAGTCAGTCGGTAACAACGTAGAACTTCGTACGTACGTACATCACTTCGAGTTGCCATACCACATCAGCACAGAGACAAAATCATCGATTCAAATCCCATAGTGGCAATAGTAAAAGTATAGGCAGTAATCGGAAAGATGTTATTCAAGGAGTATATTCCAGTCAAATAAATTTGGATCCAAGCTAAACTCAAGTTTCCAACTAGAAATTGGAAATTTACATTGTCTTCAGATAAATTGGACTAGACAAACGAAATGTTTTACTGCACGTAAAACAATGTATAGAAAATACTAATAACAACAACGGTAAATGGTAATGAACATAAGCAACCTGATTAATTATTTACTGAACACAAATTTATCACCATTTATTAGCTACAAAACTTCGATATTTGTGGTATAAAGAAAAAAGGGGTAATCATTAAAGATGTTGGTCCACTTACTCCAGAGTAGTACCATTCTACCAAAGCCAAATACGAGGAACGTGTAGCCGAAGTGAAATTTTTCTATGCATAAGAAAAGGAACAATTTTAGGATAAATATTGGACAAAGAGCTTCAAGGTTTTTTCAAATACGTTATGGTTTAACACAGCTTAATGAAGTCAGAAATTAATCAACACTTAAGTTATTTAAAGATTAATTTCAATACTACATAATCCACAATGATCAGTTTGATTCCAATCAAGTGGCAGAATATTTGAATTAATTCGTAGATCTTGTACGATAATTTTCGATAATACGAACACTTGATATTTGTCAAACAGCAGATTCTGATCTTAAGTACTTGGAAGTGAGCGACAAGAAACCCTGGACCTGGGGGCTATACTAGTTAGTACTCGTCACCAAGGCGTGCCTGGAGTCTTGAAGGACTTTTTAAAGTTTCACACAGTTTCCATTACTGCTCTACTCCAACCTTGAGGGGATTCATGCTCCTTATAGGACTCAGATCCACTTAACCCAGCTTCATAGACTGACACGTTACCGCCGAGATATTTGTCCCGCAAAAGGTTTTCAGTAACACTTGGATATCCACTTCGATTGAAAACTGAGTAGCAACTGACTTCATGTCCAGTCCTTATGGTTGATCGAGTTCTACCAATCAGGTTAAAGTGCGGCCACCAATCTAAGTGACTTGACATCATGTGAACTTTACCTTGATTTTGGATAATAGAAAATAGTCGGCAGGGGACTGTGTGGAGATTTATTCTTAGTTGATGTCCTACAGTAAGACGTTTTTATCATATTGAAAGGATGAGGGCCAGAATCTTAAGAAGAGCACTAGTTCCTTTAAGATCGAGAGTATGCCTTGGTGGCAAGTAACAACTGGCACAAGACCTAGGCCCAGAGTATCCTATCGACTGTAACCAAGCACCTTACATCAGAAATTTAATATACCCCATTTTCAGTCGCCTAGACTAGAAGCCGTATTGCAACTAAATAGATAGAATTCAACTCACTTTAAAGGACTCGACAAATTTGAAACTACTGACCAGTAATTAATCAATCAGTTGTTTTTGGTTGTTGGAAAGTAGTATCATTAAGCATCATAGAAGTGTAGTTCAAATAAAAGTACACAAACGTGTACTTGATAAATTAGACACAGTAGACTAATTAAAAACATAAATAATCAGGGAATATATCCAGTCAGTGTGGATCACGAGGGATAATTAAACTAAGAACTGTAACTTTTAATTACTTTGTAGTACAACATTAGGTTTCTGCAGATATTTTATTCTGTTAATAAAGATTGTATCCTGGAATTGTCATGAAAAAGTAGAGCCTAACACGAATAGGTTGATGAATGTTATTAATAGTATATCAATTTCAACAAAGCAAACTACTTTACAGTAACAAAATAGAACCACCGATCACATGAACTAATTAGGCAATTTATCCTACTTCTTAAATGTCAAACAAAATCAACAACAAATTTTGCCAGAAGACTACAAAAAGGCATTTGTGACCGATGTAAAACTTGACGTTCTTTTCATAAATGGAGATGTTGCCTGACCCCGCAAATTATATCCTTTTGGATAACCATTTCATACCAGACATGTTGCTCAAAGCAGATTAAATAGACCTGCATGTACTGAATAAGTTGAATAAACATCAGCCCTATTTTGCAAATTTATTGAAAGGAAATATCCGCAACTAAAATGATTATTTATGCGTTGATAAATGAAATCCTGTCTGGATCACTCACATTTATGTATCCAGTACATTTTATATTTCACTTAGTTGAAAAATACCTTTTGAGCTGAGAAGACTTAACTGTACCTAAAGTAATATATGCACGATAAAACTAGATTAACATGAAGGTTGACAACATGAGAATCACTTATCGACTTAAAATATGCAGATAAAGTAACCCTACCTAGTAAGGACATTGATAAAAACCTAGTCCTTTGATAGCATTGAGAAATAATGCGAGCATGTTTCCCTCCAAATGTAAAACGTTGCTTAGGGACTGGTTTACCCAACTCCTGAACTAATGATAGGCAGTTAAGAAGTTGAATGCATTGGCCATCCACATATGTTGGAAAACCTATCAACCCTGATGGGTGGATATCAAAAGAAATATCTGCACAGATTTGGAGAGCTCGGTTGACTTTTACCAAATTTCCTTACTTGTGATGTAAGCAAGATAGCAGTCTTTTGGAGAAAAGGTGAGTATACTCCACAAAGTCCAGTCTGCATTACTTTACAACTATAAAAAATATGGTCTTCTAAAGTATAAGACATAGATTTTTGATTACATGAATTAAAAGCATTGCTTATGTATGGTGGAACGACCGAGTGGGCAGTGTTAAAGTTTTATTAATTATTCATTTAAACATAAAAATTGGTACAAGGAGGCACCAAGTAGATATGCAACCGGGTGACCAAACCGCAACAGGTGGTTTTCTTAAACCACCCCAGAACACTTAACCTATAGGTCTAATCCGCAAGGCAGTGCAGCAACGTCAAGAGATGCATAGCCATGGTAGCCGGTGACCAACAATTGGTTCATACGTCAGTTGTTTCATTGAGAACCTGGAGCCCATGTGCACCATTGGTTTGGAATCAGGGTTTCCCAACTCCCCTAGGTGGACCCTCTGTGTCCACCAACCCAGTTAAGGCGCCAGAAATTTGCTTCTCGTTTTCTCAACTTCGGAATTCACTCATCCATTTGGCTAAATACTATTTCGGCACTATATCTGATGTCAGTGCGTGATGAAAACCCTTAATCTAATTCCTAACCCTAACCATCAATTGTAAAGCATAATTATAGTTTCCCGTACTGCTTTATAACCCTCATTTAGTCCTAGTTAGTAGGTGGATATTCTCAAGGTCACTTTAGCGTCGCTCAAAGGTCTTTCATAAATTATAGTCTCACTTTTTTTTCTTGTAAGAGAAAATGCTAGGATTGCTTACCACTGAAGTATACTTTGGTTCCTTATGATCTTGAAGGGTGACACGCGAGTTTTCATCAGAATCTTCATCATTTCTAAGCCGTTTACTTTGGTGATAAGAATCGTCCGATAGTTGCTGCACTACAAGAGAAACAAGACTACGGACACTTGTTGTATTAGCACCAGGACTGATAACAGCCACATGGCCACCAGATTCCAAAATTAGATTTTTGAGGTGGCCATAGATAACAGAATGATCGGGAGTATTAACACCAGCTAACAGTAGAGCTGTTGGAATTTGTTCTAAATTGACGAGGCTATTTGTCTCCGAATTGTGCAATGATAGCCAGGCAGTATGTGAATTTTCAATGAAATTGAACACCTCAGTGAATACGCTTGAAGTGAGAAATCTAAGTTGAATCTGTGTCAGTAAATGTTTAAAAAGTGACTTGCATACTTCAACGCGAGAAATTATTGATTTCCATACACTAACGAACTGGTCATACCTATGATTGGACGGCAACTGAAGACCTTTTCGATTTAAAAGGAAACATTATTAGACTGAAGTTTACTTCACGTACCTTTCTGATCTCCATGATAAACAGAGAACTCCTAACAAACAAAATGAAACGCATTTCCAAGGTAACTTACCGTCATTGATGAATTCACCGCGATGATAAAGGGATTCTAGACTCCGAAACAGTCAAACTTCAAACCCTGTTCTGCACAATTGGTGAACTGAGTCATCCTCAATGTTTCTATATAAATTGCTGGGAATATCTGATATGTCTTGAGATGAATATATTCTGTGCTGAACGAGTTCTTTTTGTAATAATGTGTCTTTGTTACCTCGTCGCATAATTTTACCATGTTTTCATTTTTTTATTCTATCTACGATTAGTCATCTATGGTAACATTCTTATTGTGAAATATATGATTTTTGAACTTAAAAAACTTTAAAAAAAGGACGGAACATCTTTGACTGCCGAGATAACTAAACAAATAAACGAGCAGTATTCTACTTTACTGGAAAATAATCAAGAGCACAAAAATCGCTAGAAAATAATAAAAACTGACTTGAGTGACTTAAGGGCTATAAAGAGGTCTTAGAAGTAAAGATTATGGTAAATTAACATATATGTGTTTGATACAAACTCTTCCCGCCTGTTCAGACCTGTCTGATTCATATTTTCAGAGTTAACGACGATAACTTAGGTCAAATTTCTCCGGTTTCCTTTTGAAGATGAGCGGGTTCATGAAAACCGATTTCTTGGAAACTGTTCAAGGAGAGTACTTGAGACACGGTGTCTACAACTACTCTGTACACCAAAGGATTAGTTGTATATACGAACTAAACTGCAAAAGGAAGTGTAGTTGTCAAGACGCTCAAGGCGAGCACTTGTCCTAACAGGAGTTCGAAGGAAAGATGTGAGGTTTATAGTTGGTGTATAAAGTGAATTTCTGCTCCACCATAGAGTTCTAAGAGTGCCGTATCGCACGACATGTAGCTCGGAGCACCCTACCAAAATGTTATACGTCGGTCTTTGAAGCTGAACAAATAATATCAGAGAAGATTGAAGGTCACTATGACATGGCTCACCCATGCTGATATGATCGTTTTACATAACCCCTTGCTTTATATATTAAATATACTGTTCTCTTCTCACCCCAAATGTATTCCTCAAAATACAATAGCAGCAACCACTGATGTCACGGTAGGACTAGTCATTAAAGATAATGATATGACCCCCATGTTAAGTCTGACATATTATATGGTCACACCATGGCAAGTCCATGATTGCTTTACTTTAGTGGAATAGTTAAGTGTACCAACAACAATCTAGACCATAATTTTGCAGTACATCTGTAGTGGCATTGGACAATAGCCACGCCATTCACAAAGCTGTGAACACGAGACTACTCAGAAAATAGATATTCAATATTTAAGGCGGAGAAATACCTGACGATGGAGAAGGCGCGAACAAGGAATTGAATGAATTGGAGTTGATCGGATGGCATGGCTCGACCATGCAGGCGTGGTCCCTCTGAATGTTACCTTATATCTTCTATTCATATTAAATATATTGTTCCTTCTCTAGCCTAACCTTGTTCTACATCATGTACTGGTAATTGATACGATACAGTGAGCTGGTGTAGTCGATGGTGTGACTTCCACGTAAGATCTTATAGATTAGGCAGTTATATCATGACAAATCTACAATTTTAGGATTAGGTCTATTATTAGAGCAGTACTAATATCATAGTAGACCATAATTCAACATTGGTGAGCCCGACTAGAGAAACGCAACCTATAATTGTTAATCTTATTTCCATTCTAAATTTCTTGATCTATTTTGTATTTATGTTAACCCAATATTCTGACAGTCCTGATTAATGCTCACATGTATTATCGTAATGTTATATTGATTAGTTCTCATGACATACTAGCTCAGTCGATAATAAAAACTGGTCGTCTATATTAACTAATTAGCTTTGATGGTTCGTTAACAAGCTTTAATGGCATTTACATGCTTCAGCGACATAGACTTGTTTAAGCATCAAGCTCTAGCAAATATGACCTGTAAATAACGCAAATATACATTGACTAACAATGCAGCAAGGACTAAATAGTTACCTGTATTTAATATTCAGTGTTCCTTATCTTATCACCTCATCCTGTTTTAAACTATGCACTATCCTGTAATATCTTTTCTTCCGACCACTGCCTGCCTAATTTCAAATTTTCGAGTTCCATTGCCAAACAACAAGGATGACACTTCTCTAAAAACATACGGTGAGTTTCAGCCATAAGTTTTCTACAATCATAAGGTCATTTTAGATGGCTCGTTCAATGGTGACCGCACAATTCTCTGGATTCATTCGGTTGTTCTGATCCGAGCGAGTGGCAAAAACGTCAACAGCACCAAGCACCCTGGAATTAATTGCCATACTGCATGTTTTATTCTGGATACTTTTGGATCATTACTTCTCCTCACGAATGGCGTTATATATGTCATCCACTGAATAATTTAATTTTCAAAAATAACCCAGGCGAGTTCAACTATTTTACTTAATGATTTTTTGTACTTAACATGTATATGTTTTCCGGTTCCTTTTGCTATATATTTGTAAGTGTCCCTAGGCTAAATGCAGTAACTTCTTATGGAATGTTTATAACGCATCATATTCCTGCCTGAAGTTTCACAAGCACTCTTAACTTTAAAATTATTTTCTGGTCATGTTCATTATTTTTAAATCGTCATATACGTCAACAACCTGCATGTTAACCTGGCCCATACATACGTTACACTATATTTTCATGTCTTCTAAATCTAGAAATCATCTGGATCGCCTTTAACATTTATCAATAAACCCCTCATAGTCGCTGTCGCTAATCGTATTTGGGTTTATGGATTGGCTTATCATATTAGCAGCCTAAAATGCGAACATAGTTTAGATAAGATTAAAAATTTAGGTACTATCAACTGCACTAGTAAAATAACTAAATCCCCAGGTAGCTGTTGGCTAAACAAACTTTTCAAATCAAAACCGCGTAGCCTACTAAAATTAATACTAAACGAATATTTCTGAATTGAAATTTATAATTAAATTAGGCGTCTCGGATTCTTTAACGTTATAAATTTCTGATGATTTCGAATCACCTAAAGCAACAATACCTATTTTTCCACTGACTAATCCTCAATCAACACTATAACTAGTTAAATTTAATAGTTTCAGGATATCGTCATAAAGCATTGTCATGACTTGACAATCACGTAATATGATTGATAAAATTAATGAAACTATTAACAAAGTCGGTCAGCAAATTTACTTATAATTACCATTAAATGATGTTGTTTTCTTGGTATCTTCATCCATCACAGATGATTACAGTATGTTTCTCTCTCAGTTGCTCATTCAGTAAATATCTAAAAACCTTGTCAGTCTAATTGATGGTTTAGCGACACAATCATGCATGCAAATAATCAGTATAAGCAGTCGAGCAAACCTCCTGTAAACTGAAAACATCAATGTAGAATTTACCCCAACACTGACTAAGATTCAAGCCATTATCATAGACATGAGTTGGGAGTGTACTCCCCTTGGTTACAACTTATGTTCTCCCTGATAATCACATGAGCATCACTTACAATTATTCATCTTGTAAAAACTTATTTAGCCAAATACATCTTGCAGTACCACATCACTTCGTAATATGACCCATAGGCTTAACTGATTTCAATAACTTATAATCACCATATCTCAATTAAATCGTATTCTGCCTGCATACGTGCAACTAACTTGTATGCCCATCAGCCGGCAAGTATAAATATAAATAAATAGTCTATCGCAGACCAGAACATTGAGTCTAGAGCATGTCGCTTACGAATACACTCATGTTTAATGATTTGTTCCTAGCTATCTGTCCAAAATTCATATAATCATCACTCACGTATTTAAATTTTGTTTTGATAACCATTCATGCGTATTAGTAGTATTACTAAATTCTATCACGGTCAAGTAAAAATGAGGTTGAGAAAATCTCCCCGTAACTAAATAAACCGTATCAAACTAACTGGAACACTAGTCAGAATTCTTCTCCACGGTAATACTTTTGTTCCTTCAGTTAGCCTACTAATACAGATGCAATTGGAATACAACTCTTATGGACAACTTACCGGCATAATCGTTATTTGATTTCGTAATTTAAACCAAAACTAATAACAATATTAACATTTCTACAATATTCATTACTTTAATATTTCTAAACACAAAATACTTACCACCTATACGTTAAGTTATTAACCAACGGCTATTAACACGCATCGTTTTATTATTATTATTATTGTTATGCCATTCTTGATAGTTCAAATAATCTTCACCCAACTTTTCATTTCAAGCATGTTAAGCATGAAGGCAGATATTTTAAAATTATTACATGTATTTCCCGACCAGATGCTGCCGCCTTCTTTTTGATTTATCTTTCAGCTTATCAATACCCGGAGGATCCTTATTATCCTTGGTAACCTCCGGCGCGCGACGATCCCATCCAATTTGGTATCGAACCAACATCACGTTGATTCTGGTGGGAGAGCAGTGTAGTGGCATTGGACAATAGCCACGCCATTCACAAAGCTGTGAACACGAGACTACTCAGAAAATAGATATTCAATATTTAAGGCGGAGAAATACCTGACGATGGAGAAGGCGCGAACAAGGAATTGAATGAATTGGAGTTGATCGGATGGCATGGCTCGACCATGCAGGCGTGGTCCCTCTGAATGTTACCTTATATCTTCTATTCATATTAAATATATTGTTCCTTCTCTAGCCTAACCTTGTTCTACATCATGTACTGGTAATTGATACGATACAGTGAGCTGGTGTAGTCGATGGTGTGACTTCCACGTAAGATCTTATAGATTAGGCAGTTATATCATGACAAATCTACAATTTTAGGATTAGGTCTATTATTAGAGCAGTACTAATATCATAGTAGACCATAATTCAACACATCGATTCAGTGTCCTGCGATCGTCTCGAGAAGAATAACCTGGGTAGCCATGTGATTTTTGGCAATTTTTGTGAAACTCTCCAGACTGTTGTGTTGGATGCGTATACGGCCATACTAATGGATGCATCTATATCTAAGTGTGTAAGCATAGTCGACTTTGTAACATTTTTCTACACTGTGAAATATTCTTTCTTTACGTTGCCATCCAGTTCGATTACTTTTTTCACTTCTATGGAGATGTCCAGTTGAGGTACTCATGGAAAACGCGCAGCTTGGTGTGTATTGTCAGTAGAAACTTACTAGTATGTTGGATGTACATAGGTACTTGACTGTGACCCATTCTGGGTGGTACAGAATGACCGCCACCTTGTTTTCTAGAATGTTAATACCCTGAGTGTCAATTCACGCCCAAAAACGTCCAGTGTTTCGATTACGATTTGCTATCTCTAATCGTTTACAGTAGTTTCACGTCCTTACAATCGTTGGGAAATAATATTCACATGCTATGTGTGGAATTCTTTGTCTGGAATTGTGACTAAATAGTCATCGATATCTGCGTTCACATAGTTTAGACCTCTGAAGACGTCGTGAATGAGTCGTTTGAAAGTTTGATCGCCATTTGTTTGACCGAAAGGCATGCACAAAAATTAGTATAGTCCCAATAAACCGATGACATTTGTTTTAAGGATATCTCCCACAGTCACAGGGTATTCTTTTACCAGTTCGACTTTCGAAAAGACAGTCGTACTATTCAATATAGCTGTCAGGCCGTGCATACGCCAGTCACTACCTTTCACTTTAGGGACCATATCTAGGATAGATGCTATGAGCTGCTTGATGGCCTGATAATTCCCTCATAGATTATACGATCGAATTCATTTTTAAACAATTAGAATTTTTAATCGCTATTAGTATTACTATGGCAGTAGACCTAATGCTGAAATTGTAGATTTGTCGTGAATTGAAAGCCAGTTCCTGGGTTCGCGTGATGCTATTGACTTTGTCGATTAGGTGATCCAATAAAAATCCAACGAGTCCGGTAAACATGTGGCTACTACTGCACGAATCATATAAAATGAGCTTATGTTTTCAGAAAATGTATAGCTTAAACTCAGCGTTACTTTCCTTGTTGTTCGGCAATGTAACTCGAAAATTAAACATTAGGTAGTGGTCGGAAGAAAAGATATTATAGTATGGTACATATTATAAAATAGAGCAAAATGTGAAGAAACAAGATGAAAATTTGGATCCAGGTAACTACCCAGTCCTTGCCTACATCGACTGCCAGCTTATGTGTATGTACTGTGATAGTAAGCCATATTTTTTAGTCGTTGATGTTTTAAGTGTATTTCACTCAAGCATGTCCATGCTACCAAATCTTGTTAATGAACTATCATAGCTAAACGCAAATGTAATAAGTCAGTTGTTTGTACAGATCGAGCCAGGGCTGAGTACTAATCAGTAACACAATACTATCATACATATGAGCATAAATTGATAGACTAGTAGAAAAATGGGTTAACATAAGTAAAAACCAATCGGTAAAATGAAATTAAATAGAAAAATGATGGCAGACTGCGTTTCTTTAGTCCGTTACATCGATGTAGAATTATTGTCTAGATCATTATCAGCATTGCTATAATACGAGACCTAATCCCAAAATTGTGGTTCTGTCATGGTTTGAAATCCTAATCTCTAATTGACTACGTAGAAGTCACATTATCGTAAGAATCAGATATATAACGTTTAACATTTTTGAAAGACGCATAACTTACTGCAATAATAATTTCTTTTTTCACAATTAGTTTCTTTTTGTTGTTACTAATTTGACGATACATACATAGTTGTTTATTCTTGTTCTGTGTTCATAAACACGCTTATTAAACTATTTGCGCATTTCATGTCTCCTTTATTCCTATTCCCTTACGTTCTCACTTTCCTTCTTTAAACTCAATTCAATATTCTTCTCAATTACACAGAACCTGATTTATTATTATTATCAATCTCATTTTCAAATGTGGCAAATATAATACTAACATTATTGAAACCTGTGTATCATTGCATTTTTGAAGAAACCCGAAACGGTTTATTTGTAGAATTATGGTCTACTATGATATTAGTACTGCTCTAATAATAGACCTAATCCTAAAATTGTAGATTTGTCATGATATAACTGCCTAATCTATAAGATCTTACGTGGAAGTCACACCATCGACTACACCAGCTCACTGTATCGTATCAATTACCAGTACATGATGTAGAACAAGGTTAGGCTAGAGAAGGAACAATATATTTAATATGAATAGAAGATATAAGGTAACATTCAGAGGGACCACGCCTGCATGGTCGAGCCATGCCATCCGATCAACTCCAATTCATTCAATTCCTTGTTCGCGCCTTCTCCATCGTCAGGTATTTCTCCGCCTTAAATATTGAATATCTATTTTCTGAGTAGTCTCGTGTTCACAGCTTTGTGAATGGCGTGGCTATTGTCCAATGCCACTACATATTCACAACACTTATGTGCCCATAAGATGTTTGGGTAGAAAGTAATATATTTAATACAAGATCCAGTAGGTTTTACATAGTGACCACATCTGCGTGGCCAAGCCATGAAATCTTGAATGAATCTTCCCGAACTCATCATTACCGACCTCCTCAAATTGTCACATGTTGAGTGTCAATCTTCTCAGAAATGTTCAGCTTCGTGAGTCGCGTGGTTAACGACCAATACCACTACAAACCCACGTTAAGGTAACCATGACTCTCATCAGAATTGACGGTGGCTTTTTCATTCCGTGCTCCCAAACTGAAGACTGGAATTTGTAGACGATCACTGGCATTCGTAGGGGGTTTCTTGGAATGTTTAAGGTTGAGAAAAATGCAGGACTTCCAGAAATTTATGGAAGGCAATAAAAATATTGCGGCGTCATTTAAAGCTATTTGTTTCGCGCCATCTAGAAACAGGTCTTTTACCTGATGGGCTTTTTTTAAGGAGTTCTCGACTGTAAAGAACCATGCTAAATGCTAAAAAATGAAAGAGTTATCTTATATCGACCGAGGTTTTTTTGACAGGATGAATGCTTGGGGTCCTAGTGACCGCCTGAATCTGATTGTCAGTCTAAAGCGTCATACTGGAGTGTAATAAGGACGGCTTGCACCTGCTGAGGAAGCTTGGATAAAACGCACTGCCCAGAAGGGCCTCCGACCAAACTTCATTGTCCAGCGACTTCTCTCATGCGTAGCACAGTCTCTTTTCTCATCTGTTTCGCGACTTGATAACGTATAGTGGCTGATCCAACCCTCATAGACCGAATAGGTCACTGAATTTAAGGACGGTGTTTTTCGGTGAGGTAAGTTTCAAAATAACACTAGTATCGTTTCTGTTTCCAAAGTAGTTTGTCGTCGGTACTTTTGAGTGCTTTGCTTTCTATTGTATCTACTAATACTTTTGGTTCTAACAATCCCCAGTTTTCTACTTTTTTTGGTCATAGATCATTTTTGTCTCTGAGTATTATTGCATCTAGTTATTTTTTTACAAAAAGAACCCTGTTTAATGACTGGACAGTGCAAAAAAAGTTATTGCCAACGTCCGGGCTGTCGTTATCCCGTTGAAAGCGGCATTCGGTGTGATGAGTGTAAAGAATGGTGCCACGAAGTTTGCACGAATTTAACGCCTGCGGCTTTTAAACGGTTCAGTAAAAACTGTTGCGTATGTATTTGTCAACAGTGATGTTCGGATGCAAACAGCTTGTTAACCGAGGCCATCTAATTGGTAAATGCTGCAAAAAAGTGGTCGGGATCCATTGGGCAATACTCGCTCTGTCAACACCCAAATTGGTGTGAAGCAAATTCAGGTGAGTTCGAAAACAGCTGACTCACACCGACCAAATGAGGAAAAACATTCTTCAAAGAGGTCTTTCTTAACCAAAAACTCAAGAAAATAATTTTCTTCTGTCCACCGTCTTCTAAATGGTATCCAGCAGGAAACACCTAGAAGCCGCGATCGCAAGGCTCCATTGGTTTCTAGTGGGAAACATAACCTGACCTCTCAAGTCGTCGACAACCCTCCGGAATCCTGAAGTATGTTTGACACAACTGTGGTTGCTACTTCAACCAACTTTGACGAATGGGCACAGGTTGTAAGTAAGAAATAACATAACCATATAAAAAGGAATCCTGTCCCCATAAAAGTAGTCGGGAAATCGGAGGCTGTTCACAGTGACAGATCAATTGGTTTTCATAGAATCAAGGAGGGTGAAAGCTCTGAACCAAGAACTCGTTTTCAGCATGACATTGTTCTGATAAAACAGCTACTCAACCGACTCATGCCTCAAAATATCCCCGCAGTCACCTTGCTAAAGGTATACACACTGGGAAGTCTAGCGAACTTGAGGCCTAATCAATCCAGAATGCTTAGAAAAGTATTCAGACCTTCGAACGAACGCGACTTAATTTTACAGAATGAACATAAATTAAACGGTTCTGAAGTTTTTATCCGTAAGGACTTGCCGTTGGCAGACCGTGTAAAAAGACGGGAAGCCGAAAAAGAACTACAACTTAGGTTAGATGCTGGCGAAAAGTACATAAAATTTGTAAGTTTTCGGGTTGTAAGGCTTCGACAGAGAATGGTGCCGAAGCCACTCTGGGTGAAGCACGAAGCCATCTAAATAGGCTTCGGATCTGTTACAATAATGCCCGAAGCTTGCTCAATAAGCGATCGGAACTAGGTGTACAGACTGACTCTACAAAGCCAGACATAACCGCAGTCAGAGACACCTGGCTGACACAGTCTGTATATAGTATGGAACTTGGTTTCGAGGGTTTTACGTTAGTAAGGGCCGACAGAATACAAAAGCGTAAATCAGGGGGAGTAGATCTATTCATTAGATATGCTATCCCATTTGCCATTATCGATGATGTATCTCATGAGAGTTAGACGTAGATAAGTCTTGCAAATTGAACGCTATATTCCTTTCCTAAGCTATTTTGTAACACCCAAGCTAAAACTACACAGCAACATAAGCACTAGAGAGAAGGCGCAAAGTATGCAAGTACTTTACTCCAAAGGTTATTATTATTATTAAAAGCTCTATTCAGTATTATATTTTTGGTACAATATAGAATTCTCAGCACAAAGTATTTCAACAAGTTTCCGTTTCTTTCTTCTTGGTCGATCCTGACGATAAATATTGAGCGATCACCAGTTAGATGTTAGCAGTTCAGTAAACGAACATCTGAAGAATGTATATTCTTTTCTCTGCATATTGCCAGCGACCACACTATCTCTTATTGGGCTTTTTGTAACTTTGACAACGAAAGGTTGTACACTTTTCAGAAATGCATCAGGGTATGTTAAGCGATTAATAGACATAATGATATATTAAAACAAACAACAATAGATAACTTGTTGAAATGTCTAGATGGCAGGAACAGGTCGCTCAGATGCTCAAGCAGGCCGCCTATAATATTCCATTACAGAAAATATAGGGTTTTTATAATATTTTAAAAGTCCTTGGGTTGCTAGAAGATCCTGGAATGCTACTAAACATAGTAGCGGTATAGAAATCAGCCAATTAGAACCTCTTCATGTGACGTTTCACTTCTTTAGTGTTTCTGGCTAAAACTTCAAGTGAACGATGATTGGATGGAATGCTTCTTAGTGTTTCCTGATCTTTGCTTGACTTTTGCGAGAAAATTTCTAAATCACCTCAACAGACGTGCAAAGAAGTTAGTTGCCACTTGAGATGCAAGGGACAAGCGCTGATGATTGGTTTGGTCTATCACAGTCCAAGCTGTGCGGTTAATGAGGTCCTGCTAAGCAGTCTCAACACTTGGTCACAAAGTGGTCGATGTCTAGTCCTAGGGGACTTTACTGCACCTATGATAGTCTGGGAAAATCTGATAATTCCTTCGAGCAGGAACTATTTGATACAGTTATCACATATGCCCTAGTGCAACATGTGAAAGAAGCGACTAGGTACGACGCGGACAGTGAATCATCCTGACTAGATCTTATATTGACTCACTATGAGGATGACGTTGTGAACCTTCATTACATTGCCACCCCTAGGTAAAAGTGATCACGCAGTTTTAATCTTTGACTTCCATATAAATGCCAGTCACGAGCACGCGTCAACCCAATCCAGACCTAACGTCTGGAAAGCAAACATACCACATATCATGCACTCAGCATTGTTAGTAGATTGAACAATAGACCCAGGGTCCCCAATTGAAACAGCTTGGGATGCATTTCGAAATTTTTACTTAAAAGTTACCGCACTCCACATCCCTTGAACTGTACCAAGGGGGTCGCTAAACTCTCCACCATGGTTCAGTAGGGAGGTCCGCACCATCCTCCGTAAGAGAAGAAAAATGTGGGATAGATTTAGGTTACTGGGGACTGACGAGACGACATCTCGGTATCGAAAAGCTCGGAATACCTATGCCTCGACCCTCCGCAAGTATAGAAAGTTGCACGAAGAAAAAATTGTTAAGGAATCCACAGAATGTCCTAAACGCTTGTATTCGGATATAAACCAACGGGTAAAAAGAAGAGGAAGTATTCCAGCATTGTGAGGAGACAGTACTGCTTCATCATTAGTGGAGGACGACTTTGGTAGGGTTCAAGTGTTCTCAAACTACTTTAGCAATGTATATACCATAGTAGGGTTCAGAGGACAATAACTAAGCTGATTCCCGGAATAGCGAAGCTTCCGTATGATGCTCGACAAGCAAAGTTAAACCTATTCCCGTTGTCATATCGTAGAACTACAGGCGACTTGATTTCAGTTTTCAAATATCTTAGTGATAAATTTGCACTTGATATGCCTTCATTTTTCTTGTCTTCCAAAACAGAGGATTTACGAGGACACTCCAAAATGTTCACAAGCCCAGAACAGATTACTTGCCAGCTGACTATCGTCTTTCCCATCGAAACATCAACGAGTGGAATTCATTGACTCAGCACGTGGTTGAGGCTCCATCCGTCTACTCTTTCAAAAGAAAGTTGGATCAACTGAAAGACCACCATTGCCAGGAATAACACGGGCCATCAAGCCTCCTGTCCTTTCCAAATTCAAACTGAAAACTGAAACTTTAATTTTCATGGAAAGCGTTGGATTTTTCGGAATCTATATTGTTCAGGCAACTACATGCTAAATGAAGTAAAATATTTCTTGAAATAATCGATTTAAACGCAGGACATCACTCTTTTACACCTCACAAAACATTGTTTTGTGACTGACAGAAAATTCAAACTTTTTTAAATGATTGAATTTCGTTAGATGCTAAAGGTCATTCAAGCGATGGGACTGTTTTGAAATCCGCAAATGGAGTGTTTCTGTACTTGTTTGTGACCTGAAATGTCGACCTCAAATTGTCATTTCTCTGCCATAAGAAGTCTTTTCGATAACGCTGTTGAAAATGGTGAAATTACAGTACTTGAATTTACTACTCGGCTATCGGAAATAAGTATAAGCTTATCACCTGAAGAGAAAAAAGTACCACCGCTAGTTGTTAATCACCTTTTTAGTCTCTGGTACAACGCGTAGATAGCGAAATGAAGCTGTCGTATAAGGAGATTCTAGAAAAGCATTCTTCAGACAATGGAAACGAAAAATTGTCAAGAGAGTAAGTTAGTTATTCCCTAACTATTCCAGGCTACAATTCCAAATTTTATTAGTCCTACATACTCGTTTTCTATGCTCGTTTGAAGAGGCTGATATGTGTGCTGATCATGAACTTGGTGACTGGGTAAATAAAATGGTTATCTGATCGATTTAGATTTCGGAACTAATCAGCCGGCTTAGCTTATGTGATCCTACTTGGAATGAATGGAAAAACTTTCTGAAATTGGAAGTTGTCGATAGGTAATTTCTCTATCAATTAATTGCTTTAAAGGTACAAGACAGGCTTTGGTCGCACATTATTTCATGTCTACATCAATCTTGGTTTGGAACCTCCTGAGTGCCTACCCCATGATACGGAACTTACATCAGAATCACGTACTCTAGAGGAAAATGTAGATGAAGTCGATGGGGTCATACCAAATTCACCCCAGTACGTTCTGTCTTTTTTTACTGTCTACAGCACTTTTAACCATTGCTTTGTGTTAATGATGACTAAAGTTCCTATTTGAGCAATCCTAGTTGCGATTTCGATAAACCACGCCCTCCCCAGATTATATTCTTATCAATTCCTAAAAGAGCATGCACCATGTTTACACTTTGAACCAAAAAAACTATAGGAAAACTTTAAACTTTTCTGCTTTAGTATGGGTAGATTACTGAACCTAGTCACATTTTCCTTGGATTTATGTTACAGCTATGTGAATGACCGAGAATTGCACCTGACCCTTTACTCACTTCATGTCTTTTTTTATCAAAACATTGTATTTCTTCGTCAGGTTAGCGACCTAACTTGAATCATGTAAAAATGAAGTGTTTCTGACTGGAATCATGGTGTTAGGAATCAGTAAAGCAAGACTTCCAGTAATGTAGTTCATAACCATCTGTTGACTCAACTCTTTCCTTGTTGGTCTTCGAATCATAATAAATCCTGTAAATCAAATTTAGCTTCCCCGCCTAATAATGTTGTTCATCTTCAGCCCTTAAAGTTTTAAAGGTTGATATCTTCAAATGGTGAATTTTTGTGTTAAACTCTGCATTCGCTATCACACAATCTTCTAGTGGCGTATCTTTAAATGGGTCATTCTGAACTTCTGCTTCATGAATAGTCCTGACACTATAATTTTCCTTTTATGTCACTCTTGCTTGTGTTAAAAGTCGTAAACACCTTGTCTTGGGGTCCATAATTATAAACATAATAGACTCCTCTGGTATTTGGAAAATCCCATCTAATCATCCTAAAACTTCTACTTGTTCGATTTCAACATTCCCCATCTATCGTCTAATTGTCTAACTTTCATAGCGAATTGCTACCCCGTCTTTCGTCAAGTAAACTTGAAAAGTACTTTCAATTCCATCACAGAATTCTTAATTGGTATATCATTTCTTATCCTCAATATTTTTAATTTACTACCATTGAGCTGTTAGCCTTTAATGAATAAGGTCTCCGAAACGTTTGTGCCAACCTCAACATGATCATTCAGTTGAGTTGGCAAACTTGGTTGTAATCATAAAGTTTGTTAATAATGATCTAACATATTTAATTAGTGGTCAGTAGAAGGTAGAAAAGAAAAACAACACTCCCAACCATGAAGTGACATAATTATTATCTGGAGCACAAGCAAGATGCAGACTTAAGTTGAGGAATCACTATTTTAACCATAAGTCAGTCAGTCAGTCAGCTACAACGTAGGACCAGGCACATATATGCATCGGTCCAAGTTGCCATACCTCTGACATGAGATGAACACCGGATTCAGTTGTGGTAATATATAACCGATTTCAGCCGTTTTGCAAACTTTATTATAATGATGTACGGTTCTATACACAGATCAGGATAATAACCCTTTCGAATAGCCAAATGTTTTTAGTGTTATTTCTGTGTATGGTGACGTTTCTTGGCTACTAAAACATGGCATCAGTGCTTAAAGTCACTAACTTTAAGTCTGAGCCATGCTGGGAGATGCCTACTACTTGGTTGGGGTTCGCGTGACTATCGTGACCAATGGTTGGAGACGCTGGGTGACATGGCTCGGAATCGATCACAATGGCGTAGGTGTATACACTCTCTGTCTTCCCTTAAACTAAGACATTAAAAACGCCTCACATCTTTCTGTACTATATCCTTATCGCAATTTCTTTTCTATGTTACCTCCTCTGAATTAACTAATTTTATGAATCCGGTGTCCATCTTGTTGTGTTAATGAGGTATGGCAACTTGGACCGATGCATTTATGTGTCTGGTCCTACGTTGTGGCTGACTGACTGACCAAAAAGCTATCATAGTGCATCATGGTGACTTATTTGGTATCAGTCGTGGGTAACTAACAACCGTTTGTTGAAATTTATATGAGGTTAATAATCGAGCAAATGATGACGGATTTCAAGTTTCATCTCATGTATCTACACCTGCCCTTAAGCTAGATTATCTTCAGTCAAAAGGGTGTTCGTACAGATACTTAGAAATTTATTTAATGTCAGCAATCCATTCCAACAGAATCTGTTAACAGGTCCAGCTCGGCGTTACTACTTAGCTTCTAGGTTGATATAACTGAAAAAACTGAAATTCGCTTGTTATAATACTAAGCGCAAACTAGTCCAAGTGTAGGCTCACAATCGGTTTTTAAATGATATTATTGTAAAATTAGTCTTATAAATTACTGAGGTGTGAACTGTTTGATTAGAAGAAGCGGGTAAAGCAATTTTACCAACACCGTTATCACTTTGATAGTCAGACGTAGTTTATGAGACAGGTTGTGTCAAAAAATTCTAGGGTAAACATAAGGTTATATATAATATATCAGTTATATAATATGCCATTGTGGGCCAGGGTAATTTTAAATTGGTTTTCAGGAGAACCGGACACCATCCAGACTTTCACGTGACAACCCAAACAATACAGCGCAATCCCGTTTCTCAGGAAATCCAGACACTACCCAGGCTTAAAATTTGTAGCCCAAATAATACAACTCAATCCCGTTTTTAGGAGAACCATACACCATCCACCAAACATAAGGTGCTTCACCTATTTACTTGTTTAAATAAACAATGATACAAAATCATCGGAATATGTATGCGCCACACATTCAGTTCGCATGTAGATTGGAGTACTGACTGGGTGCCAAAGCCGGAGTAGGTGGTTTTCTCAGGGGGCCACACCCGGAGCATTTGACCTATGGGTCTGATCCATAAAACAGTGGAGCAACGTCAGGAGATGCAGCCCCATGGTAGCCAGTGCTCAACAATTGGTTCATACGCCATTTATCCCCTCAGGTTCCTGCAGCCCATGTGCACCATTGGTTTGGAATGAGGGTTTTCCAACTCCCCTAGGTGAATCCTCCATATCCACCAAATCGGTTAAAGCACCGGACATTCGCGTTTCGTTCTTTCAATTTCGTCAACAGCACCCCCATCATGAGAAGGCAGTTAGTAGCACTTCCCTAGCAGAGGCTGTATACACGTGGCCATGTTAGAGCATTTCGAGAGGGGTAGCTAACTCTCTTGACCCCCTGGCTGTACCAGGGCATTTGGAGGCAGTTGGTAGCCGTTGGATCAAGACAATTGTTTTTAATACTATCATCAGGTAAGTCTAGTATAGGGTACAAGATAAAACGCTGTCAAATTTTCAGGTTTGTAATATACTCGGACACACTTCACTTAATAAGAATTTTTGAAGCAAATATTGATCAAAGTCTAGTTTATCTTACCTCTAGCCAGAAATTATTTGTTGAAAATTAATTCAAATTCCATTTATTATTTTCTGTAAATAATAGATCATCAAATGTCATGCAACCTTCACCAGTACCACGCAATACCCTTAGACAATCGCTTCCACGTGCTTTGTTTACTGATTCAGTACACATCTCACTTTCATCCAGTGAAACTCCTAATCCCTTGACATCCACTCCAATTTTATCCAATGTTATTAGTTCGTGTCCTGTCAACATAGAGTCATCTAGCAAATATCGGTCTTGTAAAACCATACCAACTCCTCATCTAGTACTTATACCATGTCAACGGTCAAAACGAAAATGTAGAACTCCAACGAAACGCGTACCAGTAAAACGAGAAGCTCGAAAGAAGCCAACAAGGTTAGTATAATATTTTTTTATGATACTTTTCTCTCAATGATTTTTATAGCATAATGTATGAAATACAGGATTGAAAATTGGTTACCTTTGGTTATTTTTTTACGGCAGAAATATTTTGTTTTGGCCTCTTAATTTACCTATTGTGCATAAAAATATTTATTATAATAAAATAGATACATTCAATTGCTACACGATCCTAAGTAGCCAGTTTAATTTAAAAGCAAATCATAATTGTCAAGTAAACGTTTTAGATCTGTCACAATTAATACAAAATATAATATGCTACCAGGGATCTCTGTATTTATGGTAATTTTAATGGCATCACTGGATGAAATTTTCAAAATATATTGATATTTCAAAGACTTACTGAAGGTTGCTTAGTAACGACTTTCAAATTAAAAACTAAAACAACTAATTCATCGTCATCTACACTCCTGTTATGTGGGAGCGGACATTTTATGTTCCAATTGGTCAGATGTTAATATTATTTTCTCCGTTATTTGTTTGGTTTGTCAAAGTCTTCATTTAAAATTTATTCTTATGTCTAATCTTTTAGCACAACACCTACTACAAGACACAGACATTCTTCAGCTAATTCATCAAAACGAACTCCAGCTTCAACGTCAGCTCGTACTCCAAAGAGTTCAAATCGATCACGTTCACATATTATCACGTCTCCTAACGCTAATAGCGTAAAACCAAAGTCGACATTATCAGAAACGCCCATTTCAACAAGAGGAGAGTCTAAAAGAAGGGCGAATACCGATTCAAAACGTAATCATCGACGTTCAGTACACGAGACACCTAATCCAGAGAAATCATATCCTCGCTGGGAACGCGCCAAGTTGGCTGCAGCAGAGAAAACAAAAAATAAGGTATATTTCTGTGTATTTAGCAAAAATCATTTGGATTTTTGTAGCTATATATTTCTCTTTTAACTAAATTTACTCCTCTGTTTTGAGATTAACTTGGTTGAAAAGGTTATGTTTACCTGTCAATAAAGTAAATCGAAGTCCTGTTCACTAATTCACGTAGTAAGGAGCAACCACAAATGTCCGAAACTTAGGCAAAATCAGTAGACTCAATTATAGTATACTCTTATAAATTTGTCAAATACTAATCCCAAATTAGTTATCCCTATGCACTCGAGAATTCGAAATGTCAGACACTGATTACCATGGGGGGAAGAAATTGACCTACTGACATCCCTTCGTTCCTTTATTCAATGGATTCTTTAGATTGGAAAAAATTATCTCTTCACGAAATCATCACTTATATTATAATACTTTGATAAGATGTAACAGTAAAAATGCCCTGGTAAGGTTGAAGGTGGGGAGAGTCCTCTCTCCATCCTGAAATGCTCCTATATGGCCACGCGTATACAGCCATCACCAGGAAGTGTTGTTTACAAAATTGAGGGGATGAAAAGTGAGTGTTTAGTCTTTAAACTGAGTTGGTGGGTATAGAGCATTCACCTGGAGTTGGAACACCTTGATTCCAAACCAATAGTGCACATGGGTTCCAGGATCCTAAGGAAACAAATGGCGTATGAACCTATTGTTGTTCACTGTCTGCCATATGACTGTATCTCCTAACGTTGCTCCACTGCCTTATGGATCAAACCTTTAGGTCGAAGGCTCGGGATGTGGCCCCCTAAGAAAACCGCCTGCTTCGGTTTGGGCACCAGGACAGTATCCCAGCCTTCAAACATACAGAATAATTTATGTGCCGCATATCTATTTGGTGCCTCCTTGTACGAATGTTGATGTGTTTAAATAAATAATTTAAATAACATCGATTAGTACACATTGCATAGATGTTTTGTGTTGTAAAAATATCAAGTAAACTCTTACTGTTTTTAAAAAGCTTACAGATTATGAACCATGGGTGTTGGAAATTTATTTACACCTACCAGTGTATCCTAGTTTAATCCGGATTACGTCACTGTACACTAGTTCTTTATGCGTAAATCTTACAAAACCTATGCCATTAGCATGAAACTAAATAGTGAGGTTGAGCTACTAATATAGAAATAATAGTTACATCTTGTCGTTCTAACCTGTAACAGAAAATTAATGTCAGTGAAACTACCTAAAACATAGCGAAGAAAAGACAACAAGTTGGCTGATAATGCTGGGAATTTTCACCAACTGATATAGTTGAGACGTGTATTACGTATACTCGATCATCGCCTACTACCTTATTATTGGCCGAGGTAGTGGTAGGTTTGTAGTTTGAAGACTATTTATGTTAAATCGTTGTTGTTCTCCTAAGATTTCTCTTTTTCAACGAACCCACTGTGATTGGTGTTCTTTATTTATACTTGTATTCTAATTCTTGTTTCAAATCATATGATCACGAAAATCTCAACTCCTTCTTTATATAATCCATTTCTTAATGCCTCATTATGATTTCAGTGTAATACCATATGTGAGATGACCGGAAATAACCTCCCATAATATGTTCAACAAAGAGAAGTCACTTACTAGCATATATTCAGCAGTATTTTCTTACTATGTTATTATTGTTTAACGATCAATGTTCTACCACACTGTTTATATAATCGCAATGGTTAAAGCACAAATATCCCTACTAATCAGTTCACAGTTTAATTGTATAAAACACTAAGAGCATTACTGATTTACTTCTTTTTTGTTTTTCTTCTCAACAGGCAATTATTGTAGATGAATCACCAATAAAACCACTGCTAACAACAGTCAGTCCATTACGTCGACTACGTCGAGCTAACTCTATGCTAAATAGTCTTTTGTACATTGAAGCACAAGAAGCTGCCAATATAACAGCTCAGACTCACAGTGGTGGTGGTGGTGGTTGTCTTCCAACACTATTGAGTAATAGTTCCAGTCTGCCATTTAATTCCGATGATGACAATGAAGATAATAATAGACTAACTCGCGAATCATCACTTCAATTCAGTCAAGAACTACCAATACAATATAAAGATTCATGTCTGTCCGTGGCAATGTCACGTGCTGAACGTTGGAGACGACGTCAATTAGAAGAGGAAGCTAGTTTAAGTCAATTCTCAACACAAATTTCTAATATTCAATCAAATTCTGTACATATAAATAATGATTTTATTAATGAAAATATTAATCCATCAACACCTCCACGTTTACTACGTCGTAATTCTAATTTATTAGCTAATATGATTTCTTCATCAGATCATCATCGTTTAAATACAGCATTAAGTCAATTGATTCATAGTCCAAAACGAATAAAAACCCCTCGTAAAAGTAAGTTGATATATAAACTCATCTGAAGCAATATTATATCAGATTTGATAGACTTACCATTTATTATACTGTTTAGTATTCTGATACTAAGCAATCGTTTTAGGGTGAAATTGTATGACCTAAGCATTGTATTTCGTAATCTAAGCAACAATGCCAGGATGTTTGGGATGCGCTTCTCCCCCTCTAAATACAATTTGTTGCTCCAGGACTGGTCTGCATCAACACCTGAACTAAGGATAGGGAGTGAAATAGTCGAACGCGTCGACAACTCCACTTATCTTGGAAATTTGGTCAACCCTAATGGGTTGTTGTCTGACGAAATCTCAGAACGGATTCGAAAAGCTTGTTTGGCTTTTACCAACTTACGTCACCTATGGCGAAGGCGAGATATCCGTCTATCAATAAAAGAACGAGTATACTGCGCAGCAGTTCATTCTGTCCTACTTAACGGCTGCGAAATGTGATCATTAAGAGTAGAAGCTACTCGTAAGCTACTAGTAACTCATCACAGATGCCTTAGAAATATCGCTGGCGTGTGCTGGAATCACTGGGTAAGTAATAGTGGTGTTGGACACAGGGTATTAGGGAATGATGTTAAACCAGTTGATGAAGTTGTGAATCTTCATCGACTGAGATGGTTGGGTCACGTGTTACGTGTTCCTGGATACCGATCATCACGATACGCAATGCTGACTAGTGTTGAGGATGGTTGAAAGAAAGTTAGTAACGGCCGAACCAAAACGTGGTATCAGTTCGCAAAGTCACTAACTTCTGGTCTGAGCCATGTTGGTAGATTCAGACTACTTGGTTGGGGTCCGCGTGACTATCGCAACTAATTGTTGGAGACTGTGTGACATGGCTCAGAATCTTTCACAATGGCGTCGGTGTATACACTCTCTATCTTCCCTTAAACTTTATGTGCCTGGTCTTACGTTGTAGCTGACTGACCGACTGATCTGTTCGTGTCTTCCATGATGTGGTGTAGATCATATTTTACTTACAATCTTAATCATAAATTATGTTTCTATAATTCATTCACTGCAATAATTAGTCAGTTATCACCAGTATGATAGAATGTGACATAAATGTGTATAGAACTAGGTAGTCACATTTCATATTTGTACAACGAAGAAAGCAATCAACAAAATACTAAAAATAAATAGTGCAAACATGCCACTGTAGTTAACTTTGCATCATGCTATTGCATAACATATCGGACTTCTGGTTATTGGTATTAAGCTAGATTTGATCACAGAAAGTTTGCATCAGATCGACATTTAATGATTTCCATTACTTGATTTTATGTACTGATCTTTATGCCCTCTAATTTTTAACATCCTACTTCTGTCAGCTAACATTGGACATCAATGTAGATGGTGGTTAAATATACATAACACACCTTTAATTACTGCTAATTGATGAGAGTTTTTAGTCTCATCATTCGACTTGTTCATTCAGTTCCACTATACGCGACTAATGCTTCAAAGTGAACTATAATAGATTTTTTGTTGCTTATGTACGTCTTCTGCTTTCATAGACCAGATTCCCAATAATAGTCTAATGCATCCAGATTGTTTTTCCCTGACTTCTTTTCTTTTTTTTCTTCTACAATAAGACATTTTTAATGTGACGCCCAAGTGTACTCCGAATGCAAAAAACAATTGTTCTCAATTGTCTACAACAACAACTCAGATAAATACAGACTGTCTAAATCCAGCACAAGTTACTACAACTCCCCCTATCTCTACTATGAGACCATTTTTACAAAACGATGTTCAATCTATGTCAAGTCTGAATACAGTAGGCTCATTCCAAAGATCTACTCCTCGACGTAGAACGTACAAATCTAAAGATACTGATGATAGTCATCCCATCACCACTACTACTACTACTACTACTACAAGTCGTCGTCGGACTAGACATTCTTCTGGATTCGTTCAATCGAATACACGTGAAACCATTGTTTCACCTCAGATATTTGACGAGGAGGCAATGTTCCTTGGAAGAGAAGAATTTCTGAATGAAACTACCCCAAATGTGTCTAGCACATATGATAAATGTGTCGAAGATGATGATGATGGTGCTGAATTTGGAGCGTTGTTAATGTCTAGGTTGGTTGGCTGTCATTTTCTTGATTTTTAGACATTTTTTTAGTGATCCGGTATCTTGATCTAAAGCTAAATTTTATTTTTTAGGTTGTAATGATCACAGATGTAACCAATCTCTACAAAACCTCTTCAGCCAAATTAGAATATTCAGATGACCAGTGACTTCAAAATTTTCCTGAAGTTCTGGTAAAATGTCGTGAATGATGAAGTCCAGTCATGTTGGGTGTAAAACGGTTGTCACCGATGATACCAAATATTCTCGCCGTATTAGTTTGGTTGAAGTTGAACAGTCAAACTTGTCCTAGGAGACTTGAGGGTCTCGATTCGCATCTTTGGTGGGCTCCTGGTTGTGCAGAGTATGTTTAAGAACAGTTAAGAACTTTTGGACCCCAAACAGTAACCAAGTAATCAAACTCTCTGAGCTAGTTATACCTACTTACCACAATAAGTCATCAGTTCCAATCAAAGCAGAGTTGTTAACTGAAGAAACCGATGTTTCGAATCCCTACATAAAATTACACTGAAAATAATGTCAACACCCCAAATACCCTGGTACGGTCGAGAGTGGGGAGAGTCCGCTCTCCCTCTCCAAATGCTCTCACATGGCCACGCGTATACAGCCTCTGTCAGGGAAGTCCTACTCACTGCCTTCTCGCACAACGAGTGTTGTTTACAAAATTGAGAGGACGAAAAGCAAACGTCCGGCGTTTTGACTGGGTTGGTGGACACGGAGAGTCCACCTAGGGGAGTTGGAAAACCCTGATTCCAAACCAGTGGTGCACATGGGCTCCAGTATTCTGATGGAACAAATGGCGTATGAACCAATTGTTGATCACTGGCTACCATGGGACTGCATCTCCTGACGTTACTTCACTGTCTTGTGGACTAGGCCTTTAGGTCGTATGCTCCGAATGTGACCTCCTAAGAGAACCATCTGTTTCGGTTTGTTCACCTGGGCAGTATCACAGCTCACACACAAACCAAGTGACTTGTGTGGCGTATATGTATTCGGTGCCCGTTTGTACCAATATTTATGTGTTTAAATAAATAAATAAATACTCCGCTTTATAGAGAAAATAATTCAATTTAAGGGTATTTAAAATCACTATGGAATATGAATGAATAATAATATTTATTGTTAACATTGTTCCTTTTGAACTTTCTTATACATAGAAAACGTAGAAAAATATCTCCAGTTTGTACACCAACACAACCTCCTGTATTTCGTTTGAACACATTAGCTGCTGCAACTACTACGTCAGGTTCCACTAATACTCATCAAGTTTTTACTGGATCACCTAACTCTCATGATTTGACTGGAAATCATACACCATATTCATTTGGTAGTAATAATTTCATGGATGACTACCTGATAAATGCACCTAAGCGTAATATCAACTGCATTTCTGACGGTTCCGTCAATACCGTTGCTAACAGTAACAGTAGTGACTATGGTACTTCGGATACTACTATTAGTACCACGTTTAATACTACTTCTGCCAATACCATTAGTATTAGTGATCAAAAACAATCTGATATGATCAATAATTCTAAAGCATCTATATTTACCACATGTCCAGTAGTTAAACCTATTCATCAATCAACATTTGCTCCATTGCATGTATTCAATCGTCCTTCAATTGCAGTTAGGTAAGTATATGAAAGAAATATCATTGATTCATATACATATTTGTATCTTTATACTAAAAGTCGTGTTTTTTTTGTTGATATTTGATTTCATTTATAATTCCCTTTCATATGTTGTATATATAATGATCTGTGTGGTTTGTTTTCATCCAAAATGATGTGTCCTCTGTCAGGAATTCCCATTATAACTACTCCTGTTCAACCCTAACACAGATTGTACTACTTATGGAGATATACTTTTTTGACCTTATTGTTTTCAGTAGTTTATTTCTTGTCTAGAGATTCTGTAATTGACATAATGTATGTAGTCTTGCTAAAGAAATTGTTAATGATATACTATTATGTATTCATCAACATCTTTAGCAAAGCTCCGAGGATGTTTGCCATATTTTTTGTATAAACGTAGGACCAGGCACATATATGCATCGGTCCAAGCTGCCATACCTCATTAGCACAGCAAGATGAACAGCGGATTCATAGGAGTGGTTAGGTCAAAGGTTGCAATAAGGATATAGTATAGGAAGAAAGAATTAGTTCGTAGACAGAAAGAATGAAGTGATTTTAATCTCTTAGTTTAAGGGAAGACAGGGAGTGTATACACCTACGCCATTGTGATCGATTCTGAGCCATGTCACCAAGAGTCTCCAACAATTAGTTGCGATAGTCACGCGGACCCCAACCAAGTAGTCTGAATCTACCAACATTGCTCAGACTAGTAGTTAATAACTTCAAGGACTGATGCCACGTTTTGGTTTGGCCGCCCCCAACTCTCTTCCAACCATCTCTAACACTCGTTAGCATTGCACGACGTGGTAATCGGTGTTCAGGCATACGTAACAAACAAAAGACAGGTAACTTGTGATATGTTGATATCAGGAACAGGTAGCCCAGATATTCAAGCAGGCCGATAGTTTATGATTCATAGAATTAAACAGGTACAAACGTTGAATACAGCGAGACAATATCTTCCTTCCACCCGCCCCCCATCCAAAAAAAGAACAGCTCCCTTTGTTTATCCATTTCTTCATGATCTATGTGTATTTTATTTATAATTTTAGTGATTCTATCGATAATACAACAACAATTCACAGTAGTCAAAGTAATTCAACGTGTATTGCTTTACGTAAACAATTATTTGGTGGAATTGATGAACCATCTAATAGTATATCTAGTCCTAAATTATCTGAAGATATTCATGAGAATTCGGAGAATATACCTCCTAATCATTTGAATTCACCATCCTCTTCATTATCATTATCATCATCACCATCATCAAAATCTCATATTATTCCATTATCATATGATAATCCTAATCATAATAATAATAATAATTCACGTCATTTATGGGATGAGAATTCATTAGATATACCATTATCACCGGTATTACATCAATTACAATATAATATACAATCATCTATTGATACTAATTATCATCATCATCATTCATATACATATTTATCTAAAAATAATCATAATTTATTCCCTTCTAAATTCATAGTACCAATTATACAACAATCAACATTACATAATCCATCATGTCATCGTGGATTACATCCTCGACGTAATTTATTCCAATAATTATATTCTCTCTCTCTCTCTCTCTACCCTCTCCCGCCCCCTCTTTCTTTTCTTTTCTCTTTTTTTGTTTTTTTTTCTCTTTCTTTCTATCTAATAATCTTGTTTTTAGTTTCCAATTGGTTTTCATCATGTTTATAATGTAAAAATGTATTTCCAAAGTATTCATCATCAATCTCTAATTGAAAGGATCCTTTTTTTCAAGGAACATCATGAAACAATTACATGTGAATATAACTTCTATTATTAAAACTGTAAAAGTAAAACAAAACACCTTTTTCAGTTTGTGTATCTAGATAGTATTCTAACGCTTACACAAATCAAGGAATTTGTATGGTGTATATGTATTTTGGTTAGTACTTCTTTATTATCAATGTTTGTGTTGAAATATATGAAGAAAAAAAACACACACACAACCTTCTTCATGTAAATTTGTGTTGTATATTACTAATATATATTGTAAGTAGTATCTATCTATCTATGTATATATAAAAAAATATTTTTCAATGAATCTTAAGTATTTTTCATTTTACTTAGGATTTTGTATTTGATGAATTGATACTTATTTCCGTTTGGTTGTGGTTAGTTTGATGAATATAGTGTTGGATACTACTAATGAGTTTGTGTATAATTAATATGTTCTATTATTATTATTATTATTGATAATGTATCGTAACATTTCTAGTACTCTAGTATTTGTCTTGAACATTTCATCTCACTGTATTGATATGGTATAGTGACATCATGAACCAATATGTATTACTTATGACTAACTATGAATTTGTACAATAAGTAAATTCAAGGGTATGTTAAACTACTTCTTTTCGTACCCTCTCTCTCTGTGTGTGTGATAGTATCTATGTTCAATTTCATTGTTTTTTAATATAATTTATTGGTCAGTTGAATAGTACTTAGTGTGTATACTATCATTTTAGTCTGTGTTGTTTAGATTCGACACCCGAACTAATCATAGGGAGTGAAGTAGTTGAGCGTGTCGACTGCCTCACTTATCTTAGGAGTCTCATCAGCCCTTGTGGTCTAGTGTGTGAGGAGATCTCAGCACGGGTTCAGAAGGCTCGACTAGCTTTTACCAACTTGCGACATTTATGGCGTAGGCGAGATATCCGTCTATCAACCAAAGGACGGATTTACAGTGAACCAGTTCGTTCCGTTCTACATTGTGGCAGTGAAACATGGCCGGTAAGAGTAGAGGATATTCGTAGGTTACTAGTATTTGATCATACGTGTCTTCGCAACATTGCTCGTATATCCTGGGACCACCGAGTAATTAATGCAGTTGTTAGGAAACGGGTACTAGGTAAAGGTGGCAAATAAATGGAAGTAGTGAAACTTCATCAGTTGAGATGGCTGCGACGCGTGCTACGTATGCCAAACCACCGACTTCCCCGACGTGCTATGTTTCATGATGTAGGAGTAGGTTGGAAGAAAGCTAGGGGCGGCCAGACCAAAACAGCACAAATCCATGAAGTCACTGACAAGTGGTTCGAGTCATGTTGGTAGGTGTAGACTACCTGGTTGGGATCCGCGAGATGATAGAAACCTTGAATGACATGGCTGAAAATCGTTTGCAATGGCGCACATGCATCCACTCTTTGTGTTCTCCCAAATTCTAATCTTCTGAATTCTTCGTGTCTCGTTTTTTTCTCTTTCCAAATTTACTTCACTGGATTATACTCCTTGAGTTAACATCTTTCCGATTACTGCTTATGCTTTTACTATTACCACTATGGGTTTTGAATCAACAACTGCATCTCTGTGCTAATGTGGTATGGCAACTCGAAGTGATGTACGTACGTACAAAGTTCCTTGTTGTTGCTGACTGACTGAACACTCATTTATTATACATCACATGAAATTGCTTTTTTAAGTATGTTGACAGGAACATTGCTTCTTGAAGGTCTAACCAATTATTCATATGCAACATAAAACCTGGAGTATATGTGTGTTAGCAACATCATATCAACATAACAAGATTAAGACAAATATTAGTGTGACAGAAGTCGTAACAGTACTAAAACCAGTGGAAAATAATATTTCATAGAGAATTTGATTCGAGAAGAAAGAATGAATTCATAAAATAAAAAAAATACAAGATAGTCTTAAAACCCAAGATTTAAGAAAAGATAAATAGTGGGTACATCTACACCATATCACCCAGCTTGTGATAAAGGCAAAAATCCAAACCAGGTAGTTCAACCCTTAATAAATTCATAGGTGTTTTAAATTTTACCATCCTTAGCTTTCTTTGAGCCTAATTCAACATCGACCGGTTGATTGATGAGGCTTCAGAAATGGAGTTTAGTATGGAAATGTTTATTCTACTTGTTCTGTAGTTGTAACATCGCTATAGTGCTTCCTGTGAATAAATATCACCCCAATGATATTATCTTCTCGTAATGATCAGTTTTTAAGATTATTGCATTCATCTTTACCCAATAAATTTCTAGTGTCAGCAGTGTAATTTTCAAATGTATAAACTCATATTAAGCGGAGATGAATGATGGCTAACAGTGAAATCCAGGACTCGGACACAGCGTGAGGATCAACTTTGGGGTGTATGTTCATCCAGCTGACGAGTCCCAAGCAGGATGAAATATGTGTCTTGGATTCCACTGCTAGTCACCATCCCTCTCTGCTTATAATGCCTCTGACTTAATGGCGACACCAAGGTAGAATCCATATACGTCGAAACAGACTAATCAGTTGCAGTTCAATGAACAGATCCAAACAACAAATATACATGTATAAACTCTTAATTTCATTGTCACATATGAATATTCTACATCTTTAACAGCTTACTTCTGAGGTCATGCTTAAGTCAACACAGCCATTAACAATAGCTCAGTGTCTTTCTGAGGTTACTTTAGAATAAATATATTTACACTGTATAGGCAGCTATGAATTGTTAAACCCCTGAATATCGGCGGGAGTGTCGTTTTCGAAATTGAGAGGACGAAAAGCGAATGTCCGTCGCTCTAACCGGGTTCGTGGACACAGAGAGTTTACCTAGGAGAGTTGGAAAACCCTGATTCCAAACCAATGGTGCTCATGGGCTCGAGGATCCTGAAGGAACTAATGGTGTATGAACCAATCGTTGGTCACCGGCTACCATTCGACTGCATCTCCTGACGTTACTCCACTGTCTTGTGGATTAGACCTGCAGGTCGAAGGCTCGGGGTGTGGCCCCCTAAGAAACGCACCTGCTTCGATTTGAGCACCCGGGCAGTATCACAGCCCTCACAAATATCAAATGAAATCTGTGTGGCGCATATCTATTTGATGCCTCCTTGTACCAATATTTATGTGTTTAAATAAACAAATAAAATATCTTCATTTTGATTAAATCAGATTACATTCAGATTCTCCGATACAACACAGCATGCAACAATCCAATCACATTTGGTGGAGAAGATTTGGAAGATGTAAAAACCTTTACATATCTGGGCAGCATCATTCATGAACACGGAGGATCTGATGCAGATGTGAAGGCGCAGATCGCCAAAGCAAGAGAAGCATATCTACAACTGAAGAACATCGGTAACTCAAAACAACTCTCTGTCAACCAACACCAATGTCAGAATTTTCAATACAAATGTCAAGACAGTTCTACTCTATGGGGTAGAAACTTGGAGAACTACGAAAGCCATCATCCAGAAGATACAAGTGTTTATTAACAGCTGTATACGCAAAATACTTCGGATCCGTTGGCCAGACACGACACTATCAGCAACAACCTACTGTGGGAGAGAACAAACCAGACCCCAGCGGAGGAGGAAATCAAGAAGGAGCGCTGGAAGTGGATAGGACACATATTAAGGAAAGCATCCAACTGCGTCGCAATGCAAGCCCTCACATGGGATCCTCAAGGCCAAAGGAAAAAAGAAAGACCAAAGAACACATTACACCGGGAAATGGAGATAGACATGAGAAGAATGAACAAGAATTGGATGGAACTAGAAAAGAAGGCCCAGGACAGAGTGTGCTGGATAATACTGGAAGGCGGCCTATGCTCCATTGGGAGTAACAGGCGTAAGTAAGTAAGTGCATTCAAATTTAGTTATTTTATCGATTAATATTAACACTCTATAGTCTAGTGATCCGATTACGAGGGCATACAGATACTAAATGTATAACAAAAAATATTTTTAAGTACTGAACTACTTTACAACCTCCGTGATTAAGAAATTACTATATCTTATAATTACCTTTAATAGAGATGTATTTGTTGAACTACTCATTGTTATAATTTGTGCCCTACTTTATGTATAACCTAATGATATTGCCAATTAGAGAACAACAGCTTATCGACCGGATCAAGGACGCATAAAACCTGTAAGAGCAATCTAGAGTCTTTATCAATCTTTCTTCCTGCCTGTTGAGTGCAGAACATCAATCTCAGCTTTTACAATATGAATAATGTATTTTAAACATACTGGGTTTATATACAACCTAAATAGACCACATCTTACCAGAAAATACAGAAAATACACATTCGTACAAGATCTAGCCAAAAGTGACTGTGAATGTGGGAGACTGTAATTAATAGACTGGGCATAACTCAAGAACGGTATATCATATAATAATGGTCTATGGTTGAAAATAAAGCTTCTAATAGGAGGAACATGAATATGCATAGTTTAGTTACTTAACAATTATACAATACAAGATATATGTGTCGTATTGGTCCATTAAGTTACCATTCACAATTCTCGTCAGGATATAACACTAATAACTAAACTAACACAAAAAGAGATTAGATTCAAAACATTCATTCCATCTGTGCTACATATCACATTTCTAAGATATTTTGCATACTGCTGATCCAGTTATGTCTTTGTAAAGTCATCAGTTGGACTCGTTTTGTGGAGAAATCTCTATCAACAGAATCATCTATCATTCTCATTGTTTTGTTCTCGAACGTTTTTCAGTGTACATGGTTAAAGGATCCATTAAAAAGTTCCATATTGTCTATTTTAATGGATATAAAATATACAAATACGGATAAGAATGGATGAAATGTTGCTAGAATTGGATTTCGATTCAACTTATCATGGTTTATATTATCCGATTGTGAATATTTCGACTGAATTGTAATCAGTAAGTAAGACATTAACTCTTCTAGAGTTACTGCTAGTATCAAGTCTGCATAAAGGAGGAGGGTTTGGCATGGGGTTAGCGACGCCATCTTGTAGAAAACTAACTAACTAAAAAAGCGCTCACCAGAAATAAAGTAAATAAGACATTGAGCGTTCGAAGTGGAGGGTACTAGGTTCACACCCTGAAGTGAATATCAATTTGAATGTAGATACATCTAGCTAATGCGTCGCAAATAGGACCAAACTATCATCTTGGATTCCACTGCTAAACATACCCCCACTTTGTAGTAAGCTCATTGTATTATTTGTCTGTTCATTGTCCTTTAGACACTTATCTACTATGTAAATTTGTATGTGAGTCTGGTTAGGCACATGTCTGTTTGTACATCTACCATCCTTAATCTATTCTCTCATTGGATTCAACATACACATAATCAATAATTTATCCACGATCGATCAATATTTATAAATATATATGTGGATTTTTGAACACTCTCTCACACACACACACACACACTCATTACCTCGTGTACTTGCTTCCTGCACCCTTGTGCATTTAACAATAAACTATTTCTACAACTGATGTTCGGGCTTTTGAAAAATCTCAAGCGAATCCATCATTCTACCGGGTTAAATACTCAGTTAAATGGAATACTATTTTTGCTGGAGAAAGATGTAGAGGAAATTAATGTGAACAAATTTGGTGAACTGCATTTAGAACATGAATGTATTTCTCCGCAAAGTCTGCTGCATATTTTCCAATCATATGATAAACAACTCGGTGAGCCTCTCATCAACGTTTCTAGTTGTTGTTTGTTGTTTCCTCATATTGTATATTTCGATGCTCACCTTATTACCATTATTGCTATTGTTATTAGTTGTTCGTATCATGCCGCTTGATAATTCGCTAAGACTTTCATCTAAGTGTATTTCTGTGGGTGCCATCTCTGTACGTTTACCTGTGATTAACACTCGAAATGCTGAACTATGGTTTACACGCTTAGCAAGCTCTTTTGTTGCAAAGAGAATCATGAGTCAGTGCACGAGATTTAGATACGCAAACTTGTTGCTGTCAGACGTTTTTATTGAACAAGTGCGTGACGTCATTTTGAAGCCGGATCCAGACTCACCATACGATTGCTTAGAAAAAGAGGTCATTCGTGTTACATCTGCCGCCGACCAACAGACAATTGATCAACTTTTAGCTAATGTAGAGCCACATGACGAATGAATTGGGGAATGGTATAATAGATAAGTGTCTATTATATCGATTGTGGCTCAGGTGTCTCACACAAACTATTCAATGGATACTAGTAATTGTAGACGAAGATGTCGATTTTGATAGACTAGTGGACATAGTCGATAGAACTTACGAGGAGATCAGAACTCACTCGGTGTCGCACATACAAACGAACTCAAGTGAGGAAATCGCCGAGTTACGAAGAAAAAGTCAACGTCCTCACTAAACAGATAGGCCAGGTACAATTTTCGAACAACCACCACTGTAAGTGTGGAGGAAGGTGCAGAAGAAGTAGACGTCTTAGTCCAAGCAACACTCGACATAATGATTGTTGGTACCACATAAGGTGCGTTAAACAAAGCAAAACGTTTACTTCTCCCTGTAGCTTTGCAAACACATAGCAAACGAAACGTGAAGGCCGACGATTAGTAATGACTGAGATCTCCGGCCACAACTCTCAAGTAAGTCGTTTGTTATATGTCACAAACAAAAGAATTGTAACACAGTTCTTGGTGGACACCGGGGCAGATATAGATCGTGAGTTGGAATGCCGTAATGCAGGATCGTGTATACACAGTACAGAGGAGTCCCATTAGTAATGTAGTGGACGATAACACACAAGTGGGGACAACCAAAATCCAATGTTAGCAACCATCCTTGTTTGCTTATTGTGATGCTTGTTACTGAACATAACATCAAAGCAATACTGACAGTATGCACATATGTCAATGAGAGACTGATCGATTGTAGTCCCAAACATCAGTTGGAAGATTCAAGTCAACAATATCAATTAAATTTAATGTTACTTTTGATTCATTCAACTTTTCTCATGTGTAAACACTTGAATGAATAAGGAACAAATATCACAGCAAGTGAACACGAACTCTCTATGGTCTGTTATATTATTAGTCACTAAAACAAAACAACTTGACATAATACTCGACAGTGAAAGTGTCTAGAATTAATTGAGTTCAACTGTGGAGATTGAATAATATTAAACAATCATACTGTGGAAGATATTGACAGTGATGTAAACAGTTTGATCTGCACACTGAATGAATGCACATTTTCTATTTCTTACAACATTCAACAATAACAATCATCGTAACAGTCACATAATATTGATAATGATATTTGTGTTCAGTGAACTATGAACAATGATGAGCCAAGGGTGATAGACTTCCATGACTAATTATTGTTTACGAAGTCGGTTTAATTACGTACGCCTTTTACTCTTCGTGAAGGAGCATAGGCCACTCACCAGAATTCTCTATCTAACTCTGTCCTGGGCAGTCCTTTCAAGCCTCTTGCATTTTTTATTCATCCTCTTCATATCTACTTCTATTTCCCGACGTTATGTGTTCTTTAAATCCGTTACTTTATTAACATCAAATAGGTGAATTTGACCTACATGTTCCTGATGTATTCGGTTCAGTGTAGTAAGCTGTACACTAAGTAAAATGTGTTGATTCATTCATGATTAGCAACGTTCGTTTACAAGTTAAGCTATTTGCGATTGTAATAAGGAAAATCGTTAGCGTCATATCACATTTCACCACAGTTTGTTAGGATCTATGGAATATTCAACTTTTTGTATCTGGTCGTCGCTGATTTTTATGCCGGAAATACGCCGATCATTTTTACTCGGAACGAGGGACCTCTGCAATTATTACGACGCAAATGTAGGAACACAAGGACTGGTATAAGTGATGATTACGTAACATTAAAACACTATGACAACGACGACGACGACTATAGTAGAGAATACACTCATTTATATATTGATTGTACACCCATTTTAATTAATAATAAGGATGAAACCACAAATACGAAAAACACTTTGAATTATAACAAATCACATACTGAGCATAGTTCATATCGTATATTATACAGAATAAAATATCATACGAGAGAAAAGAAAACGGACATAATCTGGAACAAGAATTCATCATGAGTAAATCCAATCGAAAATTGACTTTTCTTTCCATCATATTAGTTTCTAACCAAATCACTGATGCTGTTGTTTTGTACAATGTTCGCTTAACCAAAGTTCAATGAAGCAATTAATGAATTTCATTATAAATTTGTGTAATTTTATTGGATGGATCATCAATAATACTGAACATTCGAATAATTCCATGTAAGTTTATCAATTTTTCTATCAAACTGTATGAATTAAGCATGAGTTTAGATTTGTTGATAAGTTGTATTATAAGTAGCATTGATCTCCTACCAAGAAGTCCACTTATCGACTTAGAATACTCAGATGACATAGTCCTGTTTGGTGAAGACGTTGATAAAATACAGAGTATTTTGGTAGCAGTGAGCAACAATGCCAGGATGTTTGACATCTGCCTCTCTCCTTCGATATGTGAGTTGTTGCTTCATGACCGGTCTGCGTGAAAACCTGAACTAAGGATAAGTGGAGTAGCCGAACGCGTTAACAAATACACTTATCTTGAAATTCTGATCAGCCCTGATGGGTTGTCGTCTGACGAAATCTCAGCACGGATTCGAAAAGCTCGTTTGGCTTCTACCAATATACATCCCCTATGGCGAAGGCGAGATATTCGCTTGTCAATAAAAGGACGAGTATACTTCGCAGCAGTCAGTTCTGTTCTACTTAACGGCTGTGAAATGTGGTTATTATGAGTAAAAGATACTCGTAAGCTACTAGTAATTGATCACAGACGCCTTAGAAATATTGCTCACATCTGCTTGTATCACTGGGTAAGTTGTAGTGATGTTTGATGCGGGGTATTGTGGAATGATGTTAAATCAGTTGATCAGGTTGTGAATCTTCATCAACTGAGATGATTTGGCCACGTGTTACGTATGCCTGAATACCGATTACCACGACGTGCAGTGCTAACTAGTGTTGAAGATGGTTGGAAGAAAAGTGGTGTGCGGCCAAACCAAAACGTGGCATCAGTGCTTGAAGAAACTAACTGCTAGTCTGAGCCGAGTGACTATTTTATCCGATGGTCGGAAACTCGTGGTGACATGGGTCAGAAGCTATCTCAATGTCGTGGGTGTATACACTCGCTTTCATCCCTTAAAATATGAGATCGAAATCAAATCATAGCTTTCTTTCTACGAAACACTTCCTTCATCCTGTACCATATCCTTACGCACAATCTTTATTTTATATATTACCACTATTGACTTAACCACTCCTATGAAACCGGAATTTATCGTGCTGTGCTAATGAGGTGTGGCAACTAATAACGATGCATATGTGTGCCCGGTCGAACGTTGTTGCTGACTGAAACAACATTGAAATAAATTCAGTCGATAGTTCAATGAAACTATCATGAATGTACTATTAAAACCATATTCAACTGACCGTTTTAACCATGAAGATACTGTTCATTATGGATGTAGAATGTAGTTTCTTAATCAATATGATTAATAATCCAATAGGTAGACCTATAAATCTGAAATATAAAGGAAAATATGTGTACAACATTCTAAACTCACAGATACAACAGAGCATAGTAATATGCATCAAATGTTCTACACAATATGTATGCATAAAATGGTTGAATATGTTGCTCAACTTCTCAGTTCGACATTTTCGAAAGTTTGTCAAACTTGTGAAGTGGAATATCTAAGGACTGATCTCTTAAATATTTCATTTCATTGCCCAAATGCCCTGGTAAGGCAGATGTTGGAGAGGATTGCTCTCCCCCTCGAAATGCTCTCACATGGACACTCATATACACCCACTACCATGGAACATTTAATCACTGTCTTCTTTTGGCGGGGGGGGGTGTTTACGAAATTGAGAGGATAAAAAGCGAATGTCCGGCTCTTTGACCGGGTTAGTGGATATGCGGAATCCATTTAGGCAATTTGGCAAACCATGACTGCAAATCAGTGATGTACATGGGCTCCGAAATCATTTATTGTGATGTGATGTAACACAAAATGTCAATGCTTTCCACTAGGAAAGAAATAAACTTTATTTCCCTTCCTCATTCATAATATTCTTGTCAAACATGGATCAAATTTCTCATCAAAGTGTATTAATTAATTCATTGAATAATATGTCATGGTAATACATGGAAAATAGTCGTTAGGATTTTTGGGTAATACCTGTATTTAAAACAAATCATGAATTCGTCAATATATAAATGTCGGGCAGTGCGAAAAGCATGTAACCTCTTTATATAATGGGCCCTACAGAAAGCTTTCTTTCATATCAAAACCACATGAGAATACGGAGAGAGAGGGATAAGAAAAAACTTATTGTCTTCAGTGAGCTGATATCTCACAACAGACCTGGTTGTACTCCACTGGTAACGGCTTCCCACTAGAACTCCAGGAGTATCTCTTGAAGTCAGTCACTAGTGAGCAGATGATTATTATCAAAAGGGGTTTGTGGAGATTTTTAGAAATTTTCACAGATTGAAATCGTGAGTCAGTTGAAGCTAGAACACCATTGAAAACCTGGGAGCACTGGACGGCCGTTTCGTCCTAGTATGGGACTCCTCAGCAGTGTTTGTCGTACAATGTTCCTACTTGCTCCTTATGTATATCGTTTTATACTACTTATTTACATTCAGTAGGCAGTTGTATTCCTAAACATTTTCACAATTATGTTGCAACGCAAGTTGTACTGTAATATTCTGAAATGTCCACATGTACTAGTAATTTTTATTGTATTTATCGTTATAATCACTGTAACGGAAATGCACATTTTGTGCATTTGTTTGAACAAAACAGTTTTCATATAATTTTGCTCTTGGTTCAGGTTTCGGTTGTTCATAAAGTGTTATCAAATTTAGACACAGCTTTCAGCTTTCTTTATTTTCATACTTGAAGGACGCGGTCAAACGCCCCCAGCTACCTCACAAGTTGAGGTTTGTAACTAAATTTTGTGTATTATTTCATAAAGAACCGCTATTGTATACAAATCGTTGTTTTGGAAACTTCGGTTTTTCGTTATATCATTACGTACTAGATAGTGTCTACATCCATTTGTTTATCTGTTGATGTAAAACGTATGTCGATTGTATCATGAATTGTATCACAAGTCAATGATTTACGTGAAGTTTTGTCCTGTGAATTAGATGATTTGGTCGTGGAGTTTTCATTGTTCTTCTGGACAACATAATCAGAACAAACTTCAAGTAGAATTGTTCAAATATTTCTACAAAAGACTCATAGCTTGTCAATTTGGCCTTAGTTTTGATTGGCTATTGTCGACCTTCAACGTGTCATTGTCTACCCCTCTATTTTGATTTTTCTCCCTTTATCTTGATTCTTAACCCTATATTTGTCAGGGATTTTTTTATAAGTCGATAGATTGGATTTATTTTGACGTGTTCGTTGCTGATTGCCCCAGTGCCAAGTTTCTAAAGATCTTTTAGTGATCTTAGTATTCTCATTATCCTAAACCTTAACATTTTCCAAGACAAACGTCAACCAGCGGTTTCAACATGCATTCATATAAACGAAGATATGTCATGGCGTTCGACCTCTAATTGATGTTCATACAGGCAAAGACGAAGAAGGCGTCTAATTTGTCCGATATAGTGTTTTTCGCTAGTGGAACAGTTTATTTTGTAAATGGTTTTGGTGTTTCTATTTTTTTGTCATTTCATCATATGGTTTATATAGGATTGATTGAAGTGATTTTGCCAATTTGTATGCTTTGTCTTTACCAAACGGCTTCAATTATCTCTATGTAATATGTGATTTGTTTTTTATATGTGGTAGGATGATCTGTTTGTTTGTACCTATACTTGAATTATTTTTGCTGGTGGGTTGAATTCATATTGCTTGATGAAGTTGTGTGGCTATCTGTTCTTTTGAAGCACACTCATAAGTTAGTTGTCTTCATTTTTTTTCTTGAGCTTGATTCAGTTGAGCTGAATAAGGCCGTTACATTGGTGAACATCATCAGTTCGTCGTTGTTGATTGGAATCTCCATAAACCTATCCAAAAATTGCATGGGAAATCTGATGGAGTGATTGAATGAATCAAATAAATCTTTCAATGTTCTTGAAATTTCTCCCGATATATTTTATGTTGGGGTTCCAGGAAATATACGATTGGATGTATTAGGATGTTTGTTTGTATACTTTTGGCCTACCGTAGAATCGAGAGATTTTACTCTCCATTGTTCTTGCTTTGATATTTGTCCCACTTTAATCAAAATTGTTTACGATCCCGAAATCCGATCAATATTAAGTCAACATGGAAACCTGGAATAACTGAACGAGTATTTCGTCCAAGTATGATTTGAAGGTTAAGTGTTTATCATACCTTATGACCACCGATTAGAGGGCAGTGACTTATCGATCGGATCAAGGACGCGTAAAATACATGAGGGCAGTCTACAGTCCTGATTGGTCCAGCTTTCTGCCTAGCCCAGCCAGGTAAGTCCAGAATACCAGTCTCAGCTTCTGCGATATGAATCATGTATTCCAAACATATTCTGTCTATATACCAAACAAGCAGACCAAATCGTACGATAAAATAGAAAATAACATTGGCAAAGAATTCGGCCAAATGTGGCTGTGAATGTGGGAAATAGTAACTGTTAGACAGGGAATAACTCAAGAATCGTAAGTTGTATAATAACAGTTCATAGGGTAAAATAAATCTGTTGATAATAGAGAGACATGAGAATGAATAGTTAAATGAATTAACAATTAAACGATTAAAATATACACGTAGTATTTATCCATAAATCGTTTCACATAGTTACCAGTCATTATGTGCATCGAGACCTAACAGTGTTACATCGCGATACCACAGGTCCTGTGTTCGAACCTAGAATGCAGTACCGTGGAGAGGTATTAATGAGGAATACTATACTTCAACAGACCAACCGTTCAGTGTTTCCAGGTTCCCAATGCCTGGTCATTGATCACTTCAAGATCTCAATTAAACGTAACCATTTTCACAACCTTATGCTCATAATTCACATTTTTTTTTTGAATTAATGTGCCATCATAAGTATTGTGAACTTTTTCAAAGTGTTTTTCTTCAAAGGAATTTTTTATCGATGAGTTTGAAAATCTACTGTATATATTAGTCTGAACTTAAGGATTGCACATAACATGGTTGGATGGAGAATGCTGGCAATTGGCCTATGCTCCTTCACGAGGAGCAATAGGCATAAGTAAGTAAATAACTTACTACTGAAGCATAAAATGATTATAGCATTATATACTGTTCACTAGTAAGCATTTAGTCAGTAAAATAATGATATGAATAATATTTTCACTTTGATCATTCAATTGTATTTCATACAAGAATATTGCCGTAGGAAGCGATTTCCCACAGCTTTAACTCTAAGCTATTCTTCTGTAGACTGTCGAACACAAAGTCTTGGTTTAGCGAAATTCAGATCAAGTAAGCTATAGGGCTTGATAAACTTTATCTGTTGCTAAAGCATAAATTATCACCATTAATGTATAAAATAAACGATACAGTCTAATAACACAGGGCAAAACAGAGACATAAATAACGTGCCGAACATTAACTAGAAGATGGGAAAAATGTGTTAACAAGGCAAATATTGTGTTATAATGAATATCAAATTGTGATTTGTAAATAAACAAGACACCGTTATACGACATCAAAGAAGGTTAATGTGGTGATGAACGTTTCTTTTTATTGTTGGTGAGTTCATTTGTCGATCACATCCTGAAAATTCCCATTTGAACGGATACATGAAGTGTACACGTATACATGTTTATATATATATATATATATATATATATATATATATATATTATTTCCATAGTTGAAGTCATGTGTCAATTGAAGCTAGACCACCACGGAAATCCCGAAAGCACTGAATGGCCGTTTCGTCATAGTACGGGACTACTCAGCAGTGCGCATCCACGAATCCGGGCCCTACGGGATTCGAACACAGGACCTATCAGTCCTTTTGACATCAATTGTCGGTCGAATAATAGTGGGAATACTGAATGGAATACAATGAATTTAATTTCCTCATTAAACATCTATTGTGTGTTCTCTCTTTTGATATGCATCTACAACTGAAAATAAGATTAGGCTTATTTCTTCTTATATGAATGTTGCCATTCATGAATAAATAAAACTTCATCAAGTACAGAATGAGATCATATTACATTGTTTGTATGGAAACAACAATGATCTACTTGTGTTGAAGGATTGATGAAGGAATGATGATGGTGATGATGGTGATTCGTTAAAAAGGTAGCAGATTAAGGCTTATTGGACAGTATCAAAATCTCATAGATCTTGTTTACTACTATCATAGAAACGAAAATTAGTAGGATTTCACTTTTTAACAGCATTTAACGGATTGACAATACCGATATCATCATTGAAGAGAATATGAAACTGACTGACAACTGAAACATGATTATTGAATGGATATTCCTCATTAAAATGTACAAACCGATGCAGAAGTGATTCAACATTCAAACATTCATAGTTCTATTCTGAAATGTAAGTAACATGACCGTATGGAGAAGAACCAGACAATAGAACATTGAGTCACATCTCATTACATTTGCCATTTCGTGTATGTGTATGGATACATGGAACTACGAAAGTGTATTTTACTAATTCACTTACAAGTGATGGAAAATATGCTTAGACGGTCTTGTTGTAATCAGTTGTTTTCGAATATCCCAATCAAAGCAGAGAGCAGAAAACTATGCTGAACATAAACAGATCTCAAGGCTGACCTTAAAGTAGCTCTGAACGTCTTGTAGTGGAATTTTCCAAATCAAATGCTCAATTTTTTGGAAACCTTACTCGATGTAAAACTCAAAGTTTTATGATGTAACTAAAATAAGTTGATCACTTTGAATGTAGTTTATAGCCTAGGGTGATGGGGTCACTTCTTATGATTTACATAATACAATACTTTTTATCAATATGAGGTTTCGCAGAGATCGTAGAATTTTCATAGTTTGCATTTGTGGACTGAGCTTAAGGCATCAATAAAAAACAAGAAAGTATTGGACATCCATCCTTTATTTCTAATGATCACTTTGCATTCAAATTGACCATCATTAGTCCTCTATAATGATGTCTTGACAATGATATGTGTGACTTGATTTCTTGAAATGTATAACACTATTGCATCGCATTTTGTTTTCAGATCAACTCCGTATTCTCAGTATACAAACGAAACTTATGTCAAATATTCATTATTATCATTACTTACTCCAACAAAGGATCAATGAACAGCATTGTCGAATTACTGTGAAGTGGAAATGGATATAGTCAAGAAATATTCCTTTGTCAATCATATTTATATAATGGCCCTCCTATGTATATGACTTAATGGAGTAATTAATCCTTCGCATGTATATGTGCTTCCGCAGATAACTTAAGCTGACTGCTGAGTATGTGTTGATAGATTGAATGAGTGTTCATATATTTATTGATGAGAATTTGACCTTACTATCGTGATATTCAGTATTTCCCAGTATTTTTAAAGCTCACGTGATTCAGCACTTTAGCGTTTCTACCAAGTTATATTAGTTTGTTTGCTACCAGCATGGATCGAAGTCATAGAGACAACATACGATGCCAGTTGATTTACTTAAAAATGATCCTTTCATGATTGTATTAGGAAGATGTTTTCGGACTGTTAATGATGATGGATGAAGTACACAGACACTTGATATTACAGATTGATAGAATATAGTCAAATGAATACTGTTAGAAAGGTCAAATGATTGATCGATATTAACTTTGAAATGATGGACTGATATCAGAAGACAAGATACGTATCAACATAATAGGTTTCTTCTCTTCACAAAATCATGCACTTTTATAGAAAACAAGAATAAACATGATTAGTAGTTCATCAACATATAAATGATTGATTGGTTAGATGTCTCTATATGCCAGTTACTCTCCAGTAAACTGAATGACTAACGATCAGGATCAATTCTTGCTGTATCTGATCACAAGCCTTCTACAAACTGAAGTATGATTAATCTGTAATAATAACATTCATAAAATGGGAATGCTTGATCAATCTCTTTATGTTAGCAAACTGTTCAATGAAATAGATAAGATCATTATGATTGTCTAAAGCTTGCTAATCTACTCACTACTTTTGAGGATTTATTTGACAACACAAGTCAAAACAACAAGACTTGTCCGACACAGATTCAGACCTGCTTCAAATTACTATGATTTAGCCTCTTTCGCTTTTAATAAAATAGATTAGAATGTTCATGAATAGATCCAACATCTTACCACGTATTGTTTATCCTCCTCACTTGATACAAGATGGATAAATATACAATCAAGCTTATCTTTAATTACCTAATTCAACAACAGTTTATGAACAATGTTTCTTAACGTTTTAAACTCATAACCCGAATAAAATAATTTCCAACTGTGTAGTATAGAAACTGGAGATTCATCAAAAATACTGAATGAATTAAGAATTAAAATTTTACGATCAACTTGTTAGCGATCCAATGAAATACGATCACTAGTATAGGGATTGTGGAGATTATTAACTTTTTGATTGAGATCATGAACCGATTGATGTAAGACCACCACCTTCGGAAACCTGGAGGCACTGGACGGCCGTTTCATCCTATTATGGGACTCCTCAGCAGTGCGCATCCACGATCCCGCTCGCGGGATCCAAACACAGGGCCTTCGGTCTCGCGCGCGAGCGCTTAACCAACTGGACCACTGAGCCGGCATCCAATGGTGATAGTGTCTAACACCAACCAATTCACGAAATTGCGCGACCAATTTCCATTGTACTGAGGTAGATACCTGTCTCTACCCGACATACGATCACTTGTTGAATGGAATCAAGCTTACTCAAAATCAATACTTGTTTGTTATTTATAAAATTATTTTTCTCTAATTATTCAGTACTGATCGATCAAACATGACATGGATCAAATATGATATACATCATGAAGCACTATAGAAAATATTTTAGTCCAACACAAGGCCATTGATCGTCTGAATAGCTCAGTGATGACATCTTAGACTGTGAAGTGATATGATACGAATCCGAATCCATTAGGCAGAATCAATTCCATTTCTTCTGATCAGTGTAGAATATCAAGATAACACTGTTCAGGGTTCCATGTTAGCTATCTTCAATTGCCAAAATGAACACACAACAAATTGACTAATAAAATTCGATTTGCATTGAAAGACTAAACAAACATTAGATTGGCCATTACTTATCGATCAATCAGTTGTAATACCATTTAGTCATGACGAATTATAACACGACGTGCTCTATGCTAAAGTGTAAACAATCCTCATAACGAATATTTTAGGCATTATGTGTAATAAACATTGTTGAGATCATCAGTCAATTGAGGCTTGACCACCATGGTTTTCTTTCACGTTTTCCATGGTGGTCTAGTTTCAATTGACTACTGATCCCAACCATTCAGAAAAACCCTTCTGATACGCTTGATTACTTGTGGATTTTATCTAGAGTTTTAAATAGTCTCATTATTGATCAATTGAAATGTAAACAAATACACATTTTTGGTCGGTGTGCGTTTAAGAGATAGAGGAATAACGAAATGAATCAACCACTAATACGTTACTTACTTACTTACTTATTTACGCCTGTTACTCCTCGTGAAGGAGCATAGGCCGCTCACCAGCATTCTCCATCCAACCCTGTCCTGGGCAGTCCTTTCTAGCTCTGTCCAGTTGTAATTCATCGTTTTCATATCTGCTTCTATTATCCGACGCAATGTATTCTTTGGCCTTCCTCTTTTTCGCTTCCCTTCAGGATTCCAAGTTAGGGCTTGCCTCGTGATGCAGTTTGACGATTTGCGTAATGTATGTCCTATCCATTTCCATCGTCTTTTCCTAATTTCTTCTTCAGGTGGAAGTTGGTTTGTTCTCTCCCACAGAAGGCTATTGCTGACGGTATCCGGCCAATGGATGTTGAGTATCTTGCGTAGACAGCTATTTATAAATACTTGTACTTTCTTGATTGTGGTTGTTGTAGTTCTCCAAGTTTCAGCTCCATACAGTAGAACTGCCTTGACGTTCGTATTGAAGATTCTTACTTTGATATTGGTTGAAAGTTGTTTTGAGTTCCATATGTTCTTCAATTGTAGGAAAGCGGCCCTTGCTTTGCCGATCCTCGCCTTTACGTCTGCATCGGATCCTCCTTGTTCATCGATGATGCTTCCCAGGTATGTGAAGGATTCTACATCTTCCAGAGTTTCGCCATCAAGTGTGATTGGATTGCTGTTCTCCGCTTTGAATTTGAGGACCTTAGTTTTCCCTTTGTGTATGCTGAGGCCTACTGATGCAGAGACTGCTGCTACACTGGCTGTCTTCATCTGCATCTGTTCGTGTGTACGTGATAGGGGGTTTAGGTCATCTGCGAAGTCCAAATCGTCTAATTGATCCTGAGCTGTCCATTGTATTCCGTGTTTTCCTTCAGATGTCGAGGTCCTCATAATCTAGTCGATCACCAGAAGAAAAAGGAAGGGAGAGAGTAAACAGCCTTGTCTGACTCCAGTCCTTACTTGGAATGCATCTGTCAGCTGTCCTCCATGCACTACTTTGCACTGTAGTCCGTCGTATGAGTTCCGGATAATATTGACAATCTTCTCAGGAACTCCGTAGTGTCGAAGAAGTTTCCATAACGTTCGCCTATCTACACTGTCGAATGCCTTTTCATAATCAATGAAGTTGATGTAGAGTGATGAGTTCCACTCAACTGATTGTTCGACGATGATCCGTAGTGTTGCAATTTGGTTTGTGCACGAACGATCCTTACGGAATCCAGCTTGTTGATCTCGAAGTTGGGCGTCTACTGCATCCTTCATCCGGTTCAGCAACAATCTGTTGAAGACTTTCCCTGGTATTGACAGTAGTGTTATGCCTCTGTAGTTTTCACATTTGCTCAGATCTCCTTTCTTTGGAATCTTGACGAGGTGTCCTTCTTTCCAGTCCATCGGCACTTGTTCCTCATCCCCAATCTTTTTGAATAGAAGATAAAGCATGCTTGTGGTTGCTTCGATGTCTGATTTCAGTGCTTCAGCTGGTATGGTGTCGGGTCCCGCTGCTTTCCCGTTCTTGATTTGTCTGACGGCCATTCTAATTTCTTCCGTAGTTGGTGGGTTGATATCTATAGGAAGATCTATGTGTGCTGCTTCGATGTCCGGTGGATTCATTGGAGACGGCCTATTCAGGAGTTCCTCGAAGTATTCTACCCATCTGTTACGCTGTTGTTGAATTTCGGTGATTGGCTTGCCTTCTTTGTCTTTGACCGGCCTCTCTGGTTTACTGTATTTCCCTGATAGTTTCTTCGTTGTATCGTAAAGCTGTTTCATATTTCCTTCTCTAGCAGCTTTTTCTGCCGTCGTTGCTAGTTCTTCCACGTATTTCTTCTTGTCGGCTCTAATGCTCCTCTTCACTTGTTTGTTTGCTTCTATGTATTCAGCTTGTGCTTGGACTTTCTCTGCTAGTGTTCGGCTGTTGTTTATTGCTGCCTTCTTGTTCTTCCTTTCTTTGATCTTGTCCAGTGTATCTATAGAGATCCATTCCTTATGATGGTATTTCTTTAGACCGAGAACCTCTTGACACGTTGAAGTTAATGCTTCCTTGATGCCTTTCCAGTTGTCCTCCATAGTAGTTTCTTCTTTCAGTAGATCTCGTAAGGCTTGGAACCTGTTAATGAGAGCTATCTTGAATTCATTGAGTTTGACAGTATCTCGAAGGAAGGCTGCATTGAACCTTTGTATTGCTGTTTGTCCACCTGTCCAGTTCTTTTTTAGCTTCAGTTTCAAATTGGCTACAACTAGGTGGTGATCTGAAGCTACGTCAGCTCCTCTCCTGGTTCTCACATCTTCAATTGTCCTTCGGAATTTTTTGTTGATGCAAATATGATCTATTTGGTTCTCTGTAGTGTGGTCCGGTGAGATCCATGTAGCCTTGTGTATACGCTTGTGTGGAAATATTGTGCCTCCTATGACCAATTTGTTGAATGCACATAGATTTGCAAATCTTTCTCCATTTTCGTTTCTTTCTCCCAGTCCATGTCGTCCCATAATATCTTCATATCCAGTGTTGTCTATTCCGACTTTGGCATTTAGATCTCCCATTAGAATGGTGAGGTCCTTTCTTGGGCATTTCTCTATCACTGACTGCAGCCGCTCGTAGAATTGATCTTTAATGTCGTCGTTGCTATCATTAGTGGGTGCATAACATTGGATAATATTCATTAAGATCCCCTCCTTCTTTGTTTTGAATGATGCTTTGATGATTCTGGATCCGTGAGATTCCCATCCTACAAGTGCATTTCGTGCTACTTTGGACAGCATAAGAGCGACTCCCTGAGTGTGTGGAGCATTGTCCTCTTCGTGACCGGAGTATAGCAGCATCTCTCCCGTAGCTAGCCTTTTCTGTCCAGCTTGGGTCCAGTGGGTTTCGCTGATTCCCAGTACTGCTAAGTTGTATCTCCTCATTTCCATTGATATTTGACTGGTCTTCCCGGTTTCCCACATTGTTCGAACGTTCCATGTACCTATAAAAATTTTTGCTCTGGTTGTTAGAAGGGTCATCGGCCTCGTGGCTTCCGAAGGAACTCGGCTTTCGCCATGAAGCGTCATAATTCTTCTAAATGAAGACCTTCTAACTCCCAGGGCAGAGTTAAAATGGTTTGGATTATTTTTTCTGGTAAGCGTTTTTTTAGCGAGTTAGTTTTCTACGGGATAGGGACGCTAACCCCATGCCCAACCCTTCTTCTTTACCCGGGCTTGAGACCGGCAGCTACATGCGGAGTTACTAATACGTTACATAATCCAAATATCATAGTACCTGAATTTTTAAATAGTTATGTCGAAGAAATCCGCGCAGGACGAACAAATGGCACAATAGACCAGTTAATTACGGACAAATAAACAGTGGGAAATCCCAAACCTTTACCAATACTTTGAAAAGGTTGATGACTATATGGTGTCACTAGCGAAGCGTATAAACCTTAAATGTTCAAAACGATAGGAACTGAGTTTCAGTCTTAGTGTGAACAACATCGAGATGCATATTCAACTGGCTGACAAGTTCCAAATACAATAAGACTTATGTCCTGGATTGCGTTCCTAAAGACAAAGCGACGAGGTCATGTGAATAATGTGTGAAATGAGCAGAAAATAAAACGATGAACGTAACAGTGGATATGATATTAACAAAAATATTATCTCAAGTGATGGGCTGCAAAAAATGGTCATTTTTGTTACCGATAGTTCGTAAAGGATACGGTAGGGAGAAGAAATGAACAAAACACTTTTGTAAACATACAGGTGGTTGGAAAATTCCAAAGATCATTTTCTCAGCTTTATATGGTTATCGGTGATGCACACACAGTGAAAGCTTTATTGGCATTCAATATACGGACTATATATTTGAGCTCCCATCGATTTTAATTCAATTTTTAATTGAATGGATCACCCAGTAGTTTTTATTTGGACTGGATTTTGATCAGATTTAGTTCGTATATGCAAATCCTATTCAAATTATCTAGGTATACTCATTGTCACACGTTTTTATAGAATAGTTGTGGAGTGTTTATTAGTGGAATCCAGGAAGTTGGTTTCATCCTATTCGGAACTCATTAGCTGGATGTACTTGTATCCAAACAGTGAACGTCCAGTTCGAAAAACACTAGATGCCACTATTGAGACAATAAATTTTCTTTGTCTACTTCTAGTTGTAATTAAGGCGGCTGATGTTGTCTTCGTTTGGGTTCACGTGCATTAGGTGCATACACTTTCTGTCTTCCCTCAAACTATGAGATTGAAGTCGCTTCAAATCTTTCTACCAACTAATTCTTTCTTCCTGTACATTATCTTTATATACAATCTTTCTTTAATATATTACGACCATTGGAGTAACTACATCTATGAGTTCGGTGTTCATCTTGTTGTGCTTAAGAGGTATGGCAACTTCGATTGATGCATAAATATGTGTGGTTCTACATTGTGAATGATTATAAGAGGCGAACGTCTATTTAACAGAACATCTATTATAAATAACAAAGCCATTTACAATAATCTTCAAACATATAAAAACATTCAATGGAATAGCATCTATTCATCATGTCCAATCATTGTGTTATTCATTGTCTTATTGCACGGAAGACAATCGATGAATGAATTTAAACAAAACTGTGAACTGATAATTAGTGCGGTATATTCATATGACCATAAGAAAAGAATGTAAATAACATGCGACTGTTCTTCTTCACTGGATCCACACAAATAATATGCTGTGTATACAATCACCTGTAATAGTCAAAACATAGATGATTAATTCATTAGTATCAGAAGGGAGTTTTGTGGATATTAAAGTAGTATTATAATAGTTCGCTCGCGAGATCAATAAGTTTTGTGTTCGAATATCGCGAGGTGGGATTGTGGATGCGCACTGTCACTGAGGAGTCCCACAATACGACGGAACGGTCTTCCAGTCATCGCAGGTTTTCCATGGTGGTCTAGTTCCAATTGATTATTTCACTATTGATGTGTTCATATCAACAAATTTATCGGTGAAGTAATAGGCATTTATAGATATAGGGTTGACAACTTTGCAATTTCTAAACATTAATACATAGCAAATGAACAGTAAGTGTCTAGTATTTTGATCTGTCAATTATTGAGCCATTCAACTAAAGAAACGAACTAAGCGATAAACACTTCACCACTTAATGTCTCGCTTTCAGCCATCCTTCAAAGAGCTTCATGATGAATTCTTGTTGAATGCTCTGGATAGAAAACACTAATGCTTCAAAGTTCTAAGCTCTAAAGAAACACATATTTGAATGCACAATAATCAATGGACGGTTGTTTGTATTCACATTTTATTACTGATTCACAACTTACAATTAACATTATACAGCACCAACAAATCCAGGATACACCTAGTACAATATACTGAAATAAAGGAAAGAAAACAATTCACTTTAATTCATCATGTATGTATATCAATATCAGTGAAGAAACAGTATTACTCTACTAATTAACTCTACCGATTTTAAACTAACATGTAGGTCACTGACTGACTGACTTAATTTAAGAGTTCAGTCAGTCAGTGATCCTGAATTTCGAAATCATTTACCCATCCTGTCTCATACTTGACATTTGATCAAACAACGAATTAGTTTGTTTAATGACTGTATCGTGAAACATTCATGTTAGTGACTCTAAGAACATGAAATCACTGGTGAAGGAACCACTATGGAGAGCAACTGGAAGAGGATCAAAGAGACAATCACTCCAACAAATAATGAGTTCCTTGGCCACAAGAAATGGATCTTTGCAGATACACTGGATAAGATTCAAAAAAGGTGGAACAAGAAGGCAGCAATCCATAACAGCTGAACAAAAGCAGAGGAAGCCAAGGAGCAAGCTGAATACACATCAATAAACAAGCAAGTGAAGAGGAGTATGAGAACCGACAAACGTAAATATGTGGAAGACTTAGCAGTGACAGCGAAAAAGACTGCAAGAAAAGAAAACATGAAACACTCGTATGGTACAACAAAGAAACTCGTTGAAAATCATCGTAAACCAGAAAGACTAGTGGACAGGAATAAAAGCAACGTAATCACCGACATCAAAGAATAGCGAAACAGTTTGGTAGAATATTTGAAATAACTCTTGAATCTATCAGCTCCACTGAACCCACCAAACATCGAATCAGCACCCACGGACCTCTCAATCGATGTTGGCCCACCAACAATTGAAGAAATCAGCATGGCCATTAGACAAATCAACAGTGTCAAAGCAGCAGGACCAGACAACATTACGGTAGAGGCACAGAAAGATGATGTAGTAGTAACTGCAAAGACACTTCACATTCTCTTCAGCAAAGTTTCAGATGAAGAACAAGTACCAAAAAACTGCAAAGTAGGAATTCTAATCAAAATACCAAAGAAAGGCGATGTCAACAGAATGATGTACTGCGTAGACGCCCAAATTCGAGATCAACAGGCAGGATTCCGTAAGGGTCGATCGTGTACAAACCATATCGCAACTCTACGGATCATTATGGAACTATCAAGTGAACGAGATTCATCACCCTATATCATTTATATTGACTATGAGAAAGTATTTGATAGCGTGTACAGAACAAAACTATGGAAGCTACTTCAACAATACAGCGCGCCTGAGAAAATAGCCAATATCGAACAGAATTCCTTTGATGGATTTAACTGTAAAATCGTGCCTGGCGGACACTTGACAGAGTCGTCCGAAGTGAAGAACAGTTTCAGGCAATGTTGCTTACTCTCAACCTTTCTCTTTCTCGGGTGATCGAACAGACCATGAAGACGTCAACATCCAGGGTGAAGAAGGGGATCTATTAGCTAGCTAGGATGCACCTGGACGATCTAGACATCGCAGATGATCTGGCACTTCTGTTACACATGCAACAACAAATGCAGGAGAAAGAGACCACTGAAGCCGCAGCCTCAACATCAGTAGGTCTCAAAATACAGAAAGGGAAAAGCAACATTCTCCCATACAATACAGCATGCACTAATCCATTCACGTTTGACGGAGAAGATTTGGAAGATGGGAAAACCTTGACATATCTGGGCATTATCATTGATGAACACGGAGAATCTGATGTAAAGGCGAGGATCGGCAAAGCAAGAGCAGCATATTTACAAATGAAGTACACCTGAAACTAAGAACAACTCTCTGTCAAACAACACCAAACTCAGAATTTTTAATGGAAATGTCATCACAGTTCTACTGTGCGGTATTGAAACTTGAAGAACTACGAAAGCCAGAGGATTCAGGTGTTTATTAACAGTTGTCTAAGCAAAATACTTCGGATCCGTTGGCCGGACACTACACTATCAGCAGCAACCTAATGTGGGAAAGAACAAACGAGGTTTTAGGGGAGGGGTAAATCATGAAGAAACGCTGGAAGTGGATACGACGCACATTGAGGAAAGCACCCAACTGCGTCGCAATGCAAGCCCTAATCTGGAAACCTCAAGGCCAAAGAAGAAGAGGAAGAACAAAGAACAAATTACTCTGAGAAATTGGGGCAGACATGCGAGGCATGAACAAAAATTGGATAGAACTAGAAAGGAAGGCCCAGGACAGAGTGGGTTGGATAATGCTGGAAGGCGGCCCATGCTTTACTGGGAGTAACAGCCGTAAGTGGATAAGTAAGTAAGTAACTTTATGAAAGTATCATATTCGGTAGAAAACAGTACGGGAGCGAAATAATTCGAATGAACGTTCAAAGTAGTTGAACATGTATAAGAAAACAAAGATTTGTTTGAAATATTGGTCAATCAAACTTAAATTGAAAATGTATTTCTATTTCGGTGTAGGGAAATGTTGTGTCCCGAAAAGAATAATGAGTGGTAGCTTTTTCGGATCAAGTTATGGACCAATATTATGTGTATATTTTTGTCTTATTATTGTTAATTAAGCAAAATATTCACATTCATATCTCTCTTATCATAAGCTTTATTTTGACCTATGAACTGTTATTATAAAAATTACCATTCTTGAGTTATTTCCTGTCTGTTATTCACTTCCTCCCGCATTCACAGACATATTTAGCCAGATCTTGTAAAACTGTGCTTTCCTGCTTTAGGCTACGTTGTGTTCTACTTGACTATCATATAAACAGTGTATATTTGAAATACATGATTCATATTGCAGAGGATGAGATTGATGTTCTGGATCTAACTGACCGGGCTAAGCGGAATGCAAGACTTATCAGGACTGTAGGCTGCACGCACGTGTCTTATGCGTCCTTGATCCGATCGATAATTTGCTGCTTCTGATTGGCGGCTTCAGGCTATAACAGAAACTTTTCACCGGTATTCACATTCAGCGAATTTAGTTGGGAGAGCTGTAGCTACTGGAGTAAACCATTAACAAATAAATAATCATCACTAATTACTACTAGTTTGTGCAAATCTATGATTAGACAAACTTACGTTGGAAAGTGCCGCCCCTATAATCAATAAAATGATTCCGATTCCCCCAAACACACACCATATCGAGAACAAGATTATCTCCAATTTTCTTTCTGGAACTCGTAGTTTTACACCCAATAAAATCGCTAAGCTGGCCAACGTGGTATCCACAGTTACAGAAATAATTATTTCATACCATCGTGTTCGTGAATTTAGTAATCCAACACCAATAATCATAATTATCAACTGAATTGGGAAAAAGTAGTATCATCAAATTGATTACCATTAGTTTAAACGTTGAATCGGTCAACTATTGGACAAATAATGAAAGAATAATCTTCACTGTCCTGCATTTGATTGAAATGCTTAACAATGAATAGTTATGTATACAAGCACATAACAATGAATCTCTATCCATATCTATCATAATGACAAACTTGAAATATCTTCAATGCTAATTCGCTCATCCATTACACATGACCATTTTATATCAGGTTTTTCACCGAAAATGTATGGAATATACCAATTTGGGTAAACCAACAACTCCGACAGTTACTAATGTCTGCCAGTGGAAGCATCTTATGATGACTTGTGTATCATAGAACACACGTTCAGTGATAGACAAAGTGTGTGTGGATGATTATACAAATGGAAATGACACAAATTCAATTTGTTTAGTTGTTCTGTGTTTACAACTCATTCCACATCTTGCAAATGGTTATCACAACAAACGTAGATGAGAGTAGAATGTACCAGTTTAAGATCCAAACTACGGTTTGGAGTGAAGGACAGCTGTCTGGATGAGTTAGATACGCGCCCTTGCCCGATTGAAACCAAAACAAAGGAATTGGGTAAGATGACGGTTCTATAATTTATCATAAATTTAAGTGTACATTATTACCTAAACAAATATAACCACTCAGCTATCCAACCAATAATTGTTCAATTGATCAAACCTAAACCACAATTAATAAGAAAGTTGATAAAGGATGCAAGAAAATCCCCAATCACCACAAATAAATGTTATTCTATCCTGTCTGGATAGATCACGTACAGATTCGTTCAAAAGGTAATAATTGGTCGCTCTATAACACAGAGTGTTTTCAATTCTGGAAGAGTGCTTCAATTCACAACCAAAATACACAATTCCAGTCAACACAGATCAAGCAATCAAAAGGAGGAACAAACCAAAATGGCTGCCGCCCAGACTTAGTATAAAGTAAAACAACATAAGTGCAGTTCGGGAAGAAACATGGGGAATTAGTGAAGGTGTAGTAAAAACAAAAACTATAATAAAATACAAATATTAACAATTAAAATGTAGTAAAAAAGTTAACAATGCACAACTAAGAGGATCAATAGGACAAAGTGCAAGTATATACATGGAGGGATTTTCACAAACACACAAAGCATTCAAAATGGATCTTACAACCAGTATTATATGTAACCATGTCTATTTACTTCTCAATTGTCCATAACATGGACAGACAGATACCTTCTAATGTTATATTATTTTCGCCACCTATCAGTTAAGTAATAGCTCATGACCCAACCGGATCATCAATATACGTCAACATTTCTATGAAATCAGTGAAACTATAGAAACTTAGTCTCTACGCATCATGTCATCTTAAAATGAAATACAACGTTCAAATTCATCTATTCAAGTCAACCTTCAAAGATCATTTGATCCTGATAACCGTTATCAAACGAACATGACAACATTGATGTTTTATTCAACAAACAACACTCAACTAAATGCAATCGATGATTGGATGAAACTATCATGAATGTAATATTAAAACCATATTCAACTGACCGTTATAGCCATAAAGCAAATGTTTACTATGGATGTGGAATGTAGTTTCTTAATAAATATGATTAATAATCCAATAAGTAAACCTATAAATCTGAAATATAAAGGAAAATATGTGTACAACATACGAAGCTCACAGATACAATAGGGCATAGTAATATGCATCAAATGTTCTACACAATATGTATGCATAAAATGCGTGAACATATTCCTCAACTTCTCAGTTCGACATTTTCGAAAGTTTGTAAAACTTGTCAAAATGACCGATTAAATGAATACCTAAGGAATGATCTCTTTCATTTCATCACACGAATGCCCTGGTACGACAGATTTTGGAGAGGATTAGCTCTCCCTCTCGAAACGGTCCCATATGGACACTCATATACAGTCACTAACATGGAAGAAATATTCATTCCTTTTTTGTGGCGAGGGTGCTGTTTAAGAAATTGAGAGTATATAAGGCGAATATTCGGCTATTTGACGGGTTAGTGCATATGCTGAATCCATTTGAGCAAGTTGTAAAACCGTGATTCTAAATCAGTGATGTACATGGGCTCCACAAACCTAAGGAAAAGAAATGACATATTACTCAGCTGCCATTGGATTACATCTGCTGACGTTGCTTTGTGACTCCGAGTGTGGCCCTCTAACAAAACCACCAGCTTCGCTCTGGTCACCCGGACAATATCAGAGCCCACACACAAATCAACTGATTTGTGTGGCACATACTTAGTCTTTGACTATTTGTACTAATCAGTTCATTAAATAATACGTAATAGTATTACATGGAAAATTGTTGTTATGATTTTCGCGTAATACCTGCATTAAAAACATATTACTTACGTTAATATGATACCACTGAGAACAACTGGTTCTGTATAATGATCGAAGCTGAATATGTTAATTGGAATGATAAATCTCTTACGTGCAATTAGAATTACTCTGACAATTTATCTCTGAAACACTATCCAATGTCAATTTCATCATCGTTTTACTATTTGTAATGGAGATTTGTCAACAATTCACCTTCCTCAACCACTAATTCTAAACTCAACTGAAATCAGAAAGAATTCACAATAATACTGTAATGCAGATACAAAATTTCATGGATTACATAAAACCTTAAATATTCATTCACGTGATTATTTCTTTCCTCATTCATCAATGTTTTACAACAAGTTCGGATTCATGAAGAGAATTTGAATTCCATCTGACTAGTTTGCTGTATCATCTTCACGAGATTAATAACAAACATTGAAAGCCGACGAAAACTGATCTCATCTGATTCATTGTAGCTGCTCACTGCATAAGGTGGGGTGACTTGTAGTCATTAACGTTATCCCACTCAATCCAGAGAAATAGATCATTAACAATGACTAATGCATTCATCTAAATAAATGATTCTCAATGGAAGTATGTTGTCACTTACGTTAAGCTATCTCTTTTACTATGATATAGTTTTGGTTAAAAAGTCAACGTCATACAATCGAAGCTTGATCACCCTGCCATCTTCTATGGAAAACACTTTGTTGAATAGACTGATGATCCTGATGTGTATATTACGAATGAAATGAAACGAATGAGTTTTTGCCTTTCAATTAACGACGGTCTGTTGTTAATAGTCTCCTACGTAATCCTTGCAAATATCAAATTGCTAAGTTTAGCTTGAAACACAAACTGCACTCAAAAAGCTTATTGTAATATCATGAAGTTTGTACTATTAGAGATTCCGTATTGAAAACAATGTGGAAGGCTACTTTTTGCGGAATAATAATTTGCTCGTATCTCTTCCTCTCTCTCCGTCTTTTCATGTGGTTTTGATATGAAAGAAGGCTTTGCGTTCGACCGATTATATAGTGAGGTTACATGCTTTGCGCATTGCTCGACATTTATATTGATGACTTCTTCATTCTTGTGTATTACTTGTTATTCATCACTGTTCTCGATTATTCTCTCCGATGATTTTTAGGAAAGATTTTGCCATATTGTGGAGACTGCTGAAGGCAGTGAGTAGTATGTATGATGAATCTTTTAAGATCATTACAAACATGGTTGTCGATAGACATTGAAAATGTTGCAAACTGCTGACAAGTTATGTCGTAATAAATATTTTCCATATATATTTCATCTTGTACACCTTGTTGTTGAACCAATACAGGAAAATCTATGAGAACCCCTCTCGTGTTTGTAAAGAAATTAGTTGGAATCCTTTGTGCTGAGAGTTATATTTTGTGCTGATAACATATTTTGTTTTGGCCGTCTCTAGCTTTATTCTAGCCATCCTAAACACTAGTTAGCATTGCGCGTCGTGGTAATCTGTGTTCGGGAATATTTGGCTCAACCATCTCAGTCGCTGAAGATTCACAACCACATCAATTGATTTAACATCGTGACCTCATACCATGCGTCTCACATCACTTCTATTTACCTAGTGATACCAGCAAATGTGGAAAATGTTTTTAAGGGACCTGTGATCAATTATTAGTAGCTCACAGGTATCTTTTACTCCTACGGACCGTTAAGTAGAACAGAAAGAACAGCTGAGCAGTATACTCGTCATTTTATTGGTAGACGGATATCTCGCCTTCGCCATAGGTGATGTAATTTGACAAAAGGCAAACAAGATGTCCGAACACGTGCTGAGCTTTTGTCAGACAACAACACATTAGGGTTGATCGGATTTCCAAGATAAGTGGAGTTCTCGACGCGTTCAACTTCACTCCCTATCCTTAGTTAAAGTGTTGACACAGGCCAGCCGTCGAGCAGAAACTCGCAGTCAGAGGGAGAAAAGCGCATTACAAACATTCTGGCATTGTTGCTTAGTGATACTAAAAGAGTTCATTTTATCAGCATCGTCATCAAACAGAACTGTTTCATCTGCGTATTCTAAGTCGATAAGTGGACCTTCTAGTGGGAGATCAGTGCTACTTATAGTACAACTTATCAACAAATCTAAACTCATGCTTAATTCACACACTTTGGTAGAAAAATTGATAAACTTACATGGAATTATTCGAATGTTCAGTATTAATAACGATTCAATAAGATTACACAAATTTATGGCGAAATTCATCAATCGCTTCAATGAACTTTGGTTAAGCGAACATTTTAAAAAACAACAGAATAAGTGATTCGGTTACAAATTGATATGATGGAATCAAAAGTCAATTTACCATTTGATTTACTCATTATGACTTTTTGTTCAAAAATACTTCAGTTTTGATTCAATGTTATAACTACTCAATGTAGGATTTCTTTTCTTTTCTTGGATAATATTTTATTCTGTATAATATGCGACATGAAATTTGCTCAGTATGTGATTTCATCTTAATTAATGATCAAAATGAGTGTACAATCAGTAAATAAATGAGTATCTTTTCTACTAGAGTTGTCTTCGTCGTCGTGATTGTGTTTTTGAGTAAATAAATAATCGCCAAAACCAGTCTTTGTGTTCCTACATTCGCGTCGTGAGATGTGTGGAGTTCCCTCGTTCCGAGTATAAGTGATCAGCGTTTTTCCAACATAACAATTAGCGAAGAGCAGATACAAAATTTAGCATTAAAAAGCCAAGACTATAAGCCTTCAAATCAGAAATTATAACAGAAATAGAACAAACTGCATTAAACGGTTGGTTTATTGAGAACAAATAAGTGATTGCACTTTAGTTTCTTTGATCAAGATCGACACATTTTGTACACTATGAATATATATATATATATATATAATGTGAATGTTACAGTAATTCGTTGTGGAAACCTTAACCTAGATTTCATGTCAGTACGCCGTCGTCAGCAAGATGTAAGTGTAATCTTGAGGAAAGTGATGCTTTCGATTACGTGTCTACCAGCCTCACAATTGGAGACGTTGTCACTGAACTACTCGCTCGCTCTCGTCCTCTCTACGTATATAGGCTGAACAATTGTATACAGGAATGCTGTATGTCAACAATTCGAACTTTTCTACTTCTTGGATTTTGCCTTATTTGATTGGTTATGCGCTTGTTTACTCATAAAAACAGGTTAACAATCAGCTTGCTCTTAACCTACTGGTTAAAAGCTAAGAGATGTCACTTAGTTAAACTGATAGGTTATTTTCCACCATTTTCGTATCATGTTTGTTAAGTATCATTTGTGTTTATCTCATGAAGCTATCACTCGAATTGATATACGCCTTGGGAATTTCACAAAATCCCTTGTGAATACTTCAATTAAACAGATAGGCTTCATGTCACACAAATAATTAATATGATTTGAACAATCAGTACTGTAAGAGAAGTCCAATCATCTCATATGGATACATCATGACTACGTCTGGTCGAATATTCCATAGATCTTAAAAAGCTGTAGTGAAATGTGATACGACGACAACGATTTTCCCATTAACACTTGCAAACAATCAAACTTATAAACAAACGTTACTAATCATGAATAAATCAACACTTATGGTACAGCTGACTCCGGTGAACAGAACACAACAGAATCATGTGGGTCAAATTGACCTATTTGATATTAATAATCAAACAGCCTTCGTAAACAATAATTAGTCCTGGAAGTCTATGACCCTTGGCTCATCATTGTTCATAGTTCACTGAACACAAATATCATTATCAATATTATGTGACTGTTATGATGATTGTTGTTGTTGAAAGTTGTAAGACATACAAAATGTGCATTCATTCAGTGTGCAGATCAAACTGTTTACATCACTGTCAATATCTTCCACAGTATGATTGTTTAATATTATTCAATCTCCACATTTGAACTCAATTTATTCTAAACACTTTCATTGTCGAGTATTATGTTAAGTTGTTTCATTCCAATGAATAATAATAACAGTAATGCAGATTATAGTCAATCAATCCATGAAATTGATGTTCATTTGCTGTGATATTAATTCTTTATTCATTAAAGTATTTACAGTAAATTCACTTGATATTGTTCACTTGAATCTTCCCACTGATGTTTAGGACTGAGATCGTTCAATCTCTCATTGACATATGTGCAAACTGTCAGTATTGCCTTGATGTTATGTTCAGTAACAAGCATCACAATAAGCAAACAAGGATGGTTGCTAACATTGAATTTTGGTTGTTCACACTTGTGTGTTGTCATCCACTACATAACTAATGTGAAATGTATATTATCGTGAAAGTAACAAGATGTATGGTAGAACAGTTACTCTTTCAAGCTTTCAACTTTGTTGACCAGAAGTAACGAAATACTTGTTCCTTGAGATCCATGTCTATGTAAGCAGTTGCACTGCATTCTTGATAATAGATAGATAGATGGATAACATGATTGTTGTGTTCCACCTAAATGTGGAGGGCGAGAACATTAGCTAGTAATGGGAGAGTTCATAGTATAGTAAACTCTGGAATAATCTTCCTCATCACCTACAAATTGAAAGTAAACATCGAGAATTCCTTCGAATAATTGGCCGTATAGTTTTTTTATTGTGTATTTAAATAATAGCTGATGGGAAAATCTTTTGTCATTTTAAAAGAAAGCATTATTGTGTAAGTCCAATAAGGAATTTGTAAATATCGCAAGGTTTTATGGTTTTTCCGTAGCTGATTTTCGTATACTGAGTTATACTACTTAAAACTCTGAAGTAGTTTGACTGCTTAAAATAACCTATAATGTCATTGAATAAGGAAAACAGAATTCAGCGATGAAAATTTTCCTTTCGACGAAATCACTTACTTAAGCTGTACATTCGTATATATAGGTATATAGAAAATGTATGTCTATAGAAGAATAGAAAGGATTGCATCACCAAAATGGATTCGAGACTAAATAACAAATGAGGTTACATACTAATCAAGGGGTAGGGAAGAACAGAATTTATGGATCAGATAATCGTCTCATTGACAGATATGAAGAAAAGCGACAAACAACAATGGTCATAATAATAAGCTGATCGATAATCCAGAAAACTTGTGTAAGGTAATAATAATAACAACTGATTGGCGTTTATAATGCAAAATAGTAATTTTGGAAAAAAAATATCGAGAATAATTAAATAAAAGTGCAGAAAAACAGCAAAAACAAACAAAAATAACACACGAACACAGAAATGTACCCATTAAGGGAATTAATGCCAAGGAAGGATGAGAGGTTGGACAAATGGTTTCAGCACGCAAAGTTCAAACTTGAGTTTGTGGATTGTGAATGCCCCTGCGGTGCATAAAATATTGATTCGAACCCCTTTCGATTCAGTTCCTTTGACTTTGTAAACTATCTTAAACGAAGAGTCTTTTGGAGCGATGTGTCTACAGTTAATTAAGTGCTCTTGCATCGAACTAATGATTGTTTTACGTTCAACTTTTAAGAGCCAGGTTGGATATTGTTCCGAGATGCGTTTGGATAGAATGAATTGATGAAATTAATACCACGAATGAAATGATTCATTTTTTCTCTCTGAGTTTACATATACTATTGATGCATACAATAAGTAATTCACGTATCAGTATTCATAATCAGACAGACATTTTTAGCTAAATCATAATGGGCCTATTCTTATCATCATTGAATAATGAAAATGGAGGAATATTTGCCAAAAATTGTTTAATTCTCTATACTACAAGCAACAAAATCACATTAAAGTCCAACTGAACAGATTATTTCTCTACTGTATATATTTCATTAGATTAACTAAACAGGAAAAAAAAGAAAATCAACGTACTAGATTATTATTGTACTCTTATAGGCCAGTGTGTATGTTCTCGTTAACTATACATTTACTAGATGGGTTCATTTCAATGTTGATTGAGTAAGTTTGGTTGGAAATTCGGTGATGAGTTAGAAATGCAGTCACACTTCAAATTTCCATTTACTTGTAAAGTGATATGAATAATAATAAAACTTGTAGCGTGGCGTCGAGTTGAGATTAACTATGAACACCGCTACCAAGAAACACGTGCCAAGTAAATCACAAGGCGAACGTTGAACGTAACCAGATTTATTTCGTTGGCGATCTCGTGGTATTGAACGAATACCGAGATCGTGCCAAGGGATGCTACAAGTGGAAGCAGAAGGCAGGAGTACGTGCGAACGGTACCAAAAACCGCGAAACAATGATGGCAGGTAATGGAAGCACAAAATGGCTATAATTATCACAGTTAAACAAAAGCACATTAAAACAAACACTGGTACAGTTGGTTATAATAATAATTGTTTTTATTAAACCAGTCGTGTCCTCGTGATAAATGTGAGTCATTACAAACTAATGAGTATATAATTTTACAGTTAAAGCAGTCACGTCAGAATTTGTTCGACAATTTTCCAAATCATAATTTTACGCTGATGGATAATGTGAACAGAGTGTTCCATGTGATCAAGTGGTACTACTTTGTGACCATAGATTTGAAACGATTTCTGATATTGACGAGATGTAACCAAATATGAACAATGGAAGAAGGCGAAATTTTACAAAGTGTAAAAATGCATGTTATCACTGGAATCTATGTTCATTCACTGAGGGGAAAACAATTATTATTAGGAAGTAATATCTGTTCATTTAGCAGAACATTCAAACGCATGAAATTGTGGAGATGGTGGATCTGTACGGTTATTTTGACTTGAGATTTATCATTGAAAGAGGCTGACACTATAATCTAGGATATGCGATCTGTTCTGTTCGAGAGTAATCAACCGAATGTAGCAGCTACATACTAGAGTTGATGCTCACTCGGAGACTTTCGCCCAGACGTGTTCGCTTCAACAGTTGTGTTAGGGGTGAGTTTTAATTCATATATATTGTTTCGTAAAAACTTCCCATCGGCTTAGAAACAGGACTGCAATGAATTAGTGTCTTTCAGAATGTGCATACATGAAATTATATGCATTCATCTTCTATTAAAATGCTGGTAATGGAAATATGAAGATAAACCACACAAGATCCAATCTGTCAATAGGGATTAATAGATCGCAGGCTTAAACATCACTATGGAAATTCAAATAGCCAGCACAAATGAATTAAATGTGGTCAGTATTTAAGCAGTAAAACATAGATATGCAACTTATTTTAAATAACAACATAACCCTTATTTGGATTTTAAATACTGCTAAGATCACAAACCGAAATAAGTTGAACAATTAATTGAAATCAGTAATCATGAAATAACTTTTTCATCTCCATATGGTACTCCTTGGGAGTGAGTAATCAAGACCCTGTCGAGGATTGCATTTAGGCTCTTCAGAAAAACCAATGAATGATGAGCCAGTGATCTTAAGTTTTAGCACTCGCTTCGAGATATGAATTTACCGAAATCAATCCTTGGTGAGGTCGTGGAAACAAAAAGTTGTACACTAGAATGAGACAGTTATCCATTGCTCCATGGTTTTCAATTGTTATCGAACTTCGATTGAACCGTAACCCTGATGAATAGTCAAATGATCCATTAGGCAGCATAAAACCAATAGATATTATCGATCGCTTCGATATTACCATTAAGTCACAAGCATTTTAAACAGAGATGGATGATGGATAGCAATAGAATTCAGTCATATGTTTCGCTCCATTTCAGACTCACAAGTTGATTTTATCTGGGTCACTAATTTGATGTTCATTCTGGAGCATGAACCGGATAGCATAAATCCAACTGACGACTCCCATATAGGACAAGACCCTTGTCTTGAGTAACAGTGATCCTAACCCCCTTGCACAACGCGATAGTTGTCTAGATTCAGTAGCTAAGTAGATAACGCGATGGCATTCAGATTCAACGGCATTGAATACGATTTATGTAGTGCATTACGTAATGCAGTTACATCCAGCTGACGAGTCCCAAATACAAAGGAAGGCACACCCTAGATTAAACTGCCAGCCACCCTCGATCACTGTCTAGAATTCCTTGTGGGTTGTAATTATATTCACTTCATAACAGTAATGTTATCTTTCAAGTATTGTGATATATAATCAAGAAGAAAGTTTTTAAGCTGAACAAATCCCAGACGTTTATTCTTCCACTTAAACCTACATTTTTATGTATGAAACAATGTGTAGATGACTTAAATACATTCATCAGTCCACACTAATGTAGAATTTCTAAAACAGGAGAATACAGACATTAACAGTTATGATGGGTTTTAATTGACCAGCAACTAGCAAGAGTCTATCGCATAACATCAATATTATATGGTCCAGTAAAAAAAGATAAGGTATATATTAGTGACATCTTGTGCATGGAGGACAGTTGACAAAATCGTTCAAAGTAAAGACCGGTGTCAGGCAACGTTGCTTACTCTTACTCTTTCTCTTTCTCCTGGTGATCGAATGGATCATGGGGACATCAACATCTGAAGGAAAGCACGAGATACAGTGGACATCTAGGATGCAGTTAGACGATCTGGACTTCGCAGATGATCTAGCCTTTCTATCCCAAACGCAACAATAAATGCAGGAGAAGACGAACAGCATAGCAGCAGTCTCAGCAGCAGTAGGTCTCAATATACACAAAGAGAAAAGCAAGATTCTCCTATACAAAAAACAGCACGCACCAATCCAATCACAATTTACGGAGAAGATTTGTAATATGTTAAAACATTTACATATCTGGACAGAATCATTCATGAACACGCAGGATTTGATGCAGATATGAAGACGCGGATCGGCAAACCAAGAGCAGGGCAGAAACCTGGAGAACTACGAAAGACATCATCCAGAAAATACAGGCGTTTATTAAAAGTTGTCTACGCAAAATGCTTTGGATCCGTTGGCCGGACACTATTAGCAACAACCTACTGTGGGAGAGAACGAACCAGATCCCAGCAAAGGAAGAAATTAGGAAGAATTGCTGGAAGCGGATAGGTCACACACTGAGAAAAGCACCCAAGTGCGGCACAAGACGAGCCCTCACATGAAATCCTCAAGGCCAAAGATAAAGAGAAGGACCGAAGAACACATTACGTCGATAACAATGAATAAGAATTGGATGGAACTATAAAAGAAGGCCCAGGACAGGGTGGGTTGGAGAATGCTGGTCGGCAGCCTATGCTCCATTAGGAGTAACAGGCGTAAGTAATTAATTAAGTAAGGTATATATATCAAGTCACACGATATTTTGAGTCAAATAAATGATTTCGTTGACTACAATCAAACACCCTACCTGAAAAAATTGTGTATTTTTTGAGAGAGATCTATACAACGTATACAATCCAATTGGAATTTTCACTTTCACCGAAAAAACAGTTTAGTCTGTATAATTTCAAGATTATTTTCTCTATGAATCAATCGCTGAGTGAATAAACATGAGTTTTTCAGTTGAGTGGTTTTACATTCTTTGAGCTTAAGAGTTAAACGTAATCCTATTTCTTATTGACGGAACAATCTGTTAGTCATTTGTCAGAACAAAAGTCAAATTTCACTCATTTATCGTTTGAACTTTTTACTGATGATATTGTCTGAAAAAAAAAACAATGGTCATCCTTTAGTTCAAGGAACCAACCATACCAACTAAAAACTCTTATGTACAAATTGAATTACACATGAAATCGTGACCGTTAAGACAATCATAGTCTGTTTATCAACATTCATGACAACACACACATAGACACCTTTCATTTCCTTATTTTAATCGTAGAAAAAAAAATATATTTTAAAATCCTAGCCAATATTTACTTACTTACTTACTTACCTTGTTGGTAATAGTGTCCGGCCAACGGATCCAAAGTATTTTGCTTAGACAACTGTTAATAGACACGTGAATGTTCTGGATGGCTTTCGTTGTTCACCAAGTTTCCATCCCGCATAGTAGAACTGTTTTGACATTTGTATTGAAAATTCTGAGTTTGGTTTAGTTTGACAGACAGTCGTTTTGAGTTCTAGATGTTCTTTAGTTGTAGATATGCTGCTCTTGGTTTCTCGATCCGCGCCTTCACATCTGAATCAAATCCTGCGTGTTCATGAATGATTCTGTCCAGATATGTAAATGTTTTAACATATTACAAATCTTCTCCGTAAATTGTGATTGGATTGGTGCGTGCTGTTTTTTGTATAGGAGAATCTTGCTTTTCTCTTTGTGTATATTGAGACCTACTGCTGCTGAGACTGCTGCTATGCTGTTCGTCTTCTCCTGCATTTATTGTTGCGTTTGGGATAGAAAGGCTAGATCATCTGCGAAGTCCAGATCGCCTAACTGCATCCTAGATGTCCAAAAATCTCAGTAAACAGAACCGTTTTTCTTTTTTATTTGTTTACACGCAATAGGTAAATTAAACAGAACTCAAATTCAGTGTTCAATCCAATAAGAAAATTAGATCTTCATTTTATGAAATAAAATACCATCAGAAGAAATCAAGTTGGCTTTTATCATCCACGAAAGAAATTGAAGGTACTTAAAACGAAAACAGTTTTCTCTAAAAACCTAAAACGTAATGTGAAATGACATGAAATATGAAAATAGATCCTTAAGTATTTTATGCTCTCGTACTTTTCTTTTCCCCGTTGTCATTATGTAGTGATAAGACGACTTAAAAATCATTAAAGATCTACAACATGCTAGTCTCTCAATAGTTGACTGAAAGGTATATAATAGGCAGTTTAACATGCCCTTTTATTAACTCTTCTTATGAGTATGTTACATTTTCTGTAAGATTAGATAAGATGGTTAGAAAGGTTGTCGTTAGAAAATCTTACTTGGTACTTATAAATTAAGTAAAGTGTAATATTGAAGCGACTGATACTCCACCATCTAGGATTCGAAACAACATCAATCATCTTCACCACTTGTATTTGAGTACTCAGCATTGAATAATACACTTACTTTTACAATGCGCTCTACAGACTATCAGTCAACATTGAAATAATGCCCATCAGTAGTATCCTGAAACCTCTTTCCTTTTTATTTGAAACCCAACTGTATATAATTACAGCTCAATGTTGAAATTCACACCGAAACTCTACTCCAATAATGGGGTACAGATTGGACGAAGTCAGTGTACTGGTGTCCAGCGCTGGCCACTTCAATAACGATTTACAGCAGGTGACCATATGGCGCGTTTTGAAGAATTTTCATATGAGGTACATATGCCAAAGGAAATTGACCGATTTCAGCCCATAAAATTAACAATTGAAAGGTGTGAGCACATTAAATTGGACCTCTACAGAGGCTTCTAAGTACTAGTCCAATTAAAACAAACTTTCGAATTTTCAATCACAAATGATTAATTTTAATAGTTAACTAGCAAAATCTCTTACAACGAGAGCAGATTTGATTTACAACACGCCAGTTTTATTTAACAAAAGACTGAACAACACATATAGTTTGTTTACTTCTAAAAAAAAATCGATATGATTTCCCACTTACTAGGTGGTAAAGTTTTAGGTAACTTCTAGCCCTAATTCATTTATAACAGTTTTTTGACTCATTAGTCAAGTAAAATGTAGGTCTATTACATATAAGTTATGAACAACTAAATATTAAACCATCACTGAAGACCATGAAGCACTGGACTGCCGTTTCGTGCTTTCATGGTATTCAGCAGTGCTTAAATACGATTCCGCTCATGGGACGCGAACCTACAACCTTGAGTCAAGATCAAACTCTTAAAATTCGGACCACCGAGACGTTAACCAACAGTATTAATTAACAAAAATGGTGTGGTCGTTTTGTTAGGAAAGACGTCAGCCGCATGACTTCCAAAATGTTTTGGCTTTCACCATGAGGCTTCATAACTTTTCCAAATGAAGATTATTCAATCTCCCGGGCAGAGTGTAGTGTCGGTAACAATGTTAAACCCATATAACTTATTCGAGCTTCTGAACAGGCCTTCTCGACTGCACCTCATTTTGCTCCGCTCTTCTCTTTGCTTCATTCCTCTGAATGTCTATCCAGATCAATGATTGTACAAAATACTTGTATTCGAAATCCTTTCTCGTATTTGACTTCTTTAATCCCGTTGTTAAATAACGCGAGGTAAGCCGTTAACTACATACTAGGGTTGATGATATATATATTTGGGCAGCAATCAAACATACGATTCTATTTGAGTCAAACATCAGGTCACTAATAGATTTTAAATGGTTCAAATGATTTTTCTGGTTGGCGTAACGAAACGCATGTTCTGGATCCCAATGGTAGCCACAGTCCATCTATTTTGTTTCGAAGTAGTCCGAACCAACAGCTTACATACAGACAAAACTCACCCAAGTCCAGCCCAGAATATCAACAATGGAGCGATTCAAACCCTGACCACTGATGATGCATCGCTAATTATTATCATCTGTATACATCGTCAAAGTAACTATAAAGTCAATGGATCTGGTGTATTCTTTCCTAAGGTATGCAAATTCGTGTCACACAGTTTTACTATCAGAAGTGTTCATACTAAAATATTTGAATTCAGAATAACCTGCATTTACGACTCAGATGTGCAAACTAAATTTTTACTTATCAATAAGTAGAGTGAGTAGACAGATTTCAATCGACAAAATTGCAATCATGAAGCTTGTAGTTCAGTGAAGCAACTTCATTTCCTTTCACTATTCTTTGACATCAAACAAATACATACGACATTTACCTAATATCCATATCACTATTATCTCCATCGAATGAAACCAATGTGGAAGAGTAAATATTTTCAATTTTGACTAATTGATTTTCACAGTTTAAATCATGAGTTCTTAACTAGACCAATGGATGTAGAGACATAGATAAGCATTAGTGAAGAGATCCATGCTAGGAAGGAACAGCTATTTACTCGGTTGTCCAGATCCTCTTAAACTCCAGTGTCATCCTGAGAACCAATAGGTGGTATGAGGCTATGTCAGCTACTCTGGCGGTTCTCATGTCTCCCACTGTTATATTGGATTATTTTGGTTATGCAAACATTATCGATTTGGTTTTCTGTGATGTGATCCGGAGAGATCAATTTGGCATTGTGTGGGAATATTGTCCCGTGTATAACCACTATTTTGAATGCATATAGATCTTGATATATTAGTTATTTGACTTACACAATAATGCTTTCTTTTAATAACATGAAAATAAGTTTTCCCAACAGTTAATAATTCAATATACAATAATGACAACATACGGCCAATTGTTCGAAGGAATTCTCGATGCTTACTTTGAATTTGTAGGTAATGAGGGAGATTATTCTAGATTTTACTATACTATGAACTCTCCCATTACTAGCTAATGTTCTCGCCCTCCACATTTAGAAGGAACAAAATAATCATGTTATCTATCTATCTATCTATCTATCTATCTATCTATCTATCTATCTATCTATCTATCTATCTATCTATCTATCTATCTATCTATCTATCTATCTATCTATCTATCTATCTATCTATCTATCTATCTATCTATCTATCTATCTATCTATCTATCTATCTATCTATCTATCTATCTATCTATCTATCTATCTATCTATCTATCTATCTATCTATCTATCTATCTATCTATCTATCTATCTATCTATCTATCTATCTATCTATCTATCTATCTATCTATCTATCTATCTATCTATCTATCTATCTATCTATCTATCTATCTATCTATCTATCTATCTATCTATCTATCTATCTATCTATCTATCTATCTATCTATCTATCTATCTATCTATCTATCTATCTATCTATCTATCTATCTATCTATCTATCTATCTATCTATCTATCTATCTATCTATCTATCTATCTATCTATCTATCTATCTATCTATCTATCTATCTATCTATCTATCTATCTATCTATCTATCTATCTATCTATCTATCTATCTATCTATCTATCTATCTATCTATCTATCTATCTATCTATCTATCTATCTATCTATCTATCTATCTATCTATCTATCTATCTATCTATCTATCTATCTATCTATCTATCTATCTATCTATCTATCTATCTATCTATCTATCTATCTATCTATCTATCTATCTATCTATCTATCTATCTATCTATCTATCTATCTATCTATCTATCTATCTATCTATCTATCTATCTATCTATCTATCTATCTATCTATCTATCTATCTATCTATCTATCTATCTATCTATCTATCTATCTATCTATCTATCTATCTATCTATCTATCTATCTATCTATCTATCTATCTATCTATCTATCTATCTATCTATCTATCTATCTATCTATCTATCTATCTATCTATCTATCTATCTATCTATCTATCTATCTATCTATCTATCTATCTATCTATCTATCTATCTATCTATCTATCTATCTATCTATCTATCTATCTATCTATCTATCTATCTATCTATCTATCTATCTATCTATCTATCTATCTATCTATCTATCTATCTATCTATCTATCTATCTATTTATCTATCTATCTATCTACCTATCTATTATCAAGAATGCAGTGCTATTGCTTACATAGACATGGATCTCAAGGAACAAGTATTTCGTTACTTCTGGTCAACAAAGTTGAAAGCTTGAAAGAGTAACTGTTCTACCATACATCTTGTTACTTTCACGATAATATACATTTCACATTAGTTATGTAGTGGTTGACAACACACAAGTGGGAACAACCAGTATCCGATGTTAGCAACCATCCTTGTTTGCTTATTGTGATGCTTGTTACTGAGCATAACATCAAGGCAATACTGACAGTTTGCACATATGTCAATGAGAGATTGAACGATCGCAGTCCTAAACATCAGTGGGAAGATTCAAGTGAACAATATCAAGTGAATTTACTGTAAATACTTTAATGAATAAAGAATTAATATCACAGCAAATGAACATCAATTTCATGGATTGATTGACTATAATCTGCATTACTGTTATTATTATTCATTGGAATGAAACAACTTAACATAATACTCGACAATGAAAGTGTTTAGAATAAATTGAGTTCAAATGTGGAGATTGAATAATATTAAACAATCATACTGTGGAAGATATTGACAGTGATGTAAACAGTTTGATCTGCACACTGAATGAATGCACATTTTGTATGTCTTACAACTTTCAACAACAACAATCATCATAACAGTCACATAATATTGATAATGATATTTGTGTTCAGTGAACTATGAACAATGATGAGCCAAGGGTCATAGACTTCCAGGACTAATTATTGTTTACGAAGGCTGTTTGATTATTAATATCAAATAGGTCAATTTGACCCACATGATTCTGTTGTGTTCTGTTCACCGGAGTCAGCTGTACCATAAGTGTTGATTTATTCATGATTAGTAACGTTTGTTTATAAGTTGGATTGTTTGCGAGTGTTAATGGGAAAATCGTTGTCGTCGTATCACATTTCACTACAGCTTGTTAAGATCTATGGAATATTCAACTAGATTTAGTCATGATGTATCCATATGAGATGATTGGACTTCTCTTACAGTACTGATTGTTCAAATCATATTAATTATTTGTGTGACATGAAGTCTATTTGTTTAATTGAAGTATTCCTAAGGGATTTTGTGAAATTCCCAAGGCGTACATCAATTCGAGTGATAGCTTCATGAGATAAACACAAATGATACTTAACAAACATGACACGAAATAGGTGGAAAATAACCTATCAGTTTAACTAAGTGACATCTCTTAGCTTTTAACCAGTAGGTTAAGAGCAAGCTGATTGTTAACCTGTTTTTATGAGTAAACAAGCGCATAACCAATCAAATAAGGCAAAATCCAAGAAGTAGAAAAGTTCGAATTGTTGACATACAGCATTCCTGTATACAGTTGTTCAGCCTATATACGTAGAGAGGACGAGAGCGAGCGAGTAGTTCAGTGACAACGTCTCCAATTGTGAGGCTGGTAGACACGTAATCGAAAGCATCACTTTCCTCAAGATTACACTTACATCTTGCTGACGACGGCGTACTGACATGAAATCTAGGTTAAGGTTTCCACAACGAATTACTGTAACATTCACATTATATATATATATATATTCATAGTGTACAAAATGTGTCGATCTTGATCAAAGAAACTAAAGTGCAATCACTTATTTGTTCTCAATAAACCAACCGTTTAATGCAGTTTGTTCTATTTCTGTTATAATTTCTGATTTGAAGGCTTATAGTCTTGGCTTTTTAATGCTAAATTTTGTATCTGCTCTTCGCTAATTGTTATGTTGGAAAAACGCTGATCACTTATACTCGGAACGAGGGAACTCCACACATCTCACGACGCGAATGTAGGAACACAAAGACTGGTTTTGGCGATTATTTATTTACTCAAAAACACAATCACGACGACGAAGACAACTCTAGTAGAAAAGATACTCATTTATTTACTGATTGTACACTCATTTTGATCATTAATTAAGATGAAATCACATACTGAGCAAATTTCATGTCGCATATTATACAGAACAAAATATCATCCAAGAAAAGAAAAGAAATCCTACATTGAGTAGTTATAACATTGAATCAAAACTGAAGTATTTTTGAACAAAAAGTCATAATGAGTAAATCAAATGGTAAATTGACTTTTGATTCCATCATATCAATTTGTAACCGAATCACTTATTCTGTTGTTTTTTAAAATGTTCGCTTAACCAAAGTTCATTGAAGCGATTGATGAATTTCGCCATAAATTTGTGTAATCTTATTGAATCGTTATTAATACTGAACATTCGAATAATTCCATGTAAGTTTATCAATTTTTCTACCAAAGTGTATGAATTAAGCATGAGTTTAGATTTGTTGATAAGTTGTTCTATAAGTAGCACTGATCTCCCACCAGAAGGTCCACTTATGGACTTAGAATACGCAGATGAAACAGTTCTGTTTGATAACGATGCTGATAAAATGAACTCTTTTAGTATCACTAAGCAACAATGCCAGAATGTCTGTGATGCGCTTTTCTCCCTCTAAATGCAAGTTGTTGTTTCAGGACTGAAGTGAAGTAGTCGAACGCGTTGACAACTCCACTTATCTTGGGAATGTGATCATTCATAATTTATTGTTGTCTGACCAAATCTCACCATGGATTGGAAAAGCTCGTTTGGCTTTTGCCAACTTACGTCACCTATGGCGAAATCGAGATACCCTTCTATCAATTAAAGGATGAGTATACTGCGCAACAGTTCGGTTTTTTCTTATTAACGGCTGTGAAATGTGATCATTAGGAGTTGAAAACACTCGTAATTTACTAGTTATTCATCACAGATGCCTTAGAAATATTGTTCACATTTGCTGATATCACCGGGTAAGTATTAGTAATGTTAGACACAGGGTATTAGGGAATGATGTTAAATCAATGAATGAGGTTATGAATCTTCATTGCCTCAGATGATTGAGCCACGTGTTACGTATGCCTAAACACAGATTACCACAACGTGCAACACTGTCTAATGTTGGAGGTGGGTGGAGGAAAAAAGAAAAGGGCGGCCAAACCAAAACATGGTGTCAGCGCGAAACATAACTCTTAACACAAATGATTCCATCTAGTTTCTTTTACAAACATGCAGGAGGTTCTCATTCATTCTCATGTACTGGTGCCTTGTTCTACCACAAGATATACAAAACGAAATATATGGTAAATATTCGGTACGACATAACTTGTCATTGTCTATCCACAACCATGTTTTTAATGATCTTAAAAGATTCATCACACACTCTACTCACTGCCTTCAGCAGTCTTCAAAATATGGCAAAATATTTCCTAATAATCATCTATCGAGAATAATCGAGAACAGTAACGAATAATAAGTGGTAATAGACGAGAAAAAAGAAATCGTCAATATAAATGTCGCGCAGTGCGCAAATCATGTAACCCTCTTTACATAGTGGGTCCTACAAAAAGCTTTCTTTCATATCGAAACAACATGAAAATACGAAGAAAGAGAGAGAGAGATAGGAGCAAACTCATACTCCACAGAAAGTAACCTTGGAAATTGTTCTCATTACGGAATCACTGGTAGTACAAACTTAATGGTACAGTTTGTGTTTGAAGCTAAATTTAGAAACTTGACATTTGGAAGGATTAGGATTGAGATCATTAACAACATACCGTCGTTCACTGAATTACAAAAACTCATTCATTTCAAGATGACATGAAGAGTTAGAAATCCTCATTCGTAATACACATATCAGGATCATCAGTCTACTTAACAAAGTGTTTTCCATAGAAGATGGGAGGACGATCATGCTTCCATTGTATGACATTCACATTTTACCCATAAATATATCATAGTAAAAGAGATAGCTTAACGTAAGCAACAGCATACTTCTATTGAGATTTATTTATTTGGATGAATGGAATAGTCATTGTTAATTATCTTCTTCACTGGATTCAGTGCGATAACGTTAACGACTTTAAGTCACTGTATGCAGTGACCAGCCAACATGAATCTGATGAGATCAATTTTTATTGATTTTCGGTGTTTGCTATTAATCCTGTGAAGATGATACAGCAGACCAGTTAGATGGAATTCGAATTTTGTCGATGAATCCAAACTTGCTGAAAAACAATGATTAATGAGGAAAGAAATAGGCATGTGAATGAATATTTAAGGTTTTATGTAATCCATGAAGTTATTTATCTCCATTAAAGGATTATTGTGAATTCCTACTTATTTCAGTTAAACTTGGTATTAGTGATTGTGGAAGGTGAATTTTCAAAGGTGAATTGTTGACTTATCGCCATCGCAGATACTTAAACGATGATGAAATTGGCATTTGATAATGTGCCAAATGTAACTTGTCAGAAAAATTCTACTTGCATGTAAGACATTTATCATTCCACTTGACAGATTCAGATTTCTTTGTTATACAGAAACAGTTGTTCTTAGTGGTATCATATTAACGTAAGTAATATATATTTTAAATACACTCATTCCCCAGAAACCCTAACGACAATTTTCCATGTATTACTATTACGTATTATCCAATGAATTGATTAATACACTTTGATGAGAAATTCGATCCATGTTTGACAAGAATATTATGAATGAGGAAGGAAAACAAAGTTTATTTCTTTCCTAGTGAAAAGCATTGTCATTTTGTGTTACATCACATCACAATAAATGATCATACTAAAATGTATTTACTTCATAAATATCAGTACAAAGAGTCAGAGAATACATATGCGCCACACAGATCAATTGATTTGTGTGTGGGCTGTGATATTGCGCGGGTGACCAGAACGAAGATGGTGGTTTAGTTAAGGCAGCACACACCCGGATTCAAAAGGCAACGTGAGCAGATGGCATCCTATGGCAGCTGGTGACCGACAATTGGTTCATATGACACTTGTTACCTTAGGATTTTGGAGCTCATATACATCAATGATTTGAAATCACGGTTTTCCAACTTGCCTAAATGAATTCCACATATACACCAACCCTGTCAAAGAGCACGGCATTCGCTTTTTATCCTCTCAATTTCGTAAACAACACCCCAGCCAATAGAAGACAGTGATTAAATCTTCCATGGTAGTCTGTGTATATGAGTGTCCATGTGAGAGCATTTCGAGAGGCAGAGCTTATTCTCTCCACCATCGGCCGTACCAGGGCATTTGGGCGATGACAAGAACTATTCAAGAGATCATTCCTTCTCCACTTATCGGTTATTTTGACAGGTTTTACAAACTCTGGAAAATTTTGAACTGATTAATAGGTGAGGAACGTATTCAACCATTATATGCATACATATTGTGTAGAACATTTGATGCATATTAATATGATCTGTTGTGTCTGTGCGTTAATTACATTGTACCTATTATTTGCTTTATTTTTCACATTGATAGATTTATTTTTTGGATTATTAATCATCTCGATTAAGAAACTACATTCCACATCCATAATGAACACTGTTTTCATGGTTATAACGGTCAGTTGAATATGGTTTTAATAGTACATTCATGATAGTTTCATCCAATTATCGATTTGATTTAGTTTAGTGTTGTTTGTTGAATAATAAAGCCATGTTGTCATGTTCGTTTGATAACGGTTATCAGGATCAGACGATCTTTGAAGGTTGACTTGAATAGATGAGTTTGATCGTTGTTGTTTATTTTAAGATGACATCATGTCATGTGTAATGGATGAGCAAATAAGCTTTGAAGATATTTCAAGCTTGTCATTATGATAGACATGGATAGAGATTCCTTGTTATGTGCTTGTATCCATAACTATTCATTGTTAAGCATTTCAATCAAATGCAGGACAGTGAAGATTATTCTTTCATTATTTGTCCAATAGTTGACCGATTCAACGTTTAAACTATTGGGAATTAATTTGATGATACTACTTTTTTCCTGTTCAGTTGATAATTATGATTATTGGTGTTGGATTACTAAATTCACGAACACGATGGTATGAAATAATTATTTCTGTAACTGTGGATACCACGTTGGCCAGCTTAGCGATTTTGTTGGGTGTAAAGCTACGAGTTCCAGAAAGAAAATTGGAGATAATCTTGTTCTCGATATGGTGTATGTTTGGGGGAATCGGAATCATTTTATTGATTATAGGGGCGGCACTTTCCAACGTAAGTTTGTCTAATCATAGATTCCAACAACGTAATATTAATTAGTGATTATTATTGATTTGCTAATGGTTTACTCGAATAGCTACAGTTTTCCTTAAAAAAATGCGCTAATCGTGAATACCGGTGAAACGTTTCTGTTACAGCAAAAAGCAACCAATCAGAAGCAGCGAATTATCGATCGGACCAAGGACGCGTAAAACACGTGCGAGCAGTCTAGAGTCCTGATCGGTCTTCTCTCCGCCTAGGCCAGCCAGTTTAGTCCAGAACACCAGTCTAAGCCACTGCAATATGAATAATGTATTTCAAATATACTCTATTTATATACCAATCAAACAGACTACATCGAACCATAAAACAGGAAACAACATTAGTACAAGATTCAACCAAAAGTTGCTGTGAATGTGTGAGATAGTGATTGATATACAGGGAATAACTCAAGAATGGAAAGCCGTATCATAGCAGTTTATAAGTTAAAATAAAGCTTATGATAACAGAGACATGAACATGAATAGTTTAGTTAAGTAACCGTTATACGACAAAATTATACACATAGTGTTTCTCCATAACTTGATACCAAAACATTAACAGTCATTATTCTAATCGGGACGTAACAGTTTTCTACGCTGAAGTAGAAATACATTTTCAATTTATACTTGATTGAGGAATATTCCAAACAAATCTTTGTTTTCTTATACATGTTCAACTACATCGAACGTTTATTCGCTGCCGTAGTGAAAACCACAGTGTTTTCTACCAACAATGATACTGTCATCAAGTTACTTACTTACACACTTACGGCTGTTACTCTCAGTGTTACAATGGCCGCCTTCCAGCATTATCCAGCCCACTCTGTCCTGAGCCTTACCTTCTAGTTCTATCCATTTTTTGTTCCCTCTTCTCATGCCTCTCTGAATTTCTTGGAGTAATTTATCCGTTGGTCTACCTATTCTTATTTAGCTTTGAGGATTCCAGATGAGGGCCGGCATTGCGATGCAGCTGGATGCTTCTCTTAATGTGTGTCGTATCCGCTTCCATCTCTTCTTCTTTAGTTCCTCCTCTGCTGAAATTTGGAGTAATCTTTACCACAGTAGGTTGTTGTTGATAGTGTAGTGTCTGGCCAACAGATCCGAATTATTTTGCACAGACACCTGTTAATAAACACCTGAATCTTCTGGATGATGGCTTTCGTAGTTCTCCAGGTTTCTGCCCCGTACAGTAGAACCGTTTTGACATTTCTATTGAAAATCGCGACCTTGGTGTTGTTTGACAGAAAACTGTTTTGAGTTCCAAATGTACTTCAGTTGTAAATATGCTGCTATTTCTTTGCCGATCTGCGCCTTCACATCTGCATTAGATCCTCCGTGTTCATCAATGATGCTACACAAATACGTGAAGGTTTTAACATCTTTCAAATGCTCTCCGTCAATTTTCATTGCATCGGTGCATGCTGTGTTTGTTTTATGGAAGAATTTTGCTTTTTCCTCAGTGTATTTTGAGACCTACTACTGCTTGGGCTGATGCATCACTGCGGTTTCTCTCCTTCATTTGTTGTTGCATGTGCAACAGAAGAGCTAGATCATCTGCGAAGTCTAGATCGTTCAACTGCATCCTAGATGTCCACTGTATCTTGTGCTTTCCTTCAGATGTTGATGTCCTCATAATCCAGTCGATCACCTTGCCTGACACCGGTCTTTACCTCGAACGAGTCTGTCAATTGTCCTCCATTCACAATTTTTCAGTTTAATCCATCATAGGAATTCCGTATGATATTGACCATCTTCTGAGGCACGACGTAGTGTCGAAGAAGTTTCCATAGTGTTGTTCTGTCCACGCTATCAAATGCATTTTCGTAGTCAATTAAGTTGATTTAGAGTGATGAATTCCATTTCATTGATTGTTCCACAATAATCCGTAGAGTTGCGATTTTGTCTGTACACGACCGATACTTACGGAATCCAGCCCGTTGGTCACGAAGTTTGGCGTCCACGCAGTCCTTCATTTTGTTTAATAATACCCTATTGATGACTTTTCCTGGTATTGAGAGAAGAGTGATGCCTTTGTAGTAATCACAGTTGCTGAGATCGCCTTTCTTTGGTGTTTTGATCGGAAGTCCTTCTTTCCAGTCTGTTGGTACTTGTTCTTCATCCCAGATCTCGCAGAAGAGAATGTGGAGTATCCTTGCAGTTACCGCTAAGTCTTCTTTCAGTGCCTCTGTTGGAATGTTGTGTGGTCCTACTGCTTCACCACTCTTGATTTGTTTGACGGCCATGCTGATTTCTTCAATTGTTGGTGGGCCAACATCGAGCAGGAGGTACGCGAGTGCTACTTCGATGTTGGGTGGGTTCAGTGGAGCTGGCCGATTCAAGAGTTCTTTGAAGTGTCCTACTCACCTGTTTTGCTGTTCTTCGATGTCGGTGATTATTTTGCCTTCCTTGCTTTCCACTGGTCGTTCTGGTTAAAGATAATTTCCAACGAGTTTCTTTGTTGTACTCTACATTTGTTTAATGTTTCCTCCTCTTGCAGCCTTTTCCGCCGTCATTGCTAAATCCTCCATATACTTACGCTTGTCGGTTCTGATGCTCCTCTTCACTTGCTTGTTTACTGCTGTGTTCAACTTGCGCCTTGGCTTTCTCTGCTCTTGTTCGGCTGATATTGATTGATGCTTTATTGATCCTCCTTTCTTGAATCTTATCCAGCGTATCTGCAGTAATCCATTCCTTCTGTTGGTGCTTCTTTGGCCCAGAACCGCATGACATGTTGAAGTGATTGCCTCTTTGATCCCTTTCCAGTTGCTTTCCATAGTAGTTCCTTCTCCATTGAGTAGATCGTGTAAGGCCTGGAACTTACTGCTGAGGACTATCTTGAATTCGCTGAGTTTGTCAGTATCCCGAAGAAAGGCTGTATTGAAATTTTATGATATTGTCCGCTCCATTGTCCAGTGCTTCCTGAGTTTCAATTTCATCTTGGCGATCAGAAGTGAGTGATAATCTGATTTTATATCAGCTACTCTCTTGGTTCGCTTGTCTTCCATCGTCCTCCTGAACATTTTGTTGGTGCAGATATGGTCGGTTTGGTTTTGTGTAGTGTGATCCGGTGAAGTCCATGTGGTTTTTGTGTATGCATTTGTGTGGGAATATGGTGCCGCCTATGAACAGTTTATTGAAGGTATATAGGTTTGCAAATCTCTCACCATTTTCGTTTCTTTCTTCTAGTCCTTGTCATCCCATGATGTGTTCATATCCGGTGATGTCCATTCCAACCTTAACGGTTAGGTCTCTGTGATATTAAGAAGTATTTGAATTATAGTATGAACTGAGAATCCAAGAAATAACGCAACTGAGTCAAAAATTGGATGACAAACACGAACGAATGTACGTTATTTAGAATTTGAACTCAAGCATGCAACAAGTACAAAGGAATCATTAGTTTATTCAAACAACACATCCACCACAGCTTAAATTGGAGTCTACGTGTTTGTAATCAATTGTACGTCTTCTCCTCAAGTTCATCTTGTTTCTGTCGGACAGTGTATTGGATAAGGATTCAGTATTATCTAGGATGTAATCATTAGCATTAGAATAAACAACTGAACTTGAAACTGACTCACCTGGTTCCTGAAATTGTATTTGATCAACATGTCGACTGTGTGTACTTAAGTCATTGATATCTAGAATTCACATCATTGATTTCCTGACATTCTTAAGAACAATCCCCGTGGATGGTCGAAGATCATTTCCACAATAATATGTAACTTCTGCAGACTCCAAACAACTCATATTCGACCGAAGAATTCTTCCGATCAATAACTTCGCAGGAGTCTCGTCACCGAATATCTGGCATTTCTATATTGCAATAGAAAGGTATCTACTCTCCTCTCCAGCTCATTAAATGTTGATGGGGCTATAGAATCAATAGCAGTCTTTGATGTCCTAACAAAATTCTCTGCCTGACCATTAAAACAAGGATGTCTGTGAGCAATAAACAAATTTTGCACCCTATACAATTCAACCAGGTAGTGACTGCATCTGCAGCAAAATGAGAGCCATTATCGGTCACTAACATCATAGGAATCCCTTCTCGACCAAACACCTTTCTTAATGCTTGTATTGTGAAATCAGAATTTGGTGAAGTTGTGAAAAAAACTTCAGGCCACTTTGAGAAAGAATCAATAACTACTAGTGCATAATATTTGCAAAGAAACGGAACACAATAGTCAGCATGAATTCTCTGCCAGGCCTCAGACGATACTGGCCATGGCGTAAACTTCGTAGGATGATTTTTCTCACATTTGTTTGCTGTACGACATATATCTGCATTTATCTATGGCCACCAACATGTGAGCCTTGCCAAGGACTTCATTTTCTCAACACCTAAATGACCAATATGAATATCTTCAAGAACAGATTTACGCATTGAAAGAGGAATGACAACACGATCATTTGAACACAGAATACTATCAGGAGTAGTAGATAGCTCATCCCGCTTTGAAAAATAGACAGGAAATCTACGTTTCAAATTAGCATTCCAGCCTTTCCATATAGCACTGAGTATTACTTACTTACTTACTTACTTACACCTGTTACTCCTCGTGAAGGGGCTTAGGCCGCTCACCAGCATTCTCCATCCGATCCTGTCCTGGGCAGTCCTTTCTAGCTCTGTCCAGTTGTAATTCATCGCTTTCATATCTGCTTCTATTATCCGACGCAATGTGTTCTTTGGCCTTCCTCTTTTTCGCTTCCCTTCAGGATTCCAAGTTAGGGCTTGCCTCGTGATGCAGTTTGACGATTTGCGTAATGTATGTCCTATCTACTTCCAACGTCTTTTCCTAATTTCCTCTTCAGCTGAAGTTGGTTTGTTCTCTCCCACAGAAGGCTGTTGCTGATGGTATCCGGCCAATGGATGTTGAGTACCTTGCGAAGACAGCTATTTATAAATACTTATACCTTCTTGATTGTGGTTGTTGTAGTTCTCCAAGTTTCGGCTCCATACAGTAGAACTGCCTTGACGTTCGTATTGAAGATTCTCACTTTGATATTGGTTGAAAGTTGTTTTGAGTTCCATATGTTCTTTAATTGTAGGAATGCAACCCTTGCTTTGCCGATCCTCGCCTTTACGTCTGCATCGGATCCTCCTTGTTCATCGATGATGCTTCCCAGGTATGTGAAGGACACTACATCTTCCAGAGTTTCGCTATCAAGAGTGATTGGATTGCTGTTCTCCGCTTTGACTTTGAGGACCTTAGTTTTCCCTTTGTGTATGCTGAAGCCTACTGATGCAGAGACTGCTGCTACACTGGCTGTCTTCATCTGTATCTGTTCGTGTGTACGCGATAGGAGGGGTAGGTCATCTGCGAAGTCCAAATCGTCTAATTGGTTCTCAGCTGTGCATTGTATTCCGTGTCTTCCTTCAGATGTTGAGGTCTTCATAATCCAGTCGACCACCAGAAGAAAGAGGAAGGGAGAGAGTAAACAGCCTTGTCTGACTCCGGTCCTTACTTGGAGTGCATCTGTCAGCTGTCCTCCATGCACTACTTTGCACTGTAGTTCGTTGTATGAGTTCCGGATAATATTGACAATCTTCTCAGGAACTCCGTAGTGTCGAAGAAGTTTCCATAACGTTCGCCTATCTACACTGTCGAATGCCTTTTCATAATCAATGAAGTTGATGTAGAGTGATGAGTTCCACTCAACTGATTGTTCGACGATGATCCGTAGTGTTGCAATTTGGTTTGTGCACGAACGATCCTTACGGAATCCAGCTTGTTGATCTCGAAGTTGAGCGTCTACTGCATCCTTCATCCGGTTCAGCAACAATCTGTTGAAGACTTTCCCTGGTATTGACAGTAGTGTAATGCCTCTGTAGTTTTCACAAGCACTGAGTATACATCCAAAATATCCGCGAGTTTCTCTAATGAGATCTGAACGTCTCACTGGTAAAGGTTGCACCAACAAACAGTCTGAAGTATTTATAGGTCTATCTTGTAATGGCTGTTGAGAAATGTAGTCAACATGTTGAATTTGTTTGGCACTTCTGTGCTGAACCGTATAGTCATATGCACTCAAAGCAATACTCCATCGTTGAACCATAGCAGCTGAAGAACGTGTTTAGGATTTTTCGCGATGATAAATAAAATTTAAAGCTTCAAGATCCGTAACAATAGTGAATTTCTTTCCGACTAAATATTTATGAAGTCTTTTAACAGCCCAAAACGCAGCTAATGATTCTCGCTGAGTATGTAAATAACCTTGTTCAGTAACAGTAAGTTTGCGTGAAACACAAATGACTGGTCTACCTTCCTGTTCCAAAATTGCACCATTGGCCACAGGTGATGCATCAGTAATAAGCACACAATTAACGTTAGTTGAGCAAGTTCGAAGAACAGCATCACTTTGAAGAAACTTTAGTAGACTTCGTGAGCATGACTCTTGTTCCTCACCCCATTTGAAGGAATTGGATGTCAAAATATTAAATCAACAATTTGCACAACAAGAGCAATCACTAGCGAACGGTGCATCTGTCAGTGGAGCTAGTCGTTTCATATCTGGTCTAAAACCGTGACCATCAACTAGGTATCCAAGGCATGCAAAACTAGATACAAAAAATGAACACTTATTTGGATTCACTGTAATGTTCTTCTCAACTAAACGAAGTAATAAAGCAATAAGTTTCTGGTCATGAACTACCTTATCAGAACCATGAACAATGAGATCATCTTGATAAACTTCAACACCTTCAAGATCACTAACTACTTCATTCATAACTTCCTGAAATATGGCTGGAGAACAACTTAGACCAAATGGAAGGAAATTGTATTTGAACGGACCAGAAGGAGTGTTATTCGTCGTCAAAATAGATGAAGATTGATCTAAATGGATTTAAAAATAAGCATCTTTTAGGTCAACTTTCGATAACACTTTAGAACCATGAAGTCGATTTGGAATATCTTCAGCATCTAGCGTCGTGCAAGTTTGCTTCAACAAACTTCACACAGGAACTGAAACTGGTAGATATCTGCAATTGGTTGTGCGTTTTATACTGTATGTTGTTGGTACAAAGCATCATGAAACAATATTATAGTTTGTAATGTTGATTCTCAGTACTATTTATATACATATGATTTTGTAACAAAATGGTAATTACAACGAAACCGGAATAATACATCTTCAATCAATGATTTCATATTCTCAGAATCACTAACTTCAATGTTTTATGATACAGTCGTTGACGAGACTAATTTGTTGTTTAGACAACTGTTAAGCATGTGACAGGATGGATAAATGATGTCGAAATTCAGGAAAACAGACTGTCTGAACCCTAACATGAAGTCAGTCAGTCAGTCAGCTACATGTTAGTTTAAAATCGGTAGAGTTAATTAGTAGAGTAATACTGTTTACTCACTGATAAACATATAGATACATGATGAACTGAAGTGAATTGTTTTCTTTCATTTATTCCAGCATTATGTACTAGATACATCCTGGATAAGTTGGTGATGTGCAATGTTAATTGTAAGTTCTGAATAAATAATAAAATGTAAATACAAATAACCGTCCATTGACCGATCTTGTGCGCGAACTATTATAATACTACTATAATATCCACAAAACTCCCTTCTGATACTAATGAATTAATCATCTATGTTTTGATTATTACAGGTGATTGTATACACAGCATATTATTTGTGTAGACCCGGTAAAGAAGAACAGTCTGATGTTCTGTACATTATTTTATTATGGTCTTATGAATACATTGCCCTAATTGTCGTTTCACAATTTAGTTTGAATTCATTCATCGATTGTCATTCGAGCAGTGGGAATACTGAATGAGACAATGATTGATCATGATGAATAGATGCTATTCCATTGAATGTTTTTATATGTTTGTATATTATTGTAAATGGCTTTGTTATTTATAATAGATGTTCTGTTTAATAGACGTTCGTCTCTTGGATTAAGTTCCTGGATTGAAAATATTCGTCGAAAAGTCAAACAGACATAGAACAACATTCCGATTTTACTTGAAATTACAACAAACCAAATTGACTGGAATGATTTGTTCAACGATCATATTCCACAAAGACACACGTATCGTGACATTGACAAATAACTTATTTTTGAGAGATTGGTTTTGTAAGTCTGCAACTGTTGAAGCTGGATCAGTCAGTCAGTCAGTCACAACGTAGTACCAGGTATATCTATGCATAGATTCATAAAACTAGTTACTTCAATGTTCGTAATATATGAAAGAAAGATTGTATATAAGGATATAGTACGGGAAGAATGAATTAGTTGGCGGAAAGAAATATGTGAAGCGATTTCAATTTCATATTTCAAGGGAAGACAGAAAGTGTATACACCTACACCACGTGGGCACAAACCAAGTGCTGAATGGTTTCGATTGGTCCTCTAGACAACATCAACCGTCTTGATTACAACTGGAAGTAGGCAAGGAAGATTTCTTGTCTTAATAGTAGCATATAGTGTCTTTCGAACTGGACATTCACTGTTTGGATACAAGTACATCTAGCTAATTATTGAGTTCCAAATATGATGAAACCAACTTCCTGGATTCCACTGCTAAACACACTATATCTATCCTATAAAAACTCGTGACAATGAGTATACCTAGATAATTTGAATAGGATTTGCATATACGAACCAAATCTGATCAAAGTCCAGTCCAAATAAAAACTAAGCGGTGATCCATTCAATTAAAAATTGAATTAAAATCGATGGCAGCTCAAATATATAGTCCGTATATTGAATGCCAATAAAGCGTTCACGGTGTGTGCATCACCGATAACCATATAAAGCTGAGAAAATGATCTTTGAAATTTTCCTACAACGTGTATGTATACAGAAGTATTTTTTTCCTTTCTTTTCCCTACCATATCCTTCAAGAACTATCGATAACAAAAATGACCATTTTTGCAGCCCATTACTTTGGATAGTATTCTGGATAATATCATGACTAACAGGAAACCCTGAACGCTGTTATACTGATATTCTACACTTAACAGAAGAAATGGAATTGATTCTGCCTAATGGGTTCGGATTCGTATCATATCACTTCACAGTCTATGATGTCACCACTGAACTATTCAGACGATCAATGGCCTTGTGTTGAACTAAAATATTGCCTATAGTGCTTCATGATGTATATCATATTTGATCAATGTCATGTTTGATCGATCAATATTGAAAAATTAAAGGAAAATGATTTTATAAATAGCAAACAAATATTGATTTTGAGTAAGCTTGATTCCATTCAACAAGTGATTGTATTTCATTGGATCGTTCAAAAGTTGATCGTAAAATTTTAATTCCTAATTCATTCAATATTTTAGGTGAATCTTCAGTGAACGCTACTGGGCCCTGAGTTACCAGTTTTTATACTATACAGTTGGAAATTATTTTATTCGGGTTATGAGTTTAAAACGTTAAGAAACATTGTTCATAAACTGTTGTTGCATTAGGTAATTAAAGATAAGCTTGATTGTATATTTATCCAACTTGTATCAAGTGAGGAGCATAACCAATATGTGGTAAGATTTTGATCTATTCATGAACATTCTAATCTATTTTATTAAAAGCGAAAGAGGCTAAATCATCGTAGTTTGAATCAGGTCTGAATTTGTGTCGGACAAGTCTTGTTGTTTTGACTTGTGTTGTCAAATAAATCCTCAAAAGTAGTGAGTAGATTAGCAAGCTTTAGACAATCATAATGATCTTATCTATTTCATTGAACAGTTTGCTAGCTTAAAGAGCTTAATCAAGTATTCCCATTAGATCATGTTTAGACATACTGTACTACCGGTCTCCGACAATAAGAAGTCAACTTATATTTCACAAATTACATTACATCAACTTTCGGTTGAAATTATCTTTCAACACATGTCACCAATCTTGACTTCTGCTCCTTTTCTGACTATAATGATCATTGTAAGACAGTAGCCTTATCAAACCGAGAGTATCATTGACCTGTTCAAACTAGAAGTTTGAAATTCCATCACTGACAATTTTGAAATCATTGTAAATCAAAGGACAATTGTTATGAGGTGTTTAGTTGAGATGTCATATTATTATTTTGATTATCTTGATGAATATATTCTGCATATCTTCACAGCATGCATCTTTCCAAGTAATCAATTTATAGCTTCTTTCATTGAACATTCAGTTCAGTAAGAATGTGAAATACGTTCTATAGAGCATTTACCAAAATCTTATCCAGTAAGACATATACTTAGCAGCCTTCATTTAACTACTATTTATGTGAATGAGCTAAGTAGTATGTTTGCAGTTACCTTCATTATATACCCATGAACAAAACTCACTCTGTTATTTAGAATTGTGAATAGGGATGAGGACATTGATTATGCATATTCTATTTCTTTGCTAACAAACGTAGAGTTTATCTAACATTTGTGTATTTGTCATACCACTTTAAATGGATGATACTTGAGTTAATTCAAAGAGGTTGAACTCTTAAAACATTCTATGACCATTCACTTGGTATTGTTTGGCTTGTATCTTCCCATTGAGGTTTAAGACTGCAATTGGTCAGTCTCTTATTGACATATCAAGGCATACTGTGCGTATGCGTCGATATTGCCCTCATTCACAAGCTATTTGTAAACAGTGATGGATGCTGGCTAGCAGTGGAATCCAGGTTGACGCACGTTTCATCCTATTTCGGACTCGTCAACTGGATGTACCTGCATTTCAGATTTCTTGATTTACACTCTGGGACTCGAACCCAGTGCCATTCGCTTCAAACGCCATTCTATTACTATAGTAAATTTAAGGTCAAGTTGTATTTGGATAATGGAAATATAATATCATCATTACTTTTATTTAAATAAACACCTTTTAGATAATTAATTCCATATATATTAGATATAAGCACACTTGCTGCTTGTAGTATATTCAGTGGTAAATGAAGAATATATAATAACATTCTTTAGAAGATGTACTGTCTCATGTGATGCATTTGAAAAGTTAAAGTATATTGATGGTCTCACTTTCTATGACACTATTCAATGATCCAAACTAACTAGTTTGTCTTCTCATGTACGCCATGAATGGTGGTTGGATAGTTTGAGTGATATGGTTCAGTAGCGTAGGTGTTAACGCTTTTTATCCTTCACTCATCCTTTCGATTCCCGTATTAATCCATGTTAATCTTGCAACTGTGTCTATGTGGACCTTATTCTAAGTGCACAGTTTTTCTCATCACCAATCGCACTACAACATTAGTCCAATCTTTTATATAATACATCTTGTAATTTGGTTTCACCATGTTAATCAGATATGATAACTTAAGCCAGCCTTCATCATCTATCCTGAACTGTATATTGATGATAATTGGCTGACTGACTGACTGACTGACTGAATGAATGAATGAATGAATGACACAGTCCCACTATCTATCTTTAATGAGTTCAAACTTGATCTACAGTATATGTAATTGTCAAGTAAGATCAATGTTTTCGGATTCAAATGTTAAGACAAAAATATTCATTATTTATATACGAAATAAACACGATACATTTTAACTTACATTTTCCATTATGTGATTGATAAATATTTTTCAAAATCCCTGATGTTTGTACATTCACTCTGAAGATGTTAGTCATTAACTAGAATAGAGAACTCTGTATGTGAATACTGACGATTGTGAATAAAGTACTATGAGTGAACGTTCAGTAAATGGACAAATAGTGTGATGAAACTTCTTATGATGAATTAGTTTGTCACCATGTACTGGTATATCATATTGATTTTATGGTTTACGAAATAAGCACTTGCACGCGAAACTGAAAGATTCGAATATCATGGGAGGGCGGGATCGTGGATGCGCACTGCTGACGCATTCCATACTAGGACGAAACGGCCATCCAGTGATTCTAGGTTTTCCATGGCGGTGTAATTTCAATTGACTTATGATTTCAACTAGTGAGATTACAAGATAGTCAAAATAATTACATCAAATGATTACTTTAGTATTCAAAACGAAGGAGTATTATGAGAATAAAAGTAACTATTAGTGAGAATCAGTGATAATAAAAACAAAGCTACTATGTGAATATGAGTAATTACTGAAGCTTTAGAGGCAAGGCAAAAACTTTAGAATGGAAATCCAATGATGAATTATGTAATTATGTAAATAGACATTAGTAAAGTTGTAATAGATTAAGGTAAAAAATTAACCGACTTGATTCGCTTACTTGGATAAGCAGAAACTGAAGGGATCACACTCTTCCTGATAATATAAAGTGCCGTAAAACTATCCTACTATATGTTGATAACCGCTCGTGATAAGGGGGATCTACGTTCAGTTGATTTAATATAAAGGAAATATTCCGTCGGTCGTTGACCGTTACGCCGTTTGATCTTAGTTTTCTTATTCTTATGAATTTCATTGATCTTTCAGATTTGACCTTTATTAGCTGTTAAAATATTCGTTTATTTTATCATTTTCAGTGTAGTATTATTCAAATTATGACAGCAGTGACTATTATGTCTGTCAGTGTTTTGTTAATTCTAACTCCATATTTATCAATATTAGTTATTCAGTTAAATGTATTCAGTAAATGAATCTTCACAACTCCATACTGATAGTTACCATGTGTTCACTGGTGACTAGATTCGCGACGGATTCATCGGAGTTCTAGTGAGAATCCATGACCAGTGGAGCCAACACATGTCAGGTAAACACAGGTATCTACCTCAATAAAATGAAAGATGGTCGCGCAATTTCGTGGATTGGTTGGGGTTAGATATTAACACCGTTGAACACCTGCTCAATGGTCTAGAGGTCAAGTCGAAGATCCTGGGTTAGAATCTCGTGGGCAAGATTGCGAGTGCGCACTGATGAGATGTCCCATACTAGGACGAAACGGAAATGCAGTTCTTTTAGGTTTTCAATGATGTTCTAGCTCCAATTGACTCATGTTCTCAATCATCATAAAAATTACTACAATATCCACATATACCTCTTCTGAGAAAAACTTCTCGAAACAATTCGCTTCTTTATGAAACTCTGAATGAATACGCAATTAGGTTTGAATAATCTAGTATAGTGAAAAAAATATGGAAGTTGTCACATTATGCTATCCATTCGAAGTAATATAAATGACTGAAACATATATATTGAGGTTGAATTTAACTTAGCTTGTTAGTACTCATGTGGTGTAGGTTACTTATATCCACACAAGTAGTATATAACGGTGGTCAGGCATAGAATGTATTTCAGTAGAAGCTCGATGAAGAAAGAACGGGAACGGAACGGAAAGCAATTGATATTAAAACGTATGAACAATAAAATCTGAGATAATGGATTAATGTTTGCGACAGAAACGGTCAGATTTGAGATTATGGATTGATATTTTACAAATTACCCATTTACTGATATGGTTCTCAGATTTTGTTTATATGCTTTGTAATTATGTGGTCAAATACATTCGATTGTCCTCACTGGTGTTCTGCTCACTACACATATATAGATTTCCTAATAGAAAAGTTTCTCCCTTTAATCGGAGGTTATTCAAAGTCTGTTTAAGCTTCTCTTATACATTCAGAAACAATCTTTCTTCATATCGAACCTTTGCGAATAACTACAATCCATTTTTAATATCAATGCTCGGGTAAAATTTTATCATTTATGTATTGAGTGAACATGTCTCATGAGTATAGATCAGCTTCGTCTTCTCATAACTATCAAATTGTATAATGTAGCAGCGGTAGTTGCTTCTTTTTGATTTTTCAGAACTTGACTCATCTGACCATCACTTATTGAGTAGTAACGTTATAGCACATCACTTACAATTAATTTTCAAGCATTTCAATGAACTTGTTGAATAGACAGTATGCATCATGAAAAAATATCCAGTCATAAGAGAAATAATATTCCCGAATCTTTCCACTTCAAATCTGAGACATTACTACTAACCTATTAGAGCTGTTATAGACACCCTGAGCAACATTGAGTATAAATCAGATGATTTGGTCAATTATGTTGATAGGTGTATTAGTACTTACAAACTATCTTTATTTGAACTAGAATTGTTTTGTCAAAAAGAAGCCTTTGTAACTCACTCAAGATTGTCTTCAATTGTAGTATCTATATGATTTTAAAAACATGATAATTGAATATACACAATAGAGTCATTCTTCAAATGAATGACGTAAGGATAAATGATGAATGATCAAAGCTTAATTCCTATTTTGTAGATTGAATAGCTAAGCTAGACCACTTTGAAAAACCTGGGAACACTGAACGGCCAACTTGCCCTATTGTGAGAATCCTCAACAATGCGCATCCGCAACCCCACTTTGACAGATTCCAAACCAGGACCTATCGGTCTCGCGCTCGAGCGTTTAACGACTAGACCACTGAGCTGGTCGGCATCAAATGGTGTTATTGTCTAGCTCCGACCAATCCACGAAATTGAGCGTTACATCCACCATTGTCATCAGTGAGTTACTATCGCACAACTGACCCAGTTGAACTCCAATGGTCACTGCTTCTCACTAGAACTCCAGGATATACATGTTGGAGCCAGTCACTAGTGAGCATATTCACATATATGAGCATAAGCACTCACGAGCGAGTCTAATAGGTCCTGGGTTCGAGGCTCGCAGAGGGCTTGGTCTTGCATGGGCACTGCTAGGGAGTCACACAACAGGAAAAAACCGCAATCCAGTACTTCCAGGCTTTCCATGATAGTCTAGCTTCAATTGTTTTATGATCTGAACTATTGAAATTACTACAATCTCCACAAAACCCTTCCTGAAACCTGACTGTCTTTGTTTTGGTAACCACTTGTAAACTAAAACAGACTGACTAATTATATCGGTTGATATACATACTACTTTTTGGTAAGATCAGGCTGTCGGATGGATTAGATGACATTGTACTGCGTTTTAGAATGTTTACGTGTTTGCAGACTGTAGATACGTAAAATACTGTTCATCATAAACTTCTATTACATGGACATGTTACATGATACCAATCCAGATTATCAATAAATTCAAGTAATAGTTAATCATGTAACTGAAAATTCTCTGAATAATTCTAGAAACATTTTCACATTCTAAAAATTTCACTTCATAATAATTCCTACATTGTTATGTTCAAATTTATGTCCAGGAGGGCTGCATAAATGTACTGATATGAAGGATAGCATATTAGTATAGTTTAATTACTTACGCCTGTTATTCCCAATGGAGTATAGGCTGCCGACCAGTATTCTTCAACCCACTCTGCCCTACCTTTCTAGTTCTATCCAATTCTTGTTCACACACAGTACACAACAAAAGTTAATGTCTATTTTATACAATAATATGTGAAGATCAATAATTACAGGAATTTTGATCCAAAATGATTTTCATGAAAATACATATCCATTACCACCAGACTGAACGTAGTAGATTATACCAAATGAAGTGAATATAATCCCGTTTGATAAGTAATACATTAAATGTATTGTTCAATAGATCTAAACGGATGCGCTCAACTTAAAATCATCTTTTACACATACGAAGTTAATATTTCCCAAATAACATGAAAATAGTCTGTCTATGAAATTTGATCACTATTTGGTAATTCTCAACAAGGACGGTTTTGTACTGTAAGTATAAACGTTTTGAACTGTGTTTGTTGTTATCGTTTGTTTCTCGCTGTTTGCAGAGTATACTTCACCATTCCAAGCTTCGACTTCTCCCTCTAGTTAGCGGGGCTGAGACTCATCAATAGCTCACTTACTGGTATTTGATCATAGAGACTTGTTTCTCGTTCTCAGATTAAGTGAACTCGTGATAGCTTCAACCCTAGCATAATTACTCAACCTCACCTCTAGTATGACATAGGGTCTTCAGATGTCAAAGTCGGGATCCATCACTATAGATGATGATCTCGCTGTATGTATGCCTATCTCTTCCTCTTTACATCCCATAGAAATGAATGAGTTTTTGTCTCGTATTGATTGTTGGTCTGTTGGAAGTGGTCTTATACTTAATCGGTCTAAATGTCAAGCTGTCAACTTTAGCATGAGGCATGAACGGCATCTAAACACCACTTTGAGATCCTATAATGCTTGTGCTATTGGACACTCTTTGATAAACATATAACAGCCGTCAACCTAATAGCTATGTATTTATCAAACTTACCACTTAAATGACCCACGTCAGTCACTTCTTTTATTTCAGAAATTGTGTCCGCAGGAAATTAGTTGAATTCTGCCGGTTTAGTATTCCCTCCGTAGATCTCTATCACGAACACGTCACTAAACCTAGGAGCAATGCTCCGTCCTAGTATAGGTCATAATTGTTGATTGGAGCTTCTAGACATTAAAAGCACATCTATATTGATATATAAATCGATACCACGAGATCGCCAGCAAATATATCTCGACTAGGTCCATTAACTGCCTTCTGATATTTGGCTTCCGGGGAATTTTATGGATGTTCTGTACGCAACCTTCTTGTAGTGGTGTTCCTGGTCTATCACGACTCGATACCACGCTACAATTCTCTCCCGGACTTTTCAGAAAAGACTTTGCTGTATTTCAGAAAGTGCTGAAGACAATCAGCAAGGTGTGTGGTGAATCTTTCGAGGTCATTATTAATATGGTTGTGGATAGACATCTAAATTCATGCAAACTCCTGGCAGGTGTTATTTTATCAGATAATAACCATCCCCCATAACCTTATCTTTCTCATTGTATATCTTCTGGTAAAACGAGACGTAATTACATTAAAATCTATGCACACAAGCAAAAGTATGAAAGTTCTATAATACCTTACATAACAAATATACTCTGTGATGAACAGGGTTTCAGAGTTATTCTAATCAATAACCAAAATTCCTAACATGTCTGTAAACTGAAATGTTGTACAGTTTCTTTCAGACGTTTTTTGTCTTTGTTTTTCCTTTTTTGTGTGTGAGAAACTTGCTGAAATACGCTGTTCTGAGAATTCTATATTGTACCAAAAATATAATATTGAATAAAGTCATTAATAATAATATGTCTTATTGAATGTGTTATTTCACCTTATTATGTTCACTTGAATTTATATTCGGAGATGTCTTTTTGGTTTAGCATGATACTTGCTGAAATACGTCAATCACCTTTAGTCCTTAACCGCTGGATCTACACACTGACCCCATATTGAGTGTGATAGAAACATTAAAATTCTCTCCAGTATCTCTACGGATTACAATACAGCTCCAATGAATACTCCGGATATCAAATCAGCACATACAGTCATCCGTATACCTGTCAACGACGGATTACAATGCACTCTGGTGCATGGAGAACAGCTGAGTGATGCATTCAATGTGAGAACCGGAGTCAGACAAGTCTTTTCACCCTCTCCCGTTCTCTCTCTTCTCCTGGTCGACTGGATTATGAAGACCTCGACTAACGTTTAGGAATGGTCAATCTGTTGCTGGTGTTAATTTGTGAATAGTTTAGCCAACAATTTCTGATTATCTGTCTCGTTTTTGTTTGTCGGATATGTATTTGGATTGCTATCCCTCTTTCGCATTGCTGGTCAAAAACTACAGTTGAAGAATTACACACAATCACTTGATTTATTGATGAACAATCAAGAGTTAAATGTACCTAACAATATTTGACTTAATCTCGTTTCATCTTATATCTTATTGAAGGTGTTATATTATTTACTGATATTCAGTAGTTGAGTTTATATTCGAAGAGGTTTATTTTGTTTGGCATGATACTTGGTATAATTGTGGCTTAAAATTCATTTCGAATAAGAAGAACATGATTTGTAACACGAAATGGTGACGTTATTGACACGGTGTAGTGTGTGGTGAATGGTTCATTATGAAGTTCACGTTGACGCTATAAGTATCAATCAATCAGTCTCTTGATAAGCCTTACTCGAAACTGAGTAACTTCATTGGAAAATCAAACTAGCGATATTCACATTCATCCAACCGACTGACATAATCACATTGAGCAAACAGTCCCACTTTCTTCACATCACTTCTATAGATGTGAGAGAGGAAATTCTACTCATCTGATGCATGCTAACGGCTATATTAATCAACTGGTATCCCATGACCACAAGCAGAATCGAGTTAATCAAATATGTTCAAAGGCAACAGATCACAAGCTACTCCGGAGCTGGACTCTTTGCTAATTCAATCACATATTTACTTACGCCTGCCACACCTCGTGGGGGCGCAAACGCCACCCACAGCGTTCTCCATCAAACCCTGTTCTGGACATTCCTTTCCAGTTCTTCCGTGTTGCTATTCAATCTTTTCATGCATGTTTTCGATTATCGACGCAATATGTTCATGGGATTTTCTGTTCTCCTCCACCTTCAGGATTCCAATATCTGCAATTTCATGATTTCCGTGGTGTATGTTCTATCCATCTCATTCGTCCCTTGTTAATTTACTTCTCAGAACGAAGGTGTATTTTCTTCTTCTATTGACTCTGTTGCTGACTGTTTACGAACAACGGACATTCAGCATTCTGAGTAGACAGCCACAACTATGAATAAATATCAGTCAATCCGAAAGATGAGAAATGCCTGAACGACTAATGAAATGATCGATTTTGTCAGTGAAAGAAAAGAATTGTCTTGCTAATAATCATCAGATTGACAGACTACTCCGCAACTGTATGTGATTCTATGGCATCATGTGTATTGATTATTTCCATAGTCAATATGACCTAATTCAACATTCAATGTACCAGTCTACTAAACTCTCTTCATCGGTAATGAGATGTTATTGTAAATAATAGTACACTGATATCGATTTGTGAATAACATTTTTCTATTGATCATGATTGTAGTTCTAGTGAATATCGGTGACGTGATGTGATGCAATCTGAGCACTAACTGATCACGTTCCCATTATGCATTGGAATGAAATGTCTCAGATCATGGGGTTCGAATGGATTCTCATCTGAACTCAGAAGTTCGTGATTCGATGTATGGATAAGAAGCGATTACGGACCTTGTCTTCATTGACCACAATATTATGCTTCTCTGTTTCATTCAACAGGATAACATTATAGACATTCTGCATTCTGAGTAGACAGCCACAACTATGAATAAATATCAGTCAATCTGAAAGATGTTTAGTCGAATGTACTGAGGATTTCTCAATACTAATCATTCAGTTCAACCCCATGCCATGTTTGTGACGGCTTATTCTTATCACAGTTTAAACAATCAAACTATAATTTTATCCTGCTAAATGAAATAAAGAAGCATAATATTGTGGTAAATCTAGACAAGATCCGTAATAGCTTCTTATCCACACATCGAATCACGAACTTCTGAGTTCAGATGAGAATCCATTCGAACCCCATTATCTGAGACATTTCATTCCAATGCATAATGGGAACGTGATCAGTTAGTGCTCAGATTGCATCACATCACGTCACCGATATTCACTAGAACTACAATCATGATCAATAGAAAAATGTTATTCACAAATCGATATCAGTGTACTATTATTTACAATAACATCTCATTACCGATGAAGAGAGTTTAGTAGACTGGTACATTGAATGTTGAATTAGGTCATATTGACTATGGAAATAATCAATACACATGATGCCATAGAATCACATACAGTTGCGGAGTAGTCTGTCAATCTGATGATTATTAGCAAGACAATTCTTTTCTTTCTCTCACACTATCAGTCATTTCATTAGTCGTTCAGGCATTTCTTATAGGTAAAACATTCCAATTAGAATTGTAATAGTACATTTGTCAATTGAGTGGCAGAGTAAAGCGTAATGTGTATTTGCTTCTATCTTTCATTTAGAAGAGAATACTTCGTTGTGGTTTGCAGATATTCAAGGTGAATGTTGTTCAGATGATTTGTACTTACGCTCAGTTCTCTTACAACCTGACATATCGGAATAGTTACCACTACTCCTGTCATTAATTCATCGCATGAAACAGTGTTGGATATTGTTCTGTCGAGTCACATTTTACAACCAGCATGTAATGACGAAGAGTGAACAGCATTATTCTTTTACCAAAGTTGTGGAAATTCAATGATCACTGTGCCTTATCTTAAACTATGGGAGATACTGTGTCAGCTTCAATCAATCGGTCAGTGTGTCATCCACCTGACTTTCTCTCTGAACATATGTGCAGGTTTTGTAGAACAATGAAATGAGACACGATGGATCGTCTAGAAGTTTGATGGATCTGTTCATTGTATTTAGAACCAATCTAGGTTCATGGTGTTAGTATTCAGCCCAAGTCCATGGTTGGAGTGTGAAGGCATACAGCTTATCTGTGATTGTTTGTGCATATCACTGATACATCAGATTTCTAGACAATCCATAGTGTCAACTTACGTTGCTCTTCACAAACCACACATACGTTCACAGTGAAAATCAGCTGGATGATCTTTGGAGGAACGCAGTCTAAAATGTAGTGCTCAATGCTATCGTGTAAAGGGAATGTCAAAGCACATTTCAAGTACTATCGTTGAATCAGATGAAATTGCATTCGATAGAAACATTGGAATTGAAACGAGTTTCATTCAAACAAGTAGTTGCGAACGGACGAAATGATGAGACAGTATATTTAAATATTCACCGTTTGGTGTTCAACAAAAACTATGTCGACGAAGAGCGCCTACCACAATTAACATCGAATGTATCTGAACAAAAAACTTATATTCACATCGAGCGAATTTGAAGCAGAGAGACAAATGTGTGTGTGCGAGCGAATACAGGGACAAATTTAGAGTCAAATCGAATAAGGCGCAGCTAGGCGAGGCAAAGGCTAAAAATAGGATTCGTGCACATACATACATGAGGAAGAGAATGAATCATCGAGCGACATTTAGACTGTCAACATTTGAGCTAGAGTTCATCATGCGATCAAACCTACACGTTTATACAGATATGATAGTGATCGAAATAGTACAAAGAAATATGCGAATGGTCACTGTTCGAATAACATTGTCTGTTAAGTGAGTCAATAAAAGAGGTTAACCGAAATTAGCCATAATCCAGGTTGATTTCCGATGATTTGCTATAATCTCATTGATAAAATGAACACGATGTGTCGGATAGTTGTGAAACTGCTCATAAAATTCTTTGACACGAAATCTGTGCAGAACTGAATATTTGTCTCTTGAACATCGGAGGAGATTTCTAAGCATTCAGTACGTCCATGTTGCGAATATCTTTATTGAAGAACATTAGGTTTCACTTGAATCATGAGATACCTAGCTTACTGATCTCACTCACTACTGTATTGAACGATGCCTACATTGCTTTTACACTTCCTGTGATTAGTCATTGTAATCCTTAACTCGGATGATGATATGATGTGTATAACCTAAATTGAAGATGTATGGTTGTTGCGACTAGTTGTTTCCGGTCAATTGGTGCGTCAATTCTAATCAAACATACATATTCAGCTATCAATTATTGACTAATCTAAAACAACGACGAAACGACAGAAAAGTGTTCACATTCTGTTGCATATATCTTTATTGATTAATTATTTTAAGCAAAGTTGTAAACAAAATTTAAGAGAAATCTCCACTATGTCACCACATGTTGATGTCCTGAAATTGCTTTTCATATGTCAGAATGCACATTTTAACCAGATAGTTAGTTGTTACCGAGAGGATTCACAATTTTGTAAGAATAGAATCTCCATCTTTTTTGACATCGGAATCGATAGGCTTCACTTCTATTTCTATTCTTCCATTTCCGTCGTCTGTTTCTGTATCTTCAAAAAGAAAGAAATCGTTATTTAGCCATGTATCAGTGGTTACTAGACTACAATCATGGCAACATGATATAAAGACGTATACTTATCTCCGGTATTACCACCTGACTGAACGAATTGAATCATTGTAAGATGTACTATCAACATCATGATGAGTATCTTGATAAATCTCATTGTCAGATCGACTGTTCACACGCCAGATGAAGGACTTGGTGACTCTCTTTCTCGACTACAATAAAATCTCAAATCAACTATCGCATCGACGCTTATATACTCATGCTGTTACAGATGGCACTGATCAACACAGACAATAACACGTTGACACACACGTTTGTGGTTGGTCTTAATTTGTTTATTCATTGAACGAATTATGTACGTACGGCCACAATTGGTTAGCGGATTGGCAGTTTGTATGTTATACACCGTTTGACATTGATGGAGAGCACAATTTGAACAGGGTGACGCAATGAATGGATATATCCAGCATTTGGCAACCGATCACTACAGCCTACTTGAAGTTGGTGGTAGTAATGAGATGTTTGCAAACACATTTATCTTTTCAGATTGGTAAAATTTATATTGCAACTGATTCTACTATTATTACGTTGTTTGTTAGAAGGGAAGGCATAACGACTCTTCATGCATGGACCACATATATCAATACCCTTGCTTTCATTTCTGTTCACGCCTTACACCACTGACAAACAACCTCATTAAAAATCTCTTCTCACGCATGTGTTTAAAAGTGTACAGTCTTTCAGGAAAACTTTCCTGAACGCGTTATTAACTAACACGATTTCATGAAACATACAATTTCCTTTCCATTAACACGTTCACCTTTCCTACCTTTTCGTTTGCTGCGAAATTCACTATTTCAATTTCCGAAGTCAGGGTGTATGAAATGATTATGCATATAATCTGAAATTTATATTCACAGAATTCATGTCAGTTTAAAAGCATCATCGGTCTGATATAAATTGTAACATAAAACGTACAGAATAAACATGTGATTGAAGATTGTTTTAGGCTTACTATCGCAAACATTGTTTAGGTAGTACACTTACAAGATGTAATACAGCAATGCGATGCATTAGCTGGCGACATTTGATTTTTCATAAGTGCACAAGCTGTTGATATATGAACGGTGCATTGAATGTCATTTTCTGTGCCACAACGAATTCATTATAATCATCTACAACTAGAGAAACTAAAACGGAAACAGCGAGCATGGAACAGCAAAGCAAGTACTTCGAAAATATGTCAATCATCTCAACCATATTGCACTTGTCATGTGACTCAGTGTTATGCAGTTCGTTTTAGACATTATTCAAGTTTGTCAGGGTAGCCAAGGACGGTGTTTACGTAAAGAAACAGCGAGTAGGTGATTCTCCGTAGTGAATTCAGTAGCAAGAATGGCTAGACATTTAAAGCTCTTATATTCTCACTTGTGGAATAAAATACACTTACACATGCTGGAACATTTAATGTATTTTCATAGGAGCAGTGTGTATCAATGCGGATGGGAGTGATTCTATCTTACGGATAGATTGTGGTAGATTATTCTACAGTCTGGAAAATTTACAGGCCAAATAATTTGAATGTCCTTATTTTCGCGCCAAAAGCCTTCTTTTCACCCTCACGTCGTATTTTGCACTTTGTAGAATCTTTAAAGCTATTGGTCCGTCGTGTGTTTTAGTATGCTATTTCGCAATGCTTCCCAAGGACAGTTGTATGCTGTATATATATACATACGTTTGATCTGTGTTTGATGTTATCTGTCGTGCTTCTGACTTTTACGGACTAAACTTTCGTTTTTCGAAATTCGGCTTCTCTCTGGTTAGCGTGGCTGGGACACACTAGATATCTAGCTTATTACTCTTGGTCGCAGTATCCTCTTTTACGTTCACAGACTAAGTGAATTCGTAATAGCTCAAACCTAGCACTTCGTTACAACGGTTTCGAGATATGCAACCCATGAGACGTTGAAACTTAGATGTCCGTTTCAATTTGTGTTCTGTAAACAACAAATCGTAGGAGTACCTACAGTTGCCGTTTTAGACGCCAATCCTTCACATTGTCAATCTCCACGCTGATGCGATTTTGCATATTGTTCAGCTCATGGGGAGGAAATGAATACGATACTTCAGGATCATCTGCAAACAGTATGGGGCCCACTCATGAATGGTCATTCAAATAGAGCAACATGTTTAATTCACCACCTTGTATTACACCACTTTTAACAAGGATAGTGTTCAACAACAACTTGATGTGGGTTTCCGATGAAGAAATCAAACAAAACAAGAAAAAATATGTACCTCATAAGGTTCGAGCGTATCTACATGAAGTTGGTGGTTGACCATGTCGAAGGCTTTCGAAATGTTCAAGTATAGCTCTTAGAATAGATATAATTGGCTAATTTGAGAAAGGGCTGAATTCAGGAAGTCAAAGTGTGTAGAATCCAAACTACGGTTTGGATAGAAGAATAGCCGACCGGGGACTTTAGATACGCGCCCTTTCCCATCGAAATCAAAACAAGCAATCGGGTAAATAGCGGTTCTATAATTCATCATAAATTTAAATGCAAATTGTTACCTAAACAAATATTACCACCCGGCTATTCAACCAATAACTGTTCAATCAATCAAATCTAAACTACGATAAATAAAGAAGTCGATAGAAGATTGGAGAAAATTACCAGTCACAACAAATGAACGTTATTCTATCCTGACTGGATAGAACACACACAAAAGGAGGAGCAAATCAATATGGCTACCGCCAAGAACAAGTGTCAAGTAAAACAACACAGATGCAGTTCAGGAAGAAACACAAACTTAGTGAATGCGTAGGAAAAACAAAAACTATAATAAAAAAAACAAGTATTAACAAGTCAAATGTAATCCAAAGAAAACAGTGTACACTAAGGGGATCAATAGGAACAAAGTACGAGTATATACATGGAGGGATTTTCACCAACACACAAAACATTCAAAATGGATCTTACACCGGCCCCCAAAATCCCTCCATACCACACAAGCTACCTTGATACCTATGGTCATGGTTCATCATATAACATATCACACTACAGGAACGAGTAGGACTTACAACAGTACGCCTACTCGACCTACTTACAATGATATGCGAGGAACTAATTCGACCCTTCAAGGAGGCATAATCTACGTATATCTCTTCTGACTAATCCACTGTTCATACGAACAACCACTGTCCTAACTCTTCCATCGTCATCTATTTTACAATCTTTAACTACTCCCAAGGGCCACTTTCCACGGGTCGATATGTCCGAAGCCACGATCACAACATTCCCTTTCTGAAAATTGCGGTGTTCAACTAACCACTTTTGAAATTTTTTGTAGGGATGGTAAATACTCCCTTAACCACTTTTTCCAAAACACATTAGCAAGATGATTAATCTGTTTCCAACGTTTGTCATATTTATCTCTGATGCTACCTTCTTCGACTATTCCATCACATTCTCTCAATAATAACAAACTATTTGGCGACAAGGCTAGTTTATCGTTAGCATCCTGAACGATTGGAGTTAAGGGTCGATCGTTCAATATCCTTTCAATCTCAATCAAATAAGTGCTTAAGGTCTCATCGGTTAAAGTCTGTTCTCTAGTTATCAATAATAACAGTCGGCGTATGGACTTAATCATCCTTTCCCAGACTCCACCCCTATGGCTGGATGAGAGCGGGTTAAAATGCCACTGAATCTGCCTAGCTGACAGTTCTTTGTTTATTTTCTGTTGATTCAACTGCTGCACGAATCTCCTTAGTTCAGAGACTGCACCCACGAAATTTGACCCAGTGTCACTGTAATTTCTGCAGGTTTCCCTCTTCTTCCAATGAAACGTAGCAAGGCAATTATAAACGAATCAGTATTCAAACTATGTGTCATTTCAATATGTACCGCTCGGGTTTGCAAGCAAGTAAATACACATCCATATATTTTTTCTAATGATCTTCTTCTCTTGACCACAAGGGGTCCAAAGTAGTCTACTCCCACGGCTGAGAAGCTATACCATCCTGGTTGAACTCGACAAGCTGGAAGCGGCGCCATCAACTGTCGTCCTGTATTCATCGTAAACCGCCGGCATGTCGCACACTTTCCTATCACTCTCTAAACCGTGCTGGTTCCTTTTATTATCCAATACCTTTTTCGAATCGTAGCCACTACTTGTGACGTTCCTGTGTGTCCTTGTTCCTTATGATAATGTCTAATTATCATTTCTGTCACTAAGTGTCGACTGGGCAATATTATTGGACGTTTAAAGGCATTTGGGAACTCTGAATAGATTAGTCGACCTCCAACGCAGAGTAACCCATCAAGTGTTATCGGTGATAAGCCCTTCAGATCATTGTGACTAAGTACGTTACCATTGTTTTTAAATCCACTAAGTATTTCTCCATGCACCTCTTTCTGACCCATCAATAAAATTTTACGCTTGGCGATGTCAAGCTCCTTGACCTTTAAACATCCTAGATGAACGGATCCTTCGTGACTCGGTGAACGAAGTATCATTAGGAATTCTATGAACCTTCTAAACCAGGTTACAGCTCCGACTAATTTCAAACACTCGGAGTAATAAGAGACAATATGTGACATGTCGTACTTTATATTACTCAAGTTAACCACAGCAGTTTTTCTAAACTCAATATCGTCAGGAGTAGGTTCCGGACAGTCAGTGATTGTTGTATAAAATTCGCCATGCAATAAAGTAGGACATTTGAACCAAGATTCAAGATCGGTCATTTTTTGTATACTTCCTCTACATAATAATTCACTTATATGCTTAACGAAACTCTTTGCTTGATCACAAGTGGGAATAGATATCAAGCAATCATCAACATAGAAATTATTCTTGACATCATCTACAACACAACCATCATAACCGTCAGAGAACATTTGGGCCGTCTTATTCAAGGCATTGTTTGCGCAAAATGGCGATGATGTGGCATCAAATGGATGGGATGTCAGTTGAAACTCGGATGGTTCCCTCGACATGTCTCCCTCCTGCCACCACAGAAATCTTGAGGCTCCTCGATCAGACTCAGGGACCTTCACTTGCATGAACATTTCTTCAACATCTGCAGGGATTGCAACTGCCTCCTTGCGAAAACTTATTAATATACACCTTAACTCAGCGGTGGTATCGGGTTCTTGATAAATCATATCATTTGGGGAAACCCCTGCAAACTGGGCGGCACAACCAAGGACCACTCTAAGTTCTTCTGGTTTTTTCATATTTAATACTGCATGATTAGGTAAATACCATCGAGGGCGATAATAAGACTGCAGATATATTTCAAAGACCCTCTCCGCCTAAGTCTTAGTAAAATCACTTTCAATACTTTTGATATACCTGATGTGCAGACTGACTTCCTTCGACAACATACCCTTCAAACTTTGTAATCTACGGTTTGCTACTTCATAATTATCCACTTTCATATCTGGATTCTTTTTCCACGGTAAAGAAACTACAAAATGACCGTTGTCGAAGCGCGTGCTACCTTCCACAATCTTTATAGCCGCCTTGTCGTCTACTGATAATGATTTATCACTTGAATAAGCATCTGAAAACTCTACGTCATAAGGCTTACGTATTTCGTTCTCTAATGTCTGTATCTTACTGGTATGATTAACAACTCTTTTCCTATATTCCGGGCATGATGGCTTATCATTTACGACGTTGCTTGTCGAGTCAGTGTACAGCAGAGCGTGATGTCTCCTCTCACAACTGTCAACGTTACAGAGCCTTGTCATCTTACATTCATTAACCTTATGTCCTTGTCTAAGACAGACAAAACAGATACCCTTGCTTTTAGCGTGAGACCATCGGTCTTGAACTGTAAGCGCTAAGAACTGTGGACATTTATAAATAGCATGGTCGTAAGAACACATACTGCATTTAGTTTCCGTTGTCGAACTATTCCCTTGCTCCGATTGCACGTGACAGTTTGTCTTTACGTAATGTCTTTTTCTTGAACGATTTGCTAACCGTCCAAATCTACTACAAACCACTCTCTCACGCAATGCGATAAACTGAGTGAGTTCGTGAAACGTCGGCTCTCTACCATCTTCGGTCAATTTATCCACCCAGTCCGCCCACTAGGCTTGCATAGGTTGAGGCAAGAGCCTCACTATTCTTTCCAAGGTAACTAAGGGATTTAGATCAGAGGTATAATTCATCTGTTCCAAGACCATAGCACAGTTTTCCATTTTAATAGCCGAGTTTGATAGTTGCTCCCCGTCAGTATAATCAAAATTCACAGTATTGAATAAGTCTTCTAATGTTTCTCGAGCGACTACATGAGACTGTCCGAACAAACGTTTTAGAATTTCCCTTGCTCTCTTATAACCAGAGGATGTGTAGAACTATGGTCTACTACGATATTAGTACTGCTCTAATAATAGACCTAATCCTAAATTTGTAGATTCGTCATGATATAACTGCCTAATCTATAAGATCTTACGTGGAAGTCACACCATCGACTACGCCAACTCACTGTATCGTATCAATTACCAATACATGATGTATAAGAAGGTTAAGTTTAGAGAAAGAACAATATATTTAATATGAATAGAGACCACGCCTGCATGGCCGAGCCATGCCACTCGATCAACTCCAGTCCATTCAATTCATTCTTCGCGCCTTCTCCATTGTTGGGTATTTCCCCGAGTTAAATATTGAATATCTATTTTCTGAGTAGTCTCGTGTTCACAGCTTTGTGGATTGTGTGGCTATTGTCCAATGCCACTACACTACTCTCCCACCAGAATCAACGTGATGTTGGTTCGATACCAAATTGGATGGGATCGTCGTGCGCCGAAGGTTACCAAGACTAGGAAGAATCCCCCGGGTAATGATAAGCTGAAAGATAAATCAAAAAGAAAGGCGGCAGCATCTGGTCGGGAAATACATGTAATAATTTTTTTTAAAATCTGCCTTCATGCTTAACACACTTAAAATGACAATTTGGGTGAAGATTATTTGAGCTATAAAAAAAAATGGGATTACAATAATAATAATAATAAAACAATGCGTGTTAATAGCCGTTGGTTAATAACTTGACGTATAGGTAGTAAGTATTTTGTGTTTAGAAATATTAAAGTAATGAATATTGTAGAAATGTTAATATTGGTATTAGTTTTGGTTTAAATTATGAAACCAATTAACAATTATGCCGGTAACCCGTCCATATGTGATTTCCAATTGCATCTGTATTAGTAGGCTAACTGGGAGAACAAAAGTATTACCATGGAAAAGAATTCCAACTAGTGTTCCAGTTAGTTTGATACGGTTTATTTAGTTACGGGGAGATTTTCTCAACCTCATTTTTACTTGACCGTGATAGAATTTATTAATACTACTAATACACATGAATGGTTATCAAAACAATATTTAAATACGTGAGTGATAATTATGTGAATTTTGGACAGATAGCTAGAAGCAAATCGTTAAAAATGAGTGTATTCGTAAGAGACATGCTCTAAACTCAATGTTTTGAGTTGCCATAGACTATTTATACATATTTATACCTGACGGCTGATGATGCATACAAGTTAGTTGCAAGTATGCAGTTTATCATAAGGCGGAATACGATTTAATTGAGATATAGTGGTTATAAGTTATTGAAATCAGTTAAGCCTATGTGTCATATTACGAAGTGATGTGGTGCTGCAAGATGTATTTAGCTAAATATGTTTTTACCAGATGATTAATAGTGAGTGATGCTCATGTGATTATCAGGGAGAACATAAGTTGTAACCAAGGGGAGTACACTCCCAACTCACGTCTATGATAATGGCTTGAACCTTAGTCAGTGTTGGGGTAAATTCGACATTGATGTTTTCAGTTTGCAGGAGATTTGCTCGACTGCTTATACTGATTATTTGCATGCATGATTGTGTCGCTAAACCTCCAATTAGACTGACAAGGTTTTGAGATATTTACTGAATGAGCAACTGATAGAGAAACATACTGTAATCATCTGTGATGGATGAAGATACCAAGAAAACAACACCATTTAATGGTAATTATAAGTCAATTTGTTGACCGATTTCGTTAATAGTTTCATTAATTTTATCAATCATATTACGTGATTGTCAAGTTATGACAATGCTTTATGACGATATCCTGAAACTATTAAATTTAACTAGTCATAGTGTTGATTGAGGATTAGTCAGTGGTAAAATAGGTATTGTTGCTTTAGGTGATTAAAAATCATCAGAAATTTATAACGTTAAAGAATCCGAGACGCCTAATTTAATTATAAATTTCAATTCAGAAATATTCGTTTAGTGTTAATTCTAGCAGGCTACTGAGTTTTGATTTTAAACGTTTGTTTAGCCAACAGCTACCTGGGGATTTAGTTATTTTACTAGTGCAGTTGATAGTACCTAAATTTTTAATCTTATTATCTAAACTATGTTCGCATTTTAGGCTGCTAATGTGATAAACCAAGCAATAAACCCAAATACGATTAGCAACAACGACTATGATGGATTTATTAATAATGTTAAAGGCGATCCAGATGATTTCTAAATTTAGAAGAAATGGAGATATAGTGTAACGTATGTATGGGCCAGGTTAACATGCAGGTTGTTGACGTATATAAAAATTTAAAAATAATGAACATGACCAGAAAATAATTTTAAAGTTTAGACTGCTTGTGAAACTTCAGGCAGGAATATGATGCGTGATAAACATTCCATAAGAAGTTACTGCATTTAGCCTAGGGACACTTACAAATATATAGCAAAAGGAACCGGAAAACATATACATGTTAAGTACAAAAAATCACTAAGTAAAATAGTTGAACTCGCCTGGGTTATTTTTGAAAATTAGATTATTCAGTGGACGACATATATAACGCTATTCGTGAGTAGTATTGATCCAAAAGCATCCAGAATAAAACATGCAGTATGGCAATTAATTCCAGGGTGCTTGATGCTGTTGAGGTTTTTGACACTCGCTCGGATCAGAACAATCGAATGAATCCAGATAATTGTATGGTTGTCATTGAACGAACCATCTAAAATGAACTTATGATTGCAGAAAACTTACAGCTGAAACTCACCGTATGTTTTTGGAGAAGTCATCCTCGTTGTTTGGCAATGGAACTCGAGAATATGAAATTAGGCAGGCAGTGGTCGGAAGAAAAGATATTACAGGATAGTGCATCGTTTAAAACAGGATGAGGTGTTAAGTGAAGGAACACTGAGAATTATATCCAGATAACTATTTAGTCCTTGATCGCATTGTTAGTCAATGTATATTTACGCTATTTACAGGTCATATTTGCTAGAGCTTGATGTTTAAACAAGACTATGTCGCTGAAGCATGTAAATGCTATTACAGCTTGTTAACAAATCATCAAAGCTAATTAGTTAATATAGACGACCAGTTTTTATTATCGATTGAGCTAGTTTGTCATGAGGACTAATCAATATAACATTACGATAATGCATGTGAGCATTAATCAGAGGACTATTGGAATACAGGGTTAACATAAATATAAAATCGATCGAGAAAGTTGAAGTGGAAATAAGGAATAATAATAGGTTGCGTTTTTCTAGTCGGGCTTACCAATGTAGAATTATGGTCTACTACGATATTAGTACTGCTCTAATAATAGACCTAATCCTAAATTTGTAGATTCGTCATGATATAACTGCCTAATCTATAAGATCTTACGTGGAAGTCACACCATCGACTACGCCAACTCACTGTATCGTATCAATTACCAATACATGATGTATAAGAAGGTTAAGTTTAGAGAAAGAACAATATATTTAATATGAATAGAGACCACGCCTGCATGGCCGAGCCATGCCACTCGATCAACTCCAGTCAATTCAATTCATTCTTCGCGCCTTCTCCATTGTTGGGTATTTCCCCGAGTTAAATATTGAATATCTATTTTCTGAGTAGTCTCGTGTTCACAGCTTTGTGGATTGTGTGGCTATTGTCCAATGCCACTACAGATGCTTCCATCATGACACAACCCTCAATAGCTCTTTTCGCCTTGCTCTTTCAATAGCGCATTAAATAGAGCAAACGTTGGCTATCATCGATGACTCTTGATGCTACATAGGTCTCAGATTGCCTTATAAATATGCCGTACCCTCTTGGCTGTTCATCGAAATAACTCAATTCACCCTTTGGTAGTTGCAGACCTACAACAAGCGCTATAGGCGAAACGCTCTTTCCTGATAAGTCACGCCTTTGCTACTCCATTAGACTAAGATTTATTACGTCATCTGTCATCGAATGAAGACTAGAGTCACGATCACGATAATCAACCCTATTCGAGTCTGTACCATGACACTTCAAGACAAAAAAAGCACTTGCTTGGTAATAGGGGATTCTTCATTAACATCAACGAACTTTGAGCTTGATCTCTTTCGACGATTAGTTGGCATCATAAGCAAAACGATTAAATATTTCCAGAAACGATAATCAAAATCTGCGAACGATTGCCAAACGACTTCGGCAAATTAATAATTGTTTAGAACTGTAGAATCCAAACTACGGTTTGGATAGAAGAATAGCCGAAATAGTCGAAATCAAAACAAGTAATCGGGTAAATAGCGGTTCTATAATTCATCATAAATTTAAATGCAAATCGTTACCTAAACAAATATTACCACCCGGCTATTCAACCAATAACTGTTCAATCAATCAAATCTAAACTACGATAAATAAAGAAGTTGATAGAAGATTAGAGAAAATTACCAGTCACAACAAATGAACGTTATTCTATCCCGACTGGATAGAACACACACAAAAGGAGGAGCAAATCAATATGGCTACCGCCAAGAACAAGTGTCAAGTAAAACAACACAGATGCAGTTCAGGAAGAAACACAAACTTAGTGAATGCGTAGGAAAAACAAAAACTATAATAAAAAATACAAGTATTAACAAGTCAAATGTAATCCAAAGAAAACAGTGTACACTAAGGGGATCAATAGGAACAAAGTACGAGTATATACATGGAGGGATTTTCACCAACACACAAAACATTCAAAATGGATCATACAACGTGTGCGACACACCAGAGAGAGAGTAAGAATCTTTAGAAGAAGAAATGGAATGTCTGGACCACCATATTTGTAGAGTAAATATGAATCTGGTTGTGCTTCATGATCACTTGAAACCTTAAGGGAATTTATAGCTTGAGTAGTTTTCAAGCATGTGGAGGAGATAGATTTTACTGGATCCATAGTCACGCACATTACTTTTAAAACAGTGTCCTTTAAGAATTCTTTACCACTCGCAAAATTACCACTGAAAATTTTGCTATAGTTTGAGGGCCTTAGATAAAATTGGTATTGTGCAGGATGCGTGGTATATCAGCATATTGAGCGCGTTTATAGAAAACTAGGATTACATATTCTAATGTTGTGCTTGCATTATGTGCTAACAGCTCCTGATTATTGGCTTTCAATCTGTGCTTCTCTTTAATTTGATCAAAACTTATTGATTTTTATGCAACCCTCGTGAAGTGTTTCCACTTGAAATCACGCTGCTATAGGCGTCTTAGTCTACCACGATTTTCAGCTGGTATATATAACTCGTAACGTTTAATAAACCTGTGCGTTTTAAGAAGCTCACAGAAATCTAGAAAAGAGTTAACGATCAGATAGAAATTTTCGATGGCACCCTTGAGATTAATACATATGAAAACGTTGTCGCAGTCCGAGAATTCGCTCATTGTCTGTATATTGACGAATATTTTTTATCCGTTGAGGATAAGTGAAATATATAGGGAGAGCACAGATTCACTGCATACTCGTACGTCTCATCAGAATAAAACTTCCCATTTAATATAATGTCGGTTCAACGTCTTTAAATTTCTCGATTTGCATTGCAATTACTTGTTACCTAACTGTGGCTAAGATGGATCGTTTTGTGTGCATTTATTTCGCAAATGACTTTCTCTAAGTCCCAAACGTTGAATGTATACCTACAGAATCATTACATGTTCCGCTTCAAATACTGTGTGCTTGACAACCATTATCACTACAACATCCTCTCTCCACTGTTAATAATGTCCATAACAAACCATTCAAATCGTTGTTTGGGAACTCACTATGTTGATCTGGTCTGATGTGTCTGTAAACAATCTGTGTTGCATGTGACCCACCAATTGAAGGACACTACTATCCTATTATACTGATGTGACTCATAATCTTATTCACCTCTATAAGACACGCAATGTTGGTCGGTATATTTGTGCATTCCACGTAATAACTGTAATTTTGTTAACTATTGTACTAATCTAGTTATTTATACGTTCAGAAACAGATAAAGTTTAAAGTGGTGTTGCCCTTGTTCTGACTATAGCTTTCACATGGACTCTGGGATAGCCATTATCGCGTCTGCGGTTCTAGTAGTATATCTGTGAGACAAATTAAGTCTTACATATACCTTCCTAACCATTACATGTTCGACTTCAAGTATTGTGCCGTTCAGATCCATTATCACTACAACACCTTCCCTCCAGAATCAACGCAATGTCGGTCTCAAGCAAAATCTAGTGAGATAATGATGCCTCGGAAGTTATCAAGAAGACATTAGGAATCGTCAGAGTATAGACAAACTGGAAGATAGGCTGAAAATAAGGCATCGATAACTGATCAGAAAATGCATGTGATAAAATCAAGCTGTCCGGTCTCATTCCTAACTCATGTTTGGTAAACATTCACGCACACATTATTTGAGCGATAGACAAATTGGTATAATGATAGTGCATAATGGTTCGTTGCAACGGTATTGTAGCAAACTACATCAAAGTGTATGTCCATCACTGATGTATAACAGCCTAACGTATGAGCGGTGCAACTGTTTTCTGCTTAGATTTATAGTGATGAATTGAAAGAGAATCAGTGTTGTGGTATGTGTATACGTATGATCTACGATGTATAATATGTATTGTCAGATGACAATGTAATTCATTAGACATGTCAGCTTATAAGTAACATGAATTCGTTACAAAGGCTGCGTGTTTTACTTAGAAGAGTTACTTATTTATATTGATATATTCCAGGACACACTGGTCATATAAACAGATGAAGAATTTTAATACTTTAAGATTTGAATTTTAGTAGTCCAGAATATTTTGAATCGTGAGTAAAATCCTGACTGGCCTTAACCGAATTGACACTCGTTTACATGAGAAACCAATTGAAAAGATCATACGAATAAATACTGTCAAACGTGTCATTATTAGATTGTGTGACTCATTGTAATTACATTCTGACTGTAAATGTGGTTCGACAGAACAATATCCAACACTGTTTCATGCGATGAACTAATGATAGGAGTAGCGGTAACTATTCCGATATGTCAGGTTGTAAGAGAACTGAGCGTAAGTACAAATCATCTGAACAACATTCACCTTGAATATCTGCAAATCACAACGAAGTATTCTCTTCTAAATGAAAGATAGAAGCAAATACACATTACGCTTTACTCTGCCACTCAATTGACAAATGTACTATTGCAATTCTAATGGGAATGGTTGAACTATGAGAAATGCCTGAACGACTAATGAAATGACTGATAGTGTGAGAGAAAGAAAAGAATTGTCTTGCTAATAATCATCAGATTGACAGACTACTCCGCAACTGTATGTGATTCTATGGCATCATGTGTATTGATTATTTCCATAGTCAATATGACCTAATTCAACATTCAATGTACCAGTCTACTAAACTCTCTTCATCGGTAATGAGATGTTATTGTAAATAATAGTACACTGATATCGATTTGTGAATAACATTTTTCTATTGATCATGATTGTAGTTCTAGTGAATATCGGTGACGTGATGTGATGCAATCTGAGCACTAACTGATCACGTTCCCATTATGCATTGGAATGAAATGTCTCAGATAATGGGGTTCGAATGGATTCTCATCTGAACTCAGAAGTTCGTGATTCGATGTGTGGATAAGAAGCGATTACGGACCTTGTCTAGATTGACCACAACAGAGAAGCATAATATTGTGGTCAATCTAGACAAGGTCCGTAATCGCTTCTTATCCATACATCGAATCACGAACTTCTGAGTTCAGATGAGAATCCATTCGAACCCCATGATCTGAGACATTTCATTCCAATGCATAATGGGAACGTGATCAGTTAGTGCTCAGATTGCATCACATCACGTCACCGATATTCACTGGAACTACAATCATGATCAATAGAAAAATGTTATTCACAAATCGATATCAGTGTACTATTATTTACAATAACATCTCATTACCGATGAAGAGAGTTTAGTAGACTGGTACATTGAATGTTGAATTAGGTCATATTATGCTTCTCTGTTTCATTTAGCAGGATAAAATTATAGTTTGTTTGTTTTAACTGTGATAAGAATAAGCCGTCACAAACATGGCATGGGGTTTAACTGAATGGTTAGTATTCAGAAATCCTCAGTTCATTCGACTAAACATCTCTCGGATTGACTGATATTTATTCATAGTTGTGGCTGTCTACTCAGAATGCTGAATGTCCGTTGTTCGTAAACAGTCAGCAACAGAGTCAATAAAAGAAGAAAATACACCTTCGTTCTGAGAAGTAAATTAACAAGGGACGAATGAGAGGGATAGAACATACACTACGGAAATCATGAAATTACAGATATTGGAATCCTGAAGGTGGAAGAGAACAGAAAATCCCATGAACATATTGCGTCGATAATCGAAAACATGCATGAAAAGATTGAATAGCAACACGGAAGAACTGGAAAGGAATGTCCAGAACAGGGTTTGATGGAGAACGCTGTGGGTGGCGTTTGCGCCCCCACGAGGTGTGGCAGGCGTAAGTAAATATGTGATTGAATTAGCAAAGAGTCCAGCTCCGGAGTAGCTTGTGATCTGTTGCCTTTGAACATATCTGATTAACTCGATTCTGCTTGTGGTCATGGGATACCAGTTGAATAATATAGCCGTTAGCATGCATCAGATGAGTAGAATTTCCTCTCTCACATCTATAGAAGTGATGTGAAGAAAGTGGGACTGTTTGCTCAATGTGATTATGTCAGTCGGTTGGATGAATGTGAATATCGCTAGTTTGATTTTCCAATGAAGTTACTCAGTTTCGAGTAAGCCTTATGAAAAGACTGATTGATTGATACTTATAACGTCAACGTGAGCTTCATAATGAACCATTCACCACACACTACACCGTGTCAATAACGTCACCATTTCGTGTTACAAATCATGTTCTTCTTATTCGAAATGAATTTTAAGCCACATTAATATCAAGTATCATGCCAAACAAAATAAACCTCTTCGAATATAAACTCAACTACTGAATATCAGTAAATAATATAACACCTTCAATAAGATATAAGATGAAACGAGATTAAGTCAAATATTGTTAGGTACATTTAACTCTTGATTGTTCATCAATAAATCAAGTGATTGTGTGTAATTCTTCAACTATAGTTTTTGACCAGCAATGCGAAAGAGGGATAGCAATCCAAATACATATCCGACAAACAAAAACGAGACAGATAATCAGAAATTGTTCGCTAAACTATTCACAAATTAACGCCAGCAACAGATTGACCATTCCTAAACGTTAGTCGAGGTCTTCATAATCCATTTGACCTGCAGAAGAGAGGGAACGGGAGAGGGTGAAAAGACTTGTCTGACTCCGGTTCTCACATTGAATGCATCACTCAGCTGTTCTCCATGCACCAGAGTGCATTGTAATCCGTCGTTGACAGGTATACGGATGACTGTATGTGCTGATTTGATATCCGGAGTATTCATTGCAGCTGTATTGTAATCCGTAGAGATACTGGAGAGAATTTTAGTGTTTCTATCACACTCAATATGGGGTCAGTGTGTAGATCCAGCGGTTAAGGACTAAAGGTGATTGACGTATTTCAGCAAGTATCATGCTAAACCAAATAAACATCTCCGAATATAAATTCAAGTGAATATAATTAGGTGATATAGCACATTCAATAAGACACTATTATTATTAATGACTTTATTCAGTATTATATTTTTGGTACAATATAGAATTCTCAGAACAGCGTATTTCAGCAAGTTTCTTACACACAAAAAAGGAGAAACAAAGACAAAAAACGTCTGAAAAAAACTATACAACATTCCAGTTTACAGACATGTTAGGAATGTTGGTTATTGATTAGAATAGCTCAAAAACTCTGTTCATCACCGAGTATATTTGTTATGTAAGGTATTATAGAACTTTTATACTTTTGCTTGTGTGCATAGATTTTAATGTAATTACGTCTCGTTTTACCAGAAGATATACAATGAGAAAGATAAGGTTATGGGGGATGGTTATTATCTGATAAAATAACACCTGCCAGGAGTTTGCATGAATTTAGATGTCTATCCACAACCATATTAATAATGACCTCGAAAGATTCACCACACACCTTGCTGATTGTCTTCAGCACTTTCTGAAATACAGCAAAGTCTTTTCTGAAAAGTCCGGGAGAGAATTGTAGCGTGGTATCGAGTCGTGATAGACTAGGAACACCACTACATGAAGGTTGCGTACAGAATATCCATAAAATTCCCCGGAAGCCAAATATCAGAAGGCAGTTAATGGACCTAGTCGAGATATATTTGCTGGCGATCTCGTGGTATCGATTTATATATCAATATAGATGAGCTTTTAATGTCTAGAAGCTCCAATCAACAATTATGACCTATACTAGGACGGAGCATTGCTCCTAGGTTTAGTGACGTGTTCGTGATAGAGATCTACGGAGGGAATACTAAACCGGCAGAATTCAACTAATTTCCTGCGGACACAATTTCTGAAATAAAAGAAGTGACTGACGTGGGTCATTTAAGTGGTAAGTTTGATAAATACATAGCTATTAGGTTGAGGGCTGTTATATGTGACGCACCTGCTCGTTCATCTGTTAGGTACACGGCAAATCATAACGGTGAGACAGGTGGCGATAGGTGTGCTGTACTTGGGAGACGACTGGAGGGTAAGAGGACCTTTCCAAATGACCTATATACTTTAAGAACGGACGACACCTTCCGTCGTCAGACTCAATCTATTTACCATCAAGAACATTCTTTTATGGAAACGCTTTCTATTAATATGATTTTAAATTTTCTTTTAGATCCTATGCATATGGTGTACCTAGGTGTCACAAAAAAGCTGGCTAATTTATGGATAGATTTAGCACGCAGAAGACTGCTGAACTTGAACTCAATCAGGGACATAAATAATTTAACATCAGGTTGCGTTGCAAGTACTCCTTCCGACTTTCCGCGTAAATGCAGTACACTAGACTTTGTATCGGCATGGAAATCTTCTGAATGTGGGTTGTTCCTTCTGTATTTAGGTCCAATGATTCTTCAAAAAACATTGCCATAAGCTTTGTATCTTAGGTTCCGCCGTTTAGCGTTATCCATGTATCTCCTTGCACATCCGAAATTGCATAATACTGTTGTAGAACCCGCCAGGATAGATTTACAAAACTTTCTTAAGTAATACGAATGGTTTTTTGGGTCCGAAAACTTAGTTTACAATGTGCATTCGTTACAGCACCTCCCTGATGACGTTCGTGCACATGGACCATTAGATAACTTTTCAGCCTTTCAATTCGAGTCTTATATGAGACAAATTAACGGTTCTGTGCATAGTGGGTTTGCAGTAGCTAAGCAAGCAGGCTCAGCCTTATGCTGAAAAAATGTCCTGCTGTAATAGACTTCAAATTGGCTGTCTAACAAATACTACCACAATAGGCGATAATGATGTCTCCAATAAACAAGTAATTATGTTTAAGAATAGTAGAAAAACTTAACTTAGGCCTGATAACGTAGTAGTAGTAGTAGTAGTAGTAGTAGTAGTAGTAGTAGTAGTAGTAGTAGTAGTAGTAGTAGTAGTAGTAGTAGTAGTAGTAGTAGTAGTAAACGGACAGCCTGGTTTAGTCACTGATATAAAGGAGGATGGACTACTAAAATTTAGGTCTTTCACTTACCCACGCAATTACTTTGAAGATCCTTTCCCATCTAGTTGATAAAGGAATCTTTATGTGCTCCGTAGTTAGCCATGAACACACATGGGTATCGGTTAAGGACATTGATTGTAAATGTATTGCCATAAATTGTATCAATAATCTAGTTATAATCCCATTGTTGCATACTTTTATTTAAATGTATTTTGTTTCATTAGTGTTTAATCCATGACGATATACCATTTAATTACGTTTTATGTTATTGTTAACCTGCTAACAAGAAATACGTCATTGTTGACGTCCCTAGCAAGAAACAACTTATGGTAGCAGTCAAGAGGTGGATTGTCGGCAAAGAACTTTGCATTTTTCCAACGGAGCTGGTCGATATCCACCTGCAGAATTGCGATAGACCAGATGACAACTGGTTAGTTCTGAAATGTAATGCAATTCACGAATTAGGTAAGTAACAAACATAGAAACTATAATTCACCATAGATTCTCTGCAGTCTGCCAAAGATCTATTAGTTTGTTTACAATAGCAATGGCAATAGCCATGTAAGATATCCGAAGTTCCGGTTGTTTGACAAATTCGTCTCGCCAATTGCCAAGTACGTTTCATTACCGTTTAGATGTTCACGAATTATTTCGATGCAATTAGAGATATCACTTTCAACATCAGAATCTAAGCATGTCGGTGGTGCTATAGCGGACCAGTAAGTCATCGGCATCATCAAGTGAACTTTTTCAACTTTGATAGGTTGTACAAAATGATGCAGAAAATGTCCTCAGTCATTACGGACTTAAGTATTAATGTGAAGTAATTACTATCTAAGTCCAATGAACGCGAACAACCGCATCAATTCGATTGCGGAATACCGAGTCAGCAGTTCCCTTTGTTATCTGAAGAGGAACTGCAGATGCTGGACACTGGTTTGCAGCAGAAAGAAACCAGAGACAGATTTGTAAGTCATCAACGTTAATTTAATAATTTGTTCCTATTACAGATGGCAATGGTTACGAGGTTATCGGGTGATGATCTGAAAACATCAATGCGGTATGTTCTGTCGTACCTCTTGACACCTGACGTTGCCAGTATCTCCACGTTACTTGCCACTTCTTCGAAACGAGCACTTCAAAAACACCGGTTTTACGGCTGAATACGAAGTAGCCCATATTTAATATTTAAACTTTAGGTGGGTCAACAAATCGCTTACTATCATCCTCCGTCAACGAAAAAGACTTTGCAAAGCTGTACGACATGGCGACACAAGGTTATTTTCACGATGTCAGAGACAAAGTGATAAAGCGTAAAGGAAGGAAAGAAGGGCAGGTATGTACTAATTTAAAGTGATAACTTCCCCACGGCCCTATAGTTACAATCAACAGTGTTACCGGACATAACCGTAAGTTTAGCTTAAAGTATTTGGCTCTGCCAAGACATGTCATTCAGATATCGTTGTGACTTCTCTTGTTTTTTAAACTTCAGAATTCACAGGACGACTGTTTTCATTCTCCATAGCCGAACGAACGTGGCTAAAGGCAATAGTCCGTGCAATGTTTTTTATGTTCTACTTAATTTTTAATAAACATTATTCATACAGTAGAACTGCCTTGATGTTCGTATTGAAGATTCTCACGTTGATATTGGTTGAAGGTTGTTTCGAGTTCCATATGTTATTCAATTGTAGGAATGTGGCCCTCGCTTTACCAATCCTTGCCTTTACGTCTGCATCAGATCCTCCTTGTTCATCGATGATGCTTCCCATGTATGTGAAGGATTCTACATCTTCCAGAGTTTCGCCATCAAGAGCGATTGGATTGCTGTTCTCCGCTTTGAATTTGAGGACCTTGGTTTTCCCTTTGTGTATGCTGAGGCCTACTGATGCAGAGACTGCTGCTACACTGGCTGTCTTCATCTGTATCTGTCCGTGTGTACGCGATAGGAGGGCTAGGTCATCTGCGAAGTCAAAATCGTCTAATTGATTCTGAGCTGTACATTGTATTCCGTGTCTTCCTTCAGATGTCGAGGTCCTCATAATCCAGTCGACCACCAGAAGAAAGATGAAGGGAGAGAGTAGACAGCCTTGTCTGACTCCAGTCCTTACTTGGAATGCATCTGTGGGCTGTCCTCCATGCACAACCTTGCACTGTAGTTCGTTGTATGAGTTCCGGATAATATTGACAATCTTCTCAGGAATTCCGTAGTGTCGAAGAAGTTTCCATAACGTTCTCCTATCTACACTATCAAATGCCTTTTCATAATCAATGAAGTTGATGTAGAGTGATGAGTTCCAATCAACTGATTGTTCGTCGATGATCCGTAGTGTTGCAATATGGTCTGTGCACGACCGATCCTTACGGAATCCAGCTTGTTGATCTCGAAGTTGGGTGTCTACTGCGTCGTTCATCCGGTTCAGCAACACTCGTTTAGTGGCCTGCCTTCTTTGTACCTGACCGGTCTCTCTGATTTACCATATTTCTCTGCTAGTTTTTTCGTTGTATCGTAAAGCTGTTTCATATTTCCTTCTCTTGTAGCATTTTCCGCCGTCGTCGCTAATTCTTCCACGTATTTCTGCTTGTCGGCTCTAATGCTCATTTTCACTTGCTTGTTTGCTTCTATGTATTCATCTTGTGCTTGGACTGCCTCTACTCGTGTTCAGCTGTTGTTATTTGCTGTCTTCTTGTTCTTCCTTTCCTTGATCTTGTCCAGTGTTTCTGTAGAGATCCATTCCTTATGATGGTGTTTCTTTATTCCCACAACCTCTTGACACGTTGAAATTAATGCTTCTTTGATACCTTTCCAGTTGTCGTCCACAGTCGTTTCTTTTTCCTTCAGTAGATCCTGTAAGGTTTGGAACCTGTTGTTGGCAGCTATCTTGAATTCATTGAGTTTGTCAGTATCTCGAAGGAAGGCTGTATTGAACCTTTGTAATGCTGTTTGTTCAGTTCTTCTTTAGCTTAAGTTTTAAATTGGCTACAACTAGGTGGTAATCTGAAGCTACGTCAGCACCTCTTCTGGTCCTCACATCTTCCATTGTCCGTCGGAATTTTTATTGATGCAAATATGATCTATCTGGTGCATTTCGTGCTACCATGGACAGCATTAGACAACTCCCTGAGTGTGTGGAGCATTTTCCTCTTCGTGACCGGAGTATAGCAGCATCTCTCCTGTATCTAGCCTTTGTTGTCCAGCTCGAGTCCAATGGGTTTCACTGATTACCAGTACTACCAAGTTGTATCTCCTCATTTCCATTGATATTTTACTGGTCTTTCCGGTCTCCCACACTGTTCGGACATTCCATGTACCTATAAAAATTGGTGCTCTGGTTGTTAGAAGGGTCATCGACCTCGTGACTTACGAAGGAACTCGGCTTTCACCATGAAGCGTCATAATTCTTCTAAATGAAGAACTTCTAACTCTCAGGGCCCAGTGTAAATGGTTTGAATTATTTTTTTCGGTAAGCGTTTTTTTAGCTAGTAAGTTTTCTACGGGATGAGGTCGCTTACCCCATGCCGTGGGTTGGAATCCCGCGAGACGTGATCGTGTATTCGCAGTGCTGGGTAGTCCCACAATAGAACGAAACGGCCATCCTGTTCCTTCAAGTTTTCCATGGTCGTCTAATTTCAATTGACTCATGATCTCAACCATTGAAACTGATTCAATGTAGTCAAACTACTTGAGATGTTTAAGTAGTATAACTCGGTATATGGAAATCAGTGATGTTGATACATTACTTATTGGACATACAGAATAATGGTTTCTTTTAACATGACAATAGATTTTCCCATCAGTTATTATTTAAATACACAATAATGACACCAAACGGTCAATTATTCGAAGGAATTCTCCATGTTTACTATGAATTTGTAGGTAATGAGGGAGATTATTCTAGATTTTACTATACTATTACTTCTCCCATTACTTATGGTGACATATATTCAGTGATTTTTGTAACAACAAAAATAAAAACCACATTTTTTCTCTAATTTGTCACACTTTATTTGTAACCACATTTTATCCAATATCTGTTGTTTTGCTGTATCACTTGTTAAAAAGACGATAATAATTGTTCCGATGAATGATAAACACTTCTACTACCGGGTTGTTTAAAATATAGAACACTACCTACGCCGTTTGTTCTTCTGTTTTATTGGCCACCGTTTTGATTGAAGACTATAACAGTATTATAACATCATTATAGGCCTTCCCACTCAACGTTGGACTTTTGGCACGGATTACTATTGTATAATACTATTGGACTACGTCTTCCTCATTACGTCTTTGGTGCAGTGACTTGCAGAGGAACGCCTGTCAACCAAGTGAACTCAGTTTGTGGTCGTTGTCCTCACGAGGCAGTTAACAAGTAACATTCATCCTATAGTAACTGTTAGCGTCTGTTTGTTTAATATACCTTTTGTATTGCTAACGGTATTTTATTACCTTTGTTTTTACTAACGGACAGACATCTAGGTTTCTTAATCATTAGTTCGTTTTGGGATATCAGTGTTAACCTAGAGCATCGACATATTTTGTGTAAGCTCCTTTTGTTTGGGGACCACCACAAATTTGGTGAGCCCGTAAAATTTTTTTTCTCTCTCAACTACTTTTGAGTTCACTTACAGACATTACGGCGTTATTTTACCCTTGGTAGTATTTAAATTTTCTTATATTCGTGATGTACTCATCCGAAACTGAAGGCATTAGCCAGGATAACATTTCAGCAGAGCTACATGCTCTAAATTTGATAAATGTGCCCCCATTCAGCCGATTAAATCCTCGCATTTGGTTTGCGCAAGTAGAAGTACAATTTCAGCGTCGCAACATACGCTCACAGGCATCTAAATACTCTTTTGTGCTTGGATTACTACCCACTGAAGTTGCATCTGAGGTGTCAGATTTGATAGATAATATTCCTGCACCTAATCCATATGATCAATTGAAGCAGGCAATTATTCAACGTACCTCATTATCTGATGAAAAGAGATTACAGCAATTACTACACGAATGTGAGCTAGGCGACAAATCACCGTCTCAATTATTACGACACATGAGACAATTAGCTGGCCCTTATAAATTTGATGACGCCTTCCTCAAGGAGATTTGGCTACAACGTTTGCCAACAGTAGTTAGGCAAATTCTTTGCGCCTCTAGCCAACCATCAGATTTAGAAAGTCTTGCTAGCATGGCGGATAAAATTTTAGAAGTTACACCCTGTACTACACCTTACGTACAGGCAATATTAGAAACTTCGAACGATAAGCAAACTCCCACCATAGCATCGTTAACTGCTGAACTAGGCGAACTACGAGCACAACATGAACGAACTGTCGCCACTCTTGAAAATAAACTGGATGCATTACAATTATTAATCTCCAACTTCACATCTACAAGACCTCGCTCTAGTTCTCGAGGGAGTAAGAATCGAGATAACTCAAAAGGAAACAAAAACGACGACAACATATGTTGGTACCATAAAAAATATGGTGACAAAGCTAGGAAATGTGTTACGTCTTGTAAATTTTTCAAGTCATTTTCCTCACCAAAACGTGTCAACCAAACCATGGTAGCGACAAATGTTTCTGGTCGTGCGCCTACTCGTCTTTTCCACGTTCTTGATAAAACTTCAGGGTACAAATTCTTAGTAGATACTGGAGCTGAAGTTAGTGTCATCCTAGTTACCTTAGCCAATAAACCTATTGCTAAGAGTGGAAAATATACCCTAAGGGCAGCTAATAAAACCGAAATAAAGACATTTGGCGAACAATTTCTAACATTAGACTTGGGAATTAGACGTAATTTAACCTGGGTGTTTATTATTGCGGATGTCCGTCACCCTATACTAGGTGCAGATTTTCTCAGTTTCTACAACCTACTAGTTGACGTTAAGAGAAGAAAACTTATTGATTCCTGCAAGAACCTTCAAATCCAGGGAATTCAGTCGGACTACCACATACATAGTATTAAAATTGACACTCCAGGGAACGACATATTCGCCACCATTCTATCTAAATTTCCCAAAATAACGAAACCAGACTACAGTGAAAACACTGTCCAACATTCTGTAGTACACCGGATCATCACAAAAGGTCAACCAACTTCGGCACGTCCACGCCGATTACCACCAGACAAACTGAATGTTGCAAAAGCTGAGTTCGATCATATGATGCAGCTAGGCATAATACGTCCGTCAAGTAGCCCCTGGGCATCCCCACTCCACATGGTGCCCAAGTGAGACCAAGATTGGCGACCTTGTGGTGATTATAGATCATTGAACAACCTAACATTACCGGATCGCTACCCAATCCCTCATTTACATGATTTTTCTCTCACTTTACATGGCAAGCAAATTTTTTCTAAAATTGATCTTGTGCGAGCGTACCACCAGATTCCAGTAGCATCCGAGGACATAGCAAAAACAGCCATCATTACTCCATTTGGTTTGTTTGAATTCCTAAGAATGCCTTTTGGATTAAAGAACGCCGCACAAACATTTCAACGATTTATGGATGAGGTCACTAAAGGCCTAGATTTTGTTTTCGTGTATATTGATGATGTCTTAATAGCTAGCAGTTCGATCCATGAACACGCTGATCACCTACATCAATTATTCGAAAGATTCCAGAAATATGGCATAGTGATTAATCCATCCAAATGTATTTTCGGAGTTGAGAGTTTAGAGTTTTTAGGTCACTTGATCGACAAACGTGGAATTAAACCTTTGGATACAAAAATAGAAGCCATCAAGAGTTTTCCAGAACCAGACTCATGGAATAAACTTCGACGTTTCTTGGGGATGATCAATTTTTATCGTCGCTTTATTCCACATTGCTCAGACATCCTACAACCTTTGACGGAAGTGTTAAAAGGTAAAGTCAAAAAGTTCACATTACCCTCCCAAGCGAAAGATGCCTTTTCTGCAGCTAAAACAGCAATCGCTTCTACTACCATGCTGACCTACTTAAGCCCTGACCCGGAAGCAACACTAATCCTGTGTACAGATGCATCACAGGCAGCAGTAGGTGCAGTACTACAACAGCGAGTTAATAATGAGGTCAAACCACTTGCCTTCTTTTCAAAGAAGCTAGAACCAACCCAAACTCGATATAGCACTTTCGGTAGATAACTATTGGCTATTTATCTAGCTGTTAAACATTTCAACCATTTACTGCAAGGCAGAGACTTTGTGATACTCACTGATCACAAACCTTTAACCTATGCCTTTAACGCGAAAAGTGACCGTTATTCCTCTAGAGAAATGCGACAATTGGATTATATTTCCCAATTTTCGACCAACATACAGTTTATAAAAGGTGAGTCAAATGTTGTTGCGGATACTTTGTCACGTTTCAACGTCGATGCAATTTCCTTCACCAAAGGAATCGATTTATCAGACATGGCACGTTTGCAGACAGATGATCGCGACCTTGATGCTTGTAAACAAAGTTCGAGCTTGTCCTTAAAAAGTGTTCCTATACCGCATTCTGACTCTACTATCATTTGTGATACTTCTACTGGAACTCACAGACCTTTTGTGCCAATAGTGTACAGAAAAAGAGTTTTTGATTGTCTTCACTCACTATCCCATCCAGGGATTCGTGCTACTGTGAAACTGATCGCTGAAAGATTTGTTTGGCCAAAGATGAATGCAAATATTAAAAAATGGACCAGGACTTGTGTACAGTGTCAGCGCAGTAAAATACATAGACATACGATTACAACACCGTCAGCATTTAGTCTACCCGATCATCTTTTTCAACATGTTCATGTTGATTTAGTTGGTCCTCTTCCTCCATCTAACGGATTCACTTACATTTTTACTGCAGTGGACCGTTTTACTAGATGGCCAATTGCATGCCCAATAAAAGATATCTCCGCGGAAAATGTTGCTGCTGTATTCCTCGACAGATGGATCGCTAATTTTGGTGTACCTTCTACAGTTACTTCGGACAGAGGTTCACAGTTCCAATCTCACCTCTTCAATGAATTCACCCGCATTTTAGGAAACCATCACATCACTACAACAGCATACCATCCAGCAGCGAATGGACTAGTGGAACGATTCCACAGACAACTAAAAAGCTCATTGATGGTACAACCTGATGTTTCTAGATGGAGTGAATCTCTACCTCTTATTTTACTAAGCATACGTTCCACAATTAAAGAAGACCTACAATGTACTCCTGCACAGCTCGTCTATGGAGCTAATTTAACCTTACCGGGACAGCTAGTGACGCATAATGGCAAACCCGTATGTACGGATCCCACTTCTTTTTGCGAAAGACTAATGAGCCATATGAATAACATTAAGCCTGTTGCACCTCGGCCAGTTGTCTTAAAAGAGCAAGTTAGCAAGCATCTAAATACGTGTAAATTTGTATTTGTTCGTGTTGACTCAGTAAGACGCCCTCTACAACATCCTTATGAAGGACCATATGAAGTAGTTGAGAGGCAAACAAAATATTTCACAATCAATAAGAACGGAAAAAAAGAAACAGTTTCAATCGACCGGATAAAACCTGCTTTTATAGAATTTGAAACACATGACAACCGAAAGCCGTCTAAAGACAGCAGAGATCACACAACGCAGCTCCCAGTGTCTCCAAATAATTCGTCACCAACTCCGACGAAATCAATATTTCGTAAAACAGACGGTTTTAAGGTTACAGTTCCCACAAACTTAAATCCTAGTTCCGACACTTTACCTTCTACGAAAACAACTCGTTCACGAAGACATGTACACTTTCCTAAACATTATGTTGAATTAATTACTTAACCTTTATTCTGTCATTACCTGTAATGTGATTAAATATCTATATTAGCAGAGTTACTAATAACATTTTTTTTGCAAGCATCTTTTTTTCTTAAAGAAATTCTTGTGTACTACTAATTTTGAGAAATTCATTATGTTTTTCTCTACATGTGTATGCGTTTCATATGATGTTTAATAATAATTGTGCAAATATATACAATTTCGTTGGACTCGTTCAGTTTATCACTAATTGTTTACACAACTTATACATATATTTACACTTCAGTGAACTCTCAATTTAATTACTGTTATAACTAATGATATTATTATTATTATTATTATTATTATTATTGTTATTATTATACACTTCGTTATTCTTGTTAAACTTTTTATATACATTAAAGTCTCTTTACTACAAGAGAAACATTTTGTTCTTGAATATATACACACGTATGATTTTTTTAAAAATAATAATATTTGTTTACCCTTTTCGTTGTGTAATTTTCTCCTACCTTCAAAGCATTTAAAGTTTTACGTCGGGCATACTTCCACCGACGCATGCCCTAGGGGGGGGGTTATATGGTGACATATATTCAGTGATTTTTGTAACAACAAAAATAAAAACCACATTTTTTCTCTAATTTGTCACACTTTATTTGTAACCACATTTTTATCCAATATCTGTTGTTTTGCTGTATCACTTGTTAAAAAGACGATAATAATTGTTTCGATGAATGATAAACACTTCTACTACCGGGTTGTTTAAAATATAGAACACTACCTACGCCGTTTGTTCTTCTGTTTTATTGGCCACCGTTTTGATTGAAGACTATAATAGTATTATAACATCATTATAGGCCTTCTGACTCAACGTTGGACTTTTGGCACGGATTACTATTGTATAATACTATTGGACTACATCTTCCTCATTACGTCTTTGGTGCAGTCACTTGCAGAGGAACACCTGTCAACCAAGTGAACTCAGTTTGTGGTCGTTGTCCTCACGAGGCAGTTAACAAGTAACATTCATCCTATAGTAACTGGTAGCGTCTGTTTGTTTAATATACCTTTTGTATTGCTAACTGTATTTTATTACCTTTGTTTTTACCAACGGACAGACATCTAGGTTTCTTAATCATTAGTTCGTTTTGGTATATCAGTGTTAACCTAGAGTATCGATATATTTTGTGTAAGCTCCTTTTCTTTGGGGACCACCACATACTCCCATTATCTAAAGTTTTCGCCCTCCAGATTTAGAAGGAACACAACAATCATTTTATCTATCTATCTATTATCAAGAATGCTGTGCTACTGCTTACCTAGACATAGATCTCAAGCAACAAATAGTTCGTTACTTCTGATCAACAAAGTTGAAAGCTTGAAAGAGTAACTGTTTTACCATACGTCTTTTTGCTTTCACGATAATATACATTTCACGTTATTAATGTAGTAAACGACAACACACAAGTATGAACAACCAAAATCCAGTGTTAGCCACCGTCTATCTTTGTATATAATGCTTGTTACTGAACATAACATCAAAGCAATACTGACAGTATGCACATATGTCAATGAGAGACTGATCGATTGTAGTCCCAAACATCAGTGGGAAGATTCATGTCAACAATATCAAGCGAATTTAATATTACTTTTGATTCATACAACTTTTCTCATTTGTAAACGATTGAATGAATAAGGAACAAATATCACAGCAAATGAACACGAACTCTCTATGGTCTGTTATATTATTAGTCACTAAAACAAAACAAGTGTACACAATACTTCACTATGGAAACGTCTGGAATAAATTGAGTTCAAATGTGAAGATTGGGATAATATGAAAATATCATATTGTGGAAAATATTGACATTGATATGAACAGTTCGATCTGCACACTGAATGAATGCACATTTTGTATGTCTTACAACTTTCAACAACAACAATCATCATAACAGTCACATAATATTGATAATGATATTTGTGTTCACTGAACTATCAACAATGATGAGCGAAAGGTAACAGACTTCCAGGACTAATTATTGTTTACGTAGTCCGTTTCATTATCAACATGAAATATGTGAATTTGACCTACATGTTCCTGTTGTGTTCGGTTTACCGGAGTCAGCTGTACCCTAAGTGTTGATTTATTCATGATTAGTAACGTTTGTTTATAAGTTGGATTGTTTGCGAGTGTTAATGGGAAAATCGTTGTCGTCGTATCACATTTCGTTACAGCTTGTTAATATCTATGGAATATTCAACTTGACGTAGTTATGATGTATCCATATCAGATGATTGGACTTCTCTTACAGTACTGATTGTTCAAACTACATTGATTATCTGTGTGACATGAAATATTTATGAGGGATTAAGTAAACGTCCTAATGTGTACAACAACTATATTGATGTCTTCATGAGATAAACACAAATGATGCTTAACAAACATGTTATGAAAAAGGTTTATCAAGTGGAAAATAACCTTCAGTATGGAGCATTCATATCTGGTGGTTTCCATGTCATGTTTAATTCCAGCTGATAATTGCTTCGTTTTTGTATTCAACGGAATGAATCTTATTATTTGAAATGCTACCTGGTGCATAAGGGAATCCGTAACTGGTGGTTATCTTCCACATCCAGTTATTAAACTCAATTCACTTGACGTCCACAAATGATTACCGATTTCCTCTGTCGTAGAATTCGAATTGTCCAAAAACAGTTGATATTAAGTAGATGAACAAATGGAATTCAGTGAATGGATTCAATGACATTTTCATCGTTATTAAATACTGTAATACTGATAATTGACTATTCATTCATTTTGTGAGTAAACAAGCACATAACCAATCAAATCAGACGAGTTATAAGAAGCAGGAAACATCGAAATGTTGACATACAGCATTTCCATTTACAGTTGTTCAGCCTACATACAAAGAACGAGAAGGCGAACGACTAATTTAGAGGCAACATCTATAAATGTGAGGCTGGTAGACACTTAATCAAAAAGCATCACTTCCCTCAAGATTACACCTACATCTTGCTGATGACGGTGTATTGAAATGAAATCTAGGTTTTGGTTTCCTCAACGACTTACTGGAACAATCACATTACATGTGTATATTCATAGTGTACAAGATGTGTCGATTTCGACCACAGAAACTAATCATATTATCAATGAATAGAAATATATGGTGTCTTATCTGGCATTCATACGCTGTAGAGACTCCATTCAGTTATTGAGTTTATCGGGTCAATAAAATCATTCATTATTTTCATTTCAAAGTGCTATCACGTAATTGTTCTCAATAAACTAACAGTCAAATGAGTTTGTTCTATTCTTAACCAAATCACTTATTCTGTTGTTTTGTACAACGTTTACTTAACCAAAGTCCAATGAAACAAAAGTAACCACTCATCAGTTAATACTAATGATAATGCAAAGCAATCGACGAATTTCGTTATAAATTTGTATGGTTTTATTGTATGGATCATTAGTAATACTGAACATTCGAATAATTCCATGTAAGTTTATCAATTTTTCTATCAAACTGTATGAATTAGGCATGAGTTTAGATTTGTTGATAAGTTGTGTTCGAAGTAGCATTGATCTCCTACCAAGAAGTCCACTTATCGACCTAGAATACTCAGATGACATAGTCCTGTTTGGTGAAGACGTTGATAAAATACAGAGTATTTCGGTAGCAGTGAGCAACAACGCCATGGTATTTGGGATGCTCTTCTCTCCCTCTAAATGCAAGTTGTTGCTTCAGAACTGGCCTGCGTCAACAGTTGAATGCAAAGCTTTCCTTGATAACAATACCGTATGAAAACGAAGAGAGATAAGAGGAAAGCATTACACCACAATAAATTACCTTTGAGATTGTTTTCATTACGGAATCTCTAATAGTACAAACTTCATGGTATTACATTAAGGTGTTTGAGTGCAGTTCGTGTTTCTGGCTAAAGTTAGCAACTTGACATTTGGTAGGATCAGGTAAGAGACCATTAACAACAGACCATCGTTAATTGAAATGAAGAAACTCATTCATTTCAAGACGCTATGAGGAGGTAGACATTCTCATTCCTAATTCATACATCGGTATCATTAAAATAGTTAACAAGGTGTTTTCCATAGAAGATGGAAGGGCGATCATGCTTCAATTGTATGACATTCACTTTTTACTCACAATTATATCATAGGAAAAGAGATAGCTTAACGTAAGCAACAACAACATACTTCCATTGGGAATTATTTATTTGGATGAATGCAATAGTCATTGGTAATGATCTTTTTCTCTGGATTGAGTGCCATAACGTTAATGACTTAGAGTCACACCTTATGGAGTGAGCAGCTAACATGAATCTGGTGAGATCAATTTTCATTGATTTTCGATGTTTGCTATTATTCTCGTGAAGATGATGCAGCGAACCAGTCAGATGGAATTCAAGTCCTGTCCATAAATCCAAACTTGCTGAAAAACAATGATGAATGAGGATATAAATAGGCATGTGAATCTATATTTAAGGTTTTATGTAATCCATGAAATTGATTATCTCGATTAGTGTATCATTGTGAATTCTTACTTATTTCAGTTGAAATTGGACTTAGTGATTGTGGAAGGTGAATTGTTCACAAATCTTCATTGAAGTTACTTAAACGATGTCAACATTCGCATTTGATGATGTGTTGGCGGTAACCAATCAAAATAAATCTCATTGCATGTAAGACATTTATCATTCCATTTGACAGATTTAGCTTCCAAAGGCTTCAAAGTCCAATTGTTCTCAGTGGTCTCATATTAACGTAAGTAATATATGTTTTGAATACAGATATTACCCAAAAATCCTAACGACCATATTCCATGTATTACTATTACGTGTTATTCAATGAACTGGTTATTACACTTTGATGATACTTGCTAAAATACGTCAATCACCTTTAGTCCTTAACTGCTGAATCCACACACTGACCCCATATTGAGTGTGATAGAAACATTAAAATTCGCTCCAGTATCTCTACGGATTACAATACAGCTCCAATGAATACTACGGATATCAAATCAGCACATACAGTCATCCGTATACCAGTCAACGACGGAATACAATGCACTCTGTTGCATGGAGAGCAGCTGAGTGATGCATTCAATGTGAGAACCGGAGTTAGACAAGTCTTTTCACCCTCCTCCGTTCCCTCTCTTCTGCAGGTCGAATGGATTATGAAGACCTCGACTAACGTTTAGGAATGGTCAATCTGTTGCTGGCGTTAATTTGTGAATAGTTTAGCGAAGAATTTCTGATTATCTCTCCCTCGTTTTGTTTGTCGGATATGTATTTGGATTGCTATCCCTCTTTCGCATTGCTGGTCAAAAACTACAGTTGAAGAATTACACACAATCACTTGATTTATTGATGAACAATCAAGAGTTAAATGTACCTAACAATATTTGACTTCATTTCGTTTCATCTTATATCTTATTGGAGGTGTTATATTATTTACTGATATTCAGTAGTTGAGTTTATATTCGAAGAGGTTTATTTTGTTTGGCATGATACTTGATATTAATGTGGCTTAAAATTCATTTCGAATAAGAAGAACATGATTTGTAACACGAAATGGTGACGTTATTGACACGGTGTAGTGTGTGGTGAATGGTTCATTATGAAGTTCACGTTGACGCTATAAGTATCAATCAATCAGTCTCTTGATAAGCCTTACTCGAAACTGAGTAACTTCATTGGAAAATCAAACTAGCGATATTCACATTCATCCAACCGACTGACATAATCACATTAAGTAAACACTCACGCTTTCTTCACATCACTTCTATAGATGTGAGGGAGGAAATTCTACTCATCTGATGCATGCTAACGGCTACATCATTAAACTGGTATCCCATGGCCACAAGCAGAATCGAGTTAATCAAATATGTTCAAAGGCAACAGATCACAAGCTACTCCGGAGCTGGACTCTTTGCTAATTCAATCACATACTTACTTACGCCTGCCACACCTCGTGGGGACGCAAACGCCACCCACAGCGTTCTCTATCTAACCCTGTTCTGTACATTCCTTTCCAGTTCTTCCGTGTTGCTATTCAATCTTTTCATGCATGTTTTCGATTATCAACGCAATATGTTCATGGGATTTTCTGTTTTCCTTCCACTTTTAGGATTCCAATATCTGCAATTTCATGATTTCCGTAGTGTATGTGCTATCCATCTCATTCGTCCCTTGTTAATTTACTTCTCAGAACGAAGGTGTATTTTCTTCTTCTATTGACTCTGTTGCTGACTGCTTACGAACAACGGACATTCAGCATTCTGAGTAGACAGCCAGATCTCTGAATAAATATCAGTCAATCCGAAAGATGTTTAGTCGAATGAACTGAGGATTTCTGAATACTAACCATTCAGTTCAACCCCATGCCATGTTTGTGACGGCTTATTCTTATCACAGTTTAAACAATCAAACTATAATTTTATCCTGCTAAATGAAACAGAGAAGCATAATATTGTGGTAAATCTAGACAAGATCCGTAATAGCTTCTTATCCACACATCGAATCACGAACTTCTGAGTTCAGATGAGAATCCATTCGAACCCCATGATCTGAGACATTTCATTCCAATGCATAATGGGAACGTGATCAGTTAGTGCTCAGATTGCATCACATCACGTCACCAATATTCACTGGAACTACAATCATGGTCAATACAAAAATGTTATTCACAAATCGATATCAGTGTACTATTATTTACAATAACATCTCATTACCGATGAAGAGAGTTTAGTAGACTGGTACATTGAATGTTGAATTAGCTCATATTGACTATGGAAATAATCAATACACACGATACCATAGAATCACATACAGTTGCGGAGTAGTCTGTCAATCTGATGATTATTAGCAAGACAATTCTTTTCTTTCTCTCACACTATCAGTCATTTCATTAGTCGTTCAGGCATTTCTTATAGGTAAAACATTCCAATTAGAATTGTAATAGTACATTTGTCAATTGAGTGGCAGAGTAAAGCGTAATGTGTATTTGCTTCTATCTTTCATTTAGAAGAGAATACTTCGTTGTGGTTTGCAGATATTCAAGGTGAATGTTGTTCAGATGATTTGTACTTACGCTCAGTTCTCTTACAACCTGACATATCGGAATAGTTACCACTACTCCTGTCATTAATTCATCGCAAGAAACAGTGTTGGATATTGTTCTGTCGAGTCACATTTTACAACCAGCATGTAATGACGAAGAGTGAACAGCATTATTCTTTTACCAAAGTTGTGGAAATTTAATGATCACTGTGCCCTGTCTTAAACTATGGGAGGTACTGAGTCAGCTTCAATCAATCGGTCAGTGTGTCATCTACCTGACTTTCTCTCTGAACATATGTGCAGGTTTTGTAGAACAATGAAATGAGACACGATGGATCGTCTACAAATTTGATTGATCTGTTCATTGTATTTAGAACCAATCTAGGTTCATGGTGTTAGTATTCAGCCCAAGTCCATGGTTGGAGTGTGAAGGCATACAGCTTATCTGTGATTGTTTGTGCATATCACTGATACATCAGATTTCTAGACAATCCATAGTGTCAACTTACGTTGCTCTTCACAAACCACACATACGTTCACAGTGAAAATCAGGTGGATGATCCTTGGAGGAACGCAGTCTAAAATGTAGTGCTCAATGCTATCGTGTAAAGGGAATGTCAAATCACATTTCCAATACCATCGTTGAATCAGATGAAATTGCATTCGATAGAAACATTGGAATTGAAACGAGTTTCATTCAAACAAGTAGTTGCGAACGGAAGAAATGGTGAGACAGTATGTTTAAATATTCACTGTTTGATGTTCAACAAAAACTATGTCGACGAAGAGCGCCTACCACAATTAACATCGAATGTATCTGAACAAAAAACTTATATTCACATCGAGCGAATTTGAAGCAGAGAGACAAATGTGTGTGTGCGAGCGAATACAGGGACAAATTTAGAGTCAAATCGAATAAGGCGCAGCTAGGCGAGGCAAAGGCTAAAAATAGGATTCGTGCACATACATACATGAGGAAGAGAATGAATCATCGAGCGACATTTAGACTGTCAACATTTGAGCTAGAGTTCATCATGCGATCAAACCTACACGTTTATACAGATATGATAGTGATCGAAATAGTACAAAGAAATATGCGAATGGTCACTGTTCGAATAACATTGTCTGTTAAGTGAGTCAATAAAAGAGGTTAACCGAAATTAGCCATAATCCATGTTGATTTCCGATGATTTTCTATAATCTCATTGATAAAATGAACACAATGGGTCGGATAATTGTGAAACTGCTCATAAAATTCTTTGACACGAAATCTGTGCAGAACTGAATATTTGTCTCTTCAACATTGGAGGAGATTTCTAAGCATTCAGAACGTCCATGTTGCGAATATCTTTCTTGAAGAACATTAGGTTTCACTTGAATAATGAGATACCTAGCTTACTGATCTCACTCACTACTGTATTGAACGATGCCTACATTGCTTTTACACTTCCTGTAATTAGTCATTGTAGTCGTTCATTCGGATGATGATATGATGTGTATAATCTAAATTGAAGATTTGTGGTTGTTGCGACTAGTTGTTCCCGGTCAATTCGTGCGTACATTCTAATCAAACATACATATTAAGCTATCAGTTAATGACTAATCTAAAACAACGACGAAACGAGAGAAAAGTGCTTACATTCTGTTGCATAAATCTTTATTGACAAATTATTTAAAACAAAGTTGTAAACAAAATTTAAGAGAAATCTCCACTATGTCACCACATGTTGATGTCCTGAAATTGCTTTTCATATGTCAGAATGCACATTTTAACCAGATAGTTAGTTGTTACCGAAACTTTTCTTCACTTTGGAAAGAATAGAATCTCCATCTTTTTTCACATTGAAATCGATAGGCTCCACGTCTATCTCTATTCTTGCATTTCCGTCCCCTTTTTCTGTATGTTCAAAAAGAAAGAAATCGTTATTTAGCTATGTATCAGTGGTTACTAGCTTACTATCATGGCAACAAGATATAATGACGTATACTTACTTTTGGTATCAGCACCTGACTAGACGAACTGAATCATTGTAAGGTGTACTATCAACATCATGATGAGCATCTTGATAAATCTCATTGTCCGATCGATTGTTCACACGTCAGATGAAGGAATTGGTGACTCTCTTCCTCGACTACAATAAAATCTCAAATCAACTATCGCATCGACGCTTATATACTCATGCTGTTACAGATGGCACTGATCAACACAGACAATAACACGTTGACACACACGTTTGTGGTTGGTCTTAATTTGTTTATTCATTGAACGAATTATGTACGTACGGCCACAATTGGTTAGCGGATTGGTAGTTTGTATGTTATACACCGTTTGACATTGATGGAGAGCACAATCTGAACAGGATGACGTAATGAATGGATATACCCAGCATTTGGAAACCGATCACTACAGCCTACTTGAAGTTGATGGTAGTAATGAGACGTTTGCAGACACATTTATCTTTTCAGATTGGTAAAATTTATATTGCAACTGATTCTACTATTATTACGTTGTTTGTTAGAAGGGAAGGCATAACGACTCTTCATGCATGGACCACATATATCAATACCCTTGCTTTCATTTCTGTTCACGCCTTACACCACTGACAAACAACCTCATTAAAAATCTCTTCTCACGCATGTGTTTAAAAGTGTACAGTCTTTCAGGAAAACTTTCCTGAACGCGTTATTAACTAACACGATTTCATGAAACATACAATTTCCTTTCCATTAACACGTTCATTTTTCCTACCTTTTCGTTTGCTGCGAAATTCACTATTTCAATTTCCGAAGTCAGGGTGTATGAAATGATTATGCATATAATCTGAAATTTATATTCACAGAATTCATGTCAGTTTAAAAGCATCATCGGTCTGATATAAATTGTAACATAAAACGTACAGAATAAACATGTGATTGAAGATTGTTTTAGGCTTACTATCGCAAACATTGTTTAGGTAGTACACTTACAAGATGTAATACAGCAATGCGATGCATTAGCTGGCGACATTTGATTTTTCATAAGTGCACAAGCTGTTGATATATGAACGGTGCATTGAATGTCATTTTCTGTGCCACAACGAATTCATTATAATCATCTACAACTAGAGAAACTAAAACGGAAACAGCGAGCATGGAACAGCAAAGCAAGTACTTCGAAAATATGTCAATCATCTCAACCATATTGCACTTGTCATGTGACTCAGTGTTATGCAGTTCGTTTTAGACATTATTCAAGTTTGTCAGGGTAGCCAAGGACGGTGTTAACGTAAAGAAACAGCGAGTAGGTGATTCTCCGTAGTGAATTCAGTAGCAAGAATGGCTAGACATTTAAAGCTCTTATATTCTCACTTGTGGAATAAAATACACTTACACATGCTGGAACATTTAATGTATTTTCATAGGAGCAGTGTGTATCAATGCGATGAACAGAGGATGGGAGTGATTCTATCTTACGGATAGATTGTGATAGATTATTCCACAGTCTGGAAAATTTACAGGTCAAATAATTTGAATGTCCTCGTTTTCGCGCCAAAGCCTTCTTTTCACCCTCACGTCGTATTTTGCACTTTGTAGAATCTTTAACGCTATTAGTCCGCTGTGTGTTTTAGTATGCTATTTTGCAATGCTTCCCAAGGACCGTTGTATGCTGTATATATATACATACGTTTGATCTGTGTTTGTTGTTATCGATCGTGCTTCTGACTTTTACGGACTAAACTTTCCTTCTCAAAATTCGGCTTCCCTCTGGTTAGCGGGACTGGGACACACTAGGTATCTAGCTTATTGGTCTAGTTCGCAGTGTCTTCTTTTACGTTTGCAGACTAAGTGAATTCGTAACAGCTCAAACCTAGCACTTCGTTACACCGGTTTCGAGGTATACAACCCATAAGACGTTGAGACTTAGACGTCCGTTTCAATATGTGCTCTGTAAACGACAAATCGTAGGAGTACCTACAGTTGCCTTTTTAGACGCCAATCCTTCACATTGTCAACCTATATGCTGATGCGATTTTGCATATTGTTCAGCTCATGGGGAGGAAATGAATAAGATACTTCAGGATCATCTGCAAACAGTATGGGGCCCACTCATGAATGGTCATTCAAATAGAGCAAGATGTTTAATTCACCACCTTGTATTACACCACTTCTAACAAGGATAGTGTTGGACAACAACTGGATGTGGGTTTCTTATGAAGAAATCAAACCAAACAAGCAGAGGGTTTGTACCTCATTAGGTGTGAGCGTATCTACATGAAGTTGGTGGTTGATCATGTCGAAGGCTTTCGAAATGTACAACTATAGCACTTAGACAAGATATATCCGGCTGCTTTGAGATAGGGCTGAATTCAGGAAGTCAAAGTGTATGACACAACATAGAGAGAGTGAAAAGCTTTAGAAGAAGTAATGGAATATCTGGACCACCATATTTGTAGAGTAAAGATGAAACTGGTTGTGCTTCATGATCACTTGAAACCTTAAAGGAATTTATAGTTTGACTAAATTTCAAGCATGTGGCGGAGATAGATTTAACTTCGTTTATAGTCACGCACATGACTTTTAAAACAGTACAATTGGGAATTCCTCACCACTCGCAAAAATATCACTGAAAAGTTTTCATTAGTTTGAGAGCCTTAGATAAAATTGATATTATGCAGGATGCGTGGTATATCAACACATTGAGCACGTTTATAGAAAACTAGGATTACATATTCTAATGTTGTGCTTGTATTATGTGCTAACAGCTCCTGATTATTGGCTTTCAATCTGTGCTTCTCTTTAATTTGATCAAAACTTATTGATTTTTGTGCAACCCTCGTGAAGTGTTTCCACTTGAAATCACGTTGTTGTAGGCGTCTTAGTCTATCACGATTTTCAGCTGGTATATATAACTCGTAACGTTTAATAAACCTGTGCGTTTTAAGAGGTACACAGGAATCCAGAAAAGATTTAACGATCAGATAGAAATTTTCGATGGCATCCTCGAGATTAATACATGTGAAAACGTTGTCGCAGTCCGAGAATTTGCACAGCGAGCGCTTGATTTTCAAGTCATCCTGCTCATAGTCTGTATATTGAGAGATATACAAATTGGAATAATGATAGTGCATAATGAGCAAAGATGGATAGTGGCTAGCAGTGGAATCCAGGACGCGCGTTTCGTCCTGTTTGGGACTCGTCAGCTGGATGTACCTGCATCTCAGAGTTGATGTTCACTCTGGGACTCGAACTCAGTACCGTTCGCTTCAAACGCCATCGCGTTATCCACTTAGCTACTGAGTCCTGATATCCACTTGCTTGTGCAATGGGTTGAAGTTTAATTCACTTGATATTGTTTTACTTGAATCTTCCCATTGATGTTTTTGGACTGAAATTGATCAGTCTCTTATTGGCATATGTGCATACTGTGCGTATGCCTCGATATTGCCTTAGTTTACAAGCTTGAATAGTGCATAATGGTTCGTTGCGAAGGTATTCTAGCAAACTACATCAAAGTGTATGTCCATCACTGATGTATAATAGCCTAACGTATGAGCGGTGCAACTGTTCACTGCTTAGATTTATAGTGATGAATTGGAAGAGAATCAGTGTTGTGGTATATGTGTAGTGACTCACATTTATCACGAGAACACGACTGGTTTAATAAAAACAACCATTATTATAACCAACTGTACCAGTGTTTGTTTTAATGTGCTTTTGTTTAACTGTGCTAATTATAGCCATTTTGTGCTTCCATTACCTGCCATCATTGTTTCGCGTTTTTTGGTACCGTTCGCACGTACTCCTTTCTCCTGTTTCCACTTGTACCATTCCTTGGCACGATCTCGGTATTCGTTCAATACCACGAGATCGCCGACGAAATAAATCTGGTTACGTTCGACCTTCGCCTCCTGATTTACTTGGCACGTGTTTCTTGGTAGCGGTGTTCATAGTTAATCTCAACTCGACGCCACGCTACATATGTATATGTATGATCTACGATGTTTAATATGTAATCTCGGATGACAATGTGTTTCATTAGGCATGTCAGCTTATAAGTAACATTAAAACGTTACAAATGCTGCGTGTTTTACTTGGAAGGGTTACTTATTTACAATGATATATTCCAGGACACACTGGTCATATAAACAGATGAAGAACTTTCATACATTGGGATTTGAATTTTAGTAGTCCAGTATATTTTGAATCGTGAGTAAAAATCAGACTGGCCCAAACCGAATTGACACTCGTTTACATGAGAAACCGATTGAAAAGATCATACGATTAAATACTGTCAAACGTGTCATTATTGTATATTGTGACTCATTGTAATTACATGCTGGTTGTGAAATGTGACTCGACAGAGCAATATCCAACACTGTTTCATGCGATGAATTAATGATAGAAGTAGTGGTAACCATTCCGGTATGTCAGGTTGTAAGAGAACTGAGCGTAAATACAAATTATCTGAACAACATTCACCTTGAATATCTGCAAACCACAACGAAGTATTCTCTTCTAAATGAAAGATAGAAGCAAATACACATTACGCTTTACTCTGCCACTCAATTGACAAATGTACTATTACAATTCTAATTGGAATGTTTTACCTATAAGAAATGCCTGAACGACTAATGAAATGACTGATAGTGTGAGAGAAAGAAAAGAATTGTCTTGCTAATAATCATCAGATTGACAGACTACTCCGCAACTGTGTGTGATTCTATGGTATCGTGTGTATTGATTATTTCCATAGTCAATATGACCTAATTCAACATTCATTGTACCTGTCTATTAAACTCTGTTCATCGGTAATGAGATGTTATTGTAAATAATAGTACACTGGTATCGATTTGTGACTGTTTAGCAAATAGACAGACTGTGAAAATATTGCTTGTAAAAGAGATCAAAAACGTGCAGCAAAATAATGATCTTCACAACTTTTACACGACAAACACTTACATTAAACTTACCAACTCTGTGACATCGCTTAAAAAATCGAACTGTATTCTGTTGTGTATTGCGTCTATAGACTATTTCCAATTGAATAAATTGGAGAACTATTTGCACTGGTTAGCTGTGGAGTTGTCCGAAGGTCATGAAGCACGAAGCGTCTTTGAAAAATAACAGGATAACTATATGCTAGTTTGACATTTGAACAGAAACATCACATCACGTCACCAATATTCACTGGAACTACAATCATGGTCAATACAAAAATGTTATTCACAAATCGATACCAGTGTACTATTATTTACAATAACATCTCATTACCGATGAACAGAGTTTAATAGACAGGTACAATGAATGTTGAATTAGGTCACATTGACTATGGAAATAATCAATACACACGATACCATAGAATCACATACAGTTGCGGAGTAGTCTGTCAATCTGATGATTATTAGCAAGACAATTCTTTTCTTTCTCTCACACTATCAGTCATTTCATTAGTCGTTCAGGCATTTCTTATAGGTAAAACATTCCAATTAGAATTGTAATAGTACATTTGTCAATTGAGTGACAGAGTAAAGCGTAATGTGTATTTGCTTCTATCTTTCATTTAGAAGAGAATACTTCGTTGTGGTTTGCAGATATTCAAGGTGAATGTTGTTCAGATAATTTGTATTTACGCTCAGTTCTCTTACAACCTGACATACCGGAATGGTTACCACTACTTCTATCATTAATTCATCGCATGAAACAGTGTTGGATATTGTTCTGTCGAGCCACATTTCACAACCAACATGTTATGACTAGGAGTGGCTTGTAGTTTAAAGCTAATATCGATCGTTAGTTTGATCTGTTTAACAGTATTCATTTGACTATATTCTATCAATCTGTATTATCAAGTGTCTGTGTACTTCATCCATCATCATTAACAGTCCGAAAACATCTTTCTAATACAATCATGAAAGGATCATTTCTAAGTAAATCAACTGGCATCGTATGTTGTCTCTATGACTTCGATCTATGCTGGTAGCAAACAAACTAATAATTTGGTAGAAACGCTAAAGTGATGAATCACGTGAGCTCTAAAAATACTAAGAAATGTTGGATATTATGACAGTAAGGTCGAATTCTCATCAATAAATATATGAACACTGATTTAATCTATCAACACATACTCAGCAGTCAGCTTAAGTTATCTGCGGAAGCACATAAACTTGCGAAGGATTAATTACTCCATTAAGTCATATACATAGGAGGGCCATGATATAAATATGATTGGCAAAGGAATATTTCTTGACTATATCCATTTCCACTTCACAGTAATTCGACAATGCTGTTCATTGATCCTTTGTTGGAGTAAGTAATGATAATAATGAATATTTGACATAAGTTTCGTTTGTATAATGAGAATACGGAGTTGATCTGAAAACAAAATGCGATGCAATAGTGTTATACATTTCAAGAAATGAAGTCACACATATCATTGTCAAGACATCATTATAGAGGACTAATGATGGTCAATTTGAAAGCAAAGTGATCATTAGAAATAAAGGATGGATGTCCAATACTTTCTTGTTTTCAGTGATGCCTTAAGCTCAGTCCACAAATGAAAACTATGAAAATTCTACGATCCCTACGAAACCTCATACTGATAAAAATTATTGTATTATGTAAATCATAAGAAGTGACCCCATCACCCTAGGCTATAAAATGCATTCAAAGTGATCAACTTATTTTAGTTACATCATAAAACTTTGAGTTTTACATCGAGTAATGTTATCGAAAATTTGAGCATTTGATTTGGAAAATTCCCCTACAAGATGTTTAGATTTATGTTTATGTTCAGCATAGTTTTCTGCTCTCTGCTTTGATTGGGATATTCGAAAACAACTGATTACAACAAGACCGTCTAAGCATATTTTCCCTCACTTGTAAGTGTATTGGTAAAATACACTTTCGTAGTTCCATGTATCCATACACATACACGAAATGGCAAATGTAATGAGATGTGACTCAATGTTCTTTTGTCTGGTTCTTCTCCATACGGTCATGTTACCTTCATTTCAGAATAGAACTATGAATGTTTGAATGTTGAATCACTTTTGCATCGGTTGTAAATTTTAATGATGAATATCCATTCAATAATCATGTTTCAGTTGTCAGTCAGTTTCATATTCTCTTCAATGATGATATCGGTATTGTCAATCCGTTAAATGCTGTTAAAAAGTGAAATCTTACTAATTTTCGTTTCTATGATAGTAGTAACAAAGATCTATGAGATTTTGATACTGACCAATAAGCCTTAATCTGCTACCTTTTTAACGAATCATCATCATCACCATCATCATTCCTTCATCAATCCTTCAACTCAAGCAGATCATTGATATTTCAAATAAGAAGATATGAGCTTAGTCTTAATTTCAGTTGTAGAATATCAAAAGAAAGAACACACAATAGATGTTTAATGAAGAAATTAAATTCATTGTATTCCATTCAGTATTCCCACTATTATTCGACCGACAGTTGATGTCAAAAGGACTGATAGGTTCTAGGTTCGAATCTCACGCTGGGTGTGGTCGTGGATGCATACTAGTGAGTAGTCCCATACTAGGACCAAACGGTCGTCTAGTGCTTCCAGATTTTCCATGATGCTCTAGCTTTAGATGACTCATGAATTCAACAGTGAAATCATATCTATCTTCATATCTCTATATACATGTATTTACACATCATGTATCCGTTGAAATATGAATTTTCAAAAGTAATTGTAAAATATGATCGACAAATGAACTCACCAACGATAAAATAAAGCGCTCACCACCACATTACCTTCTTAGAACCTGTGTGAGTAGGTCTTGTTTATTCACCAATCACAATTCGACGTTCATCATGAGACAATATTTGCCTTGTTGACTCATTTTTCCTATCCTCCAGTTACTGTTCGGTATGTTATTTATGTCTCTGATTTTCGCTGTGTTGACAGACTGTATCGTTTATTTTGTATACTGATGGTATTAATTTATGTTTTATAAACGGATAAAGTTCATCAGACAAATAGCTTACTTGTTCTGACTTTGGCTAAACCAAGACTCTGTGTTCGACGGTCTAAAGAACAGCTTAGAGTTAAACCTGTAAGAAATTGCTTCCTACAGTGATATTCGTTCACGAAATACACTTGAATGATCAAAGTGAAAATACTATTCATATCACTGCTTTTTTTACTTACCAAATGCTTACTAGTAAATAGTCCCGATAAGAATAATGAGTGGTAATTTTTTTGGATCAAGTTATGAACCAATACTTTTTATATATTTTTATCGTATAGTTGCTAATTAACTAAACTAAACTATTCATATTCATGTCTCAGTTATTATGAGTTCTATTTTGACCTATAAACTGTTATTATACAATTTACCATTCTTGAGTTATTCCCTGCCTAGCAATCACAATCTCTCACATTCACAGCCACATTTGGCTATTTCTTGTGCAAATATTGTTTTCTGTTTTATGGTACGATGTGGTCGGCTTGATTGGTATATAAACATAGTATGTTTGAAATACATGATTCATATTGCAGAGGCTGAGACTGGTGTTCTGGAGATAAATGGGTGGGCTAGGCTAGGCGAAAAGCAGGACCGATCAGAACTGTCGGCTGCTCAAGCGTGTTTTACACATCCTTGATCCGATCGATAAGTTACTGCCCTCCAATAGGCAGTCACAAGATATAACAGACACAACCTTGAAATCATACTGGGACGAAATAGTCGTTCAGTACGTCCAGGTTTCCTTGTTCAATTAACATTCATCGGATCTCTGGATCTTAAACAATTTTAATAAAGTGGGAAAAGCATCAAAGCACGAATAATGGAGTGAAATCTCTCGATTCTACGGTAGGCCGAAAATACACAAACAAACATCCTAATACATCCAATCGTATATTTCCTGGAACCGAAACATAAAATATATCGGGAGAAATTCCAAGAACATTAAAAGATTTAGTGGATACATCCAATCACCTGAACCGGCACAAGAAATCTGAAGACTCTAGTTTATCAAAAACTGACCCACACAGTTCAAATTCTCAATTACGGAAGCAACGACCAAAGAACTCACAAAATCAACTGCGTACAGACTTTATTCAAGAGGTAGAGAGCACACTGCAGCACACTTGCAGCTCACAAAAACTGAATGAAAATATCTAATGACTGTGCAAGGAATCAAGTTAAATAAAAACAATATCAAAATAAAGCTGCTGACAATGACAGGTTAAGGGTCGAAAATAACCAATCAAAATTGAAGCCAAAAGGACAAGCTGTATGATCCAAACTACAGTTTGGATTGAAGAATAGCCGTTCAGGTATGTAAGACACGCGCCCTTGCTTGTCAAAATCAAAAACAAGTAATCGGGTAAATGACAGTTCTATAATTCACCATAAATTTAAATGTAAATCGTTACCTAAACAAATATTACCACCCGGCTATTCGATCAATAATTGTTCAATCGATCAAATCGTAATTACAATAAATAAAGAAGTCGATAAGTGATGCGGGAAAAATTACCAGTCACAACAAATGAACGCTATTCTACCCTGACTGGATAGAACACGCACAGAAGAAGGTGCAAATCAATATGGCTGTCATCAAGAACAAGTGTCAAGTAGAACAACATAGATGCAGTTCGGGAAGAAACACAAAACTTAGTGAAGGCGTAAGGAAAACAAAAACTATGACAAAAAAATACAAATATTAACAACTCAAATGTAATCAAAAGACTAACAATGTACAACTAAGGGATTCAATAGGAACAAAGTGCAAGTGTATACATGGAGGGATTTTCACACACACAAGACATTCAAAATAGATCTTACACAAGCTGTCAGTCATTTATAGAAACATTTGAACACTTCTACCTGAAGTTTGTGCTGATGATATTGTTCAAAAAAAACAATGAAAACTCCACGACCAAATCATCTAATTCACAGGACAAAACTCCACCTAAACCATCTACCTGTGATACAATTCGTGATACAATCGACTGATGTTTTTTACCAACAGATAAACAAATGGATGTAGACACTATCTGGTACGTAATGGTATAACGATAAATAACTGGAATTTTAAAAGTCAGACAATATAATGGTATGCAAACAGTGGTAGTGCACGTCTAAGTTACTAATCCACCCCTAATCTATATCACTTGTTAACAATAAGGTGTAAGGCGATGGAAATGGCACTTAAACTGAGGTAGTGAAGTAAAGTGTTTTCGTAAACATTTTAATATAAATTACAAATCACATAGACGTTATCAAGCGACTCTCTTCTCACTAACACACGACTAACAGTAATAAACGTTTGATAACATCTGTATACTTTCGTAAATGATAATGATTCAGTACAAGTACAAGTCAAAATTCATCGGCTGTGGGGTTTACTACCATCTACGATTGAAAATTAATCTGCCAAGATACTTTGAGCTTTGATTGCGTACTTTTGATTTTGACTCTTTAAATTTGTATATCGATATAGATGGACTTTTAATGTCTAGAAGCTCCAATCAACAATTATGGCCTATACTAGGACGGAGCATTGCCCTTAGGTTTAGTGACGTGTTCATGATACGGATCTACTGAGGGAATACTAAACCGGCAGAATTCAACGAATTTTCTGAAGACACAATTTCTGAAATAAAAGAAGTGACTGACGTGGGTCTTTTTAGTGTTCAGTTTGATAAATACATAGCTGTTAGGTTAACGCACCTGATCGTTCTGGTACGTAATGACATAACGAAAAATAACTGGAATTTTAAAAGTCAGACAATATAATGGTATGCAAACAGTGGTAGTGCACGTCTAAGTTACTAATCCACCCCTAATCCATATCACTTGTTAACAATAAGGTGTAAGGCGATGGAAATGGCACTTAAACTGAGGTAGTAAAGCAAAGTGTTTTCGTAAACATTTTAATATAAATTACAAATCACATAGACGTTATCAAGCGATTCTCTTCTCACTAACACACGACTAATAGTAATAAACGTTTGATAACACCTGTATACTTCTGTGAATGATAATGATTCAGTGACTCAAGTGACATTGGTTTACAACATTCTTCAACACTACAGGTAGTTGAGGGAAAAAACAATATAGATTGTGCTATATCAATTATACTTATCTCTTGTATTAGATTAGAATAACATCATTAAATGTTTCATCTATGCCATTGTATTGAAAATCGTATTTATGACACTGACTTCCCAAGCAACCAGTAAAGGGGAAATAAAGCCGACGAAAGCGTAAATAAAGAGGAAATGTCACTTTTTCCCCTTTACGTCGTTTATTTATGGGAAATATCGATTTTCCCACTTACGTCGCGTATATATACACTGACTTCCATTTTTTAGCTTAAGTGTTCCGACATGCTTTGGATCCATCACAAATAACTTACGTGATGCAGGTGAGTGGCGTGCTCTCCGATTTTCATGTTCATTATAACTAATCACCTTGCTAGCCCAATACTATGAGTTTCATTGAAGTCAATGAGAATGTTCGTAGATGTAGGGTCACTGTGAACTTGTCACATGCCCTTGGCTATCATAGATCCACTTATAACCGAAGGTGGAATAAAATGCGATCCACTTTCATGAATAAAAACGACTTGCTTTCGTTCAGTGAGTTTGCTAATGAAATTACCATAAAAGGTAACTCAGTTCAACGGTGTTGCTTATTAAATTGATAGAAGTAAAGAGAGAAATCAGTTGTAATGACAGTACTTCAACTGTTACACCATCCACTAGCAACATCAATCAAAGGATTTTAGATAATAGTCCATACGTGAATATATTTCTTATAGGATGTAATGACGTCAAGTTGTGCTCTCAGATGTTCCTCAATCGCAAAGAGCCGATGAACAACGTTTTGATTTATATAATGTCAAATACATCTCTGAGCATAAGAGATGCTGGTCGGGTTCTGTACGGTTTCCGATTTCTACTACCGGATTACCGAGAAGTATCTAAAGTGTCCTGAAGAGGTGTACAAGTATTGAATCAAAGTTCATCGGCAGTGGGGTTTACTACCATCTAGGATTGAAAACCAATCTGCTAAGATACGTTGAGCATTGGATGTGTATTTTTCATTTTCACTCTTTAAATTTAGATATTAATATAGATGGACTTTTTATGTCTAGAAGCTCCAAACAACAGTTATGACCTATACTAGGACGGATCATTGCCCTTAGGTTTAGTGACGTGTTCATGATAGAGATCTACTGAGGGAATACTAAACCGGCAGAATTCAACGAATTTTCTGCGGACACAATTTCTGAAATAAAAGAAATGACTGACGTTGGTCTTTTTAGTGTCAAGTTTAATAAGTGCATAGGTATTCGGTTGGAGGCTGTTATGTGTGACGCACCTGCTCGTTCTTCTGTTAGATACACGGTAAATCATAACGGTGAGACAGGTTGCGATAGGTGTACTGTACTTGGGAGACGACTGGAGGGTAAGAGGACCTTTTCAAATGACCTGTATACTTTAAGAATGGACGACACCTTCTGTCGTCTGACTCAATCTATTCACCATCAAGGACATTCTATTGTGGAAAGGCTTTCTATTAATATGATTTTAACATTTCCTTTAGATTCTATGCACATGGTGAACCTAGGTGTCACACAAAAGCTGGTTAATTTATGGATACATTTAGCACGCAGAAGACTGCTGAACTCGAACTCATGTGCAATTTGGGACATGAATAATTTAATATCAGTTTGCGTGGCAAGTACTCCTTCCGACTTTCCGCGTAAATGCAGTACACTAGACTTTGTATCGGCATGGAAAGCTTCTGAATGTAGGTTGTTCCTTCTGTATTTTGGCTCTATGATTCCTCAAAAAACATCGCCATAACCTTTGTATCTTAATTTCTGGCGTTGACCGTCATCCATTTATCTGGTTGCACATCCGAAACTACATAATACTGTTGTAGAACCCTCTAGAATAGATTTACAAAACTTCTTTAAGGATAACGAATAGTTTTATGGGTCTGAAAACGTAGTTTACAATGTGCATTCGTTACAGCACCTCCCTGACGACGTTCGTGCACATGGACCATTAGATAACTTTTCAGCCTTTCCATTCGAGTCTTATGTGAGACAAATTAAGGGTTCTGTGCATAGGGGGTTTGCAGTAGCTAAGCAAGCAGCTCAGCGTAATGCTGAATAAATATCCTTCTGCGATAGGCCTTAACTTAGCTGTGTAATAAACAATACCTTGATAGGCGATAATGATGTCTCCAATAAACAAGTAATTATGTTTAAGAATAGTAGAAAAACTTAACTTAGGCCTGATAACGTAGTAGTAGTAGTAGTAGTAGTAGTAGTAGTAGTAGTAGTAGTAGTAGTAGTAGTAGTAGTAAACGGACAGCCTGGTTTAGTCACTGATATAAAGGAGGATGGACTACTAAAATTTAGGTCTTTCACTTACCCACGCAATTACTTTGAAGATCCTTTCCCATCTAGTTGATAAAGGAATCTTTATGTGCTCCGTAGTTAGCCATGAACACACATGGGTATCGGTTAAGGACATTGATTGTAAATGTATTGCCATAAATTGTATCAATAATCTAGTTATAATCCCATTGTTGCATACTTTTATTTAAATGTATTTTGTTTCATTAGTGTTTAATCCATGACGATATACCATTTAATTACGTCTTATGTTATTGTTAACCTGCTAACAAGAAATACGTCATTGTTGACGTCCCTAGCAGAAAACAACTTATGGTAGCAGCCAAGAGGTGGATTGTCGGCAAAGAACTTTTCCTTTTTCCAACGGAGCTGGTCGATATCCACCTGCAGAATTGCGATAGACCAGATGACAACTGGTTAGTTCTGAAATGTAATGCAATTCACGAATTAGGTAAGTAACAAACATAGAAACTATAATTCACCATAGATTCTCTGCAGTCTGCCAAAGATCTATTAGTTTGTTTACAATAGCAATGGCAATAGCCATGTACAATATCCGAAGTTCCGGTTGTTTGACAAATTCGTCTCGCCAATTGCCAAGTACGTTTCATTACTGTTTAGATGTTCACGAATTATTTCGATGCAATTAGAGATATCACTTAAAACATCAGAATCTAAGCATGTCGGTGGTGCTATAGCGGACCAGTAAGTCATCGGCATCATCAAGTGAACTTTTTCAACTTTGATAGGTTGTACAAAATGATGCAGAAAATGTCCTCAGTCATTACGGACTTAAGTATTAATGTGAAGTAATTACTATCTAAGTCCAATGAACGCGAACAACCGTATCAATTCGATTGCGGAATACCGAGTCAGCAGTTCCCTTTGTCATCTGAAGAGGAACTGCAGATGCTGGACACTGGTTTGCAGCAGAAAGAAACCAGAGACAGATTTGTAAGTCATCAACGTTAATTTAATAATTTATTCGTATTGCAGATGGAAATGGTTACGAGGTTATCGGGTGATGATCTGAAAACATCAATGCGGTATGTTCTGTCGTACCTCTTGACACCTGACGTTGCCGGTAACTTCACGTCACTTGGCACTTCTTCGAAACGAGCACTTCAAAAACACCGGTTTTACGGCTGCATACGAAGTAGCCCATATTTAGTATTTAAACTTTAGGTGCGTCAACAAATCGCTTTCTGTCATCCTCCGTCAACGAAAAGGACTTTGCAAAGCTGTACGACATGGCGACACAGGGTTATTTTCACGATGTCAGAGACAAAGTGATAAAGCGTAAAGGAAGGAAAGAAGGGCAGGTATGTACTAATTTAAAGTGATAACTTCCCCACGGCCCTATAGTTACGGTCAACAGTGTTACCGGACATAACCGTAAGTTTAGCTTAAAGTATTTGGCTCTGCCAAGACATGTCATTCAGATATCGTTGTGACTTCTTTTGTTTTTTGAACTTCAGAATTCACGGGACGACTGTTTTCATTCTCCATAGCCGAACGAACGTGGCTAAAGGCAATAGTCCGTGCAATTTTCTTGATGTTCTGCTTAATTTTCAAAAAACATTATTTTGTAAAACAACTTACTTTATTACTTACATGGGAAACGATAAAAGTGTTGAGAATGTGTGGTTGAGTGTCAGCGAACTTTCGATTAAATGCACATGCCTTATAAATCATACATCACCTGTTTCATCTTTTGCAGATCTCTTCAAATAACAATGAATTGGCAATTGCAATGGATATGCGAAACGATTGATGCTCAAGCTTCTGCTATAATGTTGTACAATAATACGCTTTTACTTTTCAATGAAATTATTTTAAAATATACCCGTTTTCCCGTGGCCTGCAGTTTTAGTGTGGTTTGTTTATGGAGCAAAGGCGAACGTAGGAGACCTTTGGGATTATGCCAATGGATCAGAAATAGGCAGTTCTGTGTGTATTTAGGCAAAAAGTAGACAATTCAGCGGATATTTAGGCGAAAAGTAGACAATTCGGCGGAAATTTAGGCGAAAAGTAGGCAATTTGGCAGATATTTAAGCAAGCTGTTGGCAATTTATCGACAAAGCGGCACAAAGGGGAAATCCGCAATATTTCCCCCGGACAGGCGAAAAAGGCGACATTCTCGCGCGTTTTCCCCTTTATTTCTCCTTTCTCTTCCAAAGCATTTACCAAATTACTTCCCCTTTGCTCGCCTTTATTTCCTTCTTTTGGTTGCTTGGGTTTTCTTTGATGAAAATACCAATTTAGACCATGAAACGTGAATACATTATAACTTTGACACTTTAAATACCATATTTCTTTATAATGCACTTACATGTAAATCTATGTCGTCATGTATCAGATGTTAAACTTGTTATTTAGTAGTTGTTAGATCTATCGAAGCGTCCTAGTCACGCGATTAAGATACACGCAAAACCGAAGTTTCCAAAACAACGATTTGTCTACAATAGTGGTTCTTTACTAAATAATACACAAAATTTAGTTACTAACCTCAGCTTGTTAGGTGTCTGAGGCGTTTGAACGCGTCCTTCAAGCATGAAAATAAAAAGAACTTACTCTAACAGTAACATAAAGAATAATTATAACATACGGTGGTGCAAAAGACAGCTGATAGCTGTGTCTAAGTTTCATAACAGTTTATGAACAACCGAAACCCGAACCAACAGCAAATTATATGGAAACTGCAACATGTTGCGTTTAAACAAATGCAAAATCTGTGGATAACCGTTACAGCGATTACGGTACAGTGAATATAATGATAAATACAATGTTAAGTACAATAAACATTATAAGTATATGTGAAGAATTCAGAATATTACAGTACAACTTGCGTTACAACATGAGTGTGAAAATTGATGTGAATACAACTGCTTACTGGATGTAAATAAGTGGTGTAAAACAATATACAAAAGAGTAGAAATGGAGCGAGTAGGAAGAATGTAAGACACACTTAACAACCACTATGAAGAAAACTGGAAGCACTGAACGGCCGTTTCGTAATGATGAGTTGGTAACTGTCCCCAAAAACGGTTTTGTACTGTATATATACGTTTTGAATTGTGTTTGTTGTTATCGCTCGTTTCTGACTGTTTGCAGAATATAGTTCACCATACCAAGCTTGGACTTCTCCCTCTAGTTAGCGGGACTGGGACGCATCAATAGCTAGCTTACTGGTCTTTGGTCATCGAGTCTTGTTTCTTGTTCGCAGATTAAGTGAACTTGTGATGGCTTCAACCCTAGCATAATTACTCACAACCTCACCTCTAGTATGACATAGGGTCTTCAGATGTCAAAGTCGGGATCCATCACTGTAGATTCCTAACTTCAATGACGTCGCTATACTGTATAATCATCATGAATTCCCACTGATAAATAAAATTTAGTTATATCTTGGTGAACTTAAAATATATGAAACTCACAAGTAACCATAGTAGTTAGGGGTAAATGTTTATTTATTTGTACCGATGATGATAAATCTTCATTAGTTATTCATCAGTTTTAAGCTACTTGCAAGTAGTACAAATAAAAGTTTGTAAACGAAGAAAACTCATCGCAGTAAATTGTCAGCATATTGCACTGTAGCATGCTTAATAAAATGATTTTAAGAAATAGCCAAGCCTAAGGCATTTGGATTTGGGATCGCTAGTAAAATAGAATTATTTATATATCGAAATAACTATGATGCAATATGAACTAGGCATTATAAATAAGAAGAAACATCCAAAGTTTGAGTAATTTACCTTTTACTTTCTATATCATCATAGGATGCTTTGATGGTACTTAGTCAGCGTAGAGGTGTCGCGCGTAATCTATAATTTATCAATGAACTGGGTCCATCGCATCTACACTGTATGCACATTAACAGTGAGGATGCGTGGTCCCAAGAATTACTAAAAGAGTTTGAACAGCTGCCTAATACTTCATGCTACTTTATAATATCTCATTTCTCAATAATCTGTGATACAAACTCTGTTCATAAAAACACTACTCATTTAGCAAATATATTTGGAAAATATTATGTACGAGTTATAAAGATTTTTAAATTCGGATATGAGAAATGTCTATATCAGAAAGTGTAAATAAGTGTAAATATGTGGACGAAATGAGAATTTCACACATTTGATCGTTAGTAGTTGTTACTTACTTCTTTACGCCTGTTACTCCTCGTGAAGGAGCATATGCCGCTCACCAGCATTTTCCATCAAACCCTGTTGTGGGAAATCCTTTCCACCTCTTTCCATTTGTTATTCATCCTTTTCATATCTGCTTCTATTTCCAGACGTATTGTGTTCTTTGGCCTTCCTCTTTTCCGCCTTCCTTCAGGATTTCAAGTGAGGGCTTGTCTCGTGATGCAGTTTGATGATTTGCGTAATGTGTGTCCTATCCATTTCCATCGTCTTTTCCTAATTACTTCTTCAGGTGGAAGTTGGTTTGTTCTCTCCCACAGAAGGCTATTGCTGATGGTATCCAGCCAATGGATGTTGAGTAACTTGCGTAGACAGCTATTTATAAATACTTGTACTTTCTTGATTGTGGTTGTTGTAGTTCTCCAAGTTTCAGCTCCATACAGTAGGACTGCCTTGACGTTTGTATTGAAGATTCTCACTTTGATATTGGTTGAAAGTTGTTTTGAGTTCCATATGTTCATCAATTGTAGGAATGCGACCCTTACTTTGCCGATCCTCGCCTTCACGTCTGCATCTGAACCTCCTTGTTCATCGATGATGCTTCCCAGGTATGTGAAGGACTCTACATGTTCCAGAGTTTCGCCATCAAGAGTGATTGGATTGCTGTTCTCCGCTTTGAATTTGAGGATCTTGGTTTTTCCTTTGTGTATGCTGAGGCCTACTGATGCAGAGACTGCTGCTACACTGGCTGTATTTATCTGCATTTGTTCGTGTGTACGCGATAGGAGGGCTGGGTCATCTGCGATGTCCAAATCGTCTAATTGATTCTGAGCTGTCCATTGTATTCCAGGCTTTCCCTTGGATATCGAGGTCTTCATAATCCAGTCAACCACCAGAAGAAAGAGGAATGAAGGGAGTAGACAGTCTTGTCTGACTCCGGTCCTTACTTGGAATGCATCTGTCAGCTGTCCTCCATGCACGACCTTGCACTGTAGTTCGTCATATGAGTTCCGGATAATATTGACAATCTTCTCAGGAACTCCGTAGTGTCGAAGAAGTTTCCATAACGTTCTGCTATCTACACTGTCAAATGCCTTTTCATAATCAATGAAGTTGATGTATAGTGACGAGTTCCACTCAACTGATTGTTCGTCGATGATCCGTAGTGTTGCAATACAGTCTGTGCACGACCGGTCCCTAAGGAACCCAGCTTATTGATCTCGAAGTTGATCGTCTACTGCGTCGTTCATCCGGTTCAGGAACACTCGTTTAGTGGCCTGCCTTCTTTGTACCTGACCAGTCTCTCTGGTTTACCATATTACCCTGCTAGCTTCTTCGTTATATCGTAAAGCTGTTTCATATTTCCTTCTCTTGCTAGTTCTTCCACGTATTTCCGCTTGTCGGCTTCAATGCTTCTTTTCACTTGCTAGTTCGCTTCTATGTACTCAGCTTGTGCTTGGACCGTCTCTGCTTGTGTTCGGCTGTTGTTAATTGCTGTCTTCTTGTTCTTCCTTTCCTTGATCCTGCCCAGTGTTTCTATAGAGATCCATACCTTATGATGATGCTCCTTGAGGCCCAGAACCTCTTGACACATTGAAGTTAATGCTTCTTTGATACCTTCCCAGTTTTCCTCCATAGTAGTTTCTTCTTCCTTCAGTAGATCCTGTAAGGCTTGGAACCTGTTGTTGAGAGCTATCTTGAATTTATTGAGTTTGTCAGTATCTCGAAGGAAGGCTGTATTGAACCTTTGTAGTGCTGTTTGTCCACTTGTTCAGTTCTTTTTTAGCTTCAGTTTTAAATTGGTTACAACTAAGTGGTGATCTGAAGCTACGTCAGCTCCTCTCCTGGTTCTCACATCTTCCATTGTCCTTCGAATTTTTTTGTTGATGCAAATATGATCTATCTGGTACTCTGTAGTGTGGTCAGGTGAGAACATGTAGCTTTGTGTATACGCTTGTGTGGAAATATTATGCCTTCTATGACCAATTTGTTGAATGCACATAGATTTGCAAATCTTTCTCCATTTTCGTTTCTTTCTCCCAGTCCATGTCGTCCCATAATATCTTCATATCCGGTGTTGTCTATTCCGACTTTGGCGTTTAGATCTCCCATCAGAATGGTGAGATCCTTTCTTGGGCATTTCTCAATGATTGACTGCAGCCGCTCGTAGAACTGATCTTTAATGTCGTCGTTGCTATCATTGGTGGGTGCATAACATTGGATAATATTCATTGTGATCCCCTCCTTCTTTCTTTCGAATGATGCTTTGATGATTCTGGATCCGTGAGATTCCCATCCTACAAGCGCATTTCGTGCTACCATGGACAGCATTAGACAACTCCCTGAGTGTGTGGAGCATTTTCCTCTTCGTGACCGGAGTATAGCAGCATCTCTCCTGTATCTAGCCTTTGTTGTCCAGCTCGAGTCCAATGGGTTTCGCTGATTCCCAGTACTACCAAGTTGTATCTCCTCATTTCCGTTGCTATTTGACTAGTCTTTCTGGTCTCCCACATTGTTCGGACGTTATATGTACCCATAAAAATTGGTGCTCTGGTTGTTAGAAGGGTCATCGACCTCGTGGCTTTTGAAGGAACTCGGCTTTCGTCATGAAGCGTCATAATTCTTCTAAATGAAAACCTTCTAACTCTCAGGGCACAGTGTAAATGGTTTGAATTATTTTTTTCGGTAAGCGTTTTGTTAGCTAGTAAGTTTTCTACGGGATTAGATCGCTAACCCCATGCCCAACCCTCATTCCTTACCCGGGCTTGGGACTTACAGTAACTCTAGAAGAGCTACAGGTGGAGTTTAGTAGTTGTTACTACATGTTTACAACAAGATAGAGAAGAAAACATGCAGCATTAAATGATTGTCGAAATGGTTTCCCTCTTTTCATCAGTTGGTTTGCAAATCGATTTCACTCCAAAATCTGTTTTCTCTGTATTGTTATAGTACTTACTAGTAGTCCGAAGATTTACTTAAAGGTGAAATAGTCAACTACAGGTAAAATCTGATAAATTTAATAAATGATAACTATAGTGACTTGATAGTAGCTATGTTAAACACTCATTTAGAATAATATATGTGGCTTAAGCCACATGTTAGTCAGCAGATGTCGACTTAGTTACTCACTACACGTCCAGTTGTTGTTTATTTTAATGACTGTCAAACGAAAGCCTTTAATATTTAGGCAGACGTCAAACTTGGTGTCACAGCATTTTAGATGTTTCATCGAGAAGTAAGATTTGTAAATGCGGATTGACAGTTTTTGATTATTGAATACCATGATCAATATTCTCTCAATGTTAAAACACTGTGGAATTGTCATTATATCGTCTCAAATGATAGCTGATAAATCTCCTTAATGAACACTAAATTCAGTTTCCTAAGCTCTTCTAGTAACATCCAGGTTATATCTACACAGCAACTTGAACACGAGAGAAAAGACGCGAAATATGGATGGACGAAACACTGCATCAAGGTTCGTTTATGTACAGAAAGTCTAGGATATTTATAGCATTTTAGATGACCTTGTACTTTCTGATAATTCTGGCATGCTAGTAAACATACTAGAAGAAGGATAGGTAATGATCTAATCAGAAAGGTGATATGCGACTTTTCACTTCCTAGATATTTCTGGCATCAGTTCTGTTGAATGCTGCTGATTAGATAAGATGCTTCTCAGTGTTTTCAAAGCCTTTTTGTTGATTTTTTTGAAGGAATTCTCTAGAATTCCAATCCAACGCCACATAACCGACTGTTAATGGGGATCCAGTCGATTAGTGCTGCCTCAGCTCTAACGCTTAGTGCGACACCGACGCCATCAAGACCAGACAAAGATGCACAGGGTCCCCGGATAAACGCACGTAAAACAAGCTTTTTGAAGCGACAGATGGAGAGCGAATTTGTAGTACTTCACCAGAGTCTTGTATACAGGTCTCAAATAGACAACAAACGTCGATATCAAGACTTTTACAAAGACATAGCCACGCCTATCTCTTGTCTGACCTGCATAAGTGTGCGAACGTTGAAGGCAGCCAGTTTGAATAGTGCGCGTGGTTTCAGAAAAACCGCTTCAGTACTCGTATTTTGTGGTAGCATACAATTTTCAACCAGTCAGTGACTCAAAAACGTTTAGGTAGAGCCGATTTTCCACTATAGGCGAGCCGCCGTTTGGAGGAATCTCTATCGACAGAACCACCTATCACTCTCAATGTTTTGTTCTTGATTATTTTTCAGTGTACTTAGTTAAATGATCCATTAAAAGGTTCGGTATTGTCTATTTTAGTAGATATAAAATACAGTATCGCTGTCATGCTGGTTGTCTGAAAGAAACACCTTACTGCTGTCACACCGCTGTAAAGTCAACAGTACGACTTCTTCTTCGGACCTTGGGTTTGTTGCTTTTAGTCTTACCGCTCTTCAACCGACCTGTCTGGCATGGTAGGACCTTGAGGAACGATTGTTCCAGCCAGTATAGATCGATTGGTCCATCACGAAAGGCAAGCCCGACCACCACGTCAAGGTAGCAACAACGGTCGGGCTGTTCGGCTAAACGGCTCCGTAAGAACTCGAAAGGACCAAAACACACGTCGTTGCCTTTTTGTCGTTTCTGCCTACGCTACCACCGACTGCAGCTCAGATGAAGTGAAAGATGGTTGGGCCACGTGTTACGTATGCCCGAACACCGACTACCATGACGTGCAATGCTAATCGGTGTTCGGGATGGTTTGAAGAAAGTTAGGGGTGGCCAAACCAAATCGTGGCATCAGTGCTTGAAGTCATTAACTCCTAGTCTGAGCCATGTTGTGATATGCAGACTACTTGGTTAGGGTCCGCGCGACTACCATAACTAATGTTTAGAGACTCTGAGTGACATGGCTCAGAATCGATCACAACGGTGTCGGTGTATACACTATCTGTCTTCTCTTAAACTAAGAGATTAAAATCACTTCATATCTTTCTTTCTACGAACTAATTCTTTTTTCCTGTACTATATCCTTATTGCCATCTTTCTTTTAAATATTACCACCTCTGAATTAACTACTTTTATGAATCCGGTGTCCATCTTGTGGTAATGAGGTATGGCAACTTGGACCGATGCATATATGTGCCTGGTCCTACTTTGTAGCTAAATGACTGACTGACATATGTATGTAGAAACTAATATTATCAAGAAATAGAAATATATAGTGCCTTATCTGACATCCATACTCTATAGAGACTCCATTCAGTTATTGAGCTTATCGGATCAATAAGATCATTCATTATTTTCATTTCAAAGTGCTATCACGTACTCATTCTCAAAAAATCGACAGTTAAATCAGTTTGTTCTATTTCTGTTATAATTTGTGGTTTGAAAGCTTATTGTCTTGGCTTTTTCAATGCTAACTTTTGTATCTGGTCGTCGCTGATTGTTATGTCGGAAATACGCTGATCACTTATACTCGGAACGAGGGACCTCTACAATTATGACGACGCGAATGTGGGAACACAAGGACTGGTATAAGTGATGATTACGTAGCATTAAAACACTATGACAACGACGACAATGATTCTACTAAGAAGTACACTCATTTATATACTCATTGTACACACATTTTTATTAATAATTAAGATGAAATCACATGTATGAAAAACACTTTGAGTTATAACAAATCACATACTGAGCATAGTTCATATCGTATATTGTAAACAATAAAATATCATACGAGAGAAAAGAAAACGGACATAATCTTGAACAAAAATTCATCATGAGTAAATCCAATCAAAAATGGACTTTTCTTTCCATCATATTAGTTTCTAACCAAATTACTTATTCTGTTGTTTTGTACAATGTTTGCTTAACCAAAATTCAATGAATAAATTAACCACCCATAAGTTAATAATAATAATGATAATTCAAAGCAACTGATGAATTTCGTTATAAATTTCTGTAATTTTATTAGATCATTAGTAATACTGAACATTCGAATGATTCCATGTAAGTTTACCAATTTTTCTATCAAACTGTATGAATTAAGCATGAGTTTAGATTTGTTGATAAGTTGTATTATCAGTAGCATTGATCTCCTTCCAGGAGGTCCACTTATCGACTTAGAATACTCAGACGATATAGTTCTGTTTGTTGAAGACGCTGATAAAAGACAGAGTATTTTGGTAGCAGTGAGCAACAATGCCAGAATGTTTTGGATGCGCTTCTCCCCCTCTAAATGCAAGTTGTTGCTTCAGGACTTGCCTGAACTAAGGATAAAGAGTGAAGTAGTCGAATGCGTTGACACCTCCACTTATCTTGGAAATCTGATCAGCCCTAATGTGTTGGTGTCTGACGAAATCTCAGCACGGACTCGAAAAGCTCGTTTGGCTCTTGTCAACTTACGTCACCTATGGCGAAGGAGAGATATTCGTCTATCAATAAAAGGACGAGTATACTGTGCAGCAGTCCGTTCTGTTCTACTTTATGGCTGCGAAATGTAGTCACTAAGAGCAAAAGATACTCGTAAGCTACTAGTAATTAATCACATATGCCTTAGAAATATTGTTCACATCTGTTGGTATCACCGGATAAGTAATAGTTATGTTAGACGCAGGATATTAGGGAATGATGTTAAATCAGTTGATGAGTTTGTGAATCTTCATCGACTGAGATGGTTGGGCCAAGTGTTACGTATTCCTGAACACTGATTACCACGACGCGCAACGCTGACTAGTGTAGGGGATGGCTGGAAGAAGGTTGGGGACAGCCAAACCATAACATGGTATCAGCGCAAAATATAACTTTCAGCATAAATGATTCCAACGAGCTTCTTTTACAAACACGAGGGAGGTTCTCATAGATTCTCATGAATAGGTGCCTTGTTCTACTGTACGATGTACAAGATGAATTATTTGGTACAACATCACTTGTCAGCAGTTTGCAAGATTTTCAATATCTATCCACAACCGTGTTTGTAATAATCTTAAATGATCCATCACACACCCTACTCACTGCCTTCAGCAGTCTCCACAATATGGCAAAATCTTTCCTAAAAATTATCGGAGAGAATAATCGAGAACAGTAATGAATGATAGGTAATACGCAAGAATCAAGATGTCGTCAACATAAATGTCAAGCCGTGCGAAAAGCATGTAGCCTCTCTATATAAACGTTGAATACAAAGCTTTCCTTGATAACAATACCGTATGAGAAAACGGAGAGAGATAAGAGGTAAGCATTACACCACAATAAATTACCTTTGACATTGTTTTCATTACGGAATCTCTCATAGTACAAACTTCATGGCATTACAGTAAGGTGTTTGAGTGCAGTTCGTGTTTCAGGCTAAAGTTAGCAAATTGACATTTGGAGGGATTACGTATGAAACCATTAACAACAGACCATCATTAATTGAAATGCATTAACTCGTTCATTCCAAGAGGATATGAAGAGGTAGAAATCCCCATTCCTAATATACACATCTGGATCATCAGTCTACTTAACAAAGTATTTTCCATAGAAGATGGAAGGACGATCAAGCTTCGATTGTATGACATTCACATTTTACCAATAAATATATCATAGGAAAAGAGATAGCTTAACGTAAGCAACAACAACATACTTCCATTGGGAATTATTTATTTGGATGAATGCAATAGTCATTGGTAATGATCTTTTTCTCTGGATTGAGTGCCATAACGTTAATGACTTTAGGTCACACCTCATGCAGTGAGCAACGAACATGAATCTGATGAGATCAATTTTCATCGACTTTCAGTCTTTGTTATTAATCTCGTGAAGGTGATACAGCAAACTAATCAGATGGAATTCAAATTCTGTTGATGAGTCCATACTTGATGAATTACAATGAATGAGGATATAAATAGGCATGTGAATGAACATTTAAGATTTTATGTAATCCATGAAATTGATTATCTCCGTTACTGTATTATTGTGAATTCTTACTTATTTCAGTTAAAGTTGGAATTGGTGATTGTGGAAGGTGAATTGTTGACCAATCTCCATTCCAGTTAGTTAAACGATGATTAAATTGGCATTTGATAATGTGTTGGCGGTAACCAATCAGAACAATTCTACTTGCATGTAAGACATCATTCCATTTGACAGATTCAGCTTCCAAAGGCTTGAACATCCAATTGTTCTCAGTGGTCTCATTTTAACGTAAGTAATACATGTTTTAAATACACGTATTATCCGAAAATGCTAACGACAATTTTCCATGTATTACTATTACATATCATCCAATGAACTGCGTAATTCACTTTGATGAGAAATTTGATCCATGTTTGACAAGAATATTATGAATGAGGAAGGGAAATAAAGTTTATTTCTTTCCTAGTGGAAAGCATTGACATTTTGTGTTACATCACATCACAATAAATGATTTCGGAGCCCATGTACATCACTGATTTGGAGTCATGGTTTGCCAACTTGCCTAAATGCATTCCGCATATCCACTAACTCGGTCAGAGCGCCACACATTCGCATTTTATCCACTCAACTTCTTTCCCGGTGGAAATCATCGTCACTTTGTGTTACATCACATTACAATAAATGATCATACTGAAATTTGTTTATTTACTTATTTCAATTCAAATATTAATACAAAGAGTCAGAGAATACATATGCGCTGTGATTCTGTGAGGGTGACTAGACCGGAGCATGTGGTTTTCTTAAGGGGTGGGCCACACCTAGAGTCACAAGGCAACGTCAGCAGACCCAATCTCATGGTAGCCGATGACCAACAATTGGTTCACATGCCATTTGTTTCCTTAGGATTCTGGAGCCCAGGTACATCACTGATTTGGAATCAGGGTTTGCCAACTTGCCTAAATGCATTCGGCATGTGAAGTAACCCGGTCAAAGAGCCAGAAATTCACTTTTTATCCTCTCAATTTCGTAAACAACATCCCCGCCACAAGAAGACAGTGATTAAATCTTCCATGGTAGTGACTGCATATGCATGTCCATGTGAGAGCATTTCGAGAGGCAGAGATAATTCTCTCCACCATCGGCCATACCAGGGCATTCGGGCGATGAAATGAAATATTCAAGAGATCATTCCTTCTCCACTTATCGGTTATTTTGACAAGTTTTACAAACTTTCGAAAATGTTGAACTGAGTGGTAGGTGAGGAACGTGTTCAACCATTTTATGCATACATATTGTGTAGAACATTTGATGCATATTACTATGCTCTGTTGTATCTGTTATCTTCGTATGTTGTACACATATTTTCTTTTATTTTTCAGATTTATAGGTTTACTTATTGGATTAGTAATCATATTTATTAAGAAACTACATTCTACATCCATAATGAACACTGTCTTCATGGTTATAACGGTCAGTTGAATATGGTTTTAATAGTACATTCATGATAGTTTCATCCAACTATCGATTGAATTTAGTTCAGGGTTGTTTGTTCGATAATACATCAATGTTGTCATGTTCGTTTGATAACGGTTGTCAGGATCAAATGATCTTTGAAGGTTGACTTGAGCAGATGATTTTGAACGTTGTATTTTATTTTAAGATGACATGATGTGTAGAGACCGAGTTTCTATAGTTTCACTGATTTCATAACAATGTTGATGTATATTGATGATCCGGTCGGATCATGACCTATTACTTGACTGATAACTGGCGAAAATAACATCACATTAAAAGGTATCTGTCTGTCCATGTTATGGACAATTAAGAAATGAGTAGACATGGTTACATATAATACTGGTACATTCCACTCTCATCTACGTTTATTGTTATAACCATTTGCAAGATATGGAATGAGTTGTAAACACCGAACAACTAAACAAATTGAATTTGTATCATTTTCATTTGTATAATCATCCACACACACTTTTTCTGTCACTCAACTTGTGTCCTATGAGACACAAGTCATCGTTTAGTGCTTCAAGTCGCAGACATTACTTGCTGCCGTAGTTGTTGGTTTACCCAAATTGGTATAATTCACACCGTTTAGGTGAGAACGAAACCTGATATAAAATTATCATGTGTAATGGATGAGCGAATTAGCTCTGAAGATATTTCAAGTTTGTCATTATGATAGACATGGATAGAGATTCCTTGTTATGTGCTTGTATCCATAACTATTCATTGTTAAGCATTTCAATCAAATGCAGGACAGTGAAGATTGCTCTTTCATTATTTATCCAATAGTTGACCGATTCAACTTTAAAACTGATGGTAATTAATTTGATGATACTATTTTTTCCCTATTCAGATGATAATTATGATTATCGGTGTTGGATTACTAAATTCACCTACAACACGGTATGAAATAATTATTTCTGTAACTGTGTATACCGTGTTGGCCAGCTTAGCGATTTTATTAGGTGTAAAGCTACAAGTTCGAGAAAGAAAATTGAAGATAATCTTGTTCTCGATATGGTGTGTGTTTGGAGGAATTGGACTCATTCTCTTGATTGTAGGGGCGGCACTTCACAACGTAAGTTTGTCTAATCATAGATTTGCACAAACTAGTCGTAATTAGTGATTATTATTGATTTGCTAATGGTTAACTCGAATAGCTACAGTTTTCCTAAAAAAATACACTGATCATGAGATTGCCATGTTATAAGTGCTTTTTGTACTTGTTTGTATAGCATCTGTGCAACTCCTTGTGTATGTGGAGCATTTTCTTCTTCATGACCAGAGTATAATAGAAGCTTCCCTGAAGCTAATTGTTATTGTCCAACCTGCGTCCAAATGTGTTCCAATGATTTCAAACACCTCCAGGTTGTATGTGGATGACTCTCCCGGTCTCCCACATTGTACGAGCATTCCATGTACCTAAATTAATGGTTGCTTTGATTGTCACAAAGGAACATCAGTCTCGTGACTTCCGAGTAAACTCGGCTTTCACCATGAGGCGTCAAAACTGTTCTAAATGAAGACATACTAACTTCTAGAGCAGAGTTTAAATGGTTTAAATTATTTCTTTTCTGGTTAGCGTTTTTTAGCGAGTTAGTTTTCTACGGGATTGGATCGCTAACCCATACTCAACCCTCCTTCTTTATATGGGTTTTGGACTGTCAGTAGCCGCATGAGGGCTCCAGGCGGAGTTTTCTCATCAAACATAAATCGCAAAATGAAACCAGTTCATTCTTGGAATCACTAACTTGAATGTTTCACGATACAGTCATTAAACAAACTAATTCGTTGTTTAGACAACTGTCAATCATGAGACAGGATGGGTAAATGATTTCCAAATTCAGGATCACTGACTGACTGAACTCTTACATGAAGTCAGTCAGTCAGTCAGTCAGCTACATGTTAGTTTAAAATCGGTAGAGTTAATTAGTAGAGTAATACTGTTTCTTCACTGATATTGATATAGATACATGATGAATTGAAGTTAATCGTTTTGTTTCCTTTATTCCAGTATATTGTACTAGGTGTATCCTGGATTTGTTGGTGCTGTGCAATGTTAATTGTAAGTTGTGAGTAAATAATAAAATGTAAATACAAAAAACAACCGTCCATTGATTATTATGCATTCAAATATGTGGTTCTGTAGAAATGAGGAATTTAAAGCATTAGTGCTTTCCAACCAGAGCATTCAACAAGAATTCATCATGAAGCACTTTGAAGGATGGCTGAAAGCGAGACATTGAGTGGTGAAGTATTTATCAATTAACTCATTCCTTTAATTGAATGGCTCATTAATTGACAGATCAAAATACAAGGCACTTACTGTTCATTTGTTATGTATGAATGTTTAGACATTACCAAGTTGTTAACCCTATATCTGTAAATGCCTATTATTTCACCGATACATTTGTTGATATGAATACATCAATAATGAAATAATCAATTGAAGCTAGACCACCATGGAAAACGTGAGAGCACTGGAAGGCCGTTCTGTCCTATTTTGAGACTCCTCAGTGGCAGTGCGCACCCACGATTTCACCTCGCGAGATTCGAACACAAAACTTATCGACCTCGCGTGCGAACTATTATAATACTACTATAACATCCACAAAACTCCCTTCTGATACCAATGAATTATTCATCTATGTTTTGACTATTACAGGTGATTGTATACACAGCATATTATTTGTGTGGATCCAGTGAAGAAGAACAGTCGCATGTTATGTACATTCTTTTCTTATGGTCCTATGAATATATCGCACTAATTATCAGTTCACAGTTTTGTTTAAATTCATTCATCGATTGTCATCCGTGCAATAAGACAATGAATAACACAAAGATTGGACATTTTGAATAGATGCTATTCCATCGAATGTTTTTATCTGTTTGTATATTATTGTAAACGGCTTTGTTATTCATAATAGATGTTCTGTTAAATAGACGTTCGTCTCTTGGATTAAGTTCCTGGATTGAAAATATTCGTCGAAAAGTCAAACAGACATAGAACAACATTCCGATTTTACTTGAAATTACAACAAACCAAATTGACTGGAATGATTTGTTCAACGATCATATTCCACAAAGACACACGTAACGTGACATTGACAAATAACTTATTTTTGAGAGATTGGTTTTGTAAGTCTGCAACCGTTGAAGCTGGATCAGTCAGTCAGTCAGTCAGTCACAACGTAGTACCAGGTATATCTATGCATCGATTCATAGAACTAGTTACCTCAATGTTCGTAATATATGAAACAAAAATTGTACATAAGGATATAGTACAGGAAGAATGAATTAGTTGGTAGAAAGAAATATGTGAAGCAATTTCAATTTCATATTTCAAGGTAAGAAAGAAAGTGTATACACCTACACCACGTGGACTCAAACCAAGTGCTGAATGGTTTCGATTGGTCCTCTAGACAACATCAACCGCCATAAATATTTTTTGTCTTATTAGTAGTACATAGTGTCTTTCGAACTGGACATTCACTGTTTGGATACAAGTACATCCAGCTAATAAGTCCCGAATAGGATAAAAGTAACTTGCTGGATTTCACTGCTTAACACACCACATCTATTCTAGAAAAACTTGTGACAATAAATATGCCTAGGGAATTTGAATAGAATTTGCATATACTAAGTCTGATCAAAGTCCAGTGAAAATGCAAACGACGAGGTGATCCATGCAATTAAAAATTGAAATAAAATCGATGGCAGCTTAAACATAAGGTCGGTATATTGGATGCCAATATAGCTTTAACGGTGTTTGCATCACCGATAACCACATAAAGCTGAGAAAATGATCTTTTGAATTTTCCTACAACGTGTATGTATACAGAAGTATTTTGTTCATTTCTTTTCCCTACCATATCCTTCACGAACTATCAGTAACAAAAATGACCACTTTTTGCAGCCCATTACTTTGGATAGTATTCTGGATAACATCATCACTAACGGAAAACCCTGAACGCTGTTATACTGATATTCTACACTTAACAGAAGAAATGGAATTGATTCTGCCTAATGGGTTCGGATTCGTATCACATCACTTCACAGTCTAAGATGTCACCACTGAACTATTCAGACGATCAATGGCCTTGTGTTGAACTAAAATATTGCCTATAGTGCTTCATGATGTATATCATATTTGATCAATGTCATGTTTGATCGATCAATATTGAAAAATTAAAGGAAAATGATTTTATAAATAGCAAACAAATATTGATTTTGAGTAAGCTTGATTCCATTCAACAAGTGATTGTATTTCATTGGATCGTTCACAAGTTGATCGTAAAATTTTAATTCCTGGTTCATTCAATATTTTAGGTGAATCTTCAGTGAACGCTACTGGGGCCTGAGGTACCAGTTTTTATACTATACAGTTGGAAATTATTTTATTCAGGTTATGAGTTTAAAACGTTAAGAAACATTGTTCATAAACTGTTGTTGCATTAGGTAATTAAAGATAAGCTTGATTGTATATTTATCCATCTTGTATCAAGTGAGGAGGATAAACAATACGTGGTAAGATGTTGGATCTATTCATGAACATTCTAATCTATTTTATTAAAAGCGAAAGAGGCTAAATCATCGTAGTTTGAATCAGGTCTGAATTTGTGTCGGACAAGTCTTGTTGTTTTGACTTGTGTTGTCAAATAAATCCTCAAAAGAAGTAAGTAGCTTAACAAGCCTTAGACAATGATAATGGTCTTATTAAATTTATTGAACACTCTCTTAGCCTAAAGAGTTTGATCAAGCATTCGCATTAGATCCTGTTTAGACATACTGTACTACCGGTTTCCGACAATAAGAAGTCAACTTATATTTCACAAATTACATTACATCAACTTTCGGTTGAAATTCTCTTCCATCACATGCCACCAATCTTGACTTCTGCTTCTTTTCTGACTATAATGATCATTGTAAGACAGTAGCCTTATCAAACTGAGAGTATCATTTACCTGTTCAAACTAGAAGTTTGAAATTCCATCACTGACAATTTTGAAATCATTGTAAATCAAAGGACAATTGTTATGAGGTGTTTAGTTGAGATGTCATATTATTATTTTGATTATCTTGATGAATATATTCTGCATATCTTCACAGCATGCATCTTTCCAAGTAATCAATTTATAGCTTCTTTCATTGAACATTCAGTTCAGTAAGAATGTGAAATACGTTCTATAGAGCATTTACCGAAATCGCATCCAGTAAGACATATACTTAGCAGCCTTCATTTAACTACTATTTATGTGAATGAGCTAAGTAGTATGTTTGCAGTTACCTTCATTATATACCCATGAACAAAACTCACTCTGTTATTTAGAATTGTGAATAGGGATGAGGACATTGATTATGCATATTCTATTTCTTTGCTAACAAACGTAGAGTTTATCTAACATTTGTGTATTTGTCATACCACTTTAAATGGATGATACTTGAGTTAATTCAAAGAGGTTGAACTCTTAAAACATTCTATGACCATTCACTTGGTATTGTTTGGCTTGTATCTTCCCATTGAGGTTTAAGACTGCAATTGGTCAGTCTCTTATTGACATATCAAGGCATACTGTGCGTATGCGTCGATATTGCCCTCATTCACAAGCTATTCGTAAGCAATGGTGGATAGTGGCTAACAGTGGAATCCAGGTTGACGCACGTTTCATCCTATTTCGGACTACTCAGCAGGATGTCCCTGCATCTAAAATTTGTTGATGTTCACTCTGGCATTCAAACCCAGTACCATTCGCTTCAAACGTCATTCTATCACTATAGTAAATTTAAGGTCAAGTTGTATTTGGATAATGGAAATATAATATCATCATTACTTTTATTTAAATAAACACCTTTTAGATAATTAATTCCATATATATTAGATATAAGCACACTTGCTGCTTGTAGTATATTCGGTGACAAATGAAGAATATATAATAACATTCTTTAGAAGATGTACTGTCTCATGTGATGCATTTGAAAAGTTAAAGTATATTGATGGTCTCACTTTCTATGACACTATTCAATGATCCAAACTAACTAGTTTGTCTTCTCATGTACGCCATGAATGGTGGTTGGATAGTTTGAGTGATATGGTTCAGTAGCGTAGGTGTTAACGCTTTTTATCCTTCACTCATCCTTTCGATTCCCGTATTAATCCATGTTAATCTTGCAACTGTGTCTATGTGGACCTTATTCTAAGTGCACAGTTTTTCTCATCACCAATCGCACTACAACATTAGTCCAATCTTTTATATAATACATCTTGTAATTTGGTTTCACCATGTTAATCAGATATGATAACTTAAGCCAGCCTTCATCATCTATCCTGAACTGTATATTGATGATAATTGGCTGACTGACTGACTGACTGATGAATGAATGAATGAATGAATGACACAGTCCCACTATCTATCTTTAATGAGGTCAAACTTGATCTACAGTATATGTAATTGTCAAGTAAGATCAATGTTTTCGGATTCAAATGTTAAGACAAAAATATTCATTATTTATATACGAAATAAACACGATACATTTTAATTTACATTTTCCATTATGTGATTGATAAATATTTTTCAAAATCCCTGATGTTTGTACATTCACTCTGAAGATGTTAGTCATTAACTAGAATAGAGAACTCTGTATGTGAATACTGACGATTGTGAATAAAGTACTATGAGTGAACGTTCAGTAAATGGACAAATAGTGTGATGAAACTTCTTATGATGAATTAGTTTGTCACCATGTACTGGTATATCATATTGATTTTATGGTTTACGAAATAAGCACTTGCACGCGAAACTGAAAGATTCGAATATCATGGGAGGGCGGGATCGTGGATGCGCACTGCTGACGCATTCCATACTAGGACGAAACGGCCATCCAGTGATTCTAGGTTTTCCATGGCGGTGTAATTTCAATTGACTTATGATTTCAACTAGTGAGATTACAAGATAGTCAAAATAATTACATCAAATGATTACTTTAGTATTCAAAACGAAGGAGTATTATGAGAATAAAAGTAACTATTAGTGAGAATCAGTGATAATAAAAACAAAGCTACTATGTGAATATGAGTAATTACTGAAGCTTTAGAGGCAAGGCAAAAACTTTAGAATGGAAATCCAATGATGAATTATGTAATTATGTAAATAGACATTAGTAAAGTTGTAATAGATTAAGGTAAAAAATTAACCGACTTGATTCGCTTACTTGGATAAGCAGAAACTGAAGGGATCACACTCTTCCTGATAATATAAAGTGCCGTAAAACTATCCTACTATATGTTGATAACCGCTCGTGATAAGGGGGATCTACGTTCAGTTGATTTAATATAAAGGAAATATTCCGTCGGTCGTTGACCGTTACGCCGTTTGATCTTAGTTTTCTTATTCTTATGAATTTCATTGATCTTTCAGATTTGACCTTTATTAGCTGTTAAAATATTCGTTTATTTTATCATTTTCAGTGTAGTATTATTCAAATTATGACAGCAGTGACTATTATGTCTGTCAGTGTTTTGTTAATTCTAACTCCATATTTATCAATATTAGTTATTCAGTTAAATGTATTCAGTAAATGAATCTTCACAACTCCATACTGATAGTTACCATGTGTTCACTGGTGACTAGATTCGCGACGGATTCATCGGAGTTCTAGTGAGAATCCATGACCAGTGGAGCCAACACATGTCAGGTAAACACAGGTATCTACCTCAATAAAATGAAAGATGGTCGCGCAATTTCGTGGATTGGTTGGGGTTAGATATTAACACCGTTGAACACCTGCTCAATGGTCTAGAGGTCAAGTCGAAGATCCTGGGTTAGAATCTCGTGGGCAAGATTGCGAGTGCGCACTGATGAGATGTCCCATACTAGGACGAAACGGAAATGCAGTTCTTTTAGGTTTTCAATGATGTTCTAGCTCCAATTGACTCATGTTCTCAATCATCATAAAAATTACTACAATATCCACATATACCTCTTCTGAGAAAAACTTCTCGAAACAATTCGCTTCTTTATGAAACTCTGAATGAATACGCAATTAGGTTTGAATAATCTAGTATAGTGAAAAAAATATGGAAGTTGTCACATTATGCTATCCATTCGAAGTAATATAAATGACTGAAACATATATATTGAGGTTGAATTTAACTTAGCTTGTTAGTACTCATGTGGTGTAGGTTACTTATATCCACACAAGTAGTATATAACGGTGGTCAGGCATAGAATGTATTTCAGTAGAAGCACGTCAGTTTAAAAGCATCATCGGTCTTATATAAATTGTAACATAAAACGTACAGAATAAACATGTGATTGAAGATTGTTTTAGGCTTACTATCGCAAACATTGTTTAGGTAGTACACTTACAAGATGTAATACAGCAATGCGATGCATTAGCTGGCGACATTTGATTTTTCATAAGTGCACAAGCTCTTGATATATGAACGGTGCATTGAATGTCATTTTCTGTGCCTTAACGAATTCATTATAATCATCTACAACTAGAGAAACTAAAACGGAAACAGCGAGCATGGAACAGCAAAGCAAGTACTTCGAAAATATGTCAATCATCTCAACCATATTGCACTTGTCATGTGACTCAGTGTTATGCAGTTCGTTTTAGACATTATTCAAGTTTGTCAGGGTAGCCAAGGACGGTGTTTACGTAAAGAAACAGCGAGTAGGTGATTCTCCGTAGTGAATTCAGTAGCAAGAATGGCTAGACATTTAAAGCTCTTATATTCTCACTTGTGGAATAAAATACACTTACACATGCTGGAACTTTTAATGCATTTTCATGGGAGCAGTGTGTATCAATGCGATGAACAGAGGATGGGAGTGATTCTATCTTACGGATAGATTGTGGTAGATTATTCCACAGTCTGAAAAATTTACAGGTCAAATAATTTGAATGTCCTTATTTTCGCGCCAAAGCCTTCTTTTCACCCTCACGTCGTATTTTGCACTTTGTAGAATCTTTAAAGCTATTGGTCCGTCGTGTGTTTTAGTATGCTATTTCGCAATGCTTCCCAAGGACAGTTGTATGCTGTATATATATACATACGTTTGATCTGTGTTTGATGTTATCTGTCGTGCTTCTGACTTTTACGGACTAAACTTTCGTTTTTCGAAATTCGGCTTCTCTCTGGTTAGCGTGGCTGGGACACACTAGATATCTAGCTTATTACTCTTGGTCGCAGTATCCTCTTTTACGTTCACAGACTAAGTGAATTCGTAATAGCTCAAACCTAGCACTTCGTTACAACGGTTTCGAGATATGCAACCCATGAGACGTTGAAACTTAGATGTCCGTTTCAATTTGTGTTCTGTAAACAACAAATCGTAGGAGTACCTACAGTTGCCGTTTTAGACGCCAATCCTTCACATTGTCAATCTCCACGCTGATGCGATTTTGCATATTGTTCAGCTCATGGGGAGGAAATGAATACGATACTTCAGGATCATCTGCAAACAGTATGGGGCCCACTCATGAATGGTCATTCAAATAGAGCAACATGTTTAATTCACCACCTTGTATTACACCACTTTTAACAAGGATAGTGTTCAACAACAACTTGATGTGGGTTTCCGATGAAGAAATCAAACAAAACAAGAAAAAATATGTACCTCATAAGGTTCGAGCGTATCTACATGAAGTTGGTGGTTGACCATGTCGAAGGCTTTCGAAATGTTCAAGTATAGCTCTTAGAATAGATATAATTGGCTAATTTGAGAAAGGGCTGAATTCAGGAAGTCAAAGTGTGTAGAATCCAAACTACGGTTTGGATAGAAGAATAGCCGACCGGGGACTTTAGATACGCGCCCTTTCCCATCGAAATCAAAACAAGCAATCGGGTAAATAGCGGTTCTATAATTCATCATAAATTTAAATGCAAATTGTTACCTAAACAAATATTACCACCCGGCTATTCAACCAATAACTGTTCAATCAATCAAATCTAAACTACGATAAATAAAGAAGTCGATAGAAGATTGGAGAAAATTACCAGTCACAACAAATGAACGTTATTCTATCCTGACTGGATAGAACACACACAAAAGGAGGAGCAAATCAATATGGCTACCGCCAAGAACAAGTGTCAAGTAAAACAACACAGATGCAGTTCAGGAAGAAACACAAACTTAGTGAATGCGTAGGAAAAACAAAAACTATAATAAAAAAAACAAGTATTAACAAGTCAAATGTAATCCAAAGAAAACAGTGTACACTAAGGGGATCAATAGGAACAAAGTACGAGTATATACATGGAGGGATTTTCACCAACACACAAAACATTCAAAATGGATCTTACACCGGCCCCCAAAATCCCTCCATACCACACAAGCTACCTTGATACCTATGGTCATGGTTCATCATATAACATATCACACTACAGGAACGAGTAGGACTTGCAACAGTACGCCTACTCGACCTACTTACAATGATATGCGAGGAACTAATTCGACCCTTCAAGGAGGCATAATCTACGTATATCTCTTCTGACTAATCCACTGTTCGTATGAACAACCACTGTCCTAACTCTTCCATCGTCATCTATTTTACAATCTTTAACTACTCCCAAGGGCCACTTTCCACGTGTCGATATGTCCGAAGCCACGATCACAACATTCCCTTTCTGAAAATTGCGGTGTTCAACTAACCACTTTTGAAATTTTTTGTAGGGATGGTAAATACTCCCTTAACCACTTTTTCCAAAACACATTAGCAAGATGATTAATCTGTTTCCAACGTTTGTCATATTTATCTCTGATGCTACCTTCTTCGACTATTCCATCACATTCTCTCAATAATAACAAACTATTTGGCGACAAGGCTAGTTTATCGTTAGCATCCTGAACGATTGGAGTTAAGGGTCGATCGTTCAATATCCTTTCAATCTCAATCAAATAAGTGCTTAAGGTCTCATCGGTTAAAGTCTGTTCTCTAGTTATCAATAATAACAGTCGGCGTATGGACTTAATCATCCTTTCCCAGACTCCACCCCTATGGCTGGATGAGAGCGGGTTAAAATGCCACTGAATCTGCCTAGCTGACAGTTCTTTGTTTATTTTCTGTTGATTCAACTGCTGCACGAATCTCCTTAGTTCAGAGACTGCACCCACGAAATTTGACCCAGTGTCACTGTAATTTCTGCAGGTTTCCCTCTTCTTCCAATGAAACGTAGCAAGGCAATTATAAACGAATCAGTATTCAAACTATGTGTCATTTCAATATGTACCGCTCGGGTTTGCAAGCAAGTAAATACACATCCATATATTTTTTCTAATGATCTTCTTCTCTTGACCACAAGGGGTCCAAAGTAGTCTACTCCCACGGCTGAGAAGCTATACCATCCTGGTTGAACTCGACAAGCTGGAAGCGGCGCCATCAACTGTCGTCCTGTATTCATCGTAAACCGCCGGCATGTCGCACACTTTCCTATCACTCTCTAAACCGTGCTGGTTCCTTTTATTATCCAATACCTTTTTCGAATCGTAGCCACTACTTGTGACGTTCCTGTGTGTCCTTGTTCCTTATGATAATGTCTAATTATCATTTCTGTCACTAAGTGTCGACTGGGCAATATTATTGGACGTTTAAAGGCATTTGGGAACTCTGAATAGATTAGTCGACCTCCAACGCAGAGTAACCCATCAAGTGTTATCGGTGATAAGCCCTTCAGATCATTGTGACTAAGTACGTTACCATTGTTTTTAAATCCACTAAGTATTTCTCCATGCACCTCTTTCTGACCCATCAATAAAATTTTACGCTTGGCGATGTCAAGCTCCTTGACCTTTAAACATCCTAGATGAACGGATCCTTCGTGACTCGGTGAACGAAGTATCATTAGGAATTCTATGAACCTTCTAAACCAGGTTACAGCTCCGACTAATTTCAAACACTCGGAGTAATAAGAGACAATATGTGACATGTCGTACTTTATATTACTCAAGTTAACCACAGCAGTTTTTCTAAACTCAATATCGTCAGGAGTAGGTTCCGGACAGTCAGTGATTGTTGTATAAAATTCGCCATGCAATAAAGTAGGACATTTGAACCAAGATTCAAGATCGGTCATTTTTTGTATACTTCCTCTACATAATAATTCACTTATATGCTTAACGAAACTCTTTGCTTGATCACAAGTGGGAATAGATATCAAGCAATCATCAACATAGAAATTATTCTTGACATCATCTACAACACAACCATCATAACCGTCAGAGAACATTTGGGCCGTCTTATTCAAGGCATTGTTTGCGCAAAATGGCGATGATGTGGCATCAAATGGATGGGATGTCAGTTGAAACTCGGATGGTTCCCTCGACATGTCTCCCTCCTGCCACCACAGAAATCTTGAGGCTCCTCGATCAGACTCAGGGACCTTCACTTGCATGAACATTTCTTCAACATCTGCAGGGATTGCAACTGCCTCCTTGTGAAAACTTATTAATATACACCTTAACTCAGCGGTGGTATCGGGTTCTTGATAAATCATATCATTTGGGGAAACCCCTGCAAACTGGGCGGCACAACCAAGGACCACTCTAAGTTCTTCTGGTTTTTTCATATTTAATACTGCATGATTAGGTAAATACCATCGAGGGCGATAATAAGACTGCAGATATATTTCAAAGACCCTCTCCGCCTAAGTCCTAGTAAAATCACTTTCAATACTTTTGATATACCTGATGTGCAGACTGACTTCCTTCGACAACATACCCTTCAAACTTTGTAATCTACGGTTTGCTACTTCATAATTATCCACTTTCATATCTGGATTCTTTTTCCACGGTAAAGAAACTACAAAATGACCGTTGTCGAAGCGCGTGCTACCTTCCACAATCTTTATAGCCGCCTTGTCGTCTACTGATAATGATTTATCACTTGAATAAGCATCTGAAAACTCTACGTCATAAGGCTTACGTATTTCGTTCTCTAATGTCTGTATCTTACTGGTATGATTAACAACTCTTTTCCTATATTCCGGGCATGATGGCTTATCATTTACGACGTTGCTTGTCGAGTCAGTGTACAGCAGAGCGTGATGTCTCCTCTCACAACTGTCAACGTTACAGAGCCTTGTCATCTTACATTCATTAACCTTATGTCCTTGTCTAAGACAGACAAAACAGATACCCTTGCTTTTAGCGTGAGACCATCGGTCTTGAACTGTAAGCGCTAAGAACTGTGGACATTTACAAATAGCATGGTCGTAAGAACACATACTGCATTTAGTTTCCGTTGTCGAACTATTCCCTTGCTCCGATTGCACGTGACAGTTTGTCTTTACGTAATGTCTTTTTCTTGAACGATTTGCTAACCGTCCAAATCTACTACAAACCACTCTCTCACGCAATGCGATAAACTGAGTGAGTTCGTGAAACGTCGGCTCTCTACCATCTTCGGTCAATTTATCCACCCAGTCCGCCCACTAGGCTTGCATAGGTTGAGGCAAGAGCCTCACTATTCTTTCCAAGGTAACTAAGGGATTTAGATCAGAGGTATAATTCATCTGTTCCAAGACCATAGCACAGTTTTCCATTTTAATAGCCGAGTTTGATAGTTGCTCCCCGTCAGTATAATCAAAATTCACAGTATTGAATAAGTCTTCTAATGTTTCTCGAGCGACTACATGAGACTGTCCGAACAAACGTTTTAGAATTTCCCTTGCTCTCTTATAACCAGAGGATGCTTCCATCATGACACAACCCTCAATAGCTCTTTTCGCCTTGCCCTTACAATAGTGCATCAAATAGAGCAAACGTTGGCTATCATCAGTGACTCTTGACGCTATATAGGTCTCAAATTGCCTTATAAATATCCAGTACCCTCTCGGCTGTCCATCGAAATAACTCAATTCAACCTTTGGTAGTTCCAGACCTACAACAGGCGCTATAGGCAAAACGCTCTTTCCTGGTAATTCAAGCCTTTGCTTCTCCTTTAAGCTAAGATTTTTTACGTCATCTGTCATCGAATTAGGACTAGAGTCACTACCATGATAATCAACACTATTCGAGCCTGAACCATGACACTTAAGGACATCAAAAGACACTTGCTTGGTAATAGGGGATTCTTCACTAACATCAACGAACTTTGAGCTTGATCTCTTTCGACGATTAGTTGGCATCATAAGCGAAACGACCAAATATTTCCAGAACGATAATCAAAATCCGCGAACGATTGCCGAACGACTTCGGCCAATTAATAATTGTTTAGAACTGTAGAATGCAAACTACGGTTTGGATAGAAGAATAGCCGACCGGGGACTTTAGATACGCGCCCTTTCCCATCGAAATCAAAACAAGCAATCGGGTAAATAGCGGTTCTATAATTCGTCATAAATTTAAATGCAAATCGTTACCTAAACAAATATTACCACCCGGCTATTCAACCAATAACTGTTCAATCAATCAAATCTAAACTACGATAAATAAAGAAGTCGATAGAAGATTGGAGAAAATTACCAGTCACAACAAATGAACGTTATTCTATCCTGACTGGATAGAACACACACAAAAGGAGGAGCAAATCAATATGGCTACCGCCAAGAACAAGTGTCAAGTAAAACAACACAGATGCAGTTCAGGAAGAAACACAAACTTAGTGAATGCGTAGGAAAAACAAAAACTATAATAAAAAAAACAAGTATTAACAAGTCAAATGTAATCCAAAGAAAACAGTGTACACTAAGGGGATCAATAGGAACAAAGTACGAGTATATACATGGAGGGATTTTCACCAACACACAAAACATTCAAAATGGATCATACAACGTGTGCGACACACCAGAGAGAGAGTAAGAATCTTTAGAAGAAGAAATGAAATGTCTGGACCACCATATTTGTAGAGTAAAGATGAATCTGGTTGTGCTTCATGATCACTTGAAACCTTAAGGGAATTCATAGGTTGAGTAGTTTTCAAGCATGTGGAGGAGATAGATTTTACTGGATCCATAGTCACGCACATGATGTTTAAAACAGTGCCCTTTAAGAATTCTTTACCACTCGCAAAATTACCACTGAAAATTTTGCTATAGTTTGAGGGCCTTAGATAAAATTGGTATTGTGCAGGATGCGTGGTATATCAGCATATTTAGCGCGTATATAGAAAACGAGAATTACATATTCTAATGTTGTGCTTGCATTATGTGCTAACAGCTCCTGATTATTGGCTTTCAATCTGTGCTTCTCTTTAATTTGATCAAAACTTATTGATTTTTATGCAACCCTCGTGAAGTGTTTCCACTTGAAATCACGTTGCTATAGGCGTCTTAGTCTACCACGATTTTCAGCTGGTATATATAACTCGTAACGTTTAATAAACCTGTGCGTTTTAAGAAGCTCACAGAAATCTAGAAAAGATTTAACGATCAGATAGAAATTTTCGATGGCATCCTCGAGATTGATACATATGAAAACGTTGTCGCAGTCCGAGAATTCGCATAGCGAGCGCTTGATTTTCAAGTCATCCTGCTCATAGTCTGTATATTGACGAATATTTTTTATCCGTTGAGGATATGTGAAATGTATAGGGAGAGCACAGATTCACTGCATACTCGTACGTCTCATCAGAATAAAACTTCCCATTTAATATAATGTCGGTTCAACGTCTTTTAATTTCTCGATTTGCATTGCAATTACTTGTTACCTAACTGTGGCTAAGATGGATCGTTTTGTGTGCATTTCTTTCGCAAATGACTTTCTCTAAGTCCCAAACGTTGAATGTATACCTACCGAATCATTACATGTTCCGCTTCAAATACTGTGCGCTTGACAACCATTATCACTACAACATCCTCTCTCCAATTGAGGGACACTACTATCCTATTATACTGATGTGACTCATAATCTTATTCACCTCTATAAGACACGCAATATTGGTCGGTATATTTGTGCATTCCACGCAATAACTGTAATTTCGTTAACCATTGTACTAATCTAGTTATTTATACGTTCAGAAACAGATAAAGTTTAAAGTGGTGTTGCCCTTGTTCTGACTATAGCTTTCACATGGACTCTGGGATAGCCATTATCGCGCCTGCGGTTCTAGTAGTATATCTGTGAGACAAATTAAGTCTTACATATACCTTCCTAACCATTAATGTTCGACTTCAAGTATTGTGCCGTTGAGATCCATTATCACTACAACACCTTCTCTCCAGAATCAACGCGATGTCGGTCTCAATCAAAATCTAGTGAGATAATGATGCCTCGGAAGTTATCAAGAAGACATTAAAAATCGTCAAAGTATTGACAAACTGGAAGACAGGCTGAAAATAAGGCATCGATATCTGATCAGAAAATGCAAGTGATAAAAATACGCTGTTCGGTCTCATTCCCAACTCTCATTTGGTGAACATTCACGCACACATTATTTGAGCGATAGACAAATTGGTATAATGATAGTGCATAATGGTTCGTTGCAACGGTATTGTAGCAAACTACATCAAAGTGTATGTCCATCACTGATGTATAACAGCCTTACGTATGAGCGGTGCAACTGTTTACTGCTTAGATTTATAGTGATGAATTGAAAGAGAATCAGTGTTGTGGTATGTGTATACGTATGATCTACGATGTATAATATGTATTGTCAGATGACAATGTAATTCATTAGACATGTCAGCTTATAAGTAACATGAATTCGTTACAAAGGCTGCGTGTTTTACTTAGAAGAGTTACTTATTTATATTGATATATTCCAGGACACACTGGTCATATAAACAGATGAAGAATTTTCATACTTTGGGATTTGAATTTTAGTAGTCCAGAATATTTTGAATCGTGAGTAAAATCCTGACTGGCCTTAACCGAATTGACACTCGTTTACATGAGAAACCAATTGAAAAGATCATACGAATAAATACTGTCAAACGTGTCATTATTAGATTGTGTGACTCATTGTAATTACATTCTGACTGTAAATGTGGTTCGACAGAACAATATCCAACACTGTTTCATGCGATGAACTAATGATAGGAGTAGCGGTAACTATTCCGATATGTCAGGTTGTAAGAGAACTGAGCGTAAGTACAAATCATCTGAACAACATTCACCTTGAATATCTGCAAACCACAACGAAGTATTCTCTTCTAAATGAAAGATAGAAGCAAATACACATTACGCTTTACTCTGCCACTCAATTGACAAATGTACTATTACAATTCTAATGGGAATGGTTGAACTATGAGAAATGCCTGAACGACTAATGAAATGATCGATTTTGTGAGTGGAAGAAAAGAATCGTCTTGCTAATAATCATCAGATTGACAGACTACTCCGCAACTGTGTGTGATTCTATGGTATCGTGTGTATTGATTATTTCCATAGTCAATATGACCTAATTCAACATTCAATGTACCAGTCTACTAAACTCTCTTCATCGGTAATGAGATGTTATTGTAAATAATAGTACACTGATATCGATTTGTGAATAACATTTTTCTATTGATCATGATTGTAGTTCTAGTGAATATCGGTGACGTGATGTGATGCAATCTGAGCACTAACTGATCACGTTCCCATTATGCATTAGAATGAAATGTCTCAGATCATGGGGTTCGAATGGATTCTCATCTGAACTCAGAAGTTCGTGATTCGATGTATGGATAAGAAGAGATTACGGATCTTGTCTAGATTGACCACAATATTATGCTTCTTTATTTCATTTAGCAGGACAACATTATAGTTTGTTTGTTTAAACTGTGATAAGAATAAGCCGTCACAAACATGGCATGGGGTTGAACTGAATGATTAGTATTGAGAAATCCTCAGTACATTCGACTAAACATCTTTCAGATTGACTGATATTTCTTCATAGTTGTGGCTGTCTACTCAGAATGCAGAATGTCTATAATTTTATCCTGTTGAATGAAACAGAGAAGCATAATATTGTGGTCAATCTAGACAAGGTCCGTAATCGCTTCTTATCCACACATCGAATCACGAACTTCTGATTTCAGATGAGAATCCATTCGAACCCCATGATCTGAGACATTTCATTCTATTGCATAATGGGAACGTGATCAGTTAGTGCTCAGATTGCATCACATCACGTCACCGATATTCACTAGAACTACAATCATGATCAATAGAAAAATGTTATTCACAAATCGATATCAGTGTACTAATATTTACAATAACATCTCATTACCGATGAAGAGAGTTTAGTAGACTGGTACATTGAATGTTGAATTAGGTCATATTATGCTTCTTTATCTCATTTAGCAGGACAACTTTATAGTTTGTTTGTTCTAACTGTGATAAGAATAAGCCGTCACAAACATGGCATGGGGTTTAACTGAATGGTTAGTATTCAGAAATCCTCAGTTCATTCGACTAAACATCTCTCGGATTGACTGATATTTATTCAGAGATCTGGCTGTCTACTCAGAATGCTGAATGTTCGTTGTTCGGAAACAGTCAGGAACAGAGTCAGTGGAAGAAGAAAATACACCTTCGTACTGAGAAGTAAATTAACAAGAGACGCATGTGATGGATAGAACATACACTACAGAAATCATGAAATCGCAGATATTGGAATCCTAAAGGTGGAAGGAAAACAGAAAATCTCATGAACATATTGCGTCGATAATTGAAAACATACATGAAAAGATTGAATAGTAACACGAAAGAACTGGAAAGGAATGTCCAGAACAGGGTTTGATGGAGAACGCTGTGGGTGGCGTTTGCGCCCCCATGAGGTGTGGCAGGCGTATGCAAGTATGTGATTGAATTAGCAAAGAGTCCAGCTCCGGAGTAGCTTGTGATCTGTTGCCTTTGAACATATTTGATTAACTCGATTCTGCTTGTGGTCATGGGATACCAGTTGATTAATATAGCCGTTAGCATGCATCAGATGAGTAGAATTTCCTCCCTCACATCTATAGAAATGATGTTAATAAAGCGTGAGTGTTTACATAATGTGATTATGTCAGTCGGTTGGATGAATGTGAATATCGCTATTTTGATTTTCCAATGAAGTTACTCAGTTTCGAGTAAGGCTTATCAAGAGACTGATTGATTGATACTTATAACGTCAACGTGAGCTTCATAATGAACCATTCACCACACACTACACCGTGTCAATAACGTCACCATTTCGTGTTACAAATCATGTTCTTCTTATTCGAAATGAATTTTAAGCCACAATTATACCAAGTATCATGCCAAACAAAATAAACCTCTTCGAATATAAACTCAACTACTGAATATCAGTAAATAATATAACACCTTCAATAAGATATAAGATGAAACGAGATTAAGTCAAATATTGTTAGGTACATTTAGCTCTTGATTGTTCATCAATAAATCAAGTGATTGTGTGTAATTCTTCAACTGTAGTTTTTGACCAGCAATGCGAAAGAGGGATAGCAATCCAAATACATATCCGACAAACAAAAACGAGACAGATAATCAGAAATTGTTGGCTAAACTATTCACAAATTAACACCAGCAACAGATTGACCATTCCTAAACGTTAGTCGAGGTCTTCATAATCCAGTCGACCAGGAGAAGAGAGAGAACGGGAGAGGGTGAAAAGACTTGTCTGACTCCGGTTCTCACATTGAATGCATCACTCAGCTGTTCTCCATGCACCAGAGTGCATTGTAATCCGTCGTTGACAGGTATACGGATGACTGTATGTGCTGATTTGATATCCGGAGTATTCATTGCAGCTGTATTGTAATCCGTAGAGATACTGGAGAGAATTTTAGTGTTTCTATCACACTCAATATGGGGTCAGTGTGTAGATCCAGCGGTTAAGGACTAAAGGTGATTGACGTATTTCAGCAAGTATCATGCTAAACCAAATAAACATCTCCGAATATAAATTCAAGTGAATATAATTAGGTGATATAGCACATTCAATAAGACACTATTATTATTAATGACTTTATTCAGTATTATATTTTTGGTACAATATAGAATTCTCAGAACAGCGTATTTCAGCAAGTTTCTCACACACAAAAAAGGAGAAACAAAGACAAAAAACGTCTGAAAGTAACTTTACAATAATTTCAGTTTACAGACATGTTAGGAATGTCGGTTATTGATTAGAATAACTCTGAAACTCTGTTCATCACCGAGTATATTTGTTATGTAAGGTATTATAGAACTTTTATACTTTTGCTTGTGTGCATAGATTTTAATGTAATTACGTCTCGTTTTACCAGAAGATATACAATGCGAAAGATAAGGTTATGGGAGATGGTTATTATCTGATAAAATAACACCTGCCAGGAGTTTGCATGAATTTAGATGTCTATCCACAACCATATTAATAATGACCTCGAAAGATTCACCACACACCTTGCTGATTGTCTTCAGCACTTTCTGAAATACAGCAAAGTCTTTTCTGAAAAGTCCGGGAGAGAATTGTAGCGTGGTATCGAGTCGTGATAGACTAGGAACACCACTACATGAAGGTTGCGTACAGAACATCCATAAAATTCCCCGGAAGCCAAATATCAGAAGGCAGTTAATGGACCTAGTCGAGATATATTTGCTGGCGATCTCGTGATATCGATTTATATATCAATATAGATGGGCTTTTAATGTCTAGAAGCTCCAATCAACAATTATGACCTATACTAGGACGGAGCATTGCTCCTAGGTTTAGTGACGTGTTCGTGATAGAGATCTACGGAGGGAATACTAAACCGGCAGAATTCAACTAATTTCCTGCGGACACAATTTCTGAAATAAAAGAAGTGACTGACGTGGGTCATTTAAGTGGTAAGTTTGATAAATACATAGCTATTAGGTTGAGGGCTGTTATATGTGACGCACCTGCTCGTTCATCTGTTAGGTACACGGCAAATCATAACGGTGAGACAGGTGGCGATAGGTGTGCTGTACTTGGGAGACGACTGGAGGGTAAGAGGACCTTTCCAAATGACCTATATACTTTAAGAACGGACGACACCTTCCGTCGTCAGACTCAATCTATTTACCATCAAGAACATTCTTTTATGGAAACGCTTTCTATTAATATGATTTTAAATTTTCTTTTAGATCCTATGCATATGGTGTACCTAGGTGTCACAAAAAAGCTGGCTAATTTATGGATAGATTTAGCACGCAGAAGACTGCTGAACTTGAACTCAATCAGGGACATAAATAATTTAATATCAGGTTGCGTGGCAAGTACTCCTTCCGACTTTCCGCGTAAATGCCGTACACTAGACTTTGTATCGGCATGGAAATCTTCTGAATGTGGGTTGTTCCTTCTGTATTTAGGTCCAATGATTCTTCAAAAAACATTGCCATAACCTTTGTATCTTAAGTTCCGGCGTTTAGCGTTATCCATGTATCTCCTTGCACATCCGAAATTACATAGTACTGTTGTGGAACCCGCCAGGATAGATTTACAAAACTTTCTTAAGGAATACGAATGGTTTTATGGGTCTGAAAACTTAGTTTACAATGTGCATTCGTTACAGCACCTCCCTGATGACGTTCATGCACATGGACCATTAGATAACTTTTCAGCCTTTCCATTCGAGTCTTATATGAGACAAACTAAGGGTTCTGTGCATAGTGGGTTTGCAGTAGCTAAGCAAGCAGGCTCACCGTTATGCTGAAAAAATGTCCTGCTGTAATAGACTTCAAATTGGCTGTCTAACAAATACTACCACAATAGGCGATAATGATGTCTCCAATAAACAAGTAATTATGTTTAAGAATAGTAGAAAAACTTAACTTAGGCCTGATAACGTAGTAGTAGTAGTAGTAGTAGTAGTAGTAGTAGTAGTAGTAGTAGTAGTAAACGGACAGCCTGGTTTAGTCACTGATATAAAGGAGGATGGACTACTAAAATTTAGGTCTTTCACTTACCCACGCAATTACTTTGAAGATCCTTTCCCATCTAGTTGATATAGGAATCTTTATGTGCTCCGTACTTAGCCATGAACACACATGGGTATCGGTTAAGGACATTGATTGTAAATGTATTGCCATAAATTGTATCAATAATCTAGTTATAATCCCATTGTTGCATACTTTAATGTAAATGTATTCTGTTTCATTAGTGTTTAATTCATGATGATAAACCATTTAATTACGCCTTATGTTATTGTTAACCTGCTAACAAGAAATACGTCATTGTTGACGTCCCTAGCAAGAAACAACTTATGGTAGCAGCCAAGAGGTGGATTGTCGGCAAAGAACTTTTCCTTTTTCCAACGGAGCTGGTCGATATCCACCTGCAGAATTGCGATAGACCAGATGACAACTGGTTAGTTCTGAAATGTAATGCAATTCACGAATTAGGTAAGTAACAAACATAGAAACTATAATTCACCATAGATTCTCTGCAGTCTGCCAAAGATCTATTAGTTTGTTTACAATAGCAATGGCAATAGCCATGTACAATATCCGAAGTTCCGGTTGTTTGACAAATTCGTCTCGCCAATTGCCAAGTACGTTTCATTACTGTTTAGATGTTCACGAATTATTTCGATGCAATTAGAGATATCACTTAAAACATCAGAATCTAAGCATGTCGGTGGTGCTATAGCGGACCAGTAAGTCATCGGCATCATCAAGTGAACTTTTTCAACTTTGATAGGTTGTACAAAATGATGCAGAAAATGTCCTCAGTCATTACGGACTTAAGTATTAATGTGAAGTAATTACTATCTAAGTCCAATGAACGCGAACAACCGTATCAATTCGATTGCGGAATACCGAGTCAGCAGTTCCCTTTGTCATCTGAAGAGGAACTGCAGATGCTGGACACTGGTTTGCAGCAGAAAGAAACCAGAGACAGATTTGTAAGTCATCAACGTTAATTTAATAATTTATTCGTATTGCAGATGGAAATGGTTACGAGGTTATCGGGTGATGATCTGAAAACATCAATGCGGTATGTTCTGTCGTACCTCTTGACACCTGAGGTTGCCGGTAACTTCACGTCACTTGGCACTTCTTCGAAACGAGCACTTCAAAAACACCGGTTTTACGGCTGCATACGAAGTAGCCCATATTTAGTATTTAAACTTTAGGTGGGTCAACAAATCGCTTTCTATCATCCTCCGTCAACGAAAAAGACTTTGCAAAGCTGTACGACATGGCGACACAAGGTTATTTTCATGATGTCAGAGACAAAGTGATAAAGCGTAAAGGAAGGAAAGAAGGGCAGGTATGTACTAATTTAAAGTGATAACTTCCCTACGGCCCTATAGTTACAATCAACAGTGTTACCGGACATAACCGTAAGTTTAGCTTAAAGTATTTGGCTCTGCCATGACATGTCATTCAGATATCGTAGTGACTTCTCTTGTTTTTTAAACTTCAGAATTCACAGGACGACTGTTTTCATTCTCCATAGCCGAACGAACGTGGCTAAAGGCAATAGTCCGTGCAATGTTTTTTATGTTCTACTTAATTTTTAATAAACATTATTCATACAGTAGAACTGCCTTGATGTTCGTATTGAAGATTCTCACGTTGATATTGGTTGAAAGTTGTTTCGAGTTCCATATATTATTCAATTGTAGGAATGTGGCCCTCGCTTTACCAATCCATGCATTTACGTCTGCATCAGATCCTCCTTGTTCATCGATGATGCTTCCCATGTATGTGAAGGATTCTACATCTTCCAGAGTTTCGCCATCAAGAGCGATTGGATTGCTGTTCTCCGCTTTGAATTTGAGGACCTTGGTTTTCCCTTTGTGTATGCTGAGGCCTACTGATGCAGAGACTGCTGCTACACTGGCTGTCTTCATCTGTATCTGTTCGTGTGTACGCGATAGGAGGGCTAGGTCATCTGCGAAGTCAAAATCGTCTAATTGATTCTGAGCTGTACATTGTATTCCGTGTCTTCCTTCAGATGTCGAGGTCCTCATAATCCAGTCGACCACCAGAAGAAAGATGAAGGGAGAGAGTAGACAGCCTTGTCTGACTCCAGTCCTTACTTGGAATGCATCTGTAAGCTGTCCTCCATGCACAACCTTGCACTGTAGTTCGTTGTATGAGTTCCGGATAATATTGACAATCTTCTCAGGAATTCCGTAGTGTCGAAGAAGTTTCCATAACGTTCTCCTATCTACACTATCAAATGTCTTTTCATAATCAATGAAGTTGATGTAGAGTGATGAGTTCCAATCAACTGATTGTTCGTCGATGATCCGTAGTGTTGCAATATGGTCTGTGCACGACCGATCCTTACGGAATCCAGCTTGTTGATCTCGAAGTTGGGTGTCTACTGCGTCGTTCATCCGGTTCAGCAACACTCGTTTAGTGGCCTGCCTTCTTTGTACCTGACCGGTCTCTCTGATTTACCATATTTCTCTGCTAGTTTTTTCGTTGTATCGTAAAGCTGTTTCATATTTCCTTCTCTTGTAGCATTTTCCGCCGTCGTCGCTAATTCTTCCACGTATTTCTGCTTGTCGGCTCTAACGCTCATTTTCACTTGGTTGTTTGCTTCTATGTACTCAGCTTGTGCTTGGACTGCCTTTACTCGTGTTCAGCTGTTGTTATTTGCTGTCTTCTTGTTCTTCCTTTCCTTGATCTTGTCCAGTGTTTCTATAGAGATCCATTCCTTATGATGGTGTTTCTTTATTCCCACAACCTCTCGACACGTTGAAGTTAATGCTTCTTTGATACCTTTCCAGTTGTCGTCCACAGTCGTTTCTTTTTCCTTGAGTAGATCCTGTAAGGTTTGGAACCTGTTGTTGGGAGCTATCTTGAATTCATTGAGTTTGTCAGTATCTCGAAGGAAGGCTGTATTGAACCTTTGTAATGCTGTTTGTTCAGTTCTTCTTTAGCTTAAGTTTTAAATTAGCTACAACTAGGTGGTAATCTGAAGCTATGTCAGCTCCTCTTCTGGTCCTCACATTTTCCATTGTCCGTCGGAATTTTTATTGATGCAAATATGATCTATCTGGTGCATTTCGTGCTACCATGAACAGCATTAGACAACTCCCTGAGTGTGTGGAGCATTTTCCTCTTCGTGACCGGAGTATAGCAGCATCTCTCCTGTATCTAGCCTTTGTTGTCCAGCTCGAGTCCAATGGGTTTCACTGATTCCCAGTACTACCAAGTTGTATCTCCTCATTTCCATTGATATTTTACTGGTCTTTCCGGTCTCCCACACTGTTCGGACATTCCATGTACCTATAAAAATTGGTGCTCTGGTTGTTAGAAGGGTCATCGACCTCGTGACTTACGAAGGAACTCGGCTTTCACCATGAAGCGTCATAATTCTTCTAAATGAAGAACTTCTAACTCTCAGGGCCCAGTGTAAATGGTTTGAATTATTTTTTTCGGTAAGCGTTTTGTTAGCTAGTAAGTTTTCTACGGGATTAGATCGCTAACCCCATGCCCAACCCTCATTCCTTACCCGGGCTTGGGACTTACAGTAACTCTAGAAGAGCTACAGGTGGAGTTTAGTAGTTGTTACTACATGTTTACAACAAGATAGAGAAGAAAACATGCAGCATTAAATGATTGTCGAAATGGTTTCCCTCTTTTCATCAGTTGGTTTGCAAATCGATTTCACTCCGAAATCTGTTTTCTCTGTATTGTTATAGTACTTACTAGTAGTCCGAAGATTTACTTAAAGGTGAAATAGTCAACTACAGGTAAAATCTGATAAATTTAATAAATGATAACAATAGTGACTTGATAGTAACTATGTTAAACACTCATTTAGGATAATACATGTGGCTTAAGCCACATATTAGTCAGCAGATATCGGCCTTATTAGCTCACTGCACGTCCAGTTGTTGTTTATTTCAATGACTGTCAAACGACAACCTTTATGAGGTCGCTTACCCCATGCCGTGGGTTGGAATCCCGCGAGACGTGATCGTGTATTCGCAGTGCTGGGTAGTCCCACAATAGAACGAAACGGCCATCCTGTTCCTTCAAGTTTTCCATAGTCGTCTAATTTCAATTGACTCATGATCTCAACCATTGAAACTGATTCAATGTAGTCAAACTACTTGAGATGTTTAAGTAGTATAACTCGGTATATGGAAATCAGTGATGTTGATACATTACTTATTGGGCATACAGAATAATGGTTTCTTTTAACATGACAATAGATTTTCCCATCAGTTATTATTTAAATACACAATAATGACACCAAACGGTCAATTATTCGAAGGAATTCTCCATGTTTACTATGAATTTGTAGGTAATGAGGGAGATTATTCTAGATTTTACTATACTCTAACTTCTCCCATTACTTATGGTGACATATATTCAGTGATTTTTGTAACAACAAAAATAAAAACCACATTTTTTCTCTAATTTGTCACACTTTATTTGTAACCACATTTTATCCAATATCTGTTGTTTTGCTGTATCACTTGTTAAAAAGACGATAATAATTGTTCCGATGAATGATAAACACTTCTACTACCGGGTTGTTTAAAATATAGAACACTACCTACGCCGTTTGTTCTTCTGTTTTATTGGCCACCGTTTTGATTGAAGACTATAATAGTATTATAACATCATTATAGGCCTTCTGACTCAACGTTGGACTTTTGGCACGGATTACTATTGTATAATACTATTGGACTACATCTTCCTCATTACGTCTTTGGTGCAGTCACTTGCAGAGGAACACCTGTCAACCAAGTGAACTCAGTTTGTGGTCGTTGTCCTCACGAGGCAGTTAACAAGTAACATTCATCCTATAGTAACTGTTAGCGTCTGTTTGTTTAATATACCTTTTGTATTGCTAACTGTATTTTATTACCTTTGTTTTTACTAACGGACAGACATCTAGGTTTCTTAATCAGTAATTTGTTTTGGTATATCATTGTTAACCTAGTGTATCAATATAATTTGTGTAAGCTCCTTTTGTTTGGGGACCACCACAAATTTGGTGAGCCCATAAAATTTTTTTCTCTCTCTCAACTACTTTTGAGTTCACTTACAGACATTACGGCGTTATTTTACCCTTGGTAGTATTTAAATTTTCTTATATTCGTGATGTACTCATCCGAAACTGAAGGCATTAGCCAGGATAACATTTCAGCAGAGCTACATGCTCTAAATTTGATAAATGTGCCCCCATTCAGCCGATTAAATCCTCGCATTTGGTTTGCGCAAGTAGAAGTACAATTTCAGCGTCGCAACATACGCTCACAGGCATCTAAATACTCTTTTGTGCTTGGATTACTACCCACTGAAGTTGCATCTGAGGTGTCAGATTTGATAGATAATATTCCTGCACCTAATCCATATGATCAATTGAAGCAGGCAATTATTCAATGTACCTCATTATCTGATGAAAAGAGATTACAGCAATTACTACACGAATGTGAGCTAGGCGACAAATCACCGTCTCAATTATTACGACACATGAGACAATTAGCTGGCCCTTATAAATTTGATGACGCCTTCCTCAAGGAGATTCGGCTACAACGTTTGCCAACAGTAGTTAGGCAAATTCTTTGCGCCTCTAGCCAACCATCAGATTTAGAAAGTCTTGCTAGCATGGCGGATAAAATTTTAGAAGTTACACCCTGTACTACACCTTACGTACAGGCAATATTAGAAAATTCGAACGATAAGCAAACTCCCACCATAGCATCGTTAACTGCTGAACTAGGCGAACTACGAGCGCAACGTGAACGAACTGTCGCCACTCTTGAAAATAAACTGGATGCATTACAATTATTAATCTCCAACTTCACATCTACAAGACCTCGCTCTAGTTCTCGAGGGAGTAAGAATCGAGATAACTCAAAAGGAAACAAAAACGACGACAACATATGTTGGTACCATAAAAAATATGGTGACAAAGCTAGGAAATGTGTTACGTCTTGTAAATTTTTCAAGTCATTTTCCTCACCAAAACGTGTCAACCAAACCATGGTAGCGACAAATGTTTCTGGTCGTGCGCCTACTCGTCTTTTCCACGTTCTTGATAAAACTTCAGGGTACAAATTCTTAGTAGATACTGGAGCTGAAGTTAGTGTCATCCTAGTTACCTTAGCCAATAAACCTATTGCTAAGAGTGGAAAATATACCCTAAGGGCAGCTAATAAAACCGAAATAAAGACATTTGGCGAACAATTTCTAACATTAGACTTGGGAATTAGACGTAATTTAACCTGGGTGTTTATTATTGCGGATGTCCGTCACCCTATACTAGGTGCAGATTTTCTCAGTTTCTACAACCTACTAGTTGACGTTAAGAGAAGAAAACTTATTGATTCCTGCAAGAACCTTCAAATCCAGGGAATTCAGTCGGACTACCACATACATAGTATTAAAATTGACACTCCAGGGAACGACATATTCGCCACCATTCTATCTAAATTTCCCAAAATAACGAAACCAGACTACAGTGAAAACACTGTCCAACATTCTGTAGTACACCGGATCATCACAAAAGGTCAACCAACTTCGGCACGTCCACGCCGATTACCACCAGACAAACTGAATGTTGCAAAAGCTGAGTTCGATCATATGATGCAGCTAGGCATAATACGTCCGTCAAGTAGCCCCTGGGCATCCCCACTCCACATGGTGCCCAAGTGAGACCAAGATTGGCGACCTTGTGGTGATTATAGATCATTGAACAACCTAACATTACCGGATCGCTACCCAATCCCTCATTTACATGATTTTTCTCTCACTTTACATGGCAAGCAAATTTTTTCTAAAATTGATCTTGTGCGAGCGTACCACCAGATTCCAGTAGCATCCGAGGACATAGCAAAAACAGCCATCATTACTCCATTTGGTTTGTTTGAATTCCTAAGAATGCCTTTTGGATTAAAGAACGCCGCACAAACATTTCAACGATTTATGGATGAGGTCACTAAAGGCCTAGATTTTGTTTTCGTGTATATTGATGATGTCTTAATAGCTAGCAGTTCGATCCATGAACACGCTGATCACCTACATCAATTATTCGAAAGATTCCAGAAATATGGCATAGTGATTAATCCATCCAAATGTATTTTCGGAGTTGAGAGTTTAGAGTTTTTAGGTCACTTGATCGACAAACGTGGAATTAAACCTTTGGATACAAAAATAGAAGCCATCAAGAGTTTTCCAGAACCAGACTCATGGAATAAACTTCGACGTTTCTTGGAGATGATCAATTTTTATCGTCGCTTTATTCCACATTGCTCAGACATCCTACAACCTTTGACGGAAGTGTTAAAAGGTAAAGTCAAAAAGTTCACATTACCCTCCCAAGCGAAAGATGCCTTTTCTGCAGCTAAAACAGCAATCGCTTCTACTACCATGCTGACCTACTTAAGCCCTGACCCGGAAGCAACACTAATCCTGTGTACAGATGCATCACAGGCAGCAGTAGGTGCAGTACTACAACAGCGAGTTAATAATGAGGTCAAACCACTTGCCTTCTTTTCAAAGAAGCTAGAACCAACCCAAACTCGATATAGCACTTTCGGTAGATAACTATTGGCTATTTATCTAGCTGTTAAACATTTCAACCATTTACTGCAAGGCAGAGACTTTGTGATACTCACTGATCACAAACCTTTAACCTATGCCTTTAACGCGAAAAGTGACCGTTATTCCTCTAGAGAAATGCGACAATTGGATTATATTTCCCAATTTTCGACCAACATACAGTTTATAAAAGGTGAGTCAAATGTTGTTGCGGATACTTTGTCACGTTTCAACGTCGATGCAATTTCCTTCACCAAAGGAATCGATTTATCAGACATGGCACGTTTGCAGACAGATGATCCCGACCTTGATGCTTGTAAACAAAGTTCGAGCTTGTCCTTAAAAAGTGTTCCTATACCGCATTCTGACTCTACTATCATTTGTGATACTTCTACTGGAACTCACAGACCTTTTGTGCCAATAGTGTACAGAAAAAGAGTTTTTGATTGTCTTCACTCACTATCCCATCCAGGGATTCGTGCTACTGTGAAACTGATTGCTGAAAGATTTGTTTGGCCAAAGATGAATGCAAATATAAAAAAATGGACCAGGACTTGTGTACAGTGTCAGCGCAGTAAAATACATAGACATACGATTACAACACCGTCAGCATTTAGTCTACCCGATCATCGTTTTCAACATGTTCATGTTGATTTAGTTGGTCCTCTTCCTCCATCTAACGGATTCACTTACATTTTTACTGCAGTGGACCGTTTTACTAGATGGCCAATTGCATGCCCAATAAAAGATATCTCCGCGGAAAATGTTGCTGCTGTATTCCTCGACAGATGGATCGCTAATTTTGGTGTACCTTCTACAGTTACTTCGGACAGAGGTTCACAGTTCCAATCTCACCTCTTCAATGAATTCACCCGCATTTTAGGAAACCATCACATCACTACAACAGCATACCATCCAGCAGCGAATGGACTAGTGGAACGATTCCACAGACAACTAAAAAGCTCATTGATGGTACAACCTGATGTTTCTAGATGGAGTGAATCTCTACCTCTTATTTTACTAAGCATACGTTCCACAATTAAAGAAGACCTACAATGTACTCCTGCACAGCTCGTCTATGGAGCTAATTTAACCTTACCGGGACAGCTAGTGACGCATAATGGCAAACCCGTATGTACGGATCCCACTTCTTTTTGCGAAAGACTAATGAGCCATATGAATAACATTAAGCCTGTTGCACCTCGGCCAGTTGTCTTAAAAGAGCAAGTTAGCAAGCATCTAAATACGTGTAAATTTGTATTTGTTCGTGTTGACTCAGTAAGACGCCCTCTACAACATCCTTATGAAGGACCATATGAAGTAGTTGAGAGGCAAACAAAATATTTCACAATCAATAAGAACGGAAAAAAAGAAACAGTTTCAATCGACCGGATAAAACCTGCTTTTATAGAATTTGAAACACATGACAACCGAAAGCCGTCTAAAGACAGCAGAGATCACACAACGCAGCTCCCAGTGTCTCCAAATAATTCGTCACCAACTCCGACGAAATCAATATTTCGTAAAACAGACGGTTTTAAGGTTACAGTTCCCACAAACTTAAATCCTAGTTCCGACACTTTACCTTCTACGAAAACAACTCGTTCACGAAGACATGTACACTTTCCTAAACATTATGTTGAATTAATTACTTAACCTTTATTCTGTCATTACCTGTAATGTGATTAAATATCTATATTAGCAGAGTTACTAATAACATTTTTTTGCAAGCATTTTTAAAGAAATTCTTGTGTACTACTAATTTTGAGAAATTCATTATGTTTTTCTCTACATGTGTATGCGTTTCATATGATGTTTAATAATAATTGTGCAAATATATACAATTTCGTTGGACTCGTTCAGTTTATCACTAATTGTTTACACAACTTATACATATATTTACACTTTTCAGTGAACTCTCAATTTAATTACTGTTATAACTAATGATATTATTATTATTATTATTATTATTATTATTGTTATTATTATACACTTCGTTATTCTTGTTAAACTTTTTATATACATTAAAGTCTCTTTACTACAAGAGAAACATTTTGTTCTTGAATATATACACACGTATGATTTTTTTTTAAAAAAATAATAATATTTGTTTACCCTTTTCGTTGTGTAATTTTCTCCTACCTTCAAAGCATTTAAAGTTTTACGTCGGGCATACTTCCACCGACGCATGCCCTAGGGGGGGAGTTATATGGTGACATATATTCAGTGATTTTTGTAACAACAAAAATAAAAACCACATTTTTTCTCTAATTTGTCACACTTTATTTGTAACCACATTTTTATCCAATATCTGTTGTTTTGCTGTATCACTTGTTAAAAAGACGATAATAATTGTTTCGATGAATGATAAACACTTCTACTACCGGGTTGTTTAAAATATAGAACACTACCTACGCCGTTTGTTCTTCTGTTTTATTGGCCACCGTTTTGATTGAAGACTATAATAGTATTATAACATCATTATAGGCCTTCTGACTCAACGTTGGACTTTTGGCACGGATTACTATTGTATAATACTATTGGACTACATCTTCCTCATTACGTCTTTGGTGCAGTCACTTGCAGAGGAACACCTGTCAACCAAGTGAACTCAGTTTGTGGTCGTTGTCCTCACGAGGCAGTTAACAAGTAACATTCATCCTATAGTAACTGGTAGCGTCTGTTTGTTTAATATACCTTTTGTATTGCTAACTGTATTTTATTACCTTTGTTTTTACCAACGGACAGACATCTAGGTTTCTTAATCATTAGTTCGTTTTGGTATATCAGTGTTAACCTAGAGTATCGATATATTTTGTGTAAGCTCCTTTTCTTTGGGGACCACCACATACTCCCATTAGCTAAAGTTTTCGCCCTCCAGATTTAGAAGGAACACAACAATCATTTTATCTATCTATCTATTATCAAGAATGCTGTGCTACTGCTTACCTAGACATAGATCTCAAGCAACAAATAGTTCGTTAGTTCTGGTCAACAAAGTTTAAAGCTTGAAAGAGTAACTGTTTTACCATACGTCTTTTTGCTTTCACGATAATATACATTTCACATTAGTAATGTAGTGAACGACAACACACAAGTATGAACAACCAAAATCCAATGTTAGCCACCATCTATCTTTGTGTATAATGCTTGTTACTGAACATAACATCAAAGCAATACTGACAGTATGCACATATGTCAATGAGAGACTGATCGATTGTAGTCCCAAACATCAGTGGGAAGATTCATGTCAACAATATCAAGTGAATTTAATATTACTTTTGATTCATACAACTTTTCTCATTTGTAAACAATTGAATGAATAAGGAACAAATATCACAGCAAATGAACACGAACTCTCTATGGTCTGTTATATTATTAGTCACTAAAACAAAACAAGTGTACACAATACTTCACTATGGAAACGTCTGGAATAAATTGAGTTCAAATGTGAAGATTGGGATAATATGAAAATATCATAGTGTGGAAAATATTGACATTGATATAAACAGTTCGATCTGCACATTGAATGAATGCACATTTTGTATGTCTTACAACATTCAATAAGAACAATCATCATAACAGTCACATAATATTGATAATGATATTTGTGTTCACTGAACTATCAACAATGATGAGCGAAAGGTAACAGACTTCCAGGACTAATTATTGTTTACGTAGTCCGTTTCATTATCAACATGAAATATGTGAATTTGACCTACATGATCCTGTTGTGTTCGGTTGACCGTAGTTAGCTCTACACTAAGTGACGTGTTGATCTACTCATGATTAGTAACGTTTGTTTATAAGTTGGATTGTTTGCGAGTTGATAAGAATTCTCTTACAGTACTGATTGTTCAAACTACTTTGATTATCTGTGTGACATGAAATATTCATAAGGGATTAAGTAAACGTCTTAATGTGTACAACAACTATATTGATGTCTTCATGAGATAAACACAAATGATGCTTAACAAACATGTTATGAAAAAGGTTTATCAAGTGGAAAATAACCTTCAGTATGGAGCATTCATATCTGGTGTTTCGCACGTCATGTTTAATTCCAGCTGATAATTGCTTCGTTTTTGTATTCAACAGAATGAACCTTATTATTTGAAATGCTACCTGGTGCATAAGGGAATCCGTAACTGGTGGTTATCTTCCACATCCAGTTATTAAACTCAATTCACTTGACTTCCACAAATGATTACCGATTTCCTCCGTCATAGAATTCGAATTGTCCAAATACAGTTGATATTAAGTAGATGAACTAATGGAATTCAGTGAATGGATTCAATGACATTTTCATCGTTATTAAATACTGTAATAGTGATAATTGACTATTCATTCATTAGATAGATAGAATATTGACTTCGTCATTAGAAATGGTTGAATTACTTAACGAAATCATAGAACAGGTTAGTTAATAAGAAAACAATCTGATTTGTTTCGTTAAGACACATAGATTTGTTTTGAAGTTGTACTGACGCATTCATTTCTACTTTGATCAGTGAACATCCTCTCACGAATTCGTAATACACAGTTATCTATAGTGATTACTTCTGTACCATTCCATATAAAGTATCAGTTTAACTAAGCGACATCTCTTAGCTTTCAACCATCAGGGTAAGCGAAAGTTAGTTGGTAAAATGTTTTTGTGAGTAAACAAGCACATAACCAACCAAATCAGACGGGTTATAAGAAGCAGGAAACATCGAAATGTTGACATACAGCATTTCCATTTACAGTTGTTCAGCCTACATACAAAGAACGAGAAGGCGAACGAGTAGTTTAGAGGCAACATCTATAAATGTGAGTCTGGTAGACACTTAATCAAAAAGCATCACTTCCCTCAAGATTACACCTACATCTTGCTGATGACGGTGTATTGAAATGAAATCTAGGTTTGGGTTTCCTCAACGACTTACTGGAACAATCACATTACATGTGTATATTCATAGTGTACAAGATGTGTCGATTTCGACCACAGAAACGAATCATATTATCAATGAATAGAAATATATGGTGTCTTATCTGGAATTCATACGCTGTAGAGACTCCATTCAATTATTGAGTTTATCGGGTCAATAAAATCATTCATTATTTTCATTTCAAAGTGCTATCACGTAATTGTTCTCAATAAACTAACAGTCAAATGAGTTTGTTCTATTCTTAACCAAATCACTTATTCTGTTGTTTTGTACAACGTTTACTTAACCAAAGTCCAATGAAACAAAAGTAACCACTCATCAGTTAATACTAATGATAATGCAAAGCAATCGATGAATTTCGTTATAAATTTGTATGGTTTTATTGTATGGATCATCAATAATACTGAACATTCGAATTATTCCATGTAAGTTTATCAATTTTTCTATCAAACTGTATGAATTAAGCATGAGTTTAGATTTGTTGATAAGTTGTGTTCGAAGTACCATTGATCTCCTACCAAGAAGTCCACTTATCGACTTAGAATACTCAGATGACATAGTCCTGTTTGGTGAAGACGTTGATAAAATACAGAGTATTTCGGTAGCAGTGAGCAACAACGCCATGGTATTCGGGATGCTCTTCTCTCCCTCTAAATGCAAGTTGTTGCTTCAGGACTGGCCTGTGTCAACAGTTGAATGCAAAGCTTTCCTTGATAACAATACCGTATGGAAACGAAGAGAGATAAGAGGAAAGCATTACACCATAATAAGTGACCTTTGACATTGTTTTCATTACGGAATCTCTAATAGTACAAACTTCATGGTATTACATTAAGGTGTTTGAGTGCAGTTCGTGTTTCTGGCTAAAGTTAGCAACTTGACATTTGATAGGATCAGGTAAGAGAACATTAACAACAGACTATCGTTAATTGAAATGAAGAAACTCATTCATTTCAAGACGGTATGAGGAGGTAGACATTCTCATTCCTAATTCATACATCGGTATCATTAAAATAGTTAACAAGGTGTTTTCCATAGAAGATGGGCGGGCGATCATGCTTCGATCGTATGACATTCACTTTTTACTCATAATTATATCATAGTAAAAGAAATAGCTTAATGTAAGCAACAAAAACATACTTCTATTGAGAATTATTTATTTGGATGAATGCAATAGTCATTGGTAATCTTCTTCACTGGATTAAGTGCGATAACGTTAATGACTTTAAGTCACACCTTATTCAGTGAGCAGCTAACATGAATCTGATGAGATCAATTTTCATCGACTTTCAGTCTTTGTTATTAATCTCGTCAAGATGATACAGCAAACTAGTCAGATGGAATTCTGATTCTGTCCATGAATCCATACTTGATGAAATACAATGATTGAGGATATAAATAGGCATGTGAATGAACATTTAAGATTTTATGTAATCCATGAAATTGATTATCTCCATTACTGTATTATTGTGAATTCTTACTTATTTCAGTTGAAATTCGAATTAGTGATTGTGGAAGGTGAATTGTTCACAAATCTTCATTGAAGTTACTTAAAAGATGTCAACATTCGCATTTGATGATGTGTTGGCGGTAACCAATCAGAACAATTCTACTTGCATGTAAGACATTTATCATTCCATTTGACAGACTTAGCTTCCAAAGGCTTCAAAGTCCAATTGTTCTCAGTGGTATCATATTAACGTAAGTAATATATATTTTAAATACACTCATTCCCCAGAAACCCTAACGACAATTTTCCATGTATTACTATTACGTATTATTCAATGAATTGATTAATACACTTTGATGAGAAATTTGATCCATGTTTGACAAGAATATTATGATTGAGGAAGTGAAATAAAGTTTATTTCTTTCCCGGTGGAAAGCATTGTTATTTTGTGTTACATCCCATGACAATAAATGACCGTATTGAAATGTATATATGTATTTATTTCAACTCACAAATATTAGTACAAAGAGTCAGAGAATACATATGATACTGTGCGGGTGACTAGACCGGAGCATGTGGTTTTCTTAAGGGGTGGGCCACACCTAGAGTCACAAGGCAACGTCAGCAGACCCAATCTCATGGTAGCCGATGACCAACAATTGGTTAATATGCCATTTGTTTCCTTAGGATTCTGGAGCCCATGTACATCACTGATTTGGAATCAGGGTTTGCCAACTTGCCTAAATGCATTCGGCATGTGAAGTAACCCGGTAAAATCGGTGGACATTTGCTTTTTGTCCTCTCAATTTCGTAAGCAACATCACCTCCACAATAAGACAGTGAGCACATCTTCTATGGTAGTGCCTGCATATGCATGTCCATGTGAGAGCGTTTCGAGAGGCAGAGCTAATTCTCTCCACCATCGATCGAACCAGGGCGTTTGGGAGGTGAAATGAAATATTCAAGAGATCATTCCTTCTCCACTTATCGGTTATCTTGACAAGTTTTACAAACTCTGGAAAATGTTGAACTGAGTGGTAGGTGAGGAACGTGTTCAACCATTTTATGCATACATATTGTGTAGAACATTTGATGCATATTACTATGCTCTGTTGTATCTGTGAGTTTAGTATGTCGCACACATTTTTTCTTTTATATTTCAGATTTATAGGTTTACTTATTGGATTAGCAATCATATTTATTAAGAAACTACATTCTACATCCATAATGAACACTGTCTTCATGGTTATAACGGTCAGTTGAATATGGTTTGAATAGTACATTCATGATAGTTTCATCCAACTATCGATTGAATTTAGTTCAGGGTTGTTTGTTCGATAATACATCAATGTTGTCATGTTCGTTTGATAACGGTTATCAGGATCAAATGATCTTTGAAGGTTGACTTGAGCAGATGATTTTGAACGTTGTATTTTATTTTAAGATGACATCATGTGTAGAGACCGAGTTTCTATAGTTTCACTGATTTCATAACAATGTTGATGTATATTGATGATCCGGTCGGATCATGACCTATTACTTGACTGATAACTGGCGAAAATAATATAACATTAGAAGGTATCTGTCTGTCCATGTTATGGACAATTGATAAATGAGTAGACATGGTTACATATAATACTGGTACATTCCACTCTTATCTACGTTTGTTGTTATAACCATTTGCAAGATGTGGAATGAGTTGTAAACACCGAACAACTAAACAAATTGAATTTGTATCATTTTCATTTGTATAATCATCCACACACACTTTTTCTGTCACTCAACTTGTGTCCTATGAGACACAAGTCATCGTTTAGTGCTTCAAGTCGCAGACATTACTTGCTGCCGTAGTTGTTGGTTTACCCAAATTGGTATAATTCACACCGTTTAGGTGAGAACGAAACCTGATATAAAATTATCATGTGTAATGGATGAGCGAATTAGCTCTGAAGATATTTCAAGTTTGTCATTATGATAGACATGGATAGAGATTCCTTGTTATGTGCTTGTATCCATAACTATTCATTGTTAAGCATTTCAATCAAATGCAGGACAGTGAAGATTGCTCTTTCATTATTTATCCAATAGTTGACCGATTCAACTTTAAAACTGATGGTAATTAATTTGATGATACTACTTTTTCCCAATTCAGTTGATAATTATGATTATTGGTGTTGGATTACTAAATTCACCTACAACATGGTATGAAATAGTTATTTCTGTAACTGTGGATACCACGTTGGCCAGCTTAGCGATTTTATTGGGTGTAAAGCTACGAGTTCCAGAAAGAAAATTGAAGATAATCTTGTTCTCGATGTGGTGTGTGTTTGGAGGAATTGGACTCATTCTCTTGATTGTAGGGGCGGCACTTCACAACGTAAGTTTGTCTAATCATAGATTTGCACAAACTAGTCGTAATTAGTGATTATTATTGATTTGCTAATGATTTACTCGAATAGCTACAGTTTTCCTTAAAAAAAATACGCTGATCATGAGATTGCCATGTTATAAGTGCTTTTTGTACTCGTCTGTATAGCATATGTGCAACTCCTTGTGTATGTGGGGCATTTTCTTCTTCATGACCAGAGTATAATAGAAGCTCCCCTGAAGCTAATTGTTGTTTTTCAACCTGCGTCCAAATGTGTTTCAATGATTTCAAACACCTCCAGGTTGTATGTGGATGACTCTCCCGGTCTCCCACATTGTACGAGCATTCCATGTACCTAAATTAATGGTTGCTTTAATTGTCACAAAGGAGCATCAGCCTCGTGACTTCCGAGTGAACTCGGCTTTCGCCATGAGGCGTCATAACTGTTCTAAATGAAGACTTACTAACTTCTAGAGCAGAGATTAACTGGTTTAAATTATTTTTTCTGGTTAGCGTTTTTTAGCGATTTAGTTTCCTACGGGATTGGGTCGCTAACCCATACTCAATACTCCTTCTTTATGTGGGTTTTGGACTGTCAGTAGCCGCATGAGGGCTCCAGGCGGACTTTCTCATCAAGTATAAATTGCAAAACGAAACCAGTTTCCTTTACACATGAATTAAAACTGGTAAACGTCTGCAATCTGATGTGGAGTTTACACTGTATGTTGTTAATATAAAGCATCACGAAATAATGTTATCATTTGATAAATTGATTCTCAGTGTTCAATATTTTGATTGTGTATCAATGGCAATTACAGCAAAATCAGAACAATACATCTTCAGTCAATGATTTCATATTCTTAGAATCACTAACTTCAATGTTTCATGATACAGTCGTTGACGAAACTAATTCGTTGTTTAGACAACTGTCAAGCATGAGACAGGATGGGTAAATGATTTCCAAATTCAGGAAAACAGACTGGCTGAACTCTTACATGAAGTCAGTCAGTCAGTCAGCCATCTACATGTTAGTTTAAAATCGGTAGAGTTAATTAGTAGAATAATACTGTTTCTTCACTGATATTGATATACATACATGATGAATTGAAGTGAATTGTTTTCTTTTCTTTATTCCAGTATATTGTACTAGGTGTATCCTGGATTTGTTGGTGCTGTGCAATGTTAATTGTAAGTTGTGAATAAATAATAAAATGTAAATACAGATAATCGTCCTTTGATTATTATGCATTCCAAGATGTGGTTCTGTAGAGCATAGAACTTTGAAGCATTAGTGTTTTCTATCCAGAGCATCCAACAAGAATTCATCATGAAGCACTTTGAAGGATGGCTGAAAGCAAGACATTGAATGGTGAAGTATTTATCACTTAACTGGTTTCTTTAGTTGAATGGCTCACTAATTGATACATCAAAATACTAGATACTTACTGTTCATTTGTTATGCATGAATGTTTAGACATTACCAAGTTGTTAACCCTATATCTGTAAATGCCTATTATTTCACCGATACATTTGTTGATATGAATGCACCAATAATCAAATAATCAATTGAAGATAGACCACCATGGAAAACGTGAGAGCACTGGAAGGCCGTTCTGTCCTATTTTGGGACTCCTCAGTGGCGGTGCGCATCCACGACTCCACCTCGCGAGATTCGAACGCAAAACCTATCGATCTCGCTCGCGAACTATTATAATACTACTATAACATCCACAAAACTCCCTTCTGATACTAATGAATTAATCATCTATGTTTTGATTATTACAGGTGATTGTATACACAGCATATTACTTGGAGAGATTCAGTGAAGAACAGTGTTGTGGTGTTATGTACATTCTTTTCTTATGGTCTTATGAATATACCGCACTAATTATCAGTTCACAGTTTTGTTTAAACTCATTCATCGATTGTCATTCGAGCAGTGGGAAAACTGAATGAAACAATGATTGGACATGATGAATAGATGCTATTCCATTGAATGTTTTTATATGTTTGACGATTATTGTAAACAACTTTGTTATTTATAATAGACGTTCTGTTAAAAAGTTGTTCGCCTCTTGGATTAAGTTCCTGAATTGAAAATATTCGTTTAAAAGGGAAACAGACATTGAAGCACATTTCGATTGTACTTGAAATTACAGCAAACCAAATTGACTGGAATGATTTGTTCAAAGATCGTATTCCACAAAGACACACGTATCGTGACATTGAGAAATCACGTATTTTCCGTGATTGGTTTTGTAAGTCTGACATGGCTCAAGCTGTATCAGTCAGTGATTCAGTCAGTTACAACATAGGACCAGGCATGTATATGGATTGATCGAAGTTGCCATACCTCATTAACACAACAAGATGAACACCGAATTCATAGAAGTGGTTAATTCAATGGTGGTATTATATAAAAGAAAGATTGTATGTAAGGACATAGTACAAGAAGAAAGATATAAAGCAATTTTAATCTTACAGTTGAAGGGAAGACAGAGAGTGTATACACCTACACCACGTGGGCGCAAACCAAGTGCTGAATGGTTTCGATTGGTCCTCTAGATAACATCAACCGTCTTGATTGCAACTAGAAGTAGGCAAGGAAGATTTCTTGTCCTAATAGTCGTACACAGTGTCTTTCGAACTGGACATTCACTGTTTGGATACAAGTACATCTAGCTAATTAATGAGTTCCAAATAGGATGAAACCAACTTCCTAGATTCCACTAATAAATACACCACAACTATCCTATAAAAACTTGTGACAATGAATATACCTAGATAATTTGAATAGGATTTGCATATACGAACTAAATCTGATCAAAGTCCAGTCCAAATAAAAACTAAGAGGTGATCCATTCAATTAAAAATTGAATTAAAATCTATGGGAGCTCAAATATATAGTCCGTATATTGAATGCCAATAAAGCTTTCACTGTGTGTGCATCACCGATAACCATATAAAGCTGAGAAAATGGTCATTGGAATTTTCCTACCACGTGCATGTATACAAAAGTATTTTGTTCATTTCCTTTCCCTATCATATCCTTCACGAACTATCGGTAACAAAAATGACCATTTTTTGCAGCCCATTACTCTGGATAGTTGTCAATATTATCTCCATAGTTACGTTCATCGTTTTATTTTATCCTCATTTTACACATTATTCACATGACCCGCTTGCTTTGTCTTTAGGAACGCAATCCAGGACATAAGTTTTATTGTATTTGGAACTTGTCAGCCAGTTTCGTATACACCCCGATGTTGGTGTTCACACTAAGACTTAAAACCAGTCCATATCGTTTTAAACACTTAAAGTTTATACACTTCGCTAGTGAGACCATATAGCCATCAACATTTTCAAAGTATTGGTAAAGGTTTGTGATTTCACACTGGTCATTTGTTCGTCCTGAGCGGGTTTCTTCGACATAACTACTTAAGAACTAAGGTATCAAGATATTTGGATTATGTAACGTATTAGTGGTTTATTCATTTTGTTATTCCTCTATCTCTTAAACACAAACCAACCAAAAATATGTATTTGTTCAAATTTCAATTGATCAAAAATGAGACTATTTAAAACCCTAGATAAAATCCACAAGTAATCAAGTGTATCAGAAGGGTTTTTTTGAATACTTTAGTAATTCCAATGGTTAGGATCATGAGTCAATTGAAGCTAGACCACCATGAAAATACTGGAAGCACTGGACAGCCGTTTCACCCTATTGTGGAACTCCTCTATGGTCTAGTGGTTTAGCGCTCACGCGTAAGACTAGTAGGTCCTGATTTCGAATTTAGCGGTGCAGGATCACGGGTGAGGACTGCCACTGAGGAGTCCCACAGTAGGACGAAACGGCCGTCCTGTGCCTTCAGGTTTTCCATGGTCGTCTAGTTTCAATTGACTCATGATCTCAACCATTGAAACTAATTCAATGTAGTCAAACTACTTGAGATGTTTAAGTAGTATAACTCGGTATTGAAAATCAGTGATGTTGATACATTACTTATTGGACCTACACAATAATATTTGTTTCAACATGACAACAGATTTTCCCATCAGTTATTATTTAAATACACAATAATAAATCCATACGGCAAATTATTCGAAGGAATTCTCCATGTTTACTATGAATTTGTAGGTAATGAGGGAGATTATTCTACTATTACTTCTCCCATTAATAGTTAATGTTTTCGCCCTGCAGATTTAGAAGGAACGCAACAATCATTATACCTCTTTATTATCAAGAATGCTGTGCTACTACCTAGACATAGATCTCAAGCAACAAATAGTTAGTTACTTCTGGTTAACAAAGTTTAAGACTTGAACGAGTAACTGTTTTACCATACGTCTTGTTACTTTCACGATAGTATACATTTCACATTAGTAATGTAGTGAACGAGAATACACAAGTGGAAACAATCGAATGTATTAGAATGCAAAATTACAGATTTGTTTGATAAACTGTGAATACCATAGGTTCAATAGTTTACTTGCAAAATGTCCATCAATTGTCCTAAACTTTGTTGTTGTTCCTCCATTTTCATACCAATCATCCTTTGTTCCCGTTCCCTTCTATTCGATCTTCGCAATCTTCTGCTGTCAGACATTCTACTTTCGATTGATGACACATACTACTTATATCTGTCGATATCAGTAGCACGCACCACAATAATACGAATATTTTCGTCAACAGGATATGCGAACGAGGATTTTGAATTCTGAATTCTTTTCATCGGAGTTATGTTTGTTTAAATATAGTTAAAAACCAACCGTCTATCACATTTTGACTTTCTTTTATGTAAATAAACTATTCATCTCTACTATAGAAAATAGTTTCTTTATAATTCACCTTGTATTATTGCTTGTATCTTCCCATTGTTGTTAAGGACTGTAGTTGATCTGTCTTTTTGTCGGTATATGTGAATCCTGTGTGGGTTACTTCGATATTGCCTTAAGTTTATATCTTTATAAGCAAAGATTGATAGCGGCTACCATTGAAATCCAGGATGCACGTTTCGTCCTATTTAAGACTGGTCAACTGGATGTACTTGCATCCTAGGGTTAATGTTCACTCCGGGACTCGAACTCAGCACCGTTCGCTTCAAACGTCATCACGTTGTTCACTTAGCTACTAAATCTTGAATGTACATATAGCAACAAAAGACTGATTATTTACAGTTCTTAAGAACAATCGGAAGATACAAGTAAATAATACCAAATGAATTTCAAAAACAGATGGCTATCAGGATAGAGTAGCTTGGGTGGGTAACATGATTGCGTTTATAGTGAATAGTACAGAGTTCAAGTCTCAAAGTGAACATCCACACTAAGATTCAGATATATTCAACTGACAAGTCTTGAATAGGAAAAAAACTCACATCAAACTAAATTCCACTATTAGTTACCACTCATCTTTGTTTATCGTCTCTTTTTATGCTTTGACAAACTCTATTTCATATACTAACATAAATATAATGAATACACAATTTGTTGATTTAACTAATTATCCGTATAATTTACCAAAATTTGCATATATTTATCATTGTTTCTTGCTGGGTTTCCTTTTTCGTTGCTTAAGGTGTTTTCTTCTTTCTTTAAATCAACTAACTTTACTAATAGGCGGGAAAACAAACTGTCCTGTTCTTTGCTTCTTTGTTGTTGTTGTTGTTTTCGTTGTTTTTTTTGTGTGTTGAACGAGTAAACTAAGCATAAATAAGCAGTTGAATAACATTAAAACGAAGAAAATAGAGTAGAATATAATAGAAAACATTAAGAAATGAATATTGCCTTAAGGCAATGATGATTTGGAATCTTAGTTGATAGTGTGGTTATGGTTGTTGTTGTTGTTGTTGTTGTTGTTGTTTAGTCCATATATATATCACTTGATTTTTCTTTATGAATCATTAATGAATGCAAGTTGATGAGTATCTCTATGTGTATAAAGTTACTTTAATTTGGATCATACAACTTTGTTTGTGTATATGAAATGAGATGGAATGGGGTTGGGATGTGATGATGAGTCCATATCTTAGAAATTAAACAATTTTTATCAAGTTAATCAACTTAATATTTGTATATATATATAAAATTGTTCAATTCCTTATAGAATTGATTTATTATTTCCATTATTTACTGTTATTGTGGCGTATACTACTGATATGTTAACAAATATAAGTAGTATATATCATCAATCGAAAGTTAAATGCTTGGAGACAGAAGATAAAGAAGATCAAAGGAAAGAGGACGAGAACGAGAACAGAGAATGATTGGTATGGAAAAGAAAGAACAATGAAGTCTTAAACAATTGTGACTGACATTTTGTAAATGAGGAATTTACTGTATGATTACCAGATTTTACTTAGACGTTGTGTAATTTTATGTTCAATTACATTCGTTCCCTACATTACTACTGTTATAATCTTGGTTTCTTTTTTAAAGTGCCCAATTAAGTATATGAGTTTAATAACTGAAGTAGTTGCATCATCTTTCTAGCTTCTGAAAATAGTTCCAATCGAATGATCAGCAGCTAACACATAGAATACATGATTATTGTTTCATGATTAATGAATTGAGAAGAGTTTATACTTATTCTAACGGGTGGCCAAATCAAAACGTGGCATCAGTGTTTGAAGTCAGTAACTTCTAGTCTGAGCCATGTTGGGAGATGCAGACTACTTGGTTGAGGTCCGCGTGACTATCGCAATCAATGCTTGGAGACTCTGAATGACATGGCTCAGAATCGATCACAATGGCGTCGGTGTATACACTCTCTGTCTTCCCTTAAACTAAGAGATTAAAATTACTTTATATCTTTCTTTCTACCAACTAATTCTTTCTTCCTGTACTACATCCTTATATGCAATCTTTGTTTTATATATTACCACCACTGAATGACTTTTATGAATCCGGTGTTCATCGTTTTGTGTTATTGAGGTATGGCAACTTGGACCGATGGATATATGTGCTTGGTCCTATGTTGCAGATGACTGACTGAGTTTATACTTATTCAATCCTAAGATTATTTAGTCGTACATCAACCTGTTATTCTAATCAATGTAGTGGCTAATTAATGGAATAGATCATTCAGATGGTCGGCCTAAACTATGGAGAAAGGAAATAATCATTTAGCTAAGGAACAATATGATTTCAGGAGAGACCATTTTGTGTTTGATAAATTTTCTCATTTGAACAAAAGGTTGAACTACATTGAAAGTTAATAATTTTTAAGGTAGATGTAGTTTTCATAGATTTAAGTAAAGCCGTTAATAAACTCTCTCATCTGAGTGTTTACTTAAAACTGGAAAATTTTGCGGAATTACAAACTGGATAAGTGACTTTCTCAGTGATAAGAGGCAACGTTTACGTATGAACAGGACTTTATCAATGTGGGAATCTTTGAAAAGTAGAGTTTCCCAAGGTTAAATCTTTGCCCTTCTTCCTTTCCTACTTTATGTAAATGACTTACTAACTACGGGTAGTATCAACATTTGGAGACCAGTACACAGTATGTCAGATAAGATAATATGACTGGATATTTTGAATTCGCTAGCTGAATGGATATTTAGATGGCCATCACAAGTTAATTCTACCAAGAGTGTAGTGATACAAATAAATAACTGTGATGATTCACATCATTTCACAACAGTTAAATTGTGTTACCTAAAGTAAATGGACTATAAAGATCCAAGGGTCAAAATAAGTAACAACCTTAGAACTATGATTAACTGTTACACTGAGGCTGACAAATGTTTCAGAGTAGTACGGGCTATTTGTAAGTCAGTAAATTATTCGGACGAATAAATGTTTAAGGCATTTAGCCCGAAATTTGTAAATCCACATTTGGAGGAATATGATATTCAAGCATCAAGTCATCGTTTCATATATGAAGCGGATATACTGGAACAACTACAACTAAGAGAGACCAAAATGATAAAAAATCTCTCTGGCTTATCGTATCATTTCCGTTACTCTACCCCAGTTCATACAGTGATTAAGACTATCCTACTGTATACTGTGGGGGGAAGACTCATACTTCCGCTTAGTGATCCCTGGATAGTAGGTGGTCTTTTTTTCCCATGAACTAACGCAAGCAATACAACGGGGACTAGAGTGACTAATCACTTTGCAGTCAGGTGGAGATAGGGCTAATCACAAACTCTGTCTTAATCTTGATTACATAAGAGGGGCCGACTTCAATGCGGAGTGTGATTGTGACATTGGAGAAAACTTACTTTTAATGCCTGAATAGACTAGTCTAACAGGAGCGAGCCAAAGCATAGGCCATAAACTGTGCCATAACCAATGCGCAGGCGTCAACACCAAACCAGCTTGTAGTCAGAACATCAAGTGAGCACATCATCTATTACGAAATATTTACAATTTAAAAACATATGGAACTCAACACAACTGTCAACTAATATAAAAGTCACAATCTTCAATACAAATGTCAAGACAATTAGTTCTACTGTATGATGGTGAAGCGTGGAGAACTACTACAACCATCATCAAATCGGTACAAGTATTTATAAACAGTTGTCTACGCAAGATACTCAATGTCCTTGATCGGATACCATCAGCAACAGCCTATTGTGAGATAGAACAAACCAGCTTCCATCTGAAGAGGAAATTTAGAAAAAGGCGCTGAAAGTAGATAGAACATACATTACGGAAATCATCAAACTGCATCACAAGTCAATCCCTAACTTGGAATCCTGAAGGGAATCAAAAAAAAAAGAGGAACGTCAAAGAACACATTACGTCAGGAATCGGAAGCATATATGAAAAGAATGAATAACAACTGGAGTGAACTGAAAAGCATTGCCCGTGACAGGGTTGAATAGAGAATGCTGGTGTTAAATTGAATGAGACTGAGAACAATTAAATGTTATTTTAAACTTCTCTTAACATTCTTGATCTTATCATCTTAATCATTATTGTTTTTCTCTTGTAATCGATTGTCACTATTAACAAACCGCATAGATACTAAATAAATTGAATGAAAAGATAATAAGAATTTAAGAAAAGATCTTCAATGAATTGTTAACTAGTCGCGTGTTATATGTATCTATAAAAGATAATCACCTTGATTATAAATACGGGGTGACCTTTATGATGAAATAGGGTGAAAAATGAAAGTCGACATCCCCCCCCCAACACACACACACACCCATATATATATTCATTCACTCATTCATTCATAATATTCGGAAGAATTTCGATTTAATATCATAAGGGGTTTTTGTGGATATTATAGTCATTTTATTAGTTGAGATCATAAGTCTATTGAATCTAGAGCATTATGGAGAACCTGAAATCATTAGATGGCCGTTTCGTCCTATTGTGAGACTCCTCAGTGGTAGTGCGCATCCACGATCCCGCCCCGCGAGATTCGAGCCCAGGACCTGTCAACTTCGCACCTGAACACTTAACCTGTAGATCATTGAACCGGCATTCAATGGTGTTAATGTCTAACTTCAACTAATCCACTAAATTGAACGACATATCCACCATTGTCTTCAGTGAGTTACTGCCACATAACAGACCCAGTTGAACTCCATTGATAATTGCTTCTCACTAGAACTCCAAGAAATACCTTTTGAATTGAAGAAAAATAAAGGTCTTCAATGAATTAAAAACTAATCGCGTGTTATATGTCTAAACGATAATCACCTTGATCATAAATATGGGGGTGACCTTTATAATTAAATAAGGAGAAAAAAATAATGGACACCCCCCCTCCACATACACACACACACATTATATTCATCCACTCCTTTATTCATAATATTCGAAAGAGAGAAAAACAGTCCAGGCAACATGTTAATAACAAAGTTCCTATTTGGTTGTGAACTATTTTCTTTTCTCCTTTTTTCTCTTTTTTTAAATTCTATGAGAATTCAGAATCTATGGAACATATGTCCTTTATTTCATTTATTATAGTTGCTATGATATTGAAATTATATAATAAACAAATGTGTAAATTAAAATAATAGTTAATATGGCAATTGGAAGAGAATAATCATAATAATAACAACCCCTTCTGATATTAATCAATATATGCTCACTAGTGACTGGTTTCAAGAGGTATTTCCTGGAATTCTAGTGAGAAGCAATTATCAATGGAGTTCAACTGGGTCTGTTATGAGGTAGTAACTCACTGAAGACAATGGTGGATTTGTCGTTCAATTTAGTGAATTAGTTGAAGTTAGACATTAACACCATTGAATGCCGGCTGAGTGGTCTAGTTGGTTAAGCGCCTGGTGCGAGACTGATAGATCCTGGATTGGAATCTCTCAAAGTGGGATCGTGAATGCGCACTTCCGTTGAGGAGTCTCACAATAGGACGAAATGGCTATCTACTGCTTCCAGATTTTCCATAATGTTCTAGATTCAATAGACTTTTGATCACAATTATTAAAATGACTATAATATCCATAAAAACCCCTTCTGATACCAAATATAATAATGTAAGACAAGTAGATAACTAAATTTACAGTAGAAACTGTTGGTTGGTACTGAATTATTTCCCCCCCCTCAAATAGTTTATTTAATTATAAAGTATCAAACCCATTGAAATAATGTTCAGAATGATTAAAGAAGATTTAATACATAAGTAAATCATAATCATGTATCCATTAATGGAATAAAGTGGATTATTGGAATATCCTTTTAAAGAATGATGTACTTCCTTACTCCTATTACTCCTCGTAGACGAGCATAGGCCGCCCACCAGCACTTTCTATCCAACCCTGTCATGGGCAATCCTTTCCAGTTGTTATCCATCTTTTTCATATCTGCTTCCAATTTCCAACGTAATGTGTTCTTTGACCCATCTCTTTTCCGCTTCCCTTCAGGATTTCAAGTTAGGGTTTGCCTCATGATGGCCATTTGATGATTTCCGAAATGTATGTCTAATCCATTTCCATCGTCTTTTCCTAATATTCTATTTAGATGAAAGCTGGTTTGCAGCTCTGTAGCACTTCTAGAGTTACTGCCGGTCCCAACCCAGGGTAATGGAAGAGTGTTGAGCAAGGGGTCGGCAAATCCATCCCGTAGAACAAAAATCTTGCTCAAATAACGCCAACCAGATTAAACAATTAAATCATTTAAACTCGAATAATGTAGTGAATAGTCAATCTATAAAAACTTGAAATTCGGCTTGTTTATAAATTCTATCATCACTACCGTAGCTTTCTTCACAGTATATATCAGATCATTATTGTATTCAAAAGGAATTAGAATTTGAGAAGCAGCTCTATGATGAATTGGGAACAATGTTTGGTTAATAAGTAACAGACTGTGTCTACCCTACTAGATATTTAGTGAATCAATGGACTTCAATAGAATGTTAGAGTATATCTGCATAGTGATGTCGTTGTAAATCAAGAATAGATTGATCTGAACAAACTAATTATTCAATCAATAATCAATTCCTTATTGAGACATGTAAGTCAGTCAGCTACAACGTGTAGGATCAGGCGTCAGTCCAAGTTGCCATACCTCATTCACACAACAAAATGAACACTGGATTCATAAAAGTAGTTAATTCAGTGGTGCTAATACATAAAAGAACGATTGAATATAAGGATATAGTACAGGAAGGAATAATTAGTTCGTAGGAAGATGTATATTATTATTATCAATATTACACCAATCTCTATGATCATTATCTACAGAAGGAGAATTATTTCCATCGTTCCAACATACTTTACAATGTCGTTTCAATTAACGTCTCTAACTGTGAAGTTAGGTGACATAGGATTGAATCAACTGGACAGCATCAGTTCCGTCAAGATTACAGGTACACCTAACTGACAAGTGCTAAATAGCACGAAACATCCTACCACCATCTCATATCAGCATGATGCATATGACGACCACAGCCACCTAAACTAGTGGCCATATTCCAACTTCATCGATAGAATTCGATGTGAACTAAGGAGTATTTAACACATTTGATATTGATCATTACCAACCGATCAACCAATTGTAAACAAAACATTTCTGTTTGTCAATTATCGAAACCTAACCATCAACCACCAATGAAAGTAATCAACATCATATTCATCGATAAGAATTGTACCAAAGTAAATGTGGAGGAAGAGGAGGCATCTCAGTATTCCACATTGGTGTTATGATTATTATAACTTCTGCTCATTTGATATAGATAATGTGCATTATCCGTCTATCAATCCATCAAATGAATTATGTCAATGGTTTTGACTTAACCAAAGACCCATTTATCCATCCATCACAGTTTATCTCAATCGATGTATAACTGATTGTAGATGAATGTTTTGTCGATTGTGTTTCCTTGTTGATTTATTTCTTCTTTTTCTTTCTCTCAATTGAATGTACACAGTTCTCTTTACTGTTTTTAACTAACAGGAAATGTTTAGTTAACTAAGAGTTAGTCTATTTGAATCCACATCGACACACGCACATACAAACACATTTGTAGTAGATAGATATAACTGGAAAACAATGAATAGATTTCGTGTAAACCACCTGTCAGTCTATTCTACATAACTGTCGTCATTTACTCCATCTCCTTGTTGATAGTTCGTCTACTCTTATAATTCGACCATTCAATTAGTTGTTATTATCCAATGTGGTGGTGGTGGTGCTGGTTGTTATTCAGAATAGTATCTTTTTTTGTTGTTTTACAGACTGGAAACAGGAAAGCGGAATTCAAATTAGTGAAACAGTCTCAATTACTCTCCTACTCACTTTCCCTCACTCACTCTCACTCTCTCTCTCTCTCTGTGGGTGTGTGTTTTCACCTTCCGTGACAATGTATTCTATCCTAGTCGATCACATAGTGTATACACCAAATAACAAGTGTTCTGTTATGTCTCAATTGAATGTTGTTATCATAACATGAAACTGTATATTGGTCTACTCGTGTATGGTATCCGTCGTATCTGTTGTTTATTTCATTCATTCATTCATTCAGTGTTTTAATTGTTGCATTCAAACAAATCATTTTGAGAATTCAATGAGGTAACAGTCTCAGTGAGTGAGTGAACAATATGTGGATAATGGGGAATAATCTAATTGGATGATGAAGTAAAAGGGAGAGAAGACATGAATAAGATAAGAATTTCTATCAAACAAACAAAAAACAACCAAATTAATTTCCGGAGTTCATTTCTACTTAGAATAACTAGTAAATGTGTTTGTTTACATTCAGTGTGTGTGTGTGTGCGTGTGCCTGTTTGTGTGTGTGTGTGTTGATCATAGAATGGATACTAAATTAAAAGAAGTAATTTGTCAATAACTGAATTACATTCCACTTGTATTGAAACTTTTCATCAAACATGAAACAGATTTCGATTTTGTACTCTCCATCTGACCACCTGATCATTCTGACTATGACTCGGATTTGAAATCTTCGATCAAAGTAATTCAGATCGGTTCAAGTTCTAATAGAATAAGGATCACCTTCTTCACTATTGGAGTGTTTTGATATTGATACGACTTGGCAACAATTTGATGTTAGTTAGTTGGTTGAAATTGACTGGTAGCCCTGTATCATACAGATTTTATTCTCGGTGTCAACTTAATGTTTCCTCAATTGTGAGATCAGAGAAGTGACTGATGAACTGTTCAATCAGTGACTGATTCACTCTATAATCGATGCATTCTAAACAACACATTGACTATGAGCGTGTTCGTGAGACGACCTTAAGAGATCATCATTCTGAATATTCATTCTACACATTTGAAGATCACATCCCGCAGGATTCCTAAATATCAATACAAAAATATTTGGTACATACATAAAGAGACAGAATGGTCACCATTACATATCCATATTCTCATTCTAATTACACTACACTACCTTAATGAAAAACAGACATGTGCACCAAAACATAAACTGAATACCACCCACTAATCACAACCAAAATGGTCATCTGTCATTTTAGCCTAAACTCATTCCTGCTGTGTTCCATTCCTTAAAACAAACAAACAAACGAACAATCAACCAATTAATTCATTAATGAATAACTGAGCTTTTCATGTTTGTTATTGCCTAATATGATGATTATCCACTGATCTGTTACATTCATCATTCAATAAGAGATGAATTACATTTACCCTCTAATTATTATAACTTGATAACCTGGAACACAATGGAAAAGACTCAACTCATTTGTTTATGTGTTGATTGATAAAGAAACCACAAATTGTGTTAGATGACCAACTTGATTGAAATTGACCAATCGTCATTCATTGATCCATCTGTGAATGTGATGAATTGAAATTCGTTTCCGGTAAAGCAACATTGGAATTGGAGAATAGTGAAGAATAAGCATAGAGTTGAATAATAGGGAATACGAAAAACCATTGAAGTAAGAAAGATGGGATAAGACAACAACAACAAATCACAGTGTACACTACTCCTACTCCTACTCCTACTCTCACTTTAACTCCAACACACAACAACAATCATTTTGTTTAGTCTTCAAATAGACAGATGTCTTAGTTGATATTCTCTACACAGCATGATGTCGAACGAGAAAGAATTATGTCGAATTCTATTTACTAATATCAAAAGTTGAACAAGTAGATAAGACACACTTGTTCAACTCGTGCCCAATATACAACAAACAAGAGAACAATGACAGATCAATGTAGATAGATCTATATGAATTGGAATAGTCATGATAATCATGATCATGGTGAATGAATCATGATCCATTCAACGTTAATTTACTAATCAAATCAGACATTAATTAAGTAATTCACATATAACAGTAATCTGTATTAACTTCTATTGTGCCATCTATGTTCAACAGTTAACTGATATCTATCCGGACAAAACACACCAAAGTAAATTAGACAGATGAGAAGTTCAGTCTACTGAACAAAAGTTCAGTTACATTTGATTATCATCATGAACTGAATAGTTCATATATAATCAGTAGCTGTTGAATTCGAACGATCTTGAATGGTAACAATGTTTTATTCACTATAATACATCAGATCAAATTTGAGACATGTTGTAGAGAAGGTGACAAGTTTCCAAATGGAATGATAGTGTTCCAAGGTGTAAAATGGATTCATCATCACATTGCAAACGACCTGTTGATTAAAACTGAACCATCCATCTTCAAAATCAGAACTGATTTCCTGACAAATATACTGAAGGATAGAATTATCGAAATCATACCACCACTAAGGTTATATGAGAAGTCACAACTATTCCAATAAATAGATAATATGTCAACACACAAAGCCTATAGATTGGGACTACTCACACAACTCAAAATGGGCTCAAACTCTACTCCTGGTCCTTCATCACAACATCCATTGAAGCTCAAAGGAGAAACAAACACAATGGTCAACCTCACAAATACAAATCCAATTAACTATAAATAAATAAAAGAAACAATTCATCATGGATTCACACCACATCACACATCAACACACAATTCACAATCTGTCATACTCAACTGAATAATCAAAAATCATAATAATCAAAATCAAATTCAACCACTCAACATCAAGTGGACTGACTCTGTGTTTCACAAGTTCGATATTGATATCACACAAAATGGAACCACTTCTTGATAATGTGGAAATTCTATTGATTAAACTGATCCAATTATGATGATGATGGTGATGATGATGATGAGTATGTTACTTGACTTGATGGTTGATCTCACTGTGTCAAGAAGCAGAAGAGCAAATAGGTGTGTTTATGCGTGTTTGTGTGTGCATGTGTGTGTATGTGTGGTCACCAGACGTACTCAATGGTCAACTGCATTCACACTTCCATTCTCTTCAGATTAGTTTGTTGATTAGCTATTTATTTAATCAATATCATCAAATGGTATAGTATCGTTCTCTTATGGTCTTATGTGTGTTATCACATCCCTCACCTCAGTAAGTAGATAAACAAATAAACAAACAAACAAATTCATAAACAGTCAAATCATTCAGTCAGTAAAATGGACTTCACATTAATGACAATAATCAATTTAGACGATTATAATTAGAAGGAGTGTTCTGAGTCGATTGAAGTATAACAAGAATAATCATCGACAATTCACATACTTCTTAGGTAGATTCATCATACTGAGTTGATAATTATTGATAAGTGAATAATGAACAAGAAACAACAACATCATGAAACAAATAAACAAGCAAACAGACTATAGATCATTGACTAGAAATACAGTAAGTGGTCATTCATATCTCATTGTATGTACACTTGTGAAAGTGGTTGGAAGTCTACTTATTCAAATTGGTCATATGATCCATATGATCTCACATTTCAATAATAATAATCATAATCATAACAATAACAGACGTAATTCACTTGATGTATGTCTCTGTCTCTCTCTCTTCCCTCACTCTCTCTTTCCGCTTGTGTGTGTGTGTGTGTTTGTGTTTGTGTATGTATGAGAGGGTGTTAACAAGGTGTTAACAAGGCAATTCAGCTCTCCTCATGAATACAAACATGAGAGGTGAACGATGTAGAAATTCGATTAGAAAATTTCATACAAATTGATGAATAGATGGATCTGCAGTGAAAATCATCGTAGTTATACAGGTGAACTCAATGTAACTACAATAATTTACAGACAATATGAGTAGTGTTGTGGTGATAGTTGGACATACCCTCTTCACTCCTATTCTGATCTACAAACACTGTCGAAATATCGATAGACACACTGATTGCAGAAAGTGTTGAAGGATCAGATTGTTTGTGTTCATTCGTGAATCGATGTAATCAGTCGTCATATCACATCACATCACTTGGTGTTACTGGTAATTCAGCTCAGTTCGGATCAGTTCAACTAAGATGTGCTAGCCAATCCTGATATGATGAGTGAAATGGAATATTCCTAACGACTTGTTTTTATTATTCACTTATTGAGTGAGAATGTAATGTACATGATGCAAGATACACAAGATATAACGAATCCTATACTCAACCTATATTTACTGCAATCAATCACTAACTCAATGAAGAATGATTCAGTTCATACCATCTCACCATTTATAAACTCATTTCGATTCATCAACATTACTTTCCCCATTCACAACAATCATGACCACATCCATCTGAGTTAATTATTATTATCATTATTATTATTATAAGTGGTCATTTCAAGTTATCTTACACCAACATCGATTATCTTATCAAATTGTGACGATGACAACAACTAAATATCCTATCACATCTACACAATACACAATCATATTCATCATTGTATCAGTCTAATAATCAAGTTGCAACACATCCCAATGATACACAACATACACTGAGAGAATGTGTATGTAACAGAAAGAGAGAAAGAGAGGGATAGAGAGAGACTGCGAGTAGAGTATAATCATACATTGTTTAGTGTTGACAAGCATTAATTCAATTCTACAATCCAGTTTACACTGTTATCTGTTTGTGCCACCCCACCCCCCAACATACCGACACACTAATTCACAATTATAATAATGGGTTAAGCTGAGATAATTATGAAATGAATCTATGATCAATTTCATTCAATTGACCATTTCCTCATCAGCTTACAGACCTATAATTTAGTATATTTCATATTCTGTGCTCATGTGAACACATTAACAAATAGAGAAATGCTAACCGTGTCGGGTGGTGAGAAGATGGGGATTGTAACTGAGGGAGAACGATTTCAATTTTCCGTGATATTTTTTACAAAAAAACATCATTCATTCACTCATTTCCACACACTGACGATGGTTAGCAGTGGAATCCAGTTTGACGCGTGTTTCGTCCTATGTGGGACTTGTCAACTGAATGTACCTGCATCTCAGAATTGATGTTCTCTTTGGAACTGCAACTGAAGTGACCCAAATAGGATGACACGCGTGTCAAACTGGATTCCACTGCAAGCAAGCACTATCCATCTTTGCTTATCATGTTTGTGAATTAAGGCAATATCGAGGCAATCAGCACCGGATTCACACAAGTCAATAAGAGACTGATCAATTACAGTCCTGAATATCAATGGGAACATTCATGCAAACAATGCTAAGTGAATAGATCAATTAGTTTTGCAAAACCGAGATTTGTTGGAGTAGTTCAGTGAATCGACAGAAGGTAGAAATACGAACAAGTGAAGGAGATCGAGAACAACTCTCTTCGGAATTCTACTTGATGGAAGATACATTGTTGTGATGGTGATATTCACACAAGCAATCGACTGACGGCAAATTCGAAAGACCATTTGGTTGGTTGAAATTTCAAAACACTGAAATGTGAAAAGACGATGGATACATACACAACAATTCACATGTCAACTGTTCCACTGAAAATAACAACTCAAGTGTTTCTCTGTTCATCCTAATTCGACCCGATCATACTCGGATGTTCTACAGCTCTGAAATTCCACCATCATTCATGTGTCTGAAGCCAAATGTGATACAACTCCAAAGCTTGTTCAAAATCATATGAGATTGAGTCTAATGACTTGTTGCATGGTCTGACACATTTCATCACATAAATGCGTGAATTCTGTTAATAAACTGTCAGATAAAGCTCAATGAATGAGACTGTCAATCTTTGGAAATCATCTCATGGACACCAGTTTGTTGATTAGCACATGTACTGATCGACTTCATAATGAAGTGCACTGATTCTATGCATATGTATTGTGGTTCATTAATTGTGTTAAGGAGTGGTCTACGAACGAAAATAAGCAACGTGATCGACTGTTTGCTTATTCGTTTTCTCAATCAGATATTATGAATGGAAAGATGTTGCATGTGTGTGTATGTATGTGTCAATATTAGTAAATACACAATAGAGCAATGAGACTAACCGCTGTTAGTGGATATTTGATAAACGACAAGTTGAATGAAGATAAATTTGACTAGACAACATTCACAATAAGAGATAATATGTATCTCTCTATCTCTCGTAGCAACTAGTTAAACACTACAATCGAACGCCACGTCATTAGAAACTTAGCAACCTCTAGTGTATCAGACATGAATTATTTAATCATATCAATGCCATGTACTACTATATTCTTCCATCATTCATACAATAACTGAAACGACGACTACTACTACTACTACTACTACTTCATTCAATGAGAATTATTACTGAATGTGAGTGTAAACACAGGTTCACAGGTTCATAACAACCTTGTAAAACAAAGTTAAACTCTCATGGACTCGAACCACACATCGATACAATACTTAACCATCCTCATTCACAATCGACTTCCATCCGACTTATGTAACCTTCTTCAATTTACACAACAACAATGAAATCGTCTACTTAGTCAAAATCAAAAGTCATGTAACGATGTTTTAAATCATTATTAACCAGTACTAGTCAGACATATGAGGAATGGAATGGAATGGAAAGGAACAGATATTCCCATAATGTTTTATAGTAGAATGAATTTCCGAAACCTTAAGGGAATCAATGATATTCTGAGAAGTGTCACTGTTACACACACACTAAGTCGTCCGGTTTATATGGACATGACAACAACATGAAGAACAATGTGAGAGAGATGCCGACAGACAGAAGACACCGAATCAATTGTGATGGAATATTCTACTTCAAATCTACATTTAGTCATAATTTGTTCTATTTTCATCAGTAAACAGATGATATTCATATCACACACACAACACGCCTACACACAAGCACACACACAATTACCCCTCCCTATTCCGGTGAATTTCTACAAACAAACAATAAGTAAGTTCACCAGTGACACATACACATTCAATTAGCCTTCGTAACAAAACAACAGAAAATCAACAACACGAGGACATCAACTACTACAACTAAACAACAACAAGTTCAACCACGTTTTCATTCGTTCACTGGACAACATTTATTTCATTCCACTTTCATCAAGTTTTCCTCACTCCCTTCTCTCTCTCAGACACACACACACTCCCCATTACTTTCAACCAATCAGTGAATGATGCGTCCAATCTCATTGTGTTTTCATTGGTCAATCCAACATGAACCAATAGAAAGGTAGATCGTTGAGCAAACTCGTTATTTTTGTTTCAGCATTCAACCGAATATCTTCATCAAGGATCACCCAGTTCGTTTGATTCATACAGAATCACATTCTCTTATTCACATTGTTCAGTTCATACTTCTTATATTGTGATTGTGACAGAGAGAACATCAACATTACAACTGTGATTAGTGACAGTTCACATTACGATTCATCAGTTTGATGTCCTGTGGAATACTTGGAACAAATCAATCATATTGACTGGAAAGTATCATAACCACTTCCAAAGATAACTTCATTTCACACTCATACTCACAGGATCTTTACAAACTCATCATTCACTCGTCTCTCATTATCATGTCATACAACAATACACTTCCATCAAATATTTTCTCCAATCACCACCAATTCATGCAAATTTGTGATTATGACGACAATGATGTTGATGATGATAACAATCATGATCATACTAGTAATACCAGTCACAATATGATCCATCCAACATCCAACTGGTTCACACCACAAACTGCACAGGCGATCTCATCCATATTACCCATTCCCAATTCTACCTCGTCCACATCTATGATTCACACTAATGTCGATAATCACAGTGATTCTCACTCATTTTCCTCACAAACAGATCCATTCCGCTTAGCATTCGAAACATCACCTATTCATACAAACACTATTCATCATTACAATACGAATTGTAATCGTCATCTTCATTCTGGTATACAACAGTACAACTCCTTGTTCATTCCATACCACAATTACATCAATCAATGGAACAACGTGCAGACGAACAATGTCACTCCACCTGTCAACGACAACCACAACACTGTGAATGTGGCCAAAATAAAGGGATTACATCGCAATCATCCACAACGTCGTCAACATCATCGTCATCACCACAATCACCATCGCCATCACCATCAACAACAATTCCAAACTCACAATGTCAAGCCGTGTGATCTGATCACAGAAGATGAACCGAAACCGAATTTCAGTTATATTGGTAAGTCTGTAGTTGTTTGGTTAAGTGATTGATTCACTGATTTATTTATTTATTGATTGATTGATTGAATGCATGACAAGGATATTCCTCCTTAATTTCAGTGAGTGGGTGATTTGTTGCATACCACAGTCATTATCTACGAAGTACACTGATTACACCATGTGATTGATTGTAAATAAGAATGTGAGATTTGTGGTTGTGGGTATTTTCACGACTGAATTAGTGAGGGAGATCATTCCATGTGGAATGAAACGCACACTGTAATCTCTTTCATTAAATATGATTGACAATTTAAGTGAAATATATGTGACACTCAGATATCTGTTTTAGTGCCACATACACGACAAACAACTAATCCGTTCATTCCTCAAATATAAATCAACAACGAGAGAATACTTGCATTGAATAACTGAGAGAACTTTTGTTTACCTTGTAGAAGGGAGAATACAGGGTAGTGAGTGCGAGTTTTTTAGGATAGTACGAAACATACATTCTCTCCTCATTCCATTGCTACTTACACTCATAATAATTCAGTAGTCCGATCCAATAAGTCTCAACAATAATGTTTTCGTTGAGAAGATACAATGAGAAATTCTGTCAAGTGCTTCATGTTATTCACTGAACTCACTTTCTCAATCAAATGTGTTTGTAATCATGCAACACTTCTGAATTGATTCGATGTTTCCTGATCAATTCATTACTGGTCAAGTCATTTAAGGTTAGTCAATGATTCAGCTGCGACTTATGTCATTTGATGATTATGTAGTTGCTGGTTTCCTCGGAAATATGTTCAGTGGATTTCGAATATGCTACTCAGTTGTTCAAATGTGGGTAGAACACTACTCGGATGTAATGCACACAAACACATACACACACACACACACGATTTTCAACATTATTTCTTGTTTGATAGGATGCCTTTGTCCATTTGTTATGAGTGATATTTCGATAGGTTGATTACCCTGAAACGATAACCGACTCCTTCTTCATCCCATTAACTATTGAATGACGTTTCCGTTAGAGATCAAGACCTAAGCAGTATGTGTAGATATATATGTATATACATTCTACGCTTCTCACTTGGTGACATTACACTCCCATCGCACAATGCATCAATTCATCAACTACATTGTCTTCATCATCGAAAACATCAGATTGCGATGTAAAATCTGTAGGTCAGATAGTGCATTTATCGATCTATTCAAATATTACTGTTATTGTTTGGATCTGACAACATTACAGTAAAATACTCGATGTTATCAGATCCATTGAACTATTCCATGATCAGATATCTTCAATCGAATACTGCGGTTTTGTTCATATTGTATAGAGAAGACATTGTATGCGAAAGTCGAAATGATTGATCGTCGTCATTTAACAGTGTGGTTTGTGGTGAATTCACAAGACAAAGTAGATTGTGATTGCACAAATTCGGTGGATAATGCCTCACTGTTCACCAACAAACTGTCTGTCTGCAGTTTCAAGTGTTCTCGTCAAATGTGGACATTTAATGTGTATAGATATTTGTAGAGTTTGACAGTTTACTGTACCACGCCAATATCAGTCTGCGTTCGTCTAAATTTGTTAGGTGCTGTAGTTAACTTACTTAACAGACTTTGTCATTAGAACAGCAACTATTTGTCTACATCTTCCTATTACTTCTATTATTCTCTTGTGTGTATGAACATGTATGTTTGTCACAACCTTCACAGAATTCCCTCTTACCTGCCTAAATGTTAAATGTTTAAATCACTCAGTCACTCATTCCATTCCCATAATCATATCTATTTCCTCACTAAATCTGATCAATTCATTCGTCTCATTATTCATCCTCAATGGATCTCATTCACATTTCTTCCCATATTCTCTTTGTGTACTTGTGACTTTGTGATCTCAGTTGTACCATAATCAACAGTGATCAACGACTCGTTTTGGCTTCTCAAATCTATATATTCTATTCGGTGTTATCCATTCACGGTGATCACGACAAGTGATATCTACTAAGCATTAGGAATCATCTCGAAGATGATATTCCACAACAAGTGTCCATCATTCAACAACTAATTCAACCGAGTGAAATACTAGTACAACTAGAATCGTGAAATCTTAACAGAGATGGAAGACACATGGATTGTGTGAATGAGTGAAATGACACAACTCCACAAAACCGGTTGTTTCATTGATACATTCTCATTGTTATCACTGATTCGACCAAAATCAATTTCACTCATACAATACACAATCCTTATTATTATTATTATTATTATTATTATTATTATTATTATTATTATTATGAATAAACCGGCATATCCATTCCACATTTCCCACAATTTGCTTTCATTTGTGTATCCATTTCATGTGGATTGAATGTCCCACATAGAATCTCCTGTTAGTATTTTCCATTATCCATTACAACATATCATTACTATGAATAATAACAATTAATGGTATTATGATTATGATTAATGACCACTTATGACGTAATCATAATTGACTGTGATATACAATCCACTTTCAAGTTTACTTGATCAAGTGTGTGTGTGTGTGTTTGTTTGTTTGTTTGTGAGGGAAAGAGAGAGGGAGAGTGTGTGTGTGAGTGAGTGTTAATTAACGCTGATCGGTAGAATACTCTCAATGATAATCATAATCATAATAATAATAATTTCTGATGTCTGTAATGATGATGACGATGATGATGATGATGATGAGGTTATTAACACGAGCTGTAGAATAGTGTCATGTTGATCTATCAGTGTGTTTGTGTGTTTCGACAGGCGTGGTAAACACAATTCCGGATAACCTTCAATTAATTTTCAAAGTGTTTTGATTTTCATCTCAACCACAATCATTCACTCGTTCATTCATTCATTCATCACTTACACATTGTTACAAATGAAAGGGGACAGTGTGTTCAATATGCTAATCAAGTGTTATAATATACCTGTGAGATAACATTGTATGTGAGTGTGTGTGAGTGTGAGTGAGTGAGTGTGGTTTGTACATGTGAGATTGATGTAAATTGTCACTAAAACAAACAGTTTGATTACTGTTTCCCAATGAACCACTTGCAACAATCGTTCGCATGTTTGTAGTTGAGTGTATGCTCTGCGAATAAACCAACACCTCTCCTGTTACACTCATGTCATAATAATTATAATAGTAATAATCATAGTTATATTGCTTCTAGTATACATAATCATCCATAATTATGGTGTAGAATTATGATGAATGGAATAAAGTTAACATTGAAGTGAACAGTACGCATATGGTGAATGATGAATTCAGTAAATGATAAAGTCGAAAAGAGAAAATTGTCGTCTGTGAATTGTCCCAATCGATCTTTATATTCAGTAGTATAATCATCATTATTCAATCGTAATAAGCACACAAATGATCATTGGAAATGGAAACGAACTCATTTGAAAGTGGACTGATATAATGAATATGTGACTGTTTGCGTGTGTGTGTGTATGTGTCTTCTTTCCGTCTATCTTAAATGACAAGACAAACCAATCGATTCATCATTTCATCTTCACATTTCGCTACTAATAAGTAGTAATCGAATGTTGCATATAAAATAATTAGTGAATAACTTCAGTCTCTTCTATTGACTCGAACTGATAGACTCTTGCTTATCGAATATGAACACACGGTGAAGTAATGCCATTCGATCACTGTGATCACTGTGGTCACTGGAACCAATATCCATTCGAAAATCAATTTCCTCCATGTTACACTTCAATCATCAATGAACAGATCTGTCGAACACACATCTTCACGAAATTCTCTCCCTCAATAAACAGCAGCGAAATCTGCGAAATAGTGGTAGACAATGAGGTGGTGTGAGATGTTGCTGCTGACTTCAGTATTGATTACCACTACGGAAGATATAACAGTCTTAATGTAGAATTGACTAGACTTCAACAGACACCGACCTAGTATTTCAATGTAATCAGTGAATCAACTGGTAATTCTAATAGTGCACACTTAAATCTCAATTAATTTGTCATTTATCCACATATTATTCAGTAAAATTGACCATTTGTTTATTCTCTTCCAATCGAAACATTCTAGGATTGATTGCAAAGGCCATACTCAGTACACAAGAAAGACGTATGATATTGTCAGAAATCTATCAATGGATTCAACTACGTTATCCATATTTCAGTACACGTGGACCAGGATGGCGTAATTCCATTCGACACAACTTGTCATTGAATGATTGTTTCATTAAAGTCGGTAAGTTGTTAGGTGTTGTCGTGATTAATTTGTTATTGCAATTGTGACATTTCACTCACTGATTCATTCCATTATGTGAACAGTGTGTTTTGTTCACCGAAATTATCCGAATGACGATACTGAATGCGTCGAGTGACTGGTAACTGGTCAGTGGTCATTCATTCACCCGGTTCAGTGGCATAGACATTCGGTGTCGCGCGCGGCATCGTGGATGCACAATGTCCATAAGTCCCATATCAGAACAAAATGTCCGTCCAGTTCTCTCAGTTTTTCAATGGTGGCCTAACATTTATCCATTCATAATATCAATCTATACGCAACAATATCCACAATTCAATACTGATAATCACCACCAACATTCTAAATATCTACTCAATGTAAACTGGAAAACCACTACCTATCGGAAAATGAATATGTGAGGGAGACTGGTGATGGCAGTAAGCCACTCACTCCCAATTATCACCATAAATAATATTTCAATGTGCACAGATGAAACCGTGATTTCCATGGAATGTGAGACGTGACGATTATGTTCATAACTACTCAGTGTAACTCATGGTGAACAATCCGTATTCCACATCACGGTTAATCAAGAAACACACTTCAACCGTTCAAACACATCATGTTGAAGATTGCTTCCTGATTGCCAATCAACTTTTCGACAACTCGGATGTTGATTTCACGTAGTTCATTTACATGCTCCACACAATTTATCACTCACCAAATGAATCTGATTGAAATCTAATTGATATTGTACATTTATTTGACAGGTAGAGCAGCAAATGGGAAAGGACACTATTGGGGAATTCATCCAGCCAACTTGAAAGACTTTCTCAGTGGTGACTTCAGAAGACGTAGAGCACAACGCAAAGTACGTCGAGCATTAGGATTGAGTCGACCTGACGATAAAATTCATGATGATGATGACGACGACGATGATGATGATGATGATGGTGATGACGTTGATGGTGATGGTGATGATGGTGGTGGTGTTAGTGGTGATCGAGGTGATGACCGAAACTCACCAACCCTCAATTCTCCACTCATTCCACAAACATTTCTCCAATTTCTCCATCCATACGTACCCACATATCAGCTGACCAGGTCAACACTCACACCAAATTGCTCTCCAACACTCACAACACACAAACACACATTCAATACCAAATCATACAATCCACCACATACATCAATACCAATCACAAACACAATCACAAACACAAACATATTCACATTTGATCAATTGACCGATTCTACTAACAACCACCACACAAACAATCCATCAAATATCACAACTCCTCTCCTATTCAATCCATCACCTGTCCCACTCATACACAATTCACACCGACTACCTTACCAATCACCGATAAATGCATCACCGACAAGTCGAATGAACGATTCCACTGAATTCAAACAATCAATCCAAACACTAAACACCACCAATCAACTATGCAAATCGAGTTGCACCAACGACACATTGATCGATCTCTTCTACATCAATTTGATGCATTTACTCAAAAATCATCATTCATCTATTCAACCTGACATGGATGGTAAACGCACATGTGACAAACCTGTATTGCTGGTTCAAAATTCAATTGCAAGTACCAACCATACTACTACTACTACCACTGACAGTACCACTGTTACTACCAATAGTATTAATAACAATACACATACTACCGCCACTACCAGTACTACCCACACAACAAACACTATCATTCCTCTCAGTATTCCTATCTCTGATCATCATCGAGTTGATTGTCAATATGTGAATTCATCATGTTCTTCACTCGATCCTGTATTCCTCAGATCTCATCCACTCTCCACTCAACATCCAGTCAATGTCAGTTTCAATGTGGTCAACTTGATTGATCACAAACTTAATCAAAGTGATCTTGATCCTGATTCCGATCCTACTCGTAATCATGATGATGATGAAGAAGAAGGTGTAGTTGTTGTTGTTACTGATGTAAATAATGATGCTACAATCTCTAAAATGAAGAAGTCACAACAATATCATGTACACAATGAAGGTGATCAAAAGACTGATCTTGATCAGAATGAATCACAAGATGATGATGATGAGGAGGAGGAGGATATTAAACTGGAATTACATCCAGCAAAACTCACAACCAATTGATCAATCAGTTGTTTAAACATTATCCAATTCAAATGTATCATATTCATTTCATAGTTTAGATAATCCATTAGTTTACATGGTAATTAAATCATAAACTCTTTGTTCATTCAATGAGCAATTCATACAACTGCATAGCATCTATATTCTACAAATTGCTTGAATGATTTCTTTTGGAATTATTTTGATTGAATTTTGTTCTTTCATCTAGATGGTTTTGGTCGTGGAACTTTCATTATTATTCCAAACGATATCATCACATTGGAGTGTATAGTTTGGAATCTTCCATTGCATTAGACTAATGATAATATTTAGTAATTAGTTACTGTACTATACTATAAATAGCAGTAGGAAATAATGCCTAAAGCTATTTGGAGCGTTGATCTAATCGTTGATTGGTTTGTTGTTGACCTCCAATATTCTTCAGTTATACAACATTTATGTCAACAACAACAAAGTAAAAGAACGATATCCGATCACTTACAAGAATCTTTGTGGATTGATTGGAGTTAGACATTAACACCGCCGGATGTCAACTCAGTGGTCTAGAGGTTAAGCGTTCACATGCTAGACTAATAGATCTTGGGTTCGAATCTCGTATGGCGGGATTGTGGGCACTCATTGCTGAAGAGTCCTATACTAGGATGAAACGGTCAATCAATGCTTCAAGTTATCCATGGTGGTCCTTGTAAACATTTTTATTATCAACAATAGTAATTCAGTTAGATTGATTTTTTTTTGTTTTCTGAATGCCCCACCCCTCCTCTCCTCTGTAACGTTTTATTATATGTAACTATTCAATTTTCTCAATGTCTTTCATTTATTGATCGATCAATAAATGGTTATTTATCTTTTGAACTAAATCAATATTTGATCAGATCAATTAAATTTTCTTTTTTTCGTTTTCTCCATTGATTGTTTCTAGGGGAAAGAAATGTTGTTTTTTTCTTTGAATGGATTGTTTTCTTTCTGATTAGTGTTTTGTTAACAAGATTGTTTTTCATAAGATGTAGTTATTAATCTTATGATTCACTTTCATTTTTTTATTTATTTACTTGAACTTGGAACTTTCAGTAACCATGCAAAGGAATTGTGATCTTTTATTTAAGATGTCAATTAGGTCGGGTGATGTTGTCGACGAGCTCATTATTATAGTGACCCTGAATTTAACTGTAGTTGGATCGGACAAATGATTGTTATCAATATATACATGTCGGCTATCGTTGTATATTTCATTAGGGAATTAAATAAGTCAAATATGAGAATGGATGTTTGAATAAGTATATTTTGTATACTAATAGATCTGGACAGGAAATCTGAGGGATGAAGCAAATAGAAGAGAGTGAAGCCAAATGACGTGCGGTAGAGTAAGAGTGTGAGCCAACTCCATTTAGTCAAGTGTTAATCAATATTTATAACCAGATAAAAATAAGTTACAGACATGTGATGAATAGGATAAGAAGTGTACATCAGTCAGTCAGTAACAACGTAGAACTTCGTAAGTACGTACGCACATCAGTTCGAGTTGCCACACCACATTAGCACAGAGATGCAGTTGTCGATTCAAAACCCATAGTTCTAGAGGTAGTAAAAGTATAAGCAGTAATCGGAAAGATTAGAGTTTGAAGATGTTATTTAAGGAATATAATCTGAAAAGAGAAAAAAAGGGACATTAAGAATTCAGAAGATTAGAATTTGGGATCCGCTGTAAACCAACATTACATGAGCGTTGGTTACTGAACCTGCGCCATTGCAAACGATTTTGAGCCATGTCATTCAAGGTCTCTAACCATCGGTTGCTATCATTTCGTAAATTTCAACCAGGTAGTCTGCACGTACCAACATAATTTAGTCCACTTGTCAGTGACTTTAAGGATTTATGCCATGTTTTTGGTCTGGATGCCCCTAACTTTCTTCCAACCTACTCCTATACCACTGAACATAGCACGTCGAGGTAGTCGGTCGTTGGGCATACGTAACACGTGTCCCAGCCATCTCAACTGGTGAAGTTTCACTACTTCATCAATCGATTTGCCATCCTTACCTAGTACCCGTTTCCTAACAACTGTGTTACTTACTCGATGGTTCCAGGATATACGAGCAATGTATCGAAGACACCTATGATCAAATACCAGTAACCTACGAATATCCTCTACTCTTACCGGCCATGTTTCACCACCATAAAGTAGGACGGAACGAACTATACATATATACACTCATATAAAAGCAGTCAAGGTTGATAAGTGAATAATGAACAAGGTCTAAACGTCACTCAAGAAGAATGAATAAATTAGGCTGTCCAGAAGCTAGGATAAGGTATATGAGCTTAACATAGTAAACGACATTACAGAAGTGGTTGAAATAAACTCAACTTGTTCGAATCAAATAATATTTTCAATGTGAACACATTTTGTATGTTATATTTGTCACAGATTAATGTCGGTCGGGATACTGTAATCAAACAAAGAGTAATAAATATGGACTTTGCACTACTGTAGGACTACCCAGTGGTGAACACCGATAGTCTCACCCAGGTTGGAGCTCATATCTTCCAGAATTCATGGTGACCATCTAACTATTGAGTCAACGTCCAACGGTAAAATAGTCAACTTACTTGTGACTTACTTAAAGATATTGTTGAAGTTTGAGGAGAAAGTTGTAACTGGTGGAACTCAGGTATGTCAGATATGAAACAACTGGCATAAGTGACATTGAATGTTACTTTACGTTATATTCCAAACTTATTGAATTTGAAGTATTAACAGTGAATACCGACATGGTGATTCTAGTAGTTCAACAATCTTCATGAGCTCTGGAGTATCTGAGCCTGACTCTCGATGAGGTCATGGGTATAGATTACTGAGAAATCCTATAAGAGAATTAAGCAGCTGTTCAGTAATCTCATGTTTTTAATTCTTTCGCAACTGAGATCAATCTGTAATCAATTCAACCTTTAAATGAAATGTGTCTTCATGAAACTTCTTCAAAAAATGTATGAATATTAGTCAAAACTAATGTTTATCACAACCTATATGTTATTCATAAGGCTTGTTAGGCTTTAACTGAACGTCTTTAACATTACCATCTTAAGCGTTAACTAGACTTTTAGAAAACTTAAACTCTTGAACTCTAAACAAGGAGATAATACAACAAAACGTTTATCTCAAGAATTGATCCGACTATAGAGATCAAAGGGTGACTTTATGGCTTTGTAATCATTTTGAAACTATGCTTATATTATTGATAATTTATGTATTTGAATAAACATACTAGAAAAGAATATTGAGATGTATGCTACTGATGTCAACAGATATAAGTAGTATATATTGTTATATGTACTACTTATGTTTATATAAGTAGTATATAATGCTAGTCAGGAATAGAATGTCTAGCATCAGTAGGTTGAAACGATCGAGGAGGTAAGAACGGGAACAGAAAGTAATTGGTATGGAAATGCAGGAACAATTAAATCTGAGACAATTAATGATGATTTTACAAATGAAGTATTTGCTGCATGACTCTCAGATACATTCGATTGTCTCCATTTGTGTGTTTTTTTTCCAATAGAGCTAATGAGCTAAAAGTAGTGTGGAATACTTTCCAATTTATGTCGATAATAGATGAAATTCTATTATTAACTGACAAACATGATTTTTTTAAAGCGATGTATATTAGAGAGGAGATTTTATGGAGAATGTAGTAATTTAATAGTTGAATTCATGAGCTCGACTACCATAGAAAACCTGAAAGTACTGGATGGCCGTTTCGTCGTAGAATGAAACTCTTCAGAAGCGCGCATTCACGATCCTAGAACCCAGGAACTCCGGTCTTGAGCGCAAACACCTAGCCTCTAGACAACTGAGTCGGCATCCAACGGTGTTATTATCTAACTTTAACTAGGATTCCCAAACTTGGAAGGAACGGCCGTCCATTGCTTCCAGGTTTCGAATAATGAACTCAGGTGTCTGGACGTATTCACTATGAGACTGTATATATATATATATATATATATATATATATATATATATATATATATATATATATATAAGTTGTATGCTAATTGACACTAGTTAAAACAGCGTACCTGAAGTCTTTACATAACTGATTCTGGATTACTTAGATTCATAGAGTGATAAATTACCATTAAGCTATTGGTCCATAAATTCTTACGGACTACCTCCAACCATCTAACATTCAAATGTAATATATGAAATGTTGAGTTAATCACACAAATAGCTACATTACAGCTTGATCAATAGAATTCAATTATCACTAAGGGCTATACAAAAATAACATTGGATAATATCTGAGAATCATTTAGCACTGAATGTTGATCGATTATCGATACGTAATTCTGTGATATCAGTTAGTACATCATGTTCGAAGGTTATTCAATTTCCGTAACTATGATAATAATTATGTAAATATGGTGAATAAGGAGAGAGAATACTGGTGAGCGGCCTATGCTCCTTCACGAGGAGTAACAGGTGTAAGTAAGCAAGTAATAGTGAATAGCATGGATAGTTCAGCTTAGAATTAGTCAATATATAAATTGATAAGTTATTGTCCTTTATATCAAATATTTGCATGGTGAATATACATTTATAGTAAAATAATTATGAATTCATGAGATGGATATTCTTAAGTAGACATTGGTTACTTACTTACATACTTAGGCCTGAAAATTCTCCTGGAGAAGTATAGGTCGCCTACCAGCATTCCCCATTCAATCCTGTCCTGGACAATCCTTTCCAGCTGCTATTCATTCTTTACTTATCTGCTTCCGATTCTCGGTGTAGTGCATTCTTCTGCCTTGTTCTTTTCCGTTTCCCTACAGGATTCCAAGTTAGCGCTCGCATCGTGATGCAGTTTAATGATTTCCGTAATGTATGTCCTATCCACTTCCAACCTCTTTTCCGAATTTCCTCTTCAATTGGGAGCTGATTTGTTCTCTCTCACAATAGGCTGATGCCGATGGTATCCGGTCAACGGATATTGAGTATCTTGCGTAGACAACTGCTTATAAATACTTGTACGTTTTTGATAATGGTTCTAGTAATTCTCCAAGTTTCAGCTCCAAACAGTAGAACTAACTGTCTTAATGTTCATATTGAAGATTGTAAATTTGATATTAGTTGACAGTTTTTTTTCAGTCCCATATGTTCTTCAACTGTAGGAATGCCGTCCTTGCTTTGACAATCCTCGCCTTTACGTCTGCATCCGATCCTCCTTGTACATCGATGATGCTTCCCAGGTACATGGAAGATTCCACCACTTTCAATGCTTCTCCATCATGTGTGATTGGGCTGATGTTCTTCATGTTGTATTTGGAGATCTTGGTTTTTCTTCTATGTATGTTGAAGCCTGCTCACGCAGAGGTTACAGTTACATTAGTTGTCTTCATCTGCATTTGTTGGTGTGTATGGGATAGAAGGGCCAGGTTATCTGCGAAGTCCAAATATTCTAATGTATTCCGATCTGTCTATTGTATTCCGTGTTTCCTCTCATATGTTGAGATCTTCATAGTCCAGTCAACCACGAGGAAAAAAGGTGAGAGTAAGCAGCCTTGTTTGACACTGGTCCTCACTTGCAATACATCTGTCAACTGTCCTCCATGTCCATAGGAGTTGAAGGAAGAATTACGACACCTCAGGATGAAAAAAGAGATTCTTCGGAAGTCATGAACCTGATGCCATTTCCAACAATCAGGTACATTGAACTACTGGACAATGTCACTGACTGAGAAGACTCGTCAAATAGCAACAGAAATGAGGAGATACAATTTGACAGTATTTGGAATCAGTAGACACTGGTTAGCATTCAGTAATTATTTGATAGTGTACTGAAGATCAAGATTAAAAAATGTAATTTAGCGGAGAGCCAATAAGACTGAAAATACAGACCATCCGAGTTTTAGTTAAATTTCAAAATACGATAATAATGTACTTTGAGCTTATTAATAGCTAAATAGAACTAAATCCATATTTAGCTCTCAAGATGTAGAAAACTAAGAAACATACCCGTCGTACATTCATACAGTGAATACAACATGATATGAAGACTAAGTGATGATAAGACTTTTAAATAAATGCCCAATTCGATTTTCTAGACTCTTCTAATAATCCTAAACTGAAAGGCACCAAATACAAAACTAATGACTGATAATAAGGATCTCATTGATCATCAAAACTAATCGAATAGATTTAAGAATAAAACAGTTAACTTTGTCTAAAGTGAACTGAATCATATTTATCATCATTATCCTGTAACTTCAGTTGATGTTGTTTTACTTGTATCTTCCCATTGATGTTTAAGACTGTAATTGATCAATCTTTTATTGGTATATGTGTATACTGTGTGTTATGCATCGATATTGCCTTAAATAACAAGCATTATAAACAAAGATGGATAGTACTTGCTTGTAGTGGAATCCAATTTGATATGTGTTTCGTCCTATTTGGGACTCGTCAATTGGATATACTTGAATCCTAAAGTTGATGTTCACTCTGAAACACGAACTCAGTACTATTCTTTTCAAAAGTAAACGAATTATCCATTCAACTACTACATCCTGATAGCCACTTGCTTATGCAATGGGATAAAGTTTAGATTCACGTCGTATTGTTGTTGTTGTTTAAGATTGTAATTGATTAAGTTAATTTCATGATTACACTGTGTTCTCTTGTATCGCCCCCCCCCATCTGTAAATGATTTCATACAAAATTGACAAAATCTAACAAACAAACAAACAACATACAAACAACAAGTGAATGAACTTAATTTTGTTTTGTTTCTTGTTTGTTTGTTTGTTTTGTTTATTTCTTTGTTTGTTTATTTCTTTCTTGTTTTAATTCTCAACTTCTGTTGTTGTGGTTGTTGGTGGTGATGGTGGTGGTTTGCATCGGTGGGAAATTTGATACCTTACTGTTATTCTTCATTGATTAGTTGTTTTTCTTTCATGATTAAACTCCTTTTTGGGGGGAGGGGGAGGGGGAGGGAGAACAATATTTATTTATTTATTTATTGATGTTTCAAGATAGTTACAGATGGTTTGATGAGATTTTCTTTTAATTGAATAATACACGCAAACTTTTTTTGTTTTGTTTTACTTTTTCTTTGAAAGTACGGTGTTCAATTACAGAATTTTCTATTATACTAAAGTTTAATGAGTATTATGTAACAATTGAGAATATCAAATTCATGATTTCAATTGTTTTATTATCAGAATGTGTTTTGTGGAGATTTTTAGAAATTTTCACAGATTGAACTCATGAATCAGTTGAAGCTAGACCACCATTGAAAACCAGGAAGAACTGGACGGCCGTTTCGTCCTAGTATGGGACTCCTCAGCAGTGCGCATCCACAACCCCGCACCACCCGGGGCTCGAACCCAGGACCTACTGACATTCTTTAAGATGAAGTATTCATCGGGATTTGGAACAGAGTCTTCCACTTATTCATTATTCATCATCTATCTTCATTGTTTTCAATGAACTATGAAATTAACTAGAATTATTATTTAGTTTATAAGTAAAGATAAATAGTGGCTAGAATCACTGGAATTCAGTTTGACGCGTGTTTCGTTCTATTTGGGACTCATTAACTGGATATACCTTCATCTCAGAGTTGATGTTCATTCTGGGACTCGAATTAAAGCCATATAAACTGAAAATTATTATAAACTATCAATTGTGTCATTCTATGTGATAATTCTGTTTGAAATAAACTCAACGATTGATATTTAACGAATTTCAACGGTTCGTCCAGCATACTGATCTGAACTTCTTTCAGAGTAATAATCGAAATCAAGATCATCAGTAGAATATATAACGTTTAACAATCAAAGGACCAATAAGAACGGTAGGTTGCTTATACCGGTCAAATGTCATTAGTTTGGCACATTGTTAAGATTGTATAAGTCATATTCCGATTGATGGATAAATCCTGTGATAATTAGCGGATCATAAAGTCACAACACTCTGAAGTGGTTCATAAAAGATTACTGGACGAAATGTTGAAATTATTTATATTTCAATCGCTGAGTCTATTTCAAATGTAATTTTCACATATAATGACTTCTTTATACTCGGTGCCCAATTTTTGTCAAACTATTCGTTCTCATAGTGACGAACATTCGTGAGTTGACATCACTTGGATTAGTTTAAGACATTAGATGATTTTCGGTAGTCAACAAACAACTTTCAACCTAGTTTTATTCTAATGAAGACACATGAAAAATGTGTATCGGTAATGTTTAATGAAAGGATGTTCCGTACAGGACTCGAACCTGCATCGCCTAGCTTCATAAACTCAAGTATCACTACTAAAATACACAAGCGGCAACTGACGTTTTGTAGGACAACAATTGATTCCCCTAATCAATAGCCCTGCAATCAGATTCCAGTGTGTAAAACTAGATAACATAGGTCATAAGCCTAACTTAATAATTAGTTCCCATAAGAGTTCAGGTACACCTAAGGAATAAGTACCAGCTAACATAAAATCTAAGTCTAATGTTTCCTCCAGACTACATCCAACCACTTAAGATTTAGTTAACAATATGTTCACTTTCTAAGTGATTTGTACTGTGTTTAAATCTAAATAAAAAGCTGAGATTAATGAAATCAACTCTGTCGAGATTCAGTTATGTTAGTGGGTAGGAATTATTTGGTATCACGAGTACTATCTATGCAAAATATCATGATAATTTATAAATAGGCTTTCATATACGGTAAATCGTTTGACATAAGATTCTAGTTAATCAGTCGGTATATTTGATAAATTTTAAAGGCATATTGTGGTGTGTACTACTAATATGTTAACAAATATAAGTAGTATGTATCATCAATCGAAAGTGAAATGTTTGGAGGCAGAAAGTTAAGAAGATCGAAGAAAAGAGAACAAGAACAGTAAATGATTGGTGGGAAAACAAAATAACAATGAAGCCTTAGACGACTGATTGACATTTTACGAACAAAGTGTTTACTATTTGGTTCTCAGATTTTACCAAGACATTATCCCGACCGTAGTTGCTACCTTGACGTGGTGGTCGGGCTTGCCTATCGTGATGACCCAACCGAGCTATATTGACTGGAACATATGTTCCTGTAGGTTCTACCATGCCAGGCAGGTCGATTGGAGAACGGTAAGACTAAAAGCAACAAACCCAAGATCTGAGGGCGAAGTCGTACTGCTGACTGTAGAGGGGTGTGATAGCAGTAAGGTGTTTCCCTCGGACAACCAGCATCTGCAGCGATGCTGCCTTCTCACAAGGAAGAAGGGGGTTAGAAAAGGTCGACCCTAAAAATGTCACACCTCACCTTACCTCACAGATTTCCATCTCCGGCGGTAAGACCCTTTGAAGAACAGAGCTAACACGTTAAAAACCTCCCATAAGAAGGCCGTGCGCGACCGGCTTCAAGCAGTTGTCCCTTGGGCTCTGCGGTCACGCTCCCAGGTCGTTAAGGCCAAAATTAATCCAACTTCTTTTTCAGGTTCCTCAAAAAATACCCTTCCACAGTGTGGGCAGACGGGAAGTGATATCAGCCCTCATACCCGTAACAGCACATAAGACCAAGTTGGTTACATTCAAATCCTTCCTACACCTCCTGACTGACTGACTAAGACATTCTGTAATTTGTGTATTCAAATACATTCGGTTATCCTCACTTGTGTTCTCGTTCACTACAATAATACAGTAATAACACATTTTGCTTTAACGACTATTGAATTTGAGCCTTAATTAAACAGCCATTAAAAGTCAGAATGTATAGTATGAAAATACTTAATAGCATTCATCTACAGTGCTACAGCACTAATCTAATCCACGAAATTCAAGCATCATACTGTACCTCTTATTATTAGACTGTTGAACTAGTATACAACTCCAATCAATTCATAATACTGTCCAACTATCGATTTATTATCAGAATGTGCTTTGTGGAGATTTTTAGAAATTTTCATAGCCCCGGGTGGTGCGGGGTCGTGGATGCGCACTGCTGAGGAGTCCCATACTAGGACGAAACGGCCGTCCAGTTCTTCCAGGTTTTCAGTGGTGGTCTAGCTTCAACTCACTCATGAGTTCAATCTGTGAAAATATCTATTTATTGTCAATTTGTCATAGATATCGTATATTGGACTATAATTGTTTACCGTTTCCTAAATTCTAATCCTTGCCATTAGAAGACATAGTTGAGTCATTTTACATCTTAATCTTTATGCGGTGACACAGTTTTGAAAAGAGGTCCCAGTTGAAACATTCAAAGAAGACTTTGATCAGTAGTGGAGATGTGTATTTTCATCAGTTGCGACAAATCTGTAATAATAATGACTAAAACAGTATACAATTGAATTAAGATAAAAATAAAGATTGTTTATTTACACAAGGTATAATCTAATGGACTATCTAAACTATGAAATGAATATGATACATTTGAACTGGATAATGTTTGATCAAGTGATTGATTGATTATGGATTTTGTTGAATGTAATTCCAGTGGTATTTCCCCGTCCTCCGTTTCCTCCGCCTCATCATCATCATCGACTTGTGATTCATTCTGATCAAGATCAGTCTTCTGATCACCTTCATTGTAAACATGATATTGTCGTGACTTCATCATTTTAGAGACTGGAACATCATTATTTACATCAGTAACAACAACAACAACACCCTCGTCATCATCATCATCACCATGATTACGAGTAGGATCGGAATCAAGATCAGGATCACTTTGATTGAGTTTGTGATCAATCAAGTTGACCACATTGAAACTGACATTGACTGGATGTTGAGTGGAGAGTGGATGAGATCTGAGGAATAGAGAATCGAGTGAAGAACATGATGAATTCACATATTGACAATCAACTCGATGATGATCAGAGATAGGAATACTGAGAGGAATGATAGTGTTTGTTGTGTGGGTAGTACTGGTAGTGGCGGTAGTATGTGTATTGTTATTATTACTATTGGTAGTAGTAGTAGTGGTACTGTTAGTAGTAGTAGTATGGTTGGTACTTGCAATTGAATTTGGAACCAGCAATACAGGTTTGTCACATGTGTGTTTACCATCCATGTCAGGTTGAATGGATGAATGATGATTTGTGAGTAAGTGCATCAAATTGATGTAGAAGAGATCGATCAATGTGTCGTTGGTGCAACTCGATTTGCATAGTTGATTGGTGGTGTTTAGTGTTTGAATTGATTGTTTGAATTCAGTGGAATTATTCATTCGACTTGTCGGTGATGCATTTATCGGTGATTGGTGAGGTAGTCGGTGTGAACTGTGTATGAGTGGGACAGGTGATGGATTGAATAGGAGAGGAGTTGTGATATTTGATGGATTGTTTATGTAGTGGTTGTTAGTAGAATCGGTCAATTGATCGAATGTGAATATGTTTGTGTTTGTGATTGTGTTTGTGATTGGTATTGATGTGTGTGGTGGATTGTATGATTTGGCATTGAATGTGTGTTTGTGTGTTGTGAGTGTTGGAGAGGAATTTGGTGTGAGTGTTGACCTGGTCAGCTGATATGTGGGTATGTATGGATGTAGAAATTGGAGAAGTGTTTGTGGAATGAGTGGAGAATTGAGTGTTGGTGAGTTTTTGTCATCACCTCGACCAACATCACCACCACCACCATCACCATCAACGTCATCACCATCATCATCATCATCATCATCGTCGTCATCATCATGAATTTTGTCGTCGGGTCGACTCAGTCCTAATGCCCGACGTACTTTGCGTTGTGCTCTACGTCTTCTGAAGTCACCACTGAGAAAGTCTTTCAAGTTGGCTGGATGGATTCCCCAATAGTGTCCTTTCCCATTTGCTGCTCTACCTGTCAAATAAATGTACAATGTCAATTAGATTTCAATCAGATTCATTTGGTGAGTGATAAATTGTGTGGAACATGCAAATAAATTACGTGAAATCAACATCTGAGTTATCGAAGACTTGACGAAATTCGTGGTGTTGTGCTTGATGAGATTAGTGAGTGGTTGTGCGAATCAGGAAGCAATCTTCAACATGATGTGTTTGAACGGTTGAAGTGTGTTTCTTGATTAACCATGATGTGGAATACGGATAGTTCACCATGAGTTACACTGAGTAGTTATGAACATAATCGTCACGTTTCATATTCCATGGAAATCACGGTTTCATCTGTGCACATTGGAATATTATTTATGGTGATAATTGGGAGTGAGTGGCTTACTGCCATCACCAGTCCACCTCACATATTCATTTTCCGATAGGTGGTGGTTTTCCAGTTTACATTGAGTAGATATTTAGAATGTTGGTGGTGATTATCAGTATTGAATTGTGGATATTGTTGCGTATAGATTGATATTATGAATGGATAAATGTTAGGCCACCATTGAAAAACTGAGAGAACTGGACGGACATTTTGTTCTGATATGGGACTTATGGACATTGCGCATCCACGATGCCGCGCGCGAGACCGCAAGTCTATGCCACTGAACCGGGTGAATGAATGACAACAGACCAGTTACCAGTCACTCGACACATTCAGTATCGTCATTCGGATAATTTCGGTGAACAAAACACACTGTTCGCATATTGGAATGAATCAGTGAATGAATCAGTGAGTGAAATGCCCCAATTGCAATAACAAATTAATAACGACAACACCTAACAACTTACCGACTTTAATAAAACAATCATTCAATGACAAGTTGTGTCGAATGGAATTACGCCATCCTGGTCCCCGTGTACTGAAATATGGATAACGTAGTAGAATCCATTGATAGATTTCTGATAATATCATACGTCTTTCTTGTGTACTGAGTATGGCCTTTGCAATCAATCCTAGAAGGTTTCGATTGGAAGAGAATAAACAAATGGTCAATTTTACTGAATAATATGTGGATAAATGACAAATTAATTGAGATTTAAGTGTGCACTATTAGAATTACCAGTTGATTCACTGATTACATTGAAATACTAGGTCGTTGTCTGTTTAAGCCCAGTGTGCACCGATGAATTCTGTGAGTGAATGACTCGACATGAGTGTTTCACGCAAAACAACGTGTATGGTGGTCGAGTGTGAACATGGTGAAGTTGTGTGTTTTGTCAATTCTGTTGTATCTTCCGTAGTGGTAATCAATATTGAAGTCAGCAGCAAAATCTCACATCACCTGATTGTCTACCACTATTTCACAGATTTCGCTGCTGTTTATTGAAGTAGAGAATTTCGACAGATCTGTTCATTGATGATTGATGTGTAACATGGAGGAAATTGATCTTCGAATGAGCATTGGTTCCAGTGATCACAGTGATCACAGTGATCGAATGGCATTACTTCACCGTGTGTTCATATTCGATAAGCAAGATTGTGTCAGTTCGAGTCACTTGAAATTCCATACATGATAATGATGGGAAGAGACTGTAGTTCTCACCAATTATTTTATATGCAACATTCGATTACTACTGATTAGTAGCGAAATGTGAAGATGAAATGATGAGTCGTGTGATCTAAGATAGACGGAAAGAAGACACACTCGCACGCACACACAAGCAGTCACATATTCATTATATCAGTCCACTTTCAAATGAGTTCGTTTCCATTTCCAATGATCATTTGTGTGCTTAATACTATTGAATAATGATGATTATACTACTGAATATAAAGATCAATCGGGACAATTCACAGACGACATTTTTCTCTTTTCGACTTTATCATTTACTGAATTCATCATTCACCATATGCGTACTGTTCACTTCAATGTTAACTTTATTCCATTCATCATAATTCTACACCATAATTATGGATGATTATGTATACTAGAAGCAATATAACTATGATTATTACTATGATTATTGTTATTATGACAAGAGTGTAAAGGGAGAGGTGTTGGTGTATTCGCAGAGCATACACTCAACCACAAACATGCGAACGATTGTTGCAAGTGGTTCGTTGAGAAACAGTAATCAAACTGTTTGTTTTACTGACAATTTACATCAATCTCAGATGTACAAACCACACTCACACACACTCGCATACAATGTTATCTCACAGGTATATTATAACACTTGATTAGTATATTGAACACACTGTCCCCTTTCATTTGTTACAATGTGTAAGTGATGAATGAACAAATGAATGAATGATTGTGGTTGAGATGAAAATCAAAACACTTTGAAAATTAATTGAAGGTTATCCGGAATTGTGTTTACCACGCCTGTCGAAACACACAAACACACTGATAGATCAACATAACACTATTCTAAAGCTCGTGTTAATAACCTCATCATCATCATCATCATCGTCATTACAGACATCAGAAATTATTATTATTATGATTATGATCATCATTGAGAGTATTCTACCGATCAGCGTTAATTAACACTCACTCACTCACACACACACACACACACTCTCTCTTTCCCTCACAAACAAACAAACAAACACGCACACACACTTGATCAAGTAAACTTGAAAGTGGATTGTATATATGACAGTCAATTATGATTACGTCATAAGTGGTCATTAATCATAATCATAATACCATTAATTGTTATTATTCATAGTAATGATATGTTGTAATGGATAATGGAAAATACTAACAGGAGATTCTATGTGAGACATTCAATCCACATGAAATGGATACACAAATGAAAGCAAATTGTGGGAAATGTGGAATGGATATGCCGGTTTATTCATAATCATAATAGTAATGATAATAATAATAAGGATTGTGTATTGTATGAGTGAAATTGATTTTGGTCGAATCAGTGATAACAATGAGAATGTATCAATGAAACAACCGGTTTTGTGGAATTGTGTCATTTCACTCATTCACACAATCCATGTGTCTTCCATCTCTGTTCAGATTTTACGATTCTAGTTGTACTAGTATTTCACTCGATTGAATTAGTTGTTGAGTGATGGACACTTGTTGTGGAATATCATCTTCGAGATGATTCCTTATGCTTAGTAGATATCACTTGTCGTGATCACTGTGAATGGATAACACCGAATAGAATATATAGATTTGAGAAGACGAAACGAGTCGTTGATCACTGTTGATTATGGTACAACTCAGATCACAAAGTCACAAGTACACAAAGAGAATATGGGAAGAAATGTGAATGAGATCCATTGAGGATGAATAATGAGACGAATGAATTGATCAGACTTAGGGAGCACATATATATGATTATGGGAATGGAATGAGTGACTGAGTGATTTAAACAATTAACATTTAGGCAGGTGAGAGGGAATTCTGTGAAGGTTGTGACAAGCATACATGTTCATACACACAAGATAATAATATAAGTAATAGGAAGATGTAGACAAATACTTGCTGTTCTAATGACAAAGTCTGTTAAGTAAGTTAACTACAGCACCTAACAAATTTAGACGAACGCAGACTGATATTGGTGTGGTACAGTACACCGCCGAACTCTACAAATATCTATACACATTAAATGTCCACATTTGATGAGAACACTTGAAACTGCAGACAGACAGTTTGTTGGTGAACAGTGAGGCATTACCCACCGAATTTGTGCAATCACAATCTACTTTGTCTTGTGAATTCACCACAAACCACTCTGTTAAATGACGACGATCAATCATTTCGACTTTCGCATACAATGTCTTCTCTATACAATATGAACAAAACCGCAGTATTCGATTGAAGATATCTGATCATGGAATAGTTCAATGGATCTGATAACATCGAGTATTTCACTGTAATGTTGTCAGATCCAAACAACAACAGTAATATTTGAATAGATCGATAAATGCACTATCTGACCTACAGATTTTACATTGCAATCTGATGTTTTCGATGATGAAGACAACGTAGTTGATGAATTGATGCATTGTGTGATGGGAGTGTAATGTCACCAAGTGAGAAGCGTAGAATGTATATACATATATATAATTCTACACATACTGCTTAGGTCTTGATCTCTAACGGAAACTTCATTCAACAGTTAAGGGGATGAAGAAGGAGTCGGTTATCGTTTCAGGGTAATCAACCTGTCAAAATATCACTCATAACAAATGGACAAAAGCATTCTATCGAACAGGAAATAATGTCGAAAATCTTGTGTGTGTGTGTATGTGTTTGTGTGCATTACATCCGAGTAGTGTTCTACCTACATTTGAACAACGGAGTAGCATATTCGAAATCCACTGAACATATTTCCGAGGAAACCAGCAACTACATAATCATCAAATGACATAAGTCGCGGCTGAATCATTGACTAACCTTAAATGACTTGACCAGTAATGAATTGATCAGGAGACATCAAATCAATTCAGAAGTGTTGCATGATTACAAATACATTTGATTGAGAAATTGTGTTCAGTGAATAACATGAAGCACTTGACAGAATTTCTCATTGTATCTTCTCAACGAAAACATTATTGTTGAGACTTATTGGATCGGACTACTGAATTATTATGAGTGTAAGTAGCAATGGAATGAGGAGAGAATGTATGTTTCGCAATATCCTAGAAAAATCTCGCACTCACTACCCTGTATTCTCCCTTCTACAAGATAAACAAAAGTTCTCTCAGTTATTCAATGCAAGTATTCTCTCGTTGTTGGTTTATATTTGAGGAATGAACGGATTAGTTGTTTGTCGTGTATGTGGCACTAAAACAGATATCTGAGTGTCACATATATTTCACTTAAATTGTCAATCATATTTAATGAAAGAGATTACAGTGTGCGTTTCATTCCACATGGAATGATCTCCCTCACTAATTCAGTCGTGAAAATACCCACAACCACAAATCTCACATTCTTATTTACAATCAATCACATAGTGTAATCAGTGTACTTCGTAGATAATGAGTGTGTTATGCAACAAATCACCCACTCACTGAAATTAAGGAGGAATATCCTTGTCATGCATTCAATCAATCGATCAGTGAATTAATCAGTTAACCAAACAACTACAGACTTACCAATATAACTGAAATTCGGTTTCGGTTCATCTTCTGTGATCAGATCACACGGCTTGACATTGTGAGTTTGGAATTGTTGTTGTTGTTGTATTTGTTGATGGTGATGGTGATGGCGATGGTGATTGTGGTGATGACGATGATGTTGACGACGTTGTTTATGACTGCGATGTAATCCCTTTATTTTGGCCACATTCACAGTGTTGTGGTTGTCGTCGTCAGGTGGAGTGACATTGTTCATCTGCACATTGTTCCATTGGTTGATGTAATTGTGGTATGGAATGAACAAGGAGTTGTACTGTTGTATACCAGAATGAAGATGACGATTACAATTCGTATTGTAATGATGAATAGTGTTTGTATGAATAGGTGATGTTTCGAATGCTAAGCGGAATGGATCTGTTTGTGAGGAAAATGAGTGAGAATCACTGTGATTATCCACATTAGTGTGAATCATAGATGTGGAGGAGGTAGAATTGGGAATGGGTAATATGGATGAGATCATCTGTACAGTTTGTGGTGTGAACCAGTTGGATGTTGGATGGATCATGTTTTGACTGGTATTACTAGTATGATCATGATTGTTATCATCATCAACATCATTGTCGTCATAATCACAAATTTGCATGAATTGGTGATGATTGGAGAAAATATTTGATGGAAGTGTATTGTTGTATGACATGATAATGAGAGACGAGTGAATGATGAGTTTGCAAATATCCTGTGAGTATGAGTGTGAAATGAAGTTATCTTTGGAAGTGGTTATGATACTTTCCAGTCAATATGATTGATTTGTTCCAAGTATTCCACAGGACATCAAACTGATGAATCGTAATGTGAACTGTCACTAATCACAGTTGTAATGTTGATGTTCTCTCTGTCACAATCACAATATAAGAAGTATGAACTGAACAATGTGAATAAGAGAATGTGATTCTGTATGAATCAAACGAACTGGATGATCCTTGATGAAGATATTCGGTTGAATGCTGAAACAAAAATAACGAGTTTGCTCAACGATCTACCTTTATATTGGTTCATGTTGGATTGACCAATGAAAACATAATGAGATTGGACGCATCATTCACTGATTGGTTGAAAGTAATGGGGAGTGTGTGTGTGTCTTAGAGAGATAACGAGAGAGAGAGAGAAGGGTGTGAGGTAAACTTGATGTGAGTGGAATGAAATAAATGTTGTCCAGTGAATGAATGAAAACGTGGTTGAACTTGTTGTTGTTTAGTTGTGGTAGTTGATGTCCTCGTGTTGTTGATTTTCTATTGTTTTGTTACGAAGGCTAATTGAATGTGTATGTGTCACTGGTGAACTTACTTATTGTTTGTTTGTAGAAATTCACGGGAATAGGGAGGGGGAATTGTGTGTGTGCTTGTGTGTGATATGAATATCATCTGTTTACTGATGAAAATAGAACAAATTATGACTAAATGTAGATTTGAAGTAGAATATTCCATCACAATTGATTCGGTGTCTTCTGTCTGTTGACGTCTCTCTCATATTGTTCTTCATGTTGTTGTCATGTCCATATAAACCGGACGACTTAGTGTGTGTGTAACAGTGACACTTCTCAGAATATCATTGATTCCCTTAAGGTTTCGGAAATTCATTCTACTATAAAACATTATGGGAATATCTGTTGCTTTCCATTCCTCATATGTCTGACTAGTACTGATTAATAATGATTTAAAATATTTCACAAGTTGAAATCATGAGTCAATTGAAGCTAGACCACCATGGAAGACCTGGAAGCACTGGACGGCCGTTTCGTCCTGGTATGAGACTCCTCAGCAGTGCGCACCCACGAACCCGCTCCCCGCGGGATTCGAACCCAGGACCTCCTGGCTTCGCGAGCGAGCACTTAACCATTAGACCACTGAGCCGGCATCGAACGGTGTTAATGTCTAACTTCTAAAAATCTCCACAAAAACCCATTCTGATTTAAAATATTGTTACATGACTTTTGATTTTGACTAAGTAGACGATTTCATTGTTGTTGTGTAAATTGAAGAAGGTTACATAAGTCGGACCAAAGTCGATTGTGAATGAGGATGGTTAAGTATTGTATCGATGTGTGGTTCGAGTCCATGAGAGTTTAACTTCGTTTTACAAGATTGTTATGAACCTGTGAACCTGTGTTTACACTCACATCCAGTAATAATTCTCATTGTATGAAGTAGTAGTAGTAGTAGTCGTCGTCGTCGTTTCAGTTATTGTATGAATGATGGAAGAATATAGTAGTACATGGCATTGATATGTTTAAATCAGTCATGTCTGATACACTAGAGGTTACTAAGTTTCTAATGGCATGGTGTTCGATTGTAGTGTTTAACTAGTCTACGAGAGATAGAGGGATACATATGATCTCTTATTGTGAATGCTGTCTTGTTAAATTTACCTTCATTCAACTTGTCGTTTATCAAATATCCACTAACAGCGGTTAGTCTCATTGCTCTTTTGTGTATTTACTAATATTGACACACACATACACACACATGCAACATCTTCCCATTCATAATCTCTGATTGAGAAAACGAATAAACAAACAGTCGATCACGTTGTACATTTAAACACACAACTAATGCTTATTTTCATTCGTAGACCACTCCTTAACACAATTAATGAACCACAATACATATGCATAGAATCAGTACACTTCATTATGAAGTCGATCAGTATATGTGCTAATCAACAAACTGGTGTCCATGTGATGATTTCCGAAGACTGACAATCTCATTCATTGAGCGTTGTCTGACAGTTTATTAACAGAATTCACGCATTTATGAGATGAAATGTGTCAGACCATTCAACAAGTCAGTAGACTCAATCTCATATGATTTTGAACAAGCTTTAGAGTTGTATCACACTTCGTTTCAGACACATGAATGATTGTGGAACTTCAGAGCTGTAGAACATCCGAGTAGGATTGGGTCGACTTAGAATGAATAGAGAAACACTTGAGTTGTTATTTTCAGTGGAACAGTTGACATGTGAATTGTTGTATCACAACCATAATTCTGTCAACTGTTCCATAATTTTGACTGGCATTCTGAACAGTAATGTTCGACGGATACTGTTCTTGTCTCTTCTGATTGTAGTGCATTGACGATATGTCATTTGAAATCTTCAATTTTCTTGGTCTCCATTCTGTGACTTGCAGTTTTAGAGAGAATGGATAGGATTTGCTAATACTGATTGGTCACCGTCACCCCAGTAGTAGTGGTTGGGTGAACATGACAAATTATCTCAACCACATTCTACAGGCATTTTTCAACCGCGATGAATATCCGGACTGCAGTGTATGCATCAATCGTCTTTTCTCATTTCAGTGTTTTGAAATTTCAACCAACCAAATGGTCTTTCGAATTTGCCGTCAGTCGATTGCTTGTGTGAATATCACCATCACAACAATGTATCTTCCATCAAGTAGAATTCCGAAGAGAGTTGTTCTCGATCTCCTTCACTTGTTCGTACTTCTACCTTCTCTCAATTCACTTAACTACTCCAACAAATCTCGGTTTTGCAAAACTAATTGATCTATTCACTTAGTATTGTTTGCATGAATGTTCCCATTGATATTCAGGACTGTAATTGATCGGTCTCTTATTGACCTGTGTGCATCCTGTGCTAATTGTCTTGATATTGCCTTAATTCACAAACATTATAAGCAAAGACGGATAGTGCTTGCTTGCAGCGGGATCCAGTTTGACATGCATGTCGTACCATTTGGGACTCTTCAGTTGCAGTCACAAAGAGAACATCAATTCTGAGATGCAGGCACATTCAGTTGACGAGTCGCAAATAAGACGAAACACGCGTCAAACTGGATTCCACTGCTAACCATCGTCAGTGTGTGGGAATGAGTGAATGAATAATGTTTTGGTAAAAAAAAATATCACGGAAAATTGAAATCGTTCTCCCTCAGTTACAATCCCCATCTTCTCACCACCCGACACGGTTAGCATTTCTCTATTTGTTAATGTGTTCACATGAGCACAGAATATGAAATATACTAAATTATAGGTCTGTAAGTTGATGTGGAAATGGTCAATTGAATGAAATTGACCATGGATTCATTTCATAATTATCTCAGCTTAACCCATTATTATAATTGTGAATTGGTGTGTCGGTATGTTGGGGAGTGGGGTGGGCAACACAAATAACAGTGTAAACTGGATTGTAGAATTGAATTAATGCTTGTCAACACTAAACAATGTATGATTATACTCTACTCGCAGTCTCTCTCTATCCCTCTCTTTCTCTCTTTCTGTTACATACACATTCTCTCAGTGTATGTTGTGTATCATTGGGATGTGTTGCAACTTGATTATTAGACTGATACAATGATGAATATGATTGTGTATTGTGTAGATGTGATATGATATTTAGTTGTTGTCATCGTCACAATTTGATAAGATAATCGATGTTGGTGTAAGATAACTTGAGATGACCACTTATAATAATAATAATGATAATAATAATTAACTCAGATGGATGTGGTCATGATTGTTGTGAATGGGGAAAGTAATGTTGATGAATCGAAATGAGTTTATCAATGGTGAGATGGTATGAACTGGATCATTCCTTATTGAGTTGGTGATTGATTGCAGTGAATATAGATTGAGTATAGAATTCGTTATATCTCGTGTATCTTGCATCATGTGCATTACATTCTCACTCAATAAGTGAATAATGAAAACAAGTCGTCAGGAATATTCCATTTCACTCATCACGTCAAGATTGTTTAAGACATCATAGTTGAACTGATCCGAACTGAGCTGAATTACCAGTAACACCAAGTGATGTGATGTGATATGACGACTGATTACATCGATTCACGAATGAACACAAACAATCTGATCCTTCAACACTTTCTACAATCAGTGTGTCTATCGATATTTAGACAGTGTTTGTAGATCAGAATAGGAGTGAAGAGGATATGTCCAACTATCACCACAACACTACTCATATTGTCTGTAAATTATTGTAGTTATATTGAGTTCACCTGTATAACTGCGGTGATTTTCATTGCAGATCCATCTATTCATCAATTTGTATGAAATTTTCTAATCGAATTTCTACACCGTTCGCCTCTCATGTTTGTATTCATGAGGAGAGCTGAATTGCCTTGTTAACAGCTTGTTAACACCCTCTCATACATACACAAACACAAACACACACACACAAGCGGAAAGAGAGAGTGAGGGAAGAGAGAGAGACAGAGACATACATCAAGTGAATTACGTCTGTTATTGTTATGATTATGATTATTATTATTGAAATGTGAGATCATATGGATCATATGACCAATTTGAATAAGTAGACTTCCAACCACTTTCACAAGTGTACATACAATGAGATATGAATGACCACTTACTGTATTTCTAGTCAATGATCTATAGTCTGTTTGCTTGTTTATTTGTTTCATGATGTTGTTGTTTCTTGTTCATTATTCACTTATCAATAATTATCAACTCAGTATGATGAATCTACCTAAGAAGGATGTGAATTGTCGATGATTACTCTTGTTATACTTCAATCGACTCAGAACACTCCTTCTAATTATAATCGTCTAAATTGATTATTGTCATTAATGTGAAGTCCATTTTACTGACTGAATGATTTGACTGTTTATGAATTTGTTTGTTTGTTTATTTATTTACTTACTGATGTGAGGGATGTGATAACACACATAAGACCATCAGCGAACGATACCATACCATTTGATGATATTGATTAAATAAATAGCTAATCAACAAACTAATCTGAAGAGAATGGAAGTGTGAATGCAGTTGACCATTGAGTACGTCTGGTGATCACACATACACACACATGCACACACAAACACGCATAAACACGCATAAACACACCTACTTGCTCTTCTGCTTCTTGACACAGTGAGATCAACCATCAAGTCAAGTAACATACTCATCATCATCATCATCATCATAATTGGATCAATTTAATCAATAGAATTTCCACATTATCAAGAAGTGGTTCCATTTTGTGTGATATCAATATCGAACTTGTGAAACACAGAGTCAGTCCACTTGATGTTGAGTGGTTGAATTCGATTTTGATTATTATGACTTTTGATTATTCAGTTGAGTATGACAGATTGTGAATTGTGTGTTGATGTGTGATGTGGTGTGAATCCATGATGAATTGTTTCTTCTATTTATTTATAGTTAATTGAATTTGTATTTGTGAGGTTGACCATTGTGTTTGTTTCTCCTTTGAGCTTCAATGGATGTTGTGATGAAGGACCAGGGGCAGAATTTGAGTCCATTTTGTGTTGTGTGAGTATTCCCAATCTATAGGCTTTGTGTGTTGACATATTATCTATTTATTGGAATAGTTGTGACTTCTCATATAACCTTAGTGGTGGTATGATTTCGATAATTCTATCCTTCAGTATATTTGTCAGGAAATCAGTTCTGATTTCGAAGATGGATGGTTCAGTTTTAATCAACAGGTCGTTTGGAATGTGATGATGAACCCATTTTATACATTGGAACACTATCATTCCATTTGGAAACTTGTTACCTACTCTATTGTATGTCTCAAATTTGATCTGATGTAGTATAGTGAATAAAACATTGTTACCATTCAAGATTGTTCGAATTCAACAGCTACTGATTACATATGAACTATTCAGTTCGTGAGGATAATCAAATGTAACTGAACTTTTGTTCAGTAGACTGAACTTCTCATTTGTCTAATTTACTTTGGTGTGTTTTGTCCGGATAGATATCAGTTAACTGTTGAACAAAGATGGCACAATAGAAGTCAACACACATTACTGTTATATGTGAATTACTTAATTAATGTCTGATTTGATTAGTAAATTAACGTTGAATGGATCATGATTCATTCACCATGATCATGATCATCATAACTATTCCAATTCATATAGATCTATCTACATTGATCTGTCATTGTTCTCTTGTTTGTTGTATATTGGGCACGAGTTGAACAAGTGTGTCTTATCTACTTGTTCAACTTTTGATATTGTTAAATAGAATTTGACATAATTCTTTCTCTTTCGACATCATGCTGTGTAGAGAATATCAACTAAGACATCTGTCTATTTGAAGACTAAACAAAATGATTGTTGTTGTGTGTTCGAGTTAAAGTGAGAGTAGGAGTAGGAGTAGGAGTAGTGTACACTGTGATTTGTTGTTGTTGTCTTATCCCATCTTTCTTACTTCAATGGTTTTTCGTATTCCCTCTTATTCAACTCTATGCTTATTCTTCACTATTCTCCAATTCCAATGTTGCTTTACCGGAAACGAATTTCAATTCATCTCATTCACAGATGGATCAATGAATGACGATTGGTCAATTTCAATCAAGTTGGTCATCTAACACAATTTGTGGTTTCTTTGTCACTGAACACATAGACAAATGAGTTGAGTCTTTTCCATTGTGTTCCAGGTTATTAAGTTATATTAATTAGAGGGTAATTGTAATTCATCTCTCATTGAATGATGAATGTAACAGATCAGTGGATAATCATCATATTAGGCAATAACAAACATGAAAAGCTCAGTTATTCATTAATGAATTAATTGGTTGATTATTCGTTTGTTTGTTTGTTTTAAGGAATGGAACACAGCAGGAATGATTGTACAATGAAGGAGGAGTTTAGGCTAAAATGACAGATGATCATTTTGGTTGTGATTAGTGGGTGGTATTCACTTTATGTTTTAGTGCACATGTCTGTTTTTCATTAAGGTAGTGTAGTGTAATTAGAATGAGAATATGGATGTGTAATGGTGACCATTCTGTCTCTCTCTGTATGTACCAAAGATTTTTGTATTGATATTTAGGAATCCTGACGGATGTGATCTTCAAATGTGTAGAATGAATATTGAGAATGATGATCTCTTAAGGTCGTCTCACGAACACGCTCATAGTCAATGTGTTGTTTAGAATGCATCGATTATAGAGTGAATCAGTCACTGATTGAACAGTTCACCAATCACTTCTCTGATCTCATGATTGCAGAAACAATAAGTTGACACCGAGAATAAAATCTGTATGATACAGGGCTACCTGTCAACTAAACATCAAATTGTTGCCAAGTCGTATCAATATCTAAACACTCCAATAGTGAAGAAGGTGATCCTTATTCTATTAGAACTTGAACCGATCTGAATTACTTTGATCGAAGATTTCAAATCTGATTCATAGTCAGAATGATCAGCTGATCAGATGGAGAGTACAAAATCGAAATCTATTTCATCTTTGATGAAAAGTTTCAATACAAGTGGAATGTAATTCCGTTATTGACAAATTACTTCTTTTAATTTAGTATCCATTCTATGATCAACACACGCACACACAAACAGGCACACCCCCTCACACACACACACTGAATGTAAACAAACACATTTACAAGTTATTCTAAGTAGAAATGAACTCCGGAAATTAATTTGGTTGTTTTTTGTTTGTTTGATAGAAATTCTTATCTTATTCATGTCTTCTCTCCCTTTTACTTCATTATCCAATTAGATTATTCCCCATTATCCACATATTGTTCACTCACTCACTCACTCACTTACTGAGATTGTTACCTCATTGAATTCACAAAACGATTTGTTTGAATGCAACAATTAAAACAATGAATGAATGAATGAATGAAATAAACAACAGATACGACGGATACCATACACAAATAGACCAATATACAGTCTCATGTTATGATAACAACATTCAATTGAGACATAACAGAACACTTGTTATTTGGTGTATACACTATGTGATCGACTAGAATAGAATACATTTTCACGGAAGGTGAAAACACACACCCACACGGAGAGGGAGAGTGAGAGTGAGTGAGGGAAAGTGAGTAGGAGAGTAATTGAGACTGTTTCACTAATTTGAATTCCACTTTCCTGTTTCCAGTCTGTAAAATAAAAAAAAGGGATACTATACCGAATAACAACCACAACCACCACCACATCGATAATAACAACTAATTGAATGGTCGAATTATAAGAGTAGACGAACTATCAACAAGGAGATGGAGTAAATGACGACAGTTATGTAGAATAGACTGACAGGTGGTTTACACGAAATCTATTCATTGTTTTCCAGTTATATCTATCTACTACAAATGTGTTTGTATGTGCGTGTGTCGATGTGGATTCAAATAGACTAACTCTTAGTTAACTAAACATTTCCTGTTAGTTAAAAACAGTAAAGAGAACTGTGTACATTCAATTGAGAGAAAGAAAAAGAAGAAATAAATCAACAAGGAAACACAATTGACAAAACATTCATCTACAATCGATTGAGATAAACTGTGATGGATGGATAGATGGGTATTTGGTTAAGTCAGAACCATTGAAATAATTCATTTGATGGATTGATAGACGGATAATGCACATTATCTATATCAAATGAGCAGAATTTATAATAATCATAACACCAATGTGGAATACTGAGATGCCTCCTCCTCCTCTACATTTACTTCGGTATAATTCTTATTGATGGTGATTACTTTTATTGGTGGTTGATGGTTAGGTTTCGATAATTGACAAACAGAAATGTTTTGTTTACAATTGGTTGATCGGTTGGTAATGATCAATATCAAATGTGTTAAATACTACTTAGTTCACATCGAATTCTATCGATGTAGTTGGAATGTGGCCACTAGTCTATGTGGCTGTGGTCATCGTATGCATCATGTTGATATGAGATGGTGGTTGGATGTTTCGTGCTACTTAGTAATTGTCAGTTAGGTGTACCTGTGATCTTGACGGAGCTGATGCTCTGTAGCTTATTCAATTGTATGTCACCTAACTTCACAGTTAGAGACGTTAATTGAAACGACATTGTAAACTGTGTTGGAACGATGGAAATAATTCTCCTTCCGTAGATAATGTTCATAGAGATTGGTGTATTATTATTGTTATTGATAATAATATACTTCTTCCGACGAACTAATTATTCCTTCCTGTACTATATCCTTATATTCAATCGTTCATTTTATATATTAGCACCACTGAATTAACTACTTTTATGAATCCAGTGTTCATTTTGTTGTGTGAATGAGGTATGGCAACTTGGACTGACGCCTGATCCTACACGTTGTAGCTGACTGACTTACATGTCTCAATAAGGAATTGATTATTGATTGAATAATTAGTTTGTTCAGATCAATCTGTTCTTGATCTACAACGATATCACTATGCTGATATACATTCTATTGAAGTCCATTGATTCACTAAATATCTAGTAGGGTAGACACAATCTGTTACTTATTAACCAAACATTGTTCCCAATTCATCATAGAGCTGCTTCTCAAATTCTAATTCCTTTTGAATACAATAATGATCTGATATATACTGTGAAGAAAGCTACGGTAGTGATGATAGAATTTATAAACAAGTCGAATTTCACATTTTCATAGATTGACTATTCACTACATTATTCGAGTTTAAATGATTTAATTGTTTAATCTGGTTGGCGTTATTTTAGCAAGATTTTTGTTCTACGGGATGGATTTGCCGACCCCTTGCTCAACACTCTTCCATTACCCTGGGTTGGGACCGGCAGTAACTCTAGAAGTGCTACAGAGCTACAAAACAGCTTCCATTTAAAGAGAATATTAGGAAAAGACGATGGAAATGGATTGGACATACATTTCGAAAATCATCAAATGGTCATCATAAGGCAAACTCTAACTTGGAATCCTGAAGGGAAGCGGAAAAGAGGTAGGTCAAAGAACACATTATGTTGGAAATTGGAAGCAGATATTAAAAAGATGGATAACAACTGGAAAGGATTGCCCAGGACAAGGTTGGATAGAGTGTTGGTTGGCGGTCTATGCTCGTCTACGAGGAGTAACAGGAGTAAGTGTTAGGATAGTCGGAAAAAGAGACCAATAATTACCATGTTAAGTTCAATGGTGTCCTTGAACCTTAAATGTACATTTCTTATTGGTCGATGTTTATTTCACTTGTTAAATATTGTACAAATGTTGTTTCCTATTTTATGGTACGATGTGGTTTGTTTGCTTGGTATATAAATAGAGTATGTTTGAAATACAATGATTCATAACTCAGAGGCTGTGACCTGTGTTCTTCACTCAACTGGGCTAGGACGGACAGCGAAGCAGGGCCAATCAGGCACTAGGTCGTCCGTACGTGTTTTCCGTGTCACTGTCACAGATCGCGATCGATAAATACGCTGCGTATCTAAAACCTGCAGTCACACACCACCCGTTACAACAAATTGGCGACGGGGTAGAGAAAATTTTGAACCCTCTAATTGGACGAGATTCAGCATAATTATTTTGGCCAATCAGTATCCAGATTTTTCATTGGCGTCCTTGGGAATCATTGGTTGTTAATTGATTACAGTATTTCTCATTACCCTGCTGACTCAGAAAATGACTAGCCTTCCCGATCAATTGCAGCTACTACTATATCGCCAGCAACAGCGTGTTTTGGACTATTTACGCACGCTTCTGCTAGATCTCCCATGTTTCGGAGATGTGAAAGAAACTGATGAATTCATTTCTCACTTACGTACTGAACTCGAGAATGACTGCAGGACATATGAAGATAAAAACAAAAGCCTCCATGAATCCCTTATGATCAGTAATGCAAATGAGGCAGTCGCTCATAATCCGTCCAGCGATCCAGAAGTGCCCAATTCAGAAGCATGCCCTGTTGTGGGTTCAAATCCCACTGTGCCTGAAACATGTGAGGTATCCAGCTTACAAGAAGAACCTCTCGTGCCAGAAAATGTTTCCCGTGCATCAAATAATGGTCAGAAATCAAATACAAATTTCGAAGATGCTGTCTATTTTAGTGACCTATTATCCAGTGATGGAATTCTGGAGAGGTCTGAAGAATATGTTGCACCAAAATCAAACCTTAATGACCTCATGTCTGGTGTCGCTAATCCTCATCATCTAGTCAGTTTTAGTGAACCCTCTACTCAATGCGCGAAATATGCTTTAAATAGAGTCAGACTAACTGTTACTTGGGTATATGAGGACCCAACGTTATTTCGCGGAGGAGGACGGACGCAGAAAATTTTAAAACGCAGATATGAACTCCGCATCTTTCGAAAAAGGGGAGGTGTTAGGATAGTCGGAAAAAGAGACCAATAATTACCATGTTAAGTTCAATGGTGTCCTTGAACCTTAAATGTACATTTCTTATTGGTCGATGTTTATTTCACTTGTTAAATATTGTACAAATGTTGTTTCCTATTTTATGGTACGATGTGGTTTGTTTGCTTGGTATATAAATAGAGTATGTTTGAAATACAATGATTCATAACTCAGAGGCTGTGACCTGTGTTCTTCACTCAACTGGGCTAGGACGGACAGCGAAGCAGGGCCAATCAGGCACTAGGTCGTCCGTACGTGTTTTCCGTGTCACTGTCACAGATCGCGATCGATAAATACGCTGCGTATCTAAAACCTGCAGTCACACACCACCCGTTACAACAAATTGGCGACGGGGTAGAGAAAATTTTGAACCCTCTAATTGGACGAGATTCAGCATAATTATTTTGGCCAATCAGTATCCAGATTTTTCATTGGCGTCCTTGGGAATCATTGGTTGTTAATTGATTACAGTATTTCTCATTACCCTGCTGACTCAGAAAATGACTAGCCTTCCCGATCAATTGCAGCTACTACTATATCGCCAGCAACAGCGTGTTTTGGACTATTTACGCACGCTTCTGCTAGATCTCCCATGTTTCGGAGATGTGAAAGAAACTGATGAATTCATTTCTCACTTACGTACTGAACTCGAGAATGACTGCAGGACATATGAAGATAAAAACAAAAGCCTCCATGAATCCCTTATGATCAGTAATGCAAATGAGGCAGTCGCTCATAATCCGTCCAGCGATCCAGAAGTGCCCAATTCAGAAGCATGCCCTGTTGTGGGTTCAAATCCCACTGTGCCTGAAACATGTGAGGTATCCAGCTTACAAGAAGAACCTCTCGTGCCAGAAAATGTTTCCCGTGCATCAAATAATGGTCAGAAATCAAATACAAATTTCGAAGATGCTGTCTATTTTAGTGACCTATTATCCAGTGATGGAATTCTGGAGAGGTCTGAAGAATATGTTGCACCAAAATCAAACCTTAATGACCTCATGTCTGGTGTCGCTAATCCTCATCATCTAGTCAGTTTTAGTGAACCCTCTACTCAATGCGCGAAATATGCTTTAAATAGAGTCAGACTAACTGTTACTTGGGTATATGAGGACCCAACGTTATTTCGCGGAGGAGGACGGACGCAGAAAATTTTAAAACGCAGATATGAACTCCGCATCTTTCGAAAAAGGGGAGGTGTTAGGATAGTCGGAAAAAGAGACCAATAATTACCATGTTAAGTTCAATGGTGTCCTTGAACCTTAAATGTACATTTCTTATTGGTCGATGTTTATTTCACTTGTTAAATATTGTACAAATGTTGTTTCCTATTTTATGGTACGATGTGGTTTGTTTGCTTGGTATATAAATAGAGTATGTTTGAAATACAATGATTCATAACTCAGAGGCTGTGACCTGTGTTCTTCACTCAACTGGGCTAGGACGGACAGCGAAGCAGGGCCAATCAGGCACTAGGTCGTCCGTACGTGTTTTCCGTGTCACTGTCACAGATCGCGATCGATAAATACGCTGCGTATCTAAAACCTGCAGTCACACACCACCCGTTACAACAAATTGGCGACGGGGTAGAGAAAATTTTGAACCCTCTAATTGGACGAGATTCAGCATAATTATTTTGGCCAATCAGTATCCAGATTTTTCATTGGCGTCCTTGGGAATCATTGGTTGTTAATTGATTACAGTATTTCTCATTACCCTGCTGACTCAGAAAATGACTAGCCTTCCCGATCAATTGCAGCTACTACTATATCGCCAGCAACAGCGTGTTTTGGACTATTTACGCACGCTTCTGCTAGATCTCCCATGTTTCGGAGATGTGAAAGAAACTGATGAATTCATTTCTCACTTACGTACTGAACTCGAGAATGACTGCAGGACATATGAAGATAAAAACAAAAGCCTCCATGAATCCCTTATGATCAGTAATGCAAATGAGGCAGTCGCTCATAATCCGTCCAGCGATCCAGAAGTGCCCAATTCAGAAGCATGCCCTGTTGTGGGTTCAAATCCCACTGTGCCTGAAACATGTGAGGTATCCAGCTTACAAGAAGAACCTCTCGTGCCAGAAAATGTTTCCCGTGCATCAAATAATGGTCAGAAATCAAATACAAATTTCGAAGATGCTGTCTATTTTAGTGACCTATTATCCAGTGATGGAATTCTGGAGAGGTCTGAAGAATATGTTGCACCAAAATCAAACCTTAATGACCTCATGTCTGGTGTCGCTAATCCTCATCATCTAGTCAGTTTTAGTGAACCCTCTACTCAATGCGCGAAATATGCTTTAAATAGAGTCAGACTAACTGTTACTTGGGTATATGAGGACCCAACGTTATTTCGCGGAGGAGGACGGACGCAGAAAATTTTAAAACGCAGATATGAACTCCGCATCTTTCGAAAAAGGGGAGGTGTTAGGATAGTCGGAAAAAGAGACCAATAATTACCATGTTAAGTTCAATGGTGTCCTTGAACCTTAAATGTACATTTCTTATTGGTCGATGTTTATTTCACTTGTTAAATATTGTACAAATGTTGTTTCCTATTTTATGGTACGATGTGGTTTGTTTGCTTGGTATATAAATAGAGTATGTTTGAAATACAATGATTCATAACTCAGAGGCTGTGACCTGTGTTCTTCACTCAACTGGGCTAGGACGGACAGCGAAGCAGGGCCAATCAGGCACTAGGTCGTCCGTACGTGTTTTCCGTGTCACTGTCACAGATCGCGATCGATAAATACGCTGCGTATCTAAAACCTGCAGTCACACACCACCCGTTACAACAAATTGGCGACGGGGTAGAGAAAATTTTGAACCCTCTAATTGGACGAGATTCAGCATAATTATTTTGGCCAATCAGTATCCAGATTTTTCATTGGCGTCCTTGGGAATCATTGGTTGTTAATTGATTACAGTATTTCTCATTACCCTGCTGACTCAGAAAATGACTAGCCTTCCCGATCAATTGCAGCTACTACTATATCGCCAGCAACAGCGTGTTTTGGACTATTTACGCACGCTTCTGCTAGATCTCCCATGTTTCGGAGATGTGAAAGAAACTGATGAATTCATTTCTCACTTACGTACTGAACTCGAGAATGACTGCAGGACATATGAAGATAAAAACAAAAGCCTCCATGAATCCCTTATGATCAGTAATGCAAATGAGGCAGTCGCTCATAATCCGTCCAGCGATCCAGAAGTGCCCAATTCAGAAGCATGCCCTGTTGTGGGTTCAAATCCCACTGTGCCTGAAACATGTGAGGTATCCAGCTTACAAGAAGAACCTCTCGTGCCAGAAAATGTTTCCCGTGCATCAAATAATGGTCAGAAATCAAATACAAATTTCGAAGATGCTGTCTATTTTAGTGACCTATTATCCAGTGATGGAATTCTGGAGAGGTCTGAAGAATATGTTGCACCAAAATCAAACCTTAATGACCTCATGTCTGGTGTCGCTAATCCTCATCATCTAGTCAGTTTTAGTGAACCCTCTACTCAATGCGCGAAATATGCTTTAAATAGAGTCAGACTAACTGTTACTTGGGTATATGAGGACCCAACGTTATTTCGCGGAGGAGGACGGACGCAGAAAATTTTAAAACGCAGATATGAACTCCGCATCTTTCGAAAAAGGGGAGGTGTTAGGATAGTCGGAAAAAGAGACCAATAATTACCATGTTAAGTTCAATGGTGTCCTTGAACCTTAAATGTACATTTCTTATTGGTCGATGTTTATTTCACTTGTTAAATATTGTACAAATGTTGTTTCCTATTTTATGGTACGATGTGGTTTGTTTGCTTGGTATATAAATAGAGTATGTTTGAAATACAATGATTCATAACTCAGAGGCTGTGACCTGTGTTCTTCACTCAACTGGGCTAGGACGGACAGCGAAGCAGGGCCAATCAGGCACTAGGTCGTCCGTACGTGTTTTCCGTGTCACTGTCACAGATCGCGATCGATAAATACGCTGCGTATCTAAAACCTGCAGTCACACACCACCCGTTACAACAAATTGGCGACGGGGTAGAGAAAATTTTGAACCCTCTAATTGGACGAGATTCAGCATAATTATTTTGGCCAATCAGTATCCAGATTTTTCATTGGCGTCCTTGGGAATCATTGGTTGTTAATTGATTACAGTATTTCTCATTACCCTGCTGACTCAGAAAATGACTAGCCTTCCCGATCAATTGCAGCTACTACTATATCGCCAGCAACAGCGTGTTTTGGACTATTTACGCACGCTTCTGCTAGATCTCCCATGTTTCGGAGATGTGAAAGAAACTGATGAATTCATTTCTCACTTACGTACTGAACTCGAGAATGACTGCAGGACATATGAAGATAAAAACAAAAGCCTCCATGAATCCCTTATGATCAGTAATGCAAATGAGGCAGTCGCTCATAATCCGTCCAGCGATCCAGAAGTGCCCAATTCAGAAGCATGCCCTGTTGTGGGTTCAAATCCCACTGTGCCTGAAACATGTGAGGTATCCAGCTTACAAGAAGAACCTCTCGTGCCAGAAAATGTTTCCCGTGCATCAAATAATGGTCAGAAATCAAATACAAATTTCGAAGATGCTGTCTATTTTAGTGACCTATTATCCAGTGATGGAATTCTGGAGAGGTCTGAAGAATATGTTGCACCAAAATCAAACCTTAATGACCTCATGTCTGGTGTCGCTAATCCTCATCATCTAGTCAGTTTTAGTGAACCCTCTACTCAATGCGCGAAATATGCTTTAAATAGAGTCAGACTAACTGTTACTTGGGTATATGAGGACCCAACGTTATTTCGCGGAGGAGGACGGACGCAGAAAATTTTAAAACGCAGATATGAACTCCGCATCTTTCGAAAAAGGGGAGGTGTTAGGATAGTCGGAAAAAGAGACCAATAATTACCATGTTAAGTTCAATGGTGTCCTTGAACCTTAAATGTACATTTCTTATTGGTCGATGTTTATTTCACTTGTTAAATATTGTACAAATGTTGTTTCCTATTTTATGGTACGATGTGGTTTGTTTGCTTGGTATATAAATAGAGTATGTTTGAAATACAATGATTCATAACTCAGAGGCTGTGACCTGTGTTCTTCACTCAACTGGGCTAGGACGGACAGCGAAGCAGGGCCAATCAGGCACTAGGTCGTCCGTACGTGTTTTCCGTGTCACTGTCACAGATCGCGATCGATAAATACGCTGCGTATCCAAAACCTGCAGTCACACACCACCCGTTACAACAAATTGGCGACGGGGTAGAGAAAATTTTGAACCCTCTAATTGGACGAGATTCAGCATAATTATTTTGGCCAATCAGTATCCAGATTTTTCATTGGCGTCCTTGGGAATCATTGGTTGTTAATTGATTACAGTATTTCTCATTACCCTGCTGACTCAGAAAATGACTAGCCTTCCCGATCAATTGCAGCTACTACTATATCGCCAGCAACAGCGTGTTTTGGACTATTTACGCACGCTTCTGCTAGATCTCCCATGTTTCGGAGATGTGAAAGAAACTGATGAATTCATTTCTCACTTACGTACTGAACTCGAGAATGACTGCAGGACATATGAAGATAAAAACAAAAGCCTCCATGAATCCCTTATGATCAGTAATGCAAATGAGGCAGTCGCTCATAATCCGTCCAGCGATCCAGAAGTGCCCAATTCAGAAGCATGCCCTGTTGTGGGTTCAAATCCCACTGTGCCTGAAACATGTGAGGTATCCAGCTTACAAGAAGAACCTCTCGTGCCAGAAAATGTTTCCCGTGCATCAAATAATGGTCAGAAATCAAATACAAATTTCGAAGATGCTGTCTATTTTAGTGACCTATTATCCAGTGATGGAATTCTGGAGAGGTCTGAAGAATATGTTGCACCAAAATCAAACCTTAATGACCTCATGTCTGGTGTCGCTAATCCTCATCATCTAGTCAGTTTTAGTGAACCCTCTACTCAATGCGCGAAATATGCTTTAAATAGAGTCAGACTAACTGTTACTTGGGTATATGAGGACCCAACGTTATTTCGCGGAGGAGGACGGACGCAGAAAATTTTAAAACGCAGATATGAACTCCGCATCTTTCGAAAAAGGGGAGGTGTTAGGATAGTCGGAAAAAGAGACCAATAATTACCATGTTAAGTTCAATGGTGTCCTTGAACCTTAAATGTACATTTCTTATTGGTCGATGTTTATTTCACTTGTTAAATATTGTACAAATGTTGTTTCCTATTTTATGGTACGATGTGGTTTGTTTGCTTGGTATATAAATAGAGTATGTTTGAAATACAATGATTCATAACTCAGAGGCTGTGACCTGTGTTCTTCACTCAACTGGGCTAGGACGGACAGCGAAGCAGGGCCAATCAGGCACTAGGTCGTCCGTACGTGTTTTCCGTGTCACTGTCACAGATCGCGATCGATAAATACGCTGCGTATCTAAAACCTGCAGTCACACACCACCCGTTACAACAAATTGGCGACGGGGTAGAGAAAATTTTGAACCCTCTAATTGGACGAGATTCAGCATAATTATTTTGGCCAATCAGTATCCAGATTTTTCATTGGCGTCCTTGGGAATCATTGGTTGTTAATTGATTACAGTATTTCTCATTACCCTGCTGACTCAGAAAATGACTAGCCTTCCCGATCAATTGCAGCTACTACTATATCGCCAGCAACAGCGTGTTTTGGACTATTTACGCACGCTTCTGCTAGATCTCCCATGTTTCGGAGATGTGAAAGAAACTGATGAATTCATTTCTCACTTACGTACTGAACTCGAGAATGACTGCAGGACATATGAAGATAAAAACAAAAGCCTCCATGAATCCCTTATGATCAGTAATGCAAATGAGGCAGTCGCTCATAATCCGTCCAGCGATCCAGAAGTGCCCAATTCAGAAGCATGCCCTGTTGTGGGTTCAAATCCCACTGTGCCTGAAACATGTGAGGTATCCAGCTTACAAGAAGAACCTCTCGTGCCAGAAAATGTTTCCCGTGCATCAAATAATGGTCAGAAATCAAATACAAATTTCGAAGATGCTGTCTATTTTAGTGACCTATTATCCAGTGATGGAATTCTGGAGAGGTCTGAAGAATATGTTGCACCAAAATCAAACCTTAATGACCTCATGTCTGGTGTCGCTAATCCTCATCATCTAGTCAGTTTTAGTGAACCCTCTACTCAATGCGCGAAATATGCTTTAAATAGAGTCAGACTAACTGTTACTTGGGTATATGAGGACCCAACGTTATTTCGCGGAGGAGGACGGACGCAGAAAATTTTAAAACGCAGATATGAACTCCGCATCTTTCGAAAAAGGGGAGGTGTTAGGATAGTCGGAAAAAGAGACCAATAATTACCATGTTAAGTTCAATGGTGTCCTTGAACCTTAAATGTACATTTCTTATTGGTCGATGTTTATTTCACTTGTTAAATATTGTACAAATGTTGTTTCCTATTTTATGGTACGATGTGGTTTGTTTGCTTGGTATATAAATAGAGTATGTTTGAAATACAATGATTCATAACTCAGAGGCTGTGACCTGTGTTCTTCACTCAACTGGGCTAGGACGGACAGCGAAGCAGGGCCAATCAGGCACTAGGTCGTCCGTACGTGTTTTCCGTGTCACTGTCACAGATCGCGATCGATAAATAACGCTGCTTATCAAAAACCTGCAGTCCCACACCCACGCGTTACAACAGTAAGGAAGTAAGTACATCATTCTTTAAAACGACATTCGAATAATCCAATTTATTTCACTAATGGACAGATGATTATGATTTACTTATGTAATAAATCTTCTTTAATCATTCTGAACATTATTTCAATGGGTTTGATACTTTATAATTAAATAAACTATTTGAGGGGGGGGAAATAATTCAGTACCAACCAACAGTTTCTACTGTAATTTTAGTTATCTACTTGTCTTACATTATTATATTTGGTATCAGAAGGGGTTTTTATGGATATTATAGTCATTTTAATAGTTGTGATCATAAGTCTATTGAGTCTAGAACATTATGGAAAACCTGGAACTCAAGAACCATTGTCACATATCCATCAAGACAATCAGCTCGACGTACAGTTTAATTACATACTGTAGTTATGGAATTCAATGTAACAATACACTTGACAATCATCCGCTAGGCTGTACATTTAACCAGTTCACTATCCCCAACAGTAATATCATTAGACCTTTTATTTTGAGGAAAAAAAATAGACTGGAGCTTAAAGACTAGTATATTAAACTTCTACTTGTCTACTACTGAAATGCATACTACGATGTGATATGGTATACTACTAGAATACTTAACAATGACTTTTTAACAAACTTTCAATCCCTAGACATCTCTTACACCTGAGTTTCAAAGAAAAGAAAACAGTTACACTGAACAAAGTGTTTCTAAATTTTTCTACAAAAAAAGTCATGAGTACTCTCATTGCAATTAAAATACAAAACAGGTAAATGACATATTAGGCGGCCAAACTAGAACATGGCATCAGTCACCGAAGTCACTAACTTCTAGTCTGAACCATGTTGGTAGATGCAGACTACTTGGTTCGGGGTCCGCGTGATTATCGTAATCAATGGTTGGAGACTCTAGATGACATGGCTCAGAATCGATCACAATGGGGTAGGTGTATACACTCTTTGTCTTCTTTTAAACTGTGTTGGGATATTCAGAAAAATATCCCAAAAATTATCCTGTTAAGTCTAATGTTATCCTTGGACTTGAAATGGCATCATTTTCCTATTGATCAATTTTTATTCCACGTGTCGTTTCCCTGCTGGTCAATATTTATTTCAGCCGTCATTTTCCTGTTGGCCAAATATTATTTTCTACTTTATGGTACGTTGTGGCCTGTTTGGTTGATATATAAACCGAGTATGTTTGAAATAAATGATTCATATCGCAGAGGCTGAGATTGGTGTTCTGGACTTAACTGGCTAGGCTATGCGGGAAGCAGGACCAATCAGAACTCTAGGCTGCTCATACGGGTTTACGCGTCATTGATCCGATCGATAAGTCACTGCTCTCTAATCGGTGGTCACAAGTCATAACACTATGAGATTAAAATCGCTTCATATCTTTTTTATACAAACTAATTCTTTCTACCCGTACTATATCCTTATATACAATCTTTCTTTTATAGATTACTACCATTGAAGTAACTACTCCTATGAATCCGGTATTGATCTTGTTGTGCTAATGCGGTATGGCAACTTGGACCGATGCATATAGGTGCCTGATCCTACACGTTGTAGCTGACTGAAATGACTTATTACAAAGAGATAACAATAGAACACTGTAACTGAATACGATCATATTTGATAAGTGAATTTTAACATCAACCGACGGATATATATATTTTTTGTCGATGAAAACAAATTACAAAAAAAGGATAACAATAATAGTAAAAATCATCATCATCATCAAAGTTAAACGAAGAAGAAATCCCTGAATGTGCAAAGAAAAGTGAAATACAGGGTCACGTAATAATAATAATACGAATCATTGATTCGAAGACAAATGGAGTAGTGTGAAAGCGCAGGAGAATTAGATTGTTGAAGAAGAAGAAGAATAGGCGGGAAAATTCAAACCATTTAAAAAATGGAATTAGTTTTCAATTGTTTATGTTGGAAAAATTGTCTGCGAGAGAAAGATTGTAACGACCTTCTAATATGGCTACCGTTGAATTGAATGCACTAGAAAGGAAAAGAAACAATTGTCAAGGTGAAAAAAATACTACGAAATTATGTTATCATAGTAATAAGACGCATGATATCGCACTTATGCCTGTTACATCTAGTCGAGGAGCATACACTACTCTCTGGAATTTTACAACCTACTCGGTACTTGCTAGTCCTTTCCACTTTTAACCACAGACTATAAAATATTTTGCTGTCTGCTTCCAATTCTCTACGCAATTTGTTCCTCGGTCTTCCTCTTTTACTCTTCCCTTCAGGATCCCAAGTTAGCGCTCGCATCGTGATGCAGTTTGATGATTTCCGTAATGTATGTCCTATCCACTTCCAACCTCTTTTCCGAATTTCCTTTTCAATTGGGAGCTGATTTGTTCTCTCCCACAATAGGCTGATGCCGATGGTATCCGGTCAACGGATATTGAGTATCTTGCGTAGACAACTGCTTATAAATACTTGTATGTTTTTGATAATGGTTCTAGTAATTCTCCAAGTTTCAGCTTCATACAGTAGAACTAACCATCTTAATGTTCATATTGAAGATTGTGAATATGATATTAGTTGACAATTGTTTTGAGTTGCATATATTCCTCAAGTGTAAGAATGCGGTCCTTACTTTGTCAATCCTTGCATTTGCACCTGCATCAGATCCTCCTTATTCATCGATGATACTGCTGACCAGGTAGCTGAAAGTTTCAACCTCTTCCACCAAGTGTGATTGGGTTGGTGTTCTCCATGTTATATTCGAGGATCTAGGTTTTTTCATTGTGTATACTGAGGCCTACTAATGCAGAGACTGCTGCTACACTGACTGTCTTTATCTGCATTTGTTGGTGTGTATGGGATAGAAGTGCCATGTCATCTACCAAGTACAAATCTTCTAATTGATTCCAACCTGTTTATTGTATTCCGTGCTTTCCCTAAGGTTTGGAGGCCTTCATAATCCAGACAACCACCAGAAGAAAGAGGAAGGAGGAGAGTAGACAGCCGTGTCTGACAGTGGTCCTCACTTGGAATGCATCTCTCAGCTGTCCTCCACTCACGAAATTGCAGTCGTATGAATTCCGGATGATGTTGACGATTTTCTCAGGCACACCATAGTGTTAAAGAGGGTTACTTAAGGTTCTCCTATCCACACTGTCAAATGCTTTCTCATAGTCAATGAAGTTGATGTGCAGTGACGAGTTCCATTCAACTGATTTTTCAACGATCATATGTAGTGTCGCAATTCGGTCTGTACACGACCGATCCTTACAGAATCCAACCTGTCGATCTCGAAGTTGAGCGTATACTCTATCTTTCATCCGGTCTAGCAGAACTCTGTTGAAAACGTTTCCCGCTACTGATAATAGTGTGATGCCTTTGTACTTCTCACACTTGCTCAAATCTCTTTTCTTCGATATCTAGCTTCCCCATACGTCGGTACTCACTCTTTCTTCTAAATCTTTCTGAATAGAACGTGGAGCATGTTTGCAGTTACTTCAATGTTTGACTTCAGTGCTTCATCTGGTATGTTGTCAGGTGCTGCTGCTTTTCCAATCTCAATTTGTCTGATGGGCATCCTGATGGTGGTGGTGACATATAAAGGAAGGTCTGTAGGGGCTGCTTCAATGTTCTGTGGAGCTGTTCTGTTCACGAGTTCCTCGAAATGTTTTACCTATCTGTTTCTCTGTTTTTGAATATCAGTAATTGTCTCGCATTCTTTGTTCTTGAGTGGTTTCTTCATTGTCATATAGTTACTTCATATTTCCTTCTCTTGCAACTTTTTCCACTAACATTGCTAGATATTGGAAAGCATATGACTACTGTGTCATTCCTACCATTCAAATAATTCAAAACCTTTTTCATAGGAAAGTGTAACTTTCAGCATATATTCGACTTTTCACATCTGTACTGTTATTAACGAGATTTGTTGACAAAACATAAACGATTTAACGTAGGATCCATATTTTCTCTAGATGATCAACATTTCAATCGTATTGAAATCTGACACACTAATATGGGACACCGATAATGTTATTCAAAATGATAATGAAAGATTCCAGAATGAGAACCAAACAGCTCAAATTATTACTAATAATAATACTACTACTGATGTTGCAAACATAAGTAGTATGTAAAAAAAATATGTATATTTTTTACCTGCCATTTCGTACTACAGAATAAACAGACTTGTCACAGTTGCACAAGTCAATAATGGTTGAACCGGCCCGGCTACAATCGGAGCTTTTTGAGGACATATCAGATTGAATGGGACCACCATTGATGATCAAGTCAATGGATGACCAAATTTCGGAAAATTCCTTAATATAAAAGAAGAAAACGTATCATAACACAATAAAATGAATGAAGGTAGAATTAATTGTTCGAAGAGAGGTAGACAAGATATTACGTCAAGACTATAATATATGAACGAACCAATCAGGTATAAGATAATAGGTCTTGAATTTCGGCGCGAAATTCATCCATCCATTTGATTGAATACAGTTTTGGCATTATAGCTGATGTCAATTCGTGATGAAAACCCCTAATCTAATTCCTAACCTTAACCATCAACTGTAAATGGAAAATAAATCGCAACCAATAAAAGAAACAAGTCACTATCTAATTAAACAATATGATAATGAACAAAAGTTAGTAAATCGGCTGAAAAAAAAGAGATGTAGTGTGATGAGTGAAATTATTTCATGATAAATTATCTTCACAAAGGCAAGAGTGATTTGTCACACTTTTCTTAAATCCACATGGATCATGTTAGAAATGAGTGATGGCTTTTATCTCTACAAGTGACACACTAATTACAAACTTGCATACTTGATTTTGAATGACAGTCTAAGTATGGAAGCTAGTGATACTACCTGATTAACCTAACCGACATAAGGGTTCAAACCTGAGACTTAGCAACGCAAAGTCGTTTATTTTTATTATTTATTTGAACACATAGATATTGATACAAGGAGGCACCAAATACATATTGGCCACACAAATCTCATTTCATTAGTGTGAGGGCTGTGATACTGGCCGGGTGCCCAACCCGAAGCAGGTGGTTGTCTTAGGAGGCCACACCCAGAGCCTTCGACCGAAAGGTCTGACCAACAAGACAGTGTAGCATCGTAAGGAGATGCAGTCCCATGGTAGCCAGTGACCAACGATTGGTTTATACACCACTTGTTCCTTCAGGATACTGCAGCCAGCCCATGTGCACCACTGGTTCGAAATGAGGGTTTTACAACTCCCCTAGGTGGACTCTCCATGTCCACCAAGCCGGTTAAAGCACCGGACATTCACTTTTCATCCTCCCAATTTCGTCAACAACACCCTCGCCACGAGAAGGCAGTGAGTAGAAGTTCCGTCGTAGTGGTTGTACGCATGTGGCCTTTTGAGAGCATTTCGAGAGGGAGAGCGGACTCTCCCCACTTTCGGCCGTACCAGGGCATTTTTTCACTTTTAAATCCTAGCTTAACTGCAAAAAGAAGTCACTTGTCATTTACTTATTCTAGGTGTCGTTTGACCAAGCATTTATTTTTTTATCTCACACTGTCTTCTCCATCACTCAGCAAGGGTAAATTTTACTCATCTGAATAAATATGCATTAATCTGGACCGGTATAAATGACAATAATATCGTGACTTGCTTTTTTATTCATCCTGACTTGATGTATCAAGTCAAACTCTTGTTTACAGACTTATTGCTGCTCATTGTGAATTTAAACTTTTTCCCGTCTAAGCTTATAAGAAGCCGCTAAAAATAGTCAATCAGTCGCAAGCAACTTAGAACCTGTCACGTATCTACATCAATCCAGGATATTACAGCAGATCAGCCTAGGTAGAAAAACATTTTCAAGACCAATTCTATAGTAGAAGTAGCGTATAACAGGATCAGTGGTAGTAGAAAATAACATCGGACACAGACAATGACATATGAGGGACAACATAGTATACAATAATTCCAAAACGTAAGACAGAAAGTGAATCTATCGGCACAACCCCAAATGATTCCCAGCCATGTTACTTATCGTCTCTCTAACAATTGTTAATGAAAATCGTTCCGAACTCAACTACGTAGTCTGTACCTGCTAACACGTTTAGAAAAAAAAGAATGATGAGTTCAGTTTGTTTTTTCTTTTTTGCAACATATTTTTTCCTCACTATCATTGATACTTCTTTCATCTGCAGAATGCTTGATTGATTTGGTAATTGGTACTGGGAAACTGTGAATCGGGCAACCCAAGTAAGAATACAAATCGCAGGATTTATTTGACCCTTATCTATCGACTTGGCATTTTTACTTGGATCGTCTGATTCACGGTATTCCACTATCGAGCAGCAAGTCAGTTAAGAATCCTACGGACATAACAGTAAAGATGAGGTCAATTTATAAATTTAAGTTCTTTTCAATTTAAATGTCTCGTTTCAATTATAACCCAATTTTCAGTTCAAGTTACCCCTTAAATACAGTTTTTAGTTATCAAAAAAAAACTTCTGTTTTTTTTCTTCTGAAAGTTATTGTTGTGATGGAGGATGCGGTTACAATTTAGAAAACCATGCCAATTTCAGTTGGAGAAATAAAATCAGTACTTTAATTTAATAAAGATGTATTCAGTTACTATTCATCGATGCTCCAAAGGAACATATGCTCAAACACACAAATCTAGAAGCACATTCAAAAATCATAGATGTATTTAATGATATAACTGCTGAATGAAGAACAATTTTATGATAAGGGAAGAGGTCAAACGATTTCTTAGTAGTGTAACATTTGGGCAGTGTTCAAATGTTTGTTTGTTAGATTCCGCAAAAATAACAATACTACTATTTTATTTAGACTTTTCTACTATTAAGTTCATCTAGCTGTGCCGATGAGACATGAAGTTTGTGAAGAGAGTGGCAACTTAAGTTAATGCAAATTTGTCCCAAACCCTACACATTGGTTGTGACTATTATGATTGGATTCTTCCAATTTCTCACAAATAAAAGTATAAACACTGTAATATTTCATACCTCGATTTGAATCGCCGACGGTTGTCCACTTAAATTTGCTGAGGTTAACACTAATGGATGACCACCACCAATACTGATACTATCGTGCTTATCATAACCACTAGAATGTTCAACGTTATTGCCAATAATTGATGAGAATCTAGTTTGTTCATTCAATGCTGATATAAGTTTACGTATAAAACCAGAATCTGGTATTCGAATACCAACACGCTTGTCGCTTGAGTTTAGCAAATGATTGCTCAATGGATCCTGAAGTCTATCAGAAAAACGTGGTAATAGAACAGTGACAGGACCAGGCAGAAGATCTGATAACAGACCAGTTGGAATATTTTTTGTATCACACCAGTGTGAGATATGCGATACCTAAAACATGCAGAGGTAGGAAGTAAAGGAAACTATACACTGTGAATCAACATGAATGAACTATTTTAACTATGCATAAATTTCCTGTCAAATTAGACTAGTGGCCACATTGCAACTTGATCAGTAAAATCTAATCAGCACTAAGGATTCAGTACATATAGTCAATACTACTCAATAGCGAATCAAGGCGTAAATCTGTATGCACATATATCAACGTTACATGAATAACAAAACATTGAAAACAAATTCTACTTAGTATTTTCAGTAAATATCATCATTTCATTTTATTTGTGTGTGGGCTGTGATACTGCCCGGGTGCCCAAATCGAGGCACATCTTTTTCTTAGGGGGTCACACGCAGAGCCTTCGACCTGAAAGTCTGATCCACAAGGCAGTGGAACATCGTAAGGAGATCCAGTCCCATAGTAGCCAGTGATCAACAATTGGTTCATATGCCATTTGTTCCTTCAGGATATTGGAACTAGCCCATATGAACCATTGGTTTGCAATCAAGGTTTTCCAATTCCCCTAGGTGGACTCTCCATGTCCACCAAGCCGGTCAAAGAACCGGACATTCACTTTTCTTCGCCTCAGTTTCGTTAACAACACCCCCACCACAAGAAGGTAATGAGTAGGACTTCCCTGGCAGAGGCTGTGTGAGAGAATTTCGAGAGGGAGAGAGGACTCTCATTGGGGGGCGCATATATATCTGGTGCCCTCCTTGTACCAATATTTATGTGTTCAAATAAATAAATAATTCTACTTAGTTGGTTTACATTCATATTTAAATTGATTACAAAAAATAAGATCGACTATCTGCATTATATGTCCTTAGTTTTATTAGTTCAAGAAGCAGGAGAACTAGAATGGGTGTTTACTTAGATGTATATGAAAAAGAAGAAAATATTTAAAATGTCATTTGTGAAAAATAACAGTTCAATGGATGAAATATTAGTTAGCACATGATCATCACACATGAACCCTCATATGATCAGTTGAGATAGAGTTTAAATTATGGAAAGAATGTTTGATATGCTCTCTGAGAATCTGATCGATTAGGTCATGTAAGAAATGAGCTTAACAGTCATTTGTCTCAATCCCTTTATATTAGTGTTAAAGGGAGGATAATTTGGTGTATGCTACTTATACAGACAGATATAAATAGTATGCATCGGAATATTGAAGTAGGATTCTTACTGACAGAAGAGGAACATAAGAAGAGAAAGAAAAGCAGAAGCAGTCGGAGTAGCAACAGAAATGAAAGAACGATGATGTATTTAAGATACAATTAAAGGAAGACGTTCAAATGGTGTATCCAATGTACTGTTTCTATACTTTACAAATGCAGTATGTGATTATGCATAATGTAATGTATCGGTTCACCCTAACCAAGTCTTCGTTCATTACAATAAGAATAATCGAAACAGTGAATGCGGAAGTGGACGCATGTGACACATATTTCAATAAGCCATGTGATGAATTCAAGATTTGATAGTTTGTTTCCAACATACAAATTCGCATACTTGGATTCAAGTCAGACTTTAAGGGTATGGGACAACTACATTTTATTCAGTTGCCTAGAGCAAAGTATTAGAACTTGACGCTTGATTGTTGTCATAGCGACTGAATCCTCTCCCCATGATATCACTAGTAGTTCACCGTAAAACGTTTTTGGATATCTGTTGTTCAATAAAAAATTGAGTAAAGTGGTATTTTATTAACTTTGCAAAAGATTATACTAACTAGATTTGAATTACGAAAATATGATGTTCGTGAAACGGTCAACGATAGAACCGTACAGAACGGTGATTCAATAGTTTACGAGTCCTTAACTTGAGGAGATTAGTGATAGTCAACCAGTCAGCTACAACGCAGGACCAGGCACATATGTGTATCGGTTCAAGTTGCCATACCTCATTAGCACAACAAGATGAACACCGGATAGATGCATTACGATACCGAAAATGGTAGTCAGTTTTTGACAAAACGTGTAATTTGGGACACAAGTGAAATGCTTGCTATTTAATACCCTATAAGACAGTCTATGCAAGAAGAAGTCATAAGTAGACGGAGATTATATGATTATAAATATCTTTGAAACATTACTTACATATAGCGAAATTGAAGAGCGACTACTGTTACTGTTATTTAACTACTGTTAAGTGTTGAGTAAATCGATTGCTGTGCTTACTTGCATAAAATAAAATTAAAAGAACGTTATGGGAAGCCAAATAACACATCATTAAGTAAATGAAATCATTGAACATTGGTCTAAGCTGCTACTGATAACACATAAACATACACAAAGAACAGAATATATTCAACCTACCTGATCTAAACATATAGCCATAGGTTTAGTCTCTGAACGACCTTTAATACGACGTATTCGTTCAATTGCTTCAGGATTAAAAACGGAACAAGCTAATCCATAGATAGTGTCTGTTGGAAGTGCTATTACACCATCATTTTGACTGATTAACTGAACGATTGCATTAAGATTTGAACTTGCTAATAAAATTACAAAAAATAAAGCGAAGCATTATATTCTAGTAGCGTATTACATGAAACACTAATTGAATATATTTCAACTTTTATTTAAATATAATTAGGACGATACGTTTAGACTATGATGTCATGTGGATAAGAGTTGAAAAACAGTGTAACAAATATAAGTTAATGTATTTGGAACTCTCTACGATCAGTGATAATATTTGGCTGTCGGAGGGAAGTTCAAAACTGAATCCTATAATGAACTAAAAGCTCCAAGGGTCGTACAATATAACAAATTGACGGAAGTCTAGTGATATGTTAACCACTGAGTCTTCAACACTATGGTTTAAAAGTAGTAGACTGATAACATCACCCAAATGTCTTGAGTAGGATTGTGAATGACTAACAATTCAGAGTACCATGTGACATCTTTCTGTAACTTTTAGAGATCTACTTGAACTTACTGAAGTTGTCACGGTCGAGAAGTTTAAACCAGATACGTCATTTCCAAAAGTATACTAATCTTGTCAATCTTTCTGCATTACATTGGAGACTTTAGTTTTCAATATTTAGTGGCGAGAATCCATTCCGCTCTCTACCTACAATCCCCCAAATGGCCTGATACGGCCGAGAGTGGGGAGAGTAAGCTCTCACTCTCTCGAAACGCTCTCACATGGCTGCATGCATACAACCACTACGACGGAACTTCTACTCACTGCCTTCTCGTGGCGAAGGTGTTGTTTACGAAACTGAAAGGGAGAAAAGCGAATGTCCGGTTCTTTAACCGGCTTGGTGGACATGGAGAGTCCACCTAGTGGAGTTGGAAAACCCTGATTCCAAGCCAATGGTGCACATGGGCTGGCTCCAGTATTCTGAAGGAACAAATGGTGTATGAACCAATCGTTGGTCAGCGGCTAACATGGGACTGCATCTCCTTACGATGCTCCATTTCTCTGTGGATTAGACCTTCAGGTCGAAGGCTCGGGGTGTGGCTCCATAGGAAAACCGCCTGCTTCGGGTTGGGCACCCGGCCAGTATCACAGCACTCACACAAATCAAGTGAGATCTGTGTGGCGTGTATGTATTTGATGCCTCCTTGTACCAATATCTATGTGTTAAAATAATAAAACAAAATATCTCAACGAGCGATATTTGATGGCGTAGAAATAGGTTGAAAGCTGGGGATGACCAATTCGAAGACATGGTATCAGTTGATAAGGTCATTGACAAGTGAATTGCGCCATGTTGGTGGGTGTAGACCGTCTGGTCGCAATCCGCGTGAGCATTATAACCAACGATTGAAGACGATGGATGACATGGCTCAGAGTTGATCACAATGGAGCATCCGCGTCTACTCTTTGTTCTCTCTTAGGTCCTGAATTTCAAAATCATCTTAAGCTTTTTACTTCATGAATGCAATTTCCTTCCCGACTCATATTACCTGTACCTAATATCGTTTTGTATTACCACTGATACTCTTACAATCCTTCTACTACTCTAGTATTCTGCTGTAATATATGGTATAGCAAAGTGAATAGATATATACATGTCCCGGGTTCGATGTAGCGTATGATTAACTAAGCTCACTTCAATCGCCAAAATTAAGTTACACATAGTATTATTTTCTCCACCTCGACAATTTTTTCCTCTACTTTTTCATGTACAACATACGCTGTTAATAACAACTCACATAAACAGTCCATATATCAAAACACTAAAACACATTCTACGCTTAAGTAGGTGGAGCTAAGCTCAAGAAATGAAGTACCCGATTGTAGCAGCTACCTTATCGTAGCGATTAGGTTTACTTATCGTGATTTCCCAATTAAACTGTATTGGCTAGAACACTTATTCATTTAAACCCCACCATATGTCAGTCGGTTGAGGAGTGGTAACTTAAGGTTGGAGAGTGAAGTGTCCTGGTGACTGTTCCGGGTTGTAGTGTCAGTAAGATGTTATTCTCTCAGACAAATATCATTTCCGTATATGGTACCCGCTCACAGGGGGTCAGAAAGTGTTAACTCGAAGAAATAGCATGTTTAACCGATGCTATTAGTAAGATGTTGAACAAACGAAGTTAACACATGAATTACTCACAGCCCCTGAGTACTTATCGCCTACAATGACAAGACCACTATCAGTATAGTCACCTTATTAGGTAACTAAATAAGTATTCCCTCAGTGTAGCAAACCAGAAAGTAGTAATCACCGATGCACTGCATTTCTAATGCCACCCCAGACCACCATGAGTTTGATTTCTTGACTAATACAACTACTACGACAACTATAAAGCCATAGACAGCTCCCGTTCAATTATGAAGCAACATTCACAAAGCATTAAAAAGGACATATCACCACAACTTACCATCTTTCACACTAATTATTTTATTATTCATGACAGTAGGATAAAAGTTTGTAAATAAGTGACACAATTTAGAGGGCATTAATTTCAGCGTAAAACATAGGTTTACGTCACAAAATTATTTCTCGAAAAGCTAAAGTAGTGAAAAATATTGTCATTAGTAGATAAAACAAATACAAATCCATCATAAGACAGCATATTGAAAGATTAATGTGACTGGCAAGAAATAAGCCTGGTGTTTCAGTTTGAAATTCCTTGACAAATAAATGAAACTTATATTCTATCATTGACTTAATAGATAACATTTCATTTATCAGTAATGTTATACTACCGGAAAAAACACATTCCTGTCAAACAGAAGATGAAGTAGCAAGACAGGGACACAGTACCTAACTTAAATAGTATTAGAGAACAATAGAACTACTTTGTAAAGTGATATAACGATAAAACACAAATAATAATTTATCGCAAATTAAATCTTGTTATGACGTCTAAAATAAAAGTATTAGAGCGTCAAGAAGCAAAGCAACATGAATATAAACAATGATACAATCAGAAGTATAGAAATACTTAAAAATGGGAAACAATAAACCCAAATGATAGTAACCTGTAATAAATAGGATACAGATCACATAACAACCACGGTTTGAAGATATTCAGTAAACAGACAGCAACTTAAATAACTTCAATGGACGCACACAAAGCAAGCGATGAGCATAACGAGCTACCGCATATATTAGCAGTGGGTCAGTGATACCTCAAAGAAACCCAGGTATATTTAACGAAACAAAAAGTAATATCAGTAAATTATAGTAGAATACTGTTCTGAGTCCTCAGGAATATAGTAGATTTCCTCTTGAAGAATTTCTGGAAAGTTGCTTGGTCCACCTCAGCCGGCAGCGAATTCCAGAATTCGACTACTTGTATACAGTAAAAGGTGTGCCTACAGTCGATTCTGCTATGTAGTGTCTCTAATTTCTGGGTGTTACCCGTAGAATTTGTGTTAGACTGAGCTAAAGTATTTAAGGGGGTGAACAGGAGTGTTTAGGATGCTATAAGTCATTAGGTCACCTCTGAAACGCCTGGAATCTAATGTGTAGTGATCTGGCAGGACTATAATTTATGGACGAACCAATAAGATATAAAATGATAGGCCTCGGATATTGGCGCGAAATCCAATTATCCAATTTGGTTAAACAGAGTTTTGACATTATAGCTGATGTAAGTCCGTGATGAAAAACTGAAATCTAATTTCTAACGTTAATCGTCAATTGTAAAACATAAATAATTCCTCACACAACTTTAGAACCCTTATTTGGTCATAGATATTAGGTGGACACCCTTAAGGTCAGTCTACCTTAGCTCAAAGATTGTCCATAAATTATAGTCTCACCTAGTGGTCCAGTGATTTAAGGCATTTTTTATAAGATCGAGCTGACTTTATGGCTCGCCTTCAGATACATTCCAATACATTCTTAGCCTTTTGGTGTGCGGGAGGAAACACTATATTTACATACTCCCAACGAGGGCGGATAAAGTTGTTAAACACTAAATGAAAAGTTTTACTGTAAAACTGACCAAAAGTGCACTTCAACGTTACTAGTGCAGGGTTTTCTGGAATGAAATATTTGCCAAATTTGGCGTAAGACTTTTGATTATAGACTATCAAGACTCTTAGACCTAAGCAACCAATAAATGGGAAATAAAGCGGACGAAAGTGTAAATAAAGGGGATATGTCGACTTTTCACTTTAACGTCGGTTATTTCGGGGAAATATCGTTTTTTCTTCCTTAAAACGTGTATCTAATGGAATTTTGTAGACAAACATACGTAACGTACCGTGTTTGAATATGCTGCTCCCTGTATATATATTTTCGGCGTGTATTTATGCGAAAGTGGACAGTTCAGCGTCGTTCGAAGCACAGAGCGATATAAAAAGGAAGAATACGCACTATTTCCTCCGGACAGGCAAAAACCAGACATTTTGGCGTGTTTCCCCTTTGTTCGACTTTATTTCCCGTTTATTGGTTGATTGGGGAACTTTCTCGACTTGACATAACTCTAACTATAAAGTTGATTCATGTCGGGTCAAAAATCTAAACCTTTCGCAGGAGAGAGAATAAGAGTTTTGTCTGGAAGATTATACAATAAATACAAGCCACACGAATTTACCACGATAACATATAAATTGTTAGTGTGCACGAACACGTGCGCTCACTGAAACGCGTACTTTGACATTGCGCGCTAACATCTGTTTCAGTTTTGAATGATGAGGAGAACAGAGGGCCCTTGCTCTAGGTTGATCCAACTTTCGTTTAAAAACGTCGACAGATGGAACTTCAAACACGTATTTAAGTAATTAATTCCATTCGTCGATGATTCGATAGAAAAATTGATAGTCAGCTGATAAGTAATTTGTACTAGACTTTCGAATTTTTCCAGTGTCCTCGTAAGTCCTCTGCTTTGGAAGACAAGAAAAGTGAGAAAATATTTATCACCAAGGTTTCGTTTAGTCAGCCAAGTATCACATGACAGGTTTGCTATTCCGGGAATCAGCTTGGTTGCGGTTATCTGAACCTTTTCTAGCAGCTCACTGTCCCTTCTTAGGCAAGAGCTAGCCGCTTGTATGTAGTACTCGGGTTTGGGACGAACGAACATTGAATATAAGTCGAGGTGATTCTAGCATCTACATGGCTCAAAGCCATACGCATTGACCACAAGTTTCTAAAAGCTCTGGAGACTATTGAATGACAATGTGTAGTAGTTTTTAAGTCTTGGCTAATGATGACTCCTAATTCGTTGTGTCTGGATAACAAATAGCTCACTGTTATTCACCGTGTATGTGTCTGTACCCTGGTGACCGATATGCATCATAATTCACTTGGAGGCAATCATCGGCAACTACCAAATTTCAAACCATTCAGATAGTTTTTTCCAGGTCATTTTGAAGGTGTCCATATCTTGACATCGTCAGCTTATGACAAAACCGATGGTGACAGGAGACTAGGATTGTGATGTGGGTCGTAAAGTTATATTTAAGCTTTAACGGATTCGGTGAAAAGTAATAGCTCTGTTGATGCTTTCTTTGTTAGATCATTTATATAATTTGCAGGATAGTAATCGTAGTACTAAACCATAGATATCCTGTAAAATGAGAAATAACGATGCATGCCTTGACCTTCAAACGTCGATTATTTAAATATGATTCAAACAACGATGACTCCATACCTTTCAGCTTGAATTGATTGATAAGACACGTATGATTTACTCCATAAAAAGCTCTTCAGATGCCGGGGCACATCACATCTACCTTTCTCTTACAATCAATGGTCGTTACCCATCTATCTACTGCAGTTAGTACATTGATGAAGCAAAAATAGCCCTTCCTTAAACCGCGTCGTTGGGCTGAAATATTCTCCACCATCTCGAAGTTTATCGATTTCCAGTAGGCTAGTTAACCGTCATGTATGGGAGATGTCATAGCCTATGAGAGTATTGAAAGAAGTGCTACTGACCGGAAATTCGAAAGCTCTCTGCATCATTCACATTTGGAACTTAGAGCGATGTGCGCTGCCCCTCACTTATCTGAGAACGTGTCATAGCTTGGTGACTGTAAGAACATTGCTTCGAGAGGTTTTCCCAAAATTGCAGCCGCTAATCACAGTATAGCAGACCAGGAGAAGTGTCCTTGTCCATATGCTGCAGACTGATATACCAGTCCAGTGCCTAGGTGTGCTTCTGAACTTCCTGTTGAGTTTCACGCTGAGTCCTTCTCGATGTGAATCGTATGTGGAGGTTGAAGTATTAAAAAATACCGTTCTGCCAGGGGTTCTGCGCCATCAGTGTCGTAGTTGTTTAGATCATCCATTAGGACCTAACAACTGAGAAACTCGGTCTGTAGTGTGTCGAAGAGATGCTTCATGAAGGAATAGACTTTTCGGATTAGATGCAACCATGTGATGTACGACTTTGACTTTAGACTGACTGCTCGTTTTTCAATTTTGACTTCCATTTCATTGTAAACACCGCCTTATTTTCCATTTTCTAATCTCAAGTTTATCAAGTTATTATACGTCATATTGTACCTTCGTTGTTCATGACTGCTTGTGTCTAAATTAGGATGGGAAACATTTAAGCTTGGTCTTTTTGCTGACATATGATCAGCTTCTAGTTGAGGATGTTCATGTCCGAGGATGTAGTGGTCATTTTACATTCATGTTGTACGTGTTGAAAAACGATTTACTCCGGGAGGATCAGAGTATTTTATACCTTAGCTACATTAAAGCATAGTACATGACGACGAGAGAGCATCCTCAACACGCTTCATGGTCACTATATTGCTGGAGGTTAACAGTGGGTGACCACTGAAAGCTAGTGAGGGATACATACCATCCAGGATTCTATCCCACACTATGCACTTCGGAAAAAGCGCATGCCTGAAAAGAGAAGATTCTAGGCTCAGCAATGCATAGAATACTTGATACAGGTCAAAGGGAAGGCCTGGGACAGGTGGAAAGCCTTCCCGATGGATTCTGATAGTACCAACGCTGAAGTTCGAAACAATAGGAGACATTTTTCGATCGAACTAGCATCCAAAATACAATTTAACCATAAATATCTCTGAGAATTCATGACAATAATAAAGTTTACAAACAAGATTATCTATGCTCTTAGAAGACCAAAAGAAGATCTTATTAAATTTACGATGAAAGAGCTACTTTATGCCAATTCGATCGACCAGTTAAACCAGGAAACTGTGAGTGCGAAATAGTCTTTAACTTTAGTTTCAGCTGACAGTCTTGGTAATGCTCGAATAACTACTGTGTCCGTAAAAAAACGCAGTCCTAAAACAGTATGAGGATGACAATGATTAACCTGTTTGTAGCCTTTTCCGACACTCACTGGACTCACACCAACTTGCAAGAGAATAAAATAAGACTGCTTTATAATCTTCAAGGAGCGAGACAGCCAACTACAGACCAGTTTCACTACTGAAAAACCTGTCGAAAGTAATGGAAGGACTGGTCAGTGAACAAATTGGGGAACAGACGAATAAAAACAACGTCCTCAAAGACGTTAACACGGTTTTGAGAAGGGAAAGTTCTGTCTGTTCGATCTTCTCATAGTATGGGACATCTGGAGGACCTGAAGGGAACAAAAGGTGGTAGTCCACTCAATATTATTTGACTTCGCTAGAACACTACATATTGCCACACATATTCTTTATAGATAAGGCTTCAAAAGTTGGGTCTCACTGACTCACCCTTATCTTGGCTCCAAAACTATTTACAGAACAGAATATTTCGTGCAAAGATAAACAGAGTGCACGTGAGCCGGGGGTACTCAGCACAAAGAGTTCCACAAGGAACAGTCTTAAGTCCGTTCCTGTTCCTAATCTTTATAATAACCTGTTAAACAAAATTAACTCGGTAGCATCGATATATATACAGAAGAAACAAATACCCGGAGGTCCATAAAAAGCATACAATTAAGACTTATAAGGACTTAACAACAATAGAGGAATGGGCAGTAGACAATGGCTTAAAGCGTAACCTGTCGAAATGTCATGTTGTAGTGGCATTGGACAATAGCCACACAATCCACAAAGCTGTGAACACGAGACTACTCAGAAAATAGATATTCAATATTTAACGCGGAGAAATACCTAACAATGGAGAAGGCGCGAACAATGAATTGAATGGACTGGATTTGATCGGATGGCATGGCTCGACCATGCAGGCGTGGTCCATCTGAATGTTACCTTATATCTTCTATTCATATTAAATATATTGTTCCTTCTCTAGCCTAACCTTGTTCTACATCATGTATTGGTAATTGATACGATACAGTGAGTTGGTGTAGTCGATGGTGTGACTTCCACGTAAGATCTTATAGATTAGGCAGTTATATCATGACAAATCTACAAATTTAGGATTAGGTCTATTATTAGAGCAATACTAATATCATAGTAGACCATAATTCTACAATGTCCTGGAAATCCTGCCTGATTTGGTACAAAAAGACCCACATCCTCCATGGAAATCCACTCCCGAATATCTCTTCAGAGAGTGATTTCATGTTCACAACTATGGTGAGCCTAGACATCAGCTAAAGCTACATGGTGGATGCAGCTAAGGCATAACAATTCTTTACTTTATGCTAAGACAAGTTGGCGTAATCACCTCAGAATTTTTTCTGACCCTGTTCAGAACGTACGCACGACCCTATCTTTTAGTTCATAATGTACTGAAGTTTACTTCTGTTGAAATCTATTAACAAACACCAGTTCATTGAGAATTCGATATATCGAGACAAAAATATACCAAATCAGAGTGGTAATATAGCAAACAATATTATTTAGATTTGAAGCCTGAAAAACTTGGCACATTATACATTTTACTCATTATTTAGTAAGACATTCAACATGGGATGATAGGAAATGTGATGCCTATTTAAAAGATAAGGAAGTAAATAAACACTTGATTAATAATGGATCTGGTCAACTCTTAACCAACCAACTTAAGTAGTCACAAACATACCATCGCTTTGCTACAGAAAAACAAGTCATAATAGATAAATAGTTTGTGCCTGCAAGTTTGCATATACTTTGTATATGAATACGAAAAGAGAAAATTAACGGGATAAGTTATAGATAACATGAGATAACAATAATAATAATAGTCGTGTCATCCATCCTATGTAAGTTTTATGTGTGACTTAATGTGATTGTAGATTGTTTTTATGAATCATACAACGGTATTTATTCCGTTGGAACGAGTTAACAGAATGCTGATTGTTAAATGAAGCACAATTATAAGATGTGTTCGAGTAAAAACTACTCACTTACGCATATTGCTGATGCAACCCCTTGAAAAAATTGGATCAGACAAGATCAGGGTCATAAACTAGATGAATAAATCTTGAATCTAATGAAATAGTATGCTTATTTGGAAACTACAGCCAGAAAAATAAGTATGATAAAGTTCTAAAAAATAATAAGGGGCGCTTAGTTTCTAGGTCACTCACTCTTGATTGAATTAACATCTGATTATTAAGCCTAGGTCTTACTTACCATATCCATTTTTTTGGACAGTGGATGCTTCGTCACACTATGAACGAACCAATCAAATAAAAGATAACAAGTTTTGAATTGTGACACGAAGTTCATTCATCTATTTGGCTAAATAGCTTCTTGGCATTATAGCTGATGTCAGTTCGTGATGAAAACCTGAAATCTAATTCTTAACCTTAATCATCAACTGTAAATCGTAATTTTAATTCCTCACACACAGGTTTATAACCCTCAGTTGGTCCGGGTTATTAGATGGATACTCTCAAGGTTAGTCTAGCTTCGCTCAAAGGTCATCCATAAATTATAGTCTCACCCAAAACCCCGATTTCTCTAAGTAAACCTATTGATTTGAGTTCTATTTGATAAATGATCACGCAATTAAATAGCTAAACCCTTGACACCAAAAATGAAATAACATTGGTTGAGATTATAGTGACCTACTTTTATCAAGAGAACGCGATTAGTGTAATGGAAACAATTATTATTATAAGCAATTGTACCAGGGATTGTTTTACCGTACGTGTTTGTTTCACTGTACCAGAATACATACATTCTTCCGTTGATTGTGACCTTGCACGAATTCGGTTGCGCTCAGTAATCACACCTGTACTCCTTTGGCACGATATCGGTATTCTTTCGATACCACGAGATCGCCAACAAATACATTTCGATTACAGCCATCAACTGCCTTCTGATATTTGGCTTACGGGGGATCTTATCGGTTAACTGGCACTTAGTCTTCCTGTAGTGGTGATCATAGTCAACCGTGACTCCACACCACACTACAAGATGATGAGTCAATTGAAAACCTGGAAGCACTGGACAGCCGTTTCGTCTCATTGTGGGACTCCTCGGCAGTGCGCATCCATAATCCCGCCTCACATGATTCGAACCCAGGACTTATCAATCACACGCGCGAGCGTTTAATAAATTATCAAAAGACCATATAGTTAAAACAATTATTATTAAATAAAATGAAATTCAATAATGAATTGAATTAACAATATACAAAGCAGATTCTATGAAGCTTCTTGTTTTTCCATTCTTTTATTATTTAATCTACAATTATCATTTAACAAATTTTCTTGTTGATGATCATGATTACCAATGCCATTTGTACCATCTTGTGGAAACATTGGTGATAAAGAACTATTTGATATGATACATTGTGATTCCATTTCTTCTTTTCCTTCCTCTTCTTCTTCTTCTTCTACTTCTACTTCTATTACTTCCCTATTCTTTCTTAATTTTGTAGGCATAATTGTTTCATTTGTTACAGTTGTTGTATTCAATGATACTGAAGTAGTACAAGTACTATTTATACTACTAACAGGATCAATAGTAGTAGTGGTGGTAGTGGTAGTGGTAGTACTAGCAACAGACGATGTCGATGCTGAATTAGCAGTAATAGGAGTAGTAGTAGTAGTATTAGTATTAGTTAAAGGTGTAACACATGTTGTATTCATCATTAAACTAGGCGATGAAAATAAACTAGAAATTTGTTCAATTTTCATTTTTTTAAATAAATTCATTTGTAATAACCATGTTTGCTTTTGTAAACGTAATATATCCATACGTAATTCATGTTCTTGTTTTAATTGTAAATATAATTCTTTTTGTATATCACGACTAAATGTTGTATAAAATGATTCCGTTGTAGATGGTAAACCAAAATTAATGAATGATTGATTAAATGGTGAAAATGAAGAAAGAAATGATTCATGTACTGAACCAGTAATATTGCCAACATCTGAAGCACTATCCATCCACATGTGTGTGTATATGTGATATGAAAAAGAAAAAGAAACAAATTAAAACAAGGAAATGAGAAGATATTTAAATATGAGACTAGTTAACTGGTATTCTGAGCGATGTTATAAGTAGGTATAAACTAATCTGGTTGGGATCTTTATGATAACCGTAACCAATGGTGGTACGGCCGAGAGTGGGGAGAGTCAGCTCTCACACTGTCGAAATGCTCTCACATGGCCACTGTCAAGGAAATCCTACTCACTGCCTTCTCGCGACGGGGGTGTTCTTTATGAGATTGAGAGGATGAAAAGCGAATGTCCGGTGCTTTAACTGGATTGGTGTATATAAAGGGTCCTCCTAGGGGAGTTGCAAAACCCTCATTCCAAACCAATGGTGCACATGGGCTGGCTCCAGGATCCTGAAGGAAGAAATGGCGTATGAACCAATCGTTGGTCACTGGCTACTATAGGACTGCATCTCTTAACGTTGCTCCACTGCCTTGTGAATCAGACCTGTAAGTCGAAGGCTCCGGGTGTGATTCCCTAAGAAAACTACCTGCTTCTGTTTCGGCACCCGAGCAGTATCCCAGCCCCCACACAAATCAAATGGTTTATGTGGCGTATATTTATTTGGTGCCTCCCTATACCTACGTTTATGTGTTTGAATAAATAAATAAATGTGTCATGGTTCAGAGTCAATCGCAGAGAAACATATGCACTAATCATTCTTTATCTTCAAAATTATTTGACTCATTTGATTTTCTGATTTTTGTTCCAAACTCTGATTTGTATTAGGATGATAGAGAAAATTTATATCTCATGTGGATGATTTAGGTGGAGTTTCGTTGTCAGCTGGATAGTTAAGAAGTGGAGCTTTTATTGTTCTTCTGAATAATATCATCATCAAAAACTGTGAGTCATATGTGGAGAAATTCGAACACTTGACTTCTACCTGAAATTTGAGCTGATAAGGTTGTTTAGAAGAACAATGAAAGCTCTACAACCAAACCGTCCTACTCAGAGAACGAAATTCCCACTTGATTTGCATGTTTAATCATCCCATCTTTCTTACTATTCACATTACAAATGGTTGATTATTCAGTAGTGGCCAATGTCATATGCGTCGAGCTCTGTTTAGTACTGATCGAATTCTATCGATCAAGTTGAAAAGTGGTAACTAGTTTAAGTGACTCGATATTGTTCGGAGGTACTCGGAAGGAATCCGTTGACCGAACAGCTCAGTAGTGAGATCTCAATCTGTGAAACTGGATAATCCGGGTTCGAATCCTATAGAGAACATTAGTTACTAAAATATTGCAAGTATTCCTAACTAACAAGTGCCAACTGGCATGAAATCAAGATAAATGGTTCCCTCCCGACTACCTTTAAGCACTTATACATTCATCTTATCAATTCCACTTCATCATATTGATTAAGGTGTGAACATTTGACCTGACGCATATGTACACTAAGTTTTACTTTGATCATGACTGACTAATTTGGCAGTCTGATTAACAATCAATAATAATTAAACAATGGCTATTTTTTACAATTTTACATGGTTCACTTCAAATCACCCTATTTGTACAACAGCTAGTGATCCTGACTAACTAACAGATTAGATGTTGTGAAGATCATCGTTGTGAGTTAAAAATATTCTTTATCAGCTTTTACGTATTAGGGTTGGGAACATTGAACACAATGATGACTGATGAGTATCCTGATAGTTGTAAGAGTTACTTAATCCAACACTGTATAAACGCTTACTACATAATAACCACCTTAGGAGTAATTGTTTGAGATCCCGGTTAGAAAAAAAAAGAATCATGGGACCGTACAAAATCCTATACGATAATAGCACAATGTATAAGTAGGTAACAGAAATAAAGTTTAATGACTCAAAAGATAATGTTAATAAATGGTTGTTATAAATATCGTACTCCTCTAGGTCAGTATACATTCGCTTTCTAATGAACCATGTTATTACGTAATTAAGATATAATTGTTACATGAATTACATCTATATTCTTTATGAGATTCCAGTCCCCTATCAATAAACTCTAGGAATAAGCACGAACTAATCAAGATAATGGTCAGTCAGCTACAACGTGTAGGATTAGGCACATATATGCATCGGTCCAAGTCGTCATACCTTATTAACACAACAAGATGAACACCAAATTCATAGAAGTAGTTAATTCAGTTGTGGTAATATATAAAAGAAAGATTGCAATGAAGATATAGTACAGGAAGAAAGAATTGGTTCGTAGAAAGAAAGATATGAAGCGATTTTAATCTCTTAGTTTAAGGGAAGACAGATAGTGTATACACCTACACCATTGTGATCGATTCTGTGTCATGTCAATCAGTGTCGAACCATTAGTTGCGATAGTCGCGCGCATATATCAAAATAAAGTGTTGGCTATAGGATGTAGATAATTACGTTTTGAATGACTAAAATATTACTATCGTAACCAATGGTTGGAGACTCTAGGTGACATGGCACAGAATCGATCACAATGGTGTAGGTGTATACACTCTTTGTTTTCCCTTAAACTGAGATTAAAATCGCTTCATATCTTTCTTTCTACCAACTAATTCTTTCTTCCTGTACTATATCCTTACTGCCATCTTTCTTTTATATATTACCACCTCTGAATTAAGTACTTTTATGAATCCGGTGTTCATCTTGTTGTGTTAATGAGGTATGGCAACTTGGACCGATGCATATTTATGCCTGGTCCTACGTTGTAGCTGACTGACTGAAAAATTATAATTAGGTGACATACTTTTAATTTAAAGTTATGATTTAGGAATAGGGTATATACAGATTAAATGTAAGACCTAATCCTAATCTTTAAACATTAATCCTAACTGAAATAGTGAATATTAAATGCTAAATCTTAATCTTAACTATCATCTTTACATTTGTAAACTGTACATCCTAATCCTAACCCTGAAAATCATAGACTCTAAATTCTAAGCAAAGATGGAAAGTGGCTAGCAGTGGGATCCAGGACGTGCATTTCGTCCTGTTTGGGACTCGTCAGCTGGATGTACCTGCATCTCAGAGTTGATGTTCACTCTGGGACTCGAACTCAATACCGATCAATTTCAGTCCTAAAACATCAATGGGAAGATTCAAGTAAAAACAATATCAAGTGAATCTAAATTCTAAGCCTAAATCCTAGTTCTATTATTATACATCATTCATTCATTCATTCATTTATACTTGTTGAATTTGGATTAGCTGAATAAGGTCCAGAGTTTGCTAAGGTTATTTTAAGTGTCCATTTAACTCGTTTACATTACTAAGATTTACCGTTTAATAATATGACTTTGACTGATGATATATTTTAATCATCTGTTGATAAGACTATAATTTATGGACGACTTTCGAGTGACGCTGAAGTGATCTTGAGAATCGACATCTACTGATTAGGACTAAATGAGGGTTATCAACCAATTAGAATTATGATTTACAGTTGATGGTTAAGGTTATGAATTAGATTTAAGGTTTTCATCATGAACTGTGACATCAGTTATAATGACAAGACTCTATTTAGCCAAATAGATGATGAATGAATTTCACGCCAAAATCCAAGATCTGTTATCTTATACTTGATTGGTACATCCATAAATTATCGTCTGGCCTATCACATTAATCAAAGTAATGTGATACATTTTGTGGATGTCTTCTTTTCATCATACTGAATGAGTTGTGTTTCATTTATTACTTAGAGATGAAATTGAAATCAATACATTGTCATATCATTCTCAACATTAATTCGGTTAATCCATGCCGACAACATTAAGTAATATTGCGGGCAAGCCCCTAACTTGGAATCCTGAAGGGAAACGAAAAAAGAGGAGGCCATAGAACACATTGCATCGGTAATTGGAAGCAGACATGAAAAAGGAGGAATAGCAACTAGAAAGAATTGAAAAGGAGTGTCCAGGACAGAGTTTATTTGTAGAATGCTGGTGAGTGACCTATCTCTTCCATGATGGGTAATAATTGCCAGTAAGTAATACATTATTTATTTTAACAACATACCAAGCGATTTACTGTGAACTTAACTCTCGTCATATGTTATATTATTGATATAACAAGATGAAAAGTCAAAATTAGATTGATTTACTCATTATTATTTTTAATCATAATGCCCTGGCATGGCCGAGAGTGGGGTGGGCCCGCCCTCCGTCTCGAAATGCTCTCACACGGCCACGCGTATATAACCTCTGCGAAGGAAGTCCTACTCACTGCATTCTCGCACCACGGGTGTTGTTTACGAAATTGAGAGGATGAAAAGCGAATGTCCGGCGATTTAACCGGATTCCAAACCAATGGTGCATATGGGCTCCAGTATCCTGAAGGAACAAATGGCGTATGAACCAATCGTTGGTCACTGGCTACCATGGGACTACATCTCCTCACGATGCTCCACTGCCTTATGAGTCAGACGTTTAGGTCAAAGGCTCGGGGTGTGGCCCCCTATGAAAACCACCTGCCTCAGTCTGGGCACCCGGGCAGTATCTCAGCCCCCACACAAATCGAATGATTTATTTGGCGCATATCTATTTGGTGCCTCCTTGTACCAATGTTTATGTGTTTAAATAAATAAGTAAATAAAATTCATTGTGATAATTACTTAGTATAGTATTTGTTACTGTTTTCCTATATGACATACAGGAACATGAACATGACCTATACTTAGCATATGATTTGTTATAACTAAGTATCAAAAATCGATGTATGAATCAATATATAAATGAGTGTATTTTCGACTAGACTTGTCATCGAGGTTGTTCATACTTCTGGCTGCTTGTGAAATATATTTTCCTCTTCCTAATTTTAACTTTCACTCTAGTTAGTGGGGCTGGGACATGTCGGAATAGCTAGCTTAACTGTCGTAGTGTCACAGAGTCTTTGTTCTGTTCTCTGATAAGGTGAACTCATAATCTCTTCAAACATAACAGTTATAATATAAGTGCCACATTCCTAAATGAAAGTCAATCAGAATATGACTACTACTTAATGTATTTTTAGTTGAAACTCATACATATGTGATCAGTCGCGATAAAGAAAAAAATTGTTATTACTTTATACCAACTTAAATGAGTTGTAGCGCATTCGAAGGGATACTTTATCAATCTGTACTTTCGATGATCATATTGTTATTATTAACTGTTAATAATTCCTTTCATTCATTCACTACGCATAAGTGTGTATACGTGCTCACGCTTTTGTTCGTTCGTTAAGATTCAGATACATGTCACATAAGTCATTTGATTTGTGTGATGGCTGGGATACTGCCAAGCGTCCAAACCGAAGCAGGTGGTTTCTTCGGAAAGCCACTTTCCGACCCTGTGACCTAGAGGTACAATCCACAAGGTAGTGGAACAACGTTAGCAAATGCAGTCCCATGGTAGCCGGTGACCAATAATTGATTCATGCACCATTTGCTTAGTCAGTATCCTGGAGCTCATGAGCACCATTTGTTTGAAAACAAGGTTTCCCAACTCTCCTAGGTGGACTCTCCATGTCCACCGACCCGGTTAAAGCGCCAGACATTCGCTTCTCATCCTTTCAATTTTGTAATGAGTAGGACTTCTCTGGTAGTAGTTGTATGTACGTGGCCATGTGATAGTGTTTCGAGAGGGAGAGCTAACTTTTTTTACCCTCGGTCGTACCAGGGTATCGTCAAGATTCTCATACCCGTGAATTACTTCATACAATATACTTGTAAATCGTACTCAGTCAGTCAGTACCAACGTAGAACTTCGCACGTACGTACGTACATCACTTCGAGTTGCCATAACACATTAGCACAGAGATCCAGTTGTCGATTCAAATCACGTAGTAGTAGAGGTAGTAAGAGTATAAGCAGTAATCGGAAACATTAGGGTTTGAAGATGTTATTTAAGGAGTATAATCCAGTGAAATAAATTTGGAAAGAGAAAAAACGGGAAACGAAGAATTCAGAAGATTAGAATTCGGGGGAACATAAAGAGTGGATGCCCCTGTGTCATTGCAAACAATTTTGAGCCATGTCATCCAGGGTCTCTAATCATTGGTTACTGTCATATCCGAGCGAAGATTAAATCATGAGTAACTTCTGAGACCTATTAATTGACTAATACTATATATATATTCTTATGGTATGACTATTCAATAATTAGATTATGTATATTTATATTCCTCTTATTATAAGCTTTATTTTGACCTAAAATTTATTATTGTACGATTTACTGTTCTTAAGTTATGTTCAGTTTATTGACTACTGCCTTCCACGTTTACAGTCACTTTTTGGCTTTACTGTGTACAAATGTTATTTCCTATTTAATGGTGCGTTGCGGTTTGTTTGTTTGATATATAAACCTAGTATGTCTGAAATAAATGATTCGATTTGATTCGCATAGCATAGTGGAAGCTGGTATTGGTGTTCTGGACTCAAGTGGACGGGTTAGGCGAACATAGGACCAATAAGGACGCTAGGCTGCTCATACCAGTCGAACGTCATGGGTTTTGGCACAGTGCGGAGATTGTATAGGTCGTATTTTGATTGGTGGATAGATCACGTGATAAAAAGCTACTATCATCTCATGGTCCCCAACCAGGTAGTCTACACCTACCAACATGACTCAGTCCACTTGTCAGTGACTTCATGGATTTGTGCCATGTTTTGGTCTGGCCGCCCCTAGCTTTCTTCCAACCTACTCCTACACCATTGGACATACGTAACACCTGTCCCAGCCATCTCAACTGATGAAGTTTCAATACTTCATCAATTGATTTGCCATCCTTACCTAGTACCCGTTTCCTAACAACTGCATTACTTGCTCGGTGATCCGAGGATATACGAGCAACGCTTCGAAGACACCTATGATCAAATGCTAGTAACCTACGAATATCCTCTACTCTTACTGGCCATATTTCACTGCCATAGAGTAGGACGGAACGAACTGGTTCACTGTAAACCCGTCCTTTGGTTGGTATACGGATATCTCGCCTACGCCATAAATGACGCAAGTTGCCAAAGGCTAGTCGAGCCTTCTGTATCTGTACTGAGATTTCTTCATACACCAGACTACAAGGGCTGATGAAACTCCCAAGATAAATGAAGCAGTTGACACGCTCAACTACTTCATTCCTTATCATTAGTTCCGATGTCGAATCTAAACAACAACAAATCTCAACAATACATACTAAAATGATAGTATACACACTAAGTACCATTCAACTGACCGATAAATTATATCTAAAAACAATCAAATTAAACATAGATACTATCACACACACACACACAGAGAGAGGGTACGAAAAGAAGTAGTTTAACATACCCTTCAACAGTATTATTTTGAATATTCGTTATATTTGTCATATCCACATCATTTTCCTCTGTTGATGAATTCAACTTATTTGTGTCATGATTACCAAATGAGAGTTGACCAGTATTATTATTATTATTACCATTATTATTATTATTATTATTACTACTATTTTTATTGTCTTGATTCATGTTGGAATTCATAAAATTCGATTTTGAATTTGACAACATAAAAGATGATTGTTGATTATTAGGAAACATTGATGAATTCATATTATTATTGTTATTATTATATGAATCTAAAAAATTACTATTCGATAATCCATAATTATTTGAATTCATATGATTAAATCCATTTGTACAATTAATTGATGATGATGAAGATGAGGCTACTGCGGCCGCTGCCGCTGCTGCTGTTGATAACATCGAAGAAGAAGATGATGATGATGATTGTAAATTGCCAAGATTAAGTAATGATGGTGTAGTTGATGTTAAATAACGTAAACGTACTGGTGGACTATGTTGTGTAAGAAATTGCATAACAGCTGCATTTGTTTCATTCCAATCTAATTCTGGTGTAACATGACCAGCGCGTACTTTACGTTTTGTTTTTGATACAAGATTTTCCCATTTTTTCTTCACCTGAAAATAGCAAAAGAATATTAGACAATTAGTTTATTCAATAAATTAAATAATCATTATCAGAAAGGGGGCTTTTGTGGAGCTTATAGTAATTTTTGATATCAGAAGCGGTATTGTGGAGATTGTAGTAATTTCAATAGTTGAGATCATGGGTCAATTAAAGCTAGACTATCATGGAAACCTGGAAGCACTAGACGAACGTTTCGTTCTATTGTGGGACTCCTCAGTGGCAGTGCACATCCATGATCCCGCCTCGCGGGATTCCAACCCAGGACCCATCAGTCTCTCGCCAGGCGCTTAACCAACTAGACCACTGAGCTGGCCAGTATCCAACGGTGTTAATGTCTAACTTCAACTAATCCACAAAATTGAGCGACACATCCACCATTGTCACCAGTCATTACTATCTCACAACTGACCCGGTTGAACTCCACTGGTCACTGCTTCTCACTAGAACTCCAGGATATATCTCTGGAAGCCAGTCACTAGTGAACATATGTTAATTAGTATCATAGGGGGTTTTGTGGAGATTGTAGTAATTTCAATAGTTGAGATCATGAGTCAATTGAAGCTAGACCACCATGAAAAACCTGGAAGTACTGAACGACCATTTCGTCCTACTATGGGACTCCTCAGCAGTGTGCTTATCATCTGTTCACTAGTAACTAACACCAAGAGGTATTTCCTGGAGTTCTAGTGAGAAGCAGTGACTATTGGAGTTCAACCGAGTCTGTTGCGAGATAATAACTGACTGAAGAAAATGTTGGACAGTCGCACAGTGTTGTGGATTGGTAGGAGCTAGACATTAACACCGTTGGATGCCTGCCGACTCAGTAGTCTAGAGGTTAAGTGTTCTCACATGAGACCGATAGGTCCCGGGTTCGAATTCCGCGTGCGGGATCGTGGATGTGCACTGCCACTGAGGAGTCCCACAATAAAACGAAACGGCCGTCCTGTGCTTCCAGGTTTTCTATGGTAGTCTAGTTTTAATTGAATCATGAATTCACCTAATAAAATAGATTTTTTGTTTTTAGAAAATATACATTATGCTCAATCCCATTGGAACGTATGAATTAACGTTGAAATTGACGAAAATTAAAATGTCAGTAATAATTTATAAGAAGTCGTGTAATGACCAAGAACACACAACTGGGGACAACCAAATGTATTTGGACACAACATTACAGAGTTTCTTACTCAAATCTGAGAAAACCATACAGTAAATAATCCACCTGTAAAGTGTCAATCAATTATCTCAGACTTCATTGTCTCTTCGTTTCTATACTAATCATTCCCTGTTCTTCTTTTCTTTACTTTGATCTTCTTAATCTTCTGCCTCCAAACATTTCACTTTCGATTGATGATACATACTACTTATATCTGTCAACAAATCAGTAGCACACACTAGCTGGACCAAAGTTTCAGTGAACAGTCAATTGTGTTTTTTTTTTTTAGAGAATGATACGTATGATGAATAGAGGGATAAATCATTATCGAAAAGGAAAATCATATCGGATTCGAGACTAATGGATAACACCTTCAATATTGAACACACACAACATTCGAGTAGCTATAAGACTATTTATCTGTCTCAGTTATCGAGTACTGTGTTAGGGTTTTGTATGAGGAAGTGAAAAGCTCTACATAACAATGTTTCCTTATTTCAGTTTAAATCGATTAAAACCACAGATTATCAACATATATTAATATGGAATAAAGTAATCATGCGAATACATGTACGCAATTGAAAGAGTACATTCTCCGAAAACACTATTTTATTTATTCATTTGAACATACAAATATCGGTATAAGATGGCATTAAATATAGATGCGCCACACAATAACAATGAGGTTGTGAAGGGACAGAGAATATAAAGTGCATTTAATAAGAAGAACAAAACAAGTGTATGAGAGCCAGTGTCGCACCACCTCTAGGACCCCATTCAGGGAGTCGTGAAGGACCAACAGAAGCCAGTCCTTTGCAGCTTTCTTTCATGCCACGACACCATGTCATGCACTGACCACCTCTCCGCTTCTTCCAACCAGTCCCAGAGTCGGCAAATAATGCACGACGTGGAATTCTCTGGGACGACATTCGGAGAACATGTCCAAGCCACCGAAGTCGGTGTTTCAAGATGGTGACACCAATTGAATTATCATCTCTGTGCCCAAACACACGATGCCGAACCTCTGCATTACTGACATGGTGTTGTCACTGGATGTCAGCAATCCTTCGGAGACAACGATGATCGAACACAGAGAGTCGTCTAACATCCTCAACTCGGAGAGGCCAGGTTTCACAAGCATAGAGCAAAACTGCTCTCACCGACGCGTTGTAGATCCGACCTTTTACAGCCAGACTAACATCACGAAGGCGTCAAAGATGGCCCAGATTGGTATAAGCCGCTCTGGCTTTCACTATACGTGCATTGATCTCATCACTCACGCCGCCACCAGCACTTATGTAGCTACCCAGATACACGAACTTCTCGACTACTTCTATCTGCTCACCATCCAGGGTGAGTACAGGATTAGAATCCTGCCAGTCTTGTAGAAGTACTTTGCAATTGGAAGGTGCAAACCACATACCATACCTACGGACACTGATTGCCAACTGATTAAGTGCGTATTGCATGCCTTGGGCATTATCACACAGTAAGACAATATCATCCGCATACTTAAGGCCGAAAAGTCTTCAGGCAACAAAAACAGATCTACACCTCCATTACCTACATCCACCAGAGGTGTTACCCGAACGTCATCGATGGCGTTAGGTGGATCAGTCGTCACGAGTCATGGAGAGCAGGACGATGTTGCCGGAACAGCAGACTAGTTGAACTACTTCTCGAAAAATCTTTGTCCATCATCCAATACGTCGGTAGATGTTAGCGATTGGCATCCCCTCATCTTCACGAGATGTTTCACTCACACCTGACTTCTTGTTGCCGGTGACTCGATTGAGTTGAAAGAGCTTCCGGCAGTTACCGGATACAGAAGCTGCTTCTAACTAGTTAGCACGCTCTGACCACCAGGCTTCTCGGTCCTTACGCAAGGTTTGCACAAGTTCATTACGTAACATCCTTCGTTTGTGGTCAAACTCACGATCACTCAGAGTAGACCGACGGGCTTCTGTGAGTTGTAAGGAGCCTGAAGAAACCCAGTGCCTATAAGTGGGACGTTTCGCGAAGCCGCAAGCGGCTTCACTCGCCATTTCCATGGTTTCATGAAATTGCAACCAATGCCCATCTCTACTGTTCGGTGTAATGGTAGCTAACCTTGAACATAGCTCGGTTTGATATTTAGTTGCAACAGAAGCTGCAACCAGTTTACTTACATCGATCCGTGTAGAACGATGAATTGTTTGGCCACTGAAATGTAAGGTAAGATCAACTCAAACAGGGACATGATCAGAGTTTAGATAGGTACTCCAAAAGGAGCGGCAGTCTTGCACACAACCACTCCAGCGGTAGGCGATCGCGATGTGATCTAGGTTTGAAATGCAAAAAGAGGACACCACGTAACATCAGTGATGACTATGCCAGTAGTTAGTGTTAACCAGAAACAGGTTGTATTCTGCACAGAGTTGCAGTAGACGGTCACCATTATTTGACCTGTGATCAACAAGTCGTCATCGGTCATCTAAACGACTCTTTCTATGCCTAGATGCTCAACCTGAGAATTGACGTCTCCGGCTAATACTAGTGTCTGTCGAATGCACTTTCTGTAGAAGAACAATTAACTAGTGGTAAAACACTACTGAATTAGTAATATAGAATTAGTTTTAATGATCAAATTGTGATATAATAAACTTTAAATTTAACCAAATTATAACATCGAGTACAAATTTATTCACTCATTTCAATGTGAATGATCTAGATATTCTCTGGAATAAGTTTAAACCTATTTACATCCTATTTTCCCAATTCTCATTGGCTTTGGTGATTTGAATAACATCAACTTGAACTAATATACCGTTATCTCACGTCATATTTTGTCAATACTCAACTGAATGATTTGTTTAACCGCAATTCAATCCTCACATGATCATCATTTATATGACGGATAATCTTAGCTGTACATAATCATCAATTTTAAAGTAGTTTACATTCTACATATATATCAGTCAATCGGTCCTGATACAGCCGAAAGTGGGGAGAGTAAGCTCTCCCTCTCGAAATGTTCACATGGCCGCGAGTATATAGAAAATGTCAGGGAAGTCCTACTCCCTGCCCTCTCACACCACGGGTGTTGTTTACGAAATTGAGAGGATAAAAAGCGAATTTCCAGTGCTTTAACCGGCTTGGTGGACACGGAGAGTCCACCTAGGGCAGTTGGAAAACCCTCATTCCAAACCACTGGTGCACATGGGCTGGCTCCAGTATCCTGATGGAACAAATGGCGTATGAACCAGTCGTTGGTCACCGGTTACCATAGGACTGCATCTCCTAACATTGCTCCACTGCCTTGTGGATTAGACCTCTAGGTCGAAGGCTCCGAGTGTGGCCCCCTAAGAAAACCACATGTTTCATTTTTGACACCCGGGCAATATCTCAGCCCCCATACAAATCGAATGACTTATGTTTGGTGCCTCCATGTACCAATATTTATGCGTTTAAATAAATAAATACAGTGAGTGTAACTACTTCAAAGTATAACTTTTAGTTCAATTCAAAAACCAATGTAAGGTAGATCACTATGGAAAACCTGGAAGCACTGGACAGATATTTCATCCTAGTATGGGACTTTTCCCATTCTGATTATAACTTTTAGATCCAATCCCTATAAGAATCGAAAAGTTTTAGAACAGAATGAAAACAACTGTACAATCCTATACGACCGGTGTTCGGGATGGTTAGAAGAAATTTAGGGGCGGTCAAACCAAAACGTGGCATCAGTGCTTGAAGTCACTAACTTCCAGTCTGAGCCATGTTGGTAGATCCAGACCACTTGGTTGGGGTCCGCGTGACTATCGTAACCAAGGGTTGGAGACTCTTGGTGACATTGGCTAAGAATCGATCACAATGGCGTCGGTGTATAAACTCTCTCTCTCTTCCCTTAAGCTAAGAGATTAAAGTCGTTTCGTATCTTTCTTTCTACGCACTAATTCTTTCTTCCTGTACCATATTCTTATAAGCAATCTTTCTTCTATATATTACCACGATTGACTTAACTACGTTCATGAATCCGGTGTCTATCTCGTTGGGTTAATGAAGTATGGCAACTTGGACCGATGCATATATGTGCCTGGTCCTACGTTGTAGCTGACTGACTGACTGGCTGAATGACCTATACGACCTTTATCAATAGACTCATATGAATGATTGTAAAAGAAAGAAAGAAAAAAAAAGTGTTTATTATCAAACAAACTTACTTGATCAGCTGTTCTTCTTGGTGCATGTGGCCAACGATTTGCCATACATACAGCAACTTCTTCCCATGCTCTACGTTTTAAACGATTTGTTGATGGTGATAATGATAATAAAATATGTTTTCTTGCTTCAATTTCTTTTAACATTACTTTCACTTCATCAATAACAAATGTTTCAGCACGTTTACTTGGATTCATTAATAATGATGCAACATCAGCATGATTCATTGATGTAACAAATTGTCCTGTTGTTACATTATTAATACCATTAACAACATTATCTAATGTTGTCATTAATGCACCAACATTACCAATTCCTCCTTGTGTAGATGATGATGTTGATGATGTGGATGTGATATTCATATTATTATTATTATTATTAATTAAATTTTGTGAAATTGATGGAATTAATGAAAATTGTGGTTTGATATCACATGGTTCAAGTTGATATTGACATGGATTCTGTTGAAGAAGTTGTTGTTGTTGTTGTTGCTGTTGTTGTTGTTGCTGTACTGATTGTTGAGATGGTAACTGAACTGATTGACTTAATGAAATCGGTTGAAATTGGGCCATTTACTACTACTAATTTTGTTCTTGTTTATTGTTCTGGTTGTTTTGTTCTGTTTTGTTCTGTTCTTTTTTTTCCTCTCATCAATGATATAAAGGCGTCATGAATGTTCAAGCTTGATTTCTACACTGGATTAACTGGTTAAATGATGATAGTAACTTAGTATATAGTAATAGAATAAGTGAGTGAGTGAATGAATGAATGTGTGTGTGTATGTGTATGTGTGTTTAGTTATCTTCTTTTCTAAACTTAACTATGGTTGGTAGATTGAATACTTCGCTTCACACTAATCAATAAGTCTAGTGAAGGACGAAGTTTAGCTTGAATTTGGTTGGTTAGTGAAGTTAATGTTGGTGGTTAAGTTAAGAGAATAAGTTGAAGAGAGAAGTTAAGAGGGCTTTGTAAGAGAAAGAGAGAGAGAGAGAGAGTAATACATAGAGATAGATAGAGAGAGCGATAGACTGATTGATAGGTAGATAGATAGACAGGCAGTCAGGCAGACAGATGGATGAATGGATAGACCAACAGACATAAAACAAACGAAATCAAATAATGATAAATTGAAAGGGGGGGTTAGAAAATAATAATAATAAAACCAGGTCTGATTAATTTAGATCAGTTTTTTTTTGAAATCCTGTTTACATAGATCAAAACACCTAACCTCTTGTTGTTATATCCCATTGTCTACCAACTATTAAACAAAAATGATCTTCTGAAGATTTTAGTAATTTCAATAGTTGAGATCAATTGAGTCAATTGAAGCTAGACTATCATGAAAAATCTGGAAATACTGGATGGCCGTTTCGTCCTATTGTGGGACTCTTCAACAGTACGTATTCATGATCCTGCCTCGCCGTCAAGTTTCTTCCAGGTTTTCCATGATAGTTTAGCTTCAATTGACTCAATTGATCTCAACTATTGGAACTACTAAAATCTCCAGAAGACCCCCTTCTGATATTAATCAACATATGCTCACTAGTGACTGGCTTCAAGAGGTATTTCCTGGAGGTCTAGTGAGAAGCAGTCATCAATCGAGTTCAATCTGGTCTGTTGTGAGATAATAACTGACTGAAGAAAATGGTGGACAGTCGCACAATGTCGTGGATTGGTAGGAGCTAGACATTAACACCGTCGGATGCCAGTCTAGAGGTTAAGCGTTCTCACGTGAGACCAGTAGGTCCTGGGTTGGAATCCCGTGAGGCGGGATCGTGGATGAGCACTGCCACTGAGGAGACGAAACGGCCATCTAATGATTCCAGGTTTTCCTTGGTGGTCTAGCTTCAACTGACTCATGATCTCAACCATTAAAAAAAATTATCAGAAAGGGGTTTTGTGGAAATTTTTGCTAATTTTATAGTTGAATTCATGAGTTAATTAAACCTGGACTATCATGGAAATCCTGGAAGCAATGAACGGCCGTTTCTTCCTAGTATGAACTCCTCAACAGTGCATATCCACGATCCCGCACACGGGACTCCACCTCAAGACATTCGGTTTCTCTTGGGAACGCTTAACCTCTAAACCACTGAGCCGACAACCAACGGTGTTAATGTCTAACTTCGATCCATGAATGACTGTACAACCATTCATCCATTGTCTGAGGTAGATAGATACCTGTCTTTACCTGACGCGAATTGAACTCCACTAGTCAAGGCTTCTCATTAGAACTCCAGGAAATCATCTTGAAGCCAGTCACCAGTGAGTACATGATGATTATTATCAGTATGAGGTTGTGGAGATTTTTAAGAATCTGCATTGTTGAAGAGTCCCATACTAAGACGAAACGGATGTTCAGTGCTTTCAGATTTTCAATAGTGGTCTAACATCAATCGATTCATGATCTTAATCAATGTAGTTATCATCATCCTTGAGAATATGAGTAAGTATCAACTATTGAAGTATTTAAGTAATCAATATTTTGTATTTATGATCTAAATTGTAAAAAAATAATGAAGCAATTAGATTGACTCTCTTTTGAAATCCAATTGAAGACATAAGAAGATAATTAGTTCAACGTAAGAGAATGTACGTTGAAAAATCGCTTCATATCTTTCTTTCTAAGTACTAATTCATCCTTCTTGTACTATATCCGTATATGTCACTGAACTAACTACTTCTATGAATCCGGCGTTCATCTTGCTGTGTGATAAGTCTTGCGGATTTGAACGCTATATTCGTCTCCTAAGCAATTCTGTAACCTCCAAGCTAGAACTATACTGTGACCTGAACACAAGAGAGAAGACGCAAAGTATGCGAGAAGTACTTTACTCCAAGATTCATTTTAATACAGAAAATACAGGGTTTTTATAATATTTTAAATATCCTTGGGTTGCTAGAAGATTCTGGAATGCTACTAAACATAGTGGCAGTGTAGCAACCAGCCAATCAGAACCTCTACAAGCGACATTTCGCTTCCTTGGTATTTTTGGCAAAAACTTCAAGTGAACACTGATTGCACGAAACGCTTCTTAGTGATTCCTGATGATTGCTTGTCTTTTGCAAGCAATTTTCTGGATCACTCCAACACTGTGCTAATGAGGTATGATAACTTGGACCGATGCACATATGTGTCTGATCCTACGTTATAGCTGACTGACTATCTGACTGGTTGACTAAAAAGGATGTACAAGAAGGAACTTACAAGAAAATCCTACACAAATGTTGTCAGAAATAGGATCTTAACATACATTAATCTTCCATTTCAGATTAGCAACAAAAAAAACAGAAGGCTAAATACCTACTAGGATATTATAATCTATATTTGTATAATCTCAATAATATTCAATTGCTAACACTTTGTAACTTAGTTTAAGTCTCTACTTTTACTTAAAATAAGTAAATGAATGAATTAAACACAAGTGTAAATACACTGACGAGTTCGAACTAGGACGAAACGCACATCCTGGATCCCACTGCTAGCTACTATCCACCTTTGCTTACAAGTGTAAATAGTATAGAGGAATTGATTAAAACATTTAATACAGACTGACTATACTTATGTCATGTCAATCAGGTCAAAGGTGATTCTATCTGTGACACACATATATCCATCTCTGATTGGGTGTGAAATTGTAATTATAAAGAAAGAAATAGGGTTCATTTTTTGTATGTCAGTGATCTGTGATTTGAACACATTAAATGTAGTTGTTTGATAAATGGTTCATGTTTGATGTATAGTTAGGTGTTGTTTTCTTTTGAGCATTAGTGTGCATTAGTAATATGTGAAAAGCTTCAGTCACTTATCCTTGAAAAAATATATTGTAGATAATCAACGATGATTATCTCTGTCGAATGATTGGGGGTCTATTCGAGTTAGACGGGAATCATGTGACGAACCAGCTAACTTCTAAGTCACACTTCACAATCATCATCTAAAATGGATTGCCCCCCCCCTTCGATGTACTAATGTACTATGGCTGCTTTGAAGACTGTATAACGCAGAGGACGTTGTTACGGAAATATGTTGGTAAGAATAATTACAGGGAAGATAGCGAGACCACCACCGTATGGACCAGTCCATGGCATACAATTAACTGATGTGTTTCCTTGACTTTGACGATGATCGATGATCTGTTCGATATTCAGTGAACCAACAGTCGGATGATTTGGCTAGGGCTCAGTGACATTTCACTAGCCCTACAATATCATTTGAATTATTTTGATATTTTTTTAACTATCCTTTTGATGGTTGTTATAGTGTTACTACTTATTTAGTTTGTAGATTTTCGAATTCTACAGGATTATTAGATCGTTTTTGTGTAGCTTAAATATTCCTTGGTATGAGTCGAGATTTCACAAGAAGTCGCTCTATTATAAAAGACGTCACAATCTACACAACTCAATCTGTTAACAAAATTCTGTGTTGAAGTAAATGGGGTCTCTCCCTTTATTTGAATAATGACATTAAAAGTATGTTAGTCGGTTTATAGAATACTTTAATTCTGTATCGATTTAGGGTTTGTAGCTCTTCTGTTGTAACATAGCTGTAAGATAAAACTACAATTCTCCCAAATTCTAATCTGAATTCCTTATGTCCGTTTCTTTTTTCTCTTTCCAAATTTACTTCACTGGATTATACTCCTTGAATAACATCTTCAAACCTTAATGTTTCCGATTACTGCTTATATTCTTACTACCTGTACCACTATGGGATTTGAATCGACAATTGTATCTGTGTGCTAATATGGTATGGCAACTCGAACTGATGTACGTACGTACGTACGAAGTTCTACGTTGTTGATGATTGACTGACAGAATTGATTTAAATAATTGTTCAACATCAAATCATTTCATTTTAGTACATTTTTTAAAGAACATTCATGAGAAGAAAAGATGAATGGTGGCTAGTAATGGAATCTAAGATGCTAGTTTTCTCGTATTTGGGACTCGTCATCTGGATGTACCTGCATTAAAGAGTCAATGTTCACACACATAGTACACATATGTCAACAAGTGATTGATCAATTGCAGTCTTTAACAATAATGAGAAGATATCAGCAAACAATACCAATGATCCTTTAAGACCATTATTAGCAGATGTGTTCATGGCACATGTTGAAAATCTGACTGAAGACCTAATCAAAAACATGTCACTTTATAAGAGATATGTGGACGATATCTTAGTTATTTGTGAAAAAAAAAGGAGGATATGAACTTTTTATTGAATAAACTTAACATTCTCCAAAACCACATCAGTCTCTCATGTGAAGAGGAGAAGAACGATCAACTTCCCTTCCTAGATATACTTCTGAGTGGACGAGAAGATTGCTCAATCAAACAATCCATTTCTAGGAAACTAATGTGGACAGGTCATTACAGACGGGGTTTGATAAGATGCCTATTCAGCAGGCTTGATCGTATTTGTACAAATGACGTCATTGATAATGATATTAGGTTGCTAAATAAAACATTAGTGGAAAATGGCTATCCTCTGAAATTCATAAATAGATAGGAAATGCATGGCACAGTGAGATCTACTATAGCTTTGGCAGAGAAAAAGCCTGTTTACATCACCTTACCATTTTAGAGGTGATTCAAATAGCCTTTTATTGAAACAAAGGCTTAAGTCAATCATTAACACAAGATATATTGTGCAGCAAAGGTTATTATCAAGGAACCAATATGGTTCATGCTTCATCGAAAACCTTAAACACAAGAAAACGATTGCATCACATCACACTGTGTTTATCAATTTAAATGTGTGTGTGGTCACACATACATAGGGAGGAGTAATCGTGATCTCAACATTAGGATGTGTGAACATGTACCTACATGATTGCAGAACACAAATACAATCAAGTAATTCAATAAGAGTAGTGGATAAACATCCATCATCCTCTATGGCCAAACACATAATTAAAACAGGTCAAAAGATTGATGTTAACTCAGCTTTTGTGGTGTTGTACAAAAGTGTAAAAAAAGGTCGTTTATTAAAAACTTAGCTGTACGAAAATTCAAACCCCCTTTGTGTATTCAAAACCTACCCTGGTAATATTAGTTTATTATCCAGAAATGATGAGGTTCCAAATTGTTAAAGAGAGCAAAAACAAAGATTGGTGCAGAATAATATGAATTCATTTTATTTCGTTAGGTTCTTATCAGCTTACCTTGGATCCGTTGGCCGGACACTATTAGCAACAACGTACTGTGGGAGAGAACAAACCAGATCCCAGCGGAGAAAGAAATTAGGAAGAAGCGCTGGAAGTGGATAGGATACACATTGAGGAAAGCACCCAACTGCGTCACAAGACAAGACCTCACACGGAATCTTCAAGGCCAAAGGAAAAAAGGAAGACCAAAGAACACATTACGCCGGGAAATGGAAATAGACATGGGGAAACTGAACAAGAATTGGATGGAACTAGAAAAGAAGGCCCAGGACAGAGTGGTTTGGAGAATGCTGGTCGACGGCCTATCATCCACTGGGAGTAACAGGCGTAAGTAAGTAAGTCTCATCAGCTGCTTACAACCTAAATTTTTTTGAAATTCAACATTATTACAGATATTGACATACTTATACCTAAGAGGGTGATTAAGGATGAATAAATGTATCATGGTGTAGCAAAGATTCCGACAAAGTTGAGAGGGAAAGTTCCGGAACATTGAAATAGTGATTAGAACTCATGAAAATAGATTAATGGTAATAAAGAAACTATATGAATAGAAATCAATCAGTTATGTATGATGTAATTTAAAACAGTTGGAGTAATGACGCAATAAATAAATAGAGAAATAAATGAATAAAAAAAGGAGGAGGTTATTGTTACCAGGGTAAAGAAAGATTTGTAAACTGTCTCTTTTTGTATACATAGGTCTAGTGTTAAACGTTGGATTGCTAATGCTTCAGCAAATTTCAGGAGGTTGGAGCTTGATTGTTTATTAATCACCTTGAAGGACTTCAGTGTATCGAATTCGTGTCCTGTGTCAAAGAGATGTTTTGCAATGGCACTGTTGAATACTTTCAATCCATTTGATGTTAAACTTTTCGGAATATGTTCGTTCCAGTAGAAAGATTAAAAATGATTAATCGGTCTAAAGGTTAGAACAAATGTAAATGTGTCATGACAGATTTACTATGATATATCTCGACAAAAAACGATGAATAGATATTATTTCATCAATTTGCATCAGATCTAGTGTGTATGGGAACCAAATATAATATGCGTTATACCAATCCTATATTATGTAGTGGCTTGACATTGACGTAATACTTTAGGCTTCGCTTATTAATCACCCTGATAACCGTTATTAAATAAATCTCAATGGTGTATCAATTCAGAAGACAATAACACAAAGAGCCAACTACAGTTTATCATTTAGCCCTGATTACAAAACTACAAACAAGGTGTACATCAAGTGAATTTAAGCAGAAATACTAATACGCAGGAGTAAACAAATACACCGGCAAATCAATCAATAAGATTCAAGCATATATATATGGTAAACGAAAGATTGATCGAGTGATATTTAAGCGACCGACCGACCGACCGAGCGAGAGAGAGACGTACGTAGGCTGTCACATGTGATCAAGCCTACATGTATATACAGACATGGTAATAATAATAATAATACAAAGCAATAGACGAATCGTTACTGTTCAAATAACACTATCTATTAGCCCAGTTAATTAAGAGGCTTGACAATATTAACCGTAAATAAACTTGATTGTAGGATCGGTGCCACGATGTACCAAACGTATAACACTGAATTAAGTCGTTAATAATTAATAATAATAATAATAATAATAATAATAATAATAATAATAATAATAATAATAGAAAAGAGTATTGTGGAGATTTTAGTAATTTAACAGTTGAATTCGTGAGTCATGGATGCGCATTATTGAGGAGCCCCGTACTAGGATGAAACAGCCGTCCAGTGCTTCCAGGTTTTCCATGGTGGTATAGCTTTAATTGACTGATGAATTCAACCATTAAATGATAATAATAATAATAATATCAATCATAATAATAGTAGTAATAGTAATAGAAATGAAGCGGTAAGACTGAAGAAAACAAGCAGTAAAAGTAAGAGTATAATCAAGGGGAGAAAAGTTAACAAGAATGATTTATAATAGATACAGTTCAGTTAAAACTCCTGATTGATTGTTATTGACATCTGTAATGACCCATGTCTATTAATTTTTCAAAACATTGACTTCCATCATCACTCGGACCGTAACCAGGATGTCCTTAATGAACTGACAGGAGCCAATCCTATACAGCTAACATTCATACTCGAGAAAATTTCATAGACTGACTAATCAAAAATCAATTACATCGAAGCTACTGAGATAAATTAATAAAAACTCGACCAAGTTATAGAAGCTGCTGTTTCTAAATTATGTAAACAATCTGGTTATTGTGACAGAATCTCAAGACAAATTATGAAACAACAATATCACAAACATGATACTGACACATGATATCTAAGATAACAACGGTGGAGTCCTACGGAAAAATGTACAGCCACAACTTGCGAAGGACGGAATTAAAAACTGTTAAAACATCAAACTACTTAATTTTATTAAGTAACATAAACTTTACAAACAAAATTGATAACGTATGAAAATAGAAAAAAGAAATAAAAAAGTAATGAAAATAATAGGCATATTAAAAGAATATACCTACAGAATATGAAATATATAAAAATATAACAAAACACAAACCATGAAAAATGAAGACAACTTCAATGAAAAGACATCAAAAGAATGCAAAAAACCGGTGGAAAAATACAAAGGATTGTACAAAATTAGAAATGAATACAACGCCGAAAGCGAAAGAAGTAAGGAAATATATTACAGTAGAATAAGGATATTGAACCTCGCAACTCATGCTCGATAAATACGAACCACAAAGACCAGGAGTTCCCTTCCTTGAAGTGAATTCCTAAAAGAAAATGGAAACAGACTGTTGGATTAATAATATTCTTCCTTGTCAACTCTTACTTCCTCAAAGGCTTTTAGTCCAAGCCTCTACTTACCCATACTCATCCCTCCCTATTAAACTTCAGCTTTGTAATCTAGTTTCTCCTAAAAGCAGTTCGAGGACTGGATTTGGCTGTGCTGCTTGAGAGCTAATTGCAAAGCTTTGTACATGAGTGTTTTCAGAATGTTACAGTTTTGCGGTTGATGTGATCAATCGCCCTAAATAAACATTAATAAGATTACCTTCTTCAGCTTTTTCACAGTGTGTTTGTACTGATTCCTGTTTGGGTATGTTGAACTGTTTGTGCTTTGGACGCACATGGGATAACGCTTTTAGCCACATAGTTCCTAACTCCAGCATTCTCACAGGGGTCTGTCTGCGGTTCTCACCTGTCTCGTGATAAGTGCCAGGCATCTATGCCGGTCTAGTGTACAAACATCATACTCACATCGCATGAGACAACTGGGAGTAGTTCGGTGTGGTACGGTTAGACTCGTTTCCAGCTAGTGTGTTCGTGTTGGACTACTTTCACTGTTCACGATAGCTGTTAGTAGCCGAGTGTGATCCTAATGTATGGTTGTGTGGGTTTGTATAACGTTAGATTCGTGTCTGGTTTGCTGGCAACTTGGTTGGGATGACTCGAACGGGGTGAGCACTTGTGTTGGGCTCGTACTCCAGTAGACCAAGGATGTTGAACCTGGCAACTCATGCTTGACAGATACGAACCACACTAATGGTCGCCTGACTCGGTCTTGTATGGACTTTGCACTATGAGGTGGCTGTATTGTGGCCAACCATCTCTGTTATGTTCATCGAATGGGCGTTGTGCGCGTCAGGATTACAAGGTTGTTGGGATGCTCTCCACATTGCCCAGAATTTTCTCATGCTTGCGACGGCCGTTAGCTGTACAGTGATTTACATTCAGTCGGCTACAACGCAGGACCAGGCACATGCATGCATCGGCCAAGATACCGTACCTCATTAGCACAACAACATGAACAACAAATTCATATAAGCAATTACTTCAGTGGTAGTAATAAATAAAAAAGGGTTGTGTATGAAAATATGATACGGGGAGAAAGAATGAGTTCGTTGAAAGGAAGATATAAAGTAAGTTTGATCTCACGGTTTAAGGGAAGACGAAATGTATACACCTACTTGGTTGTGGTCGATTCTGAGCCATGTCACCCAAAGTCTCCAACCATTGGTTACGATAGTCGCGCGGACACCAACCAAGTAGTCTGCATTCACGAGATGATTGCAATTGCTAATCACCTGAAGGAGATGACGAAAGGTGGGAAGTAAGTTCACGAATGCGTGTGCGGTGAGACTTTTCACGTTGTAGAAGTCTACCAAATTAGTTCATTACATTTCGCAATGATTCGTTTTGTCTTGGAAAGGCTCGTGGTAGTCGTGACTATCAAGGTCTCTCAGTTTGTGCAGTCTCCTTCCGAGTAAATTTATGGAAGGTGTTGTCGGCACGCGTTGATACGGAATGCTTCACGCATTTATAGCTCGGTTTGAACGTCGGTAGTCAGCTGGAAGAATTTGGTCCTGAGTTCATGGCCTCTCCTGTGTGCGGCAAATCTACAGTTGTGGAAGGTAAGAAAATGAGGGTATATCAGGTGTGAGGTTATCGTTAAGTGATGTGAAGACTGCGGTCAGGTCACCTCGTATTCTTCCGTATGATTCAGCTTTGTTAAGCGTCAGGCCATTTCGTCAGTTAATTTGGGTCTTTCTATAGCCCCGCGGTACCTCGTTCTCCTAGTATCTCTCTCCATGTGATGGTATTATCGGTATTTAGGAAGACTGATGATGATGGAAAATACTAGACGAGTCACTTACGTGTAAAACAAGTATTCCTGGCTCTGAGAGTGTCCTGAGGAACACTGATACGCACTGTTTTTCAGCCAGTCAGCGTAGAATCAATGCATAGTACCTATCCACACCCAACGGGAAGGTTGTTCAACCATGACGGAAACCGACCACCACCCATATGTCCCCTTATTTATACAGCAATCTGGTATCTAGGATTTGGTGATGGCGTATCCACTCGTCCAATACTATCGTCGCAGCTAATTACTTATGTGGCAATTTTACATTAGTACTATCACAACTTGCCAATTCAGACGTTGCTCTAGGGAATAGTCTATCTCGAAGACGAACGTAACGAATGTTCGTCATCTCAAAAACAAACCATTTCATGGTCAGAACTCAATATTTGTAGCTTCACCCTTTCATCCTCATTCGTTTAGAGACAACATCAATTGCGGAATGATGGTGATCATTTTGTGGTCGAACGGGTTCGGTCACGTGACTGAAGACCACAAAAATAATCTGCAAGACAGCAGTGACTGAGAAAAGCTTGTTAGTGTTCGCCACCACAATGAGTCATTCATTTTGGTCGTTTCACTCTGAATGTTCAAATGGTTCAAATGGTTGTGGACGGAATAGAAGAAGCTTTCGCTTAACAAGCTTCCGTGTCATGTAGCAGTGGATCACCAATACCTCTAGGCAGGACTCCATGCATGTTAACGATAATAGAGGAAAAATTGGTAAATCATAGTAAGATATTATCCCTATTCCTTAAGAACAGGTCAAGTTGCCTTTTAAAGTACTCCTGAGAAGTCTCTTGAACTAGCTCAGCATTTGTAAACTCTTAAGGAGTAGAATTTGTGTCTAAAGTCCATTCTCCTGTCTTGTGCCTCTAGTTTATGGGCACTACCCCTTAAGTTTGTGTTGGAGCTAAACTTGAGTAGGTGTTTAAGAGGATGTCCAGAAGTGTTAAGGACACTGTAGGCCATTAGGTCACCTCGAAGACGCCTATACTCTGGTGAGTAAAGGTTTAGTGATTGAAGGCGCTCTTCATAAGGCCTGAATTTGAGTCCCCGAACTGATTTCGTGGCTCGCCATTGGATACGCTCCAGAGGGTCCTTATCCTTTTGGAGTGAGGAAGGAAATTCTATGCTTCCGCATCCTAAATGAGGACGAATAAAACTGTTGAGGATTATGTGGAACGTTCTACCGTCGAACTGGCCAAAAATGCGCTTCAATATTACCAGTGTAGGGTTTGCTAGAAAGGCATTTTTGTCACAGTTAGCGTAAGACTTAAAATCTCAGGGTACCAGCCTCCTAAATCTTTTTCAGCTTGGGAGTGCTGGTACCCTACGATGTCAACCTAAACACTTAAGGAAACGGTACCAAGCTATACAGACCTCACATATAGATTAATTATTGAGGGATTATAGTCAGCATGCAATCGGCCATTGCATCGAGTGCATACTAACTCTTGTGGGCCACCGCACATTGACTGTTGAATTCTGATAGTGCATCTCGCAATTTTCTCGTCTGAAATCACTCCTTAGTTAATGAGGACCGTAAGAACCATCAACAAATAGTACCGACCGCCTCTTACCGTTCAATTGTCTTTGACTAGTGATCGCTGTGTTTTGCTGGATGAGGACACACCATTTCCGTTCCTCTGCGATGATCATGTTGACTGTCCGCTCACAGTGTGTTTTTTAGTTATGGCTGGTGTTGACCACGCCTATCAGTACTCTGTGGAAGTGAAGAGCAGGTTCTCACTGTTCCTGGACGACACTCTGAATAGTGAAGACCCGGATATCCTGCTATCCAAGTTGCAGAGTAAACGAAGTGAAAAGACTAAAAAGGATAAGTCACATGTGCAACAGCAACATGTGGCACCTGCAAAGGTCGACACGACAACTAAGAGTGAGGTGAAGGTTGAGACTGCAGCTCCGAAAGGTAAGCAAATGTGTAGTATTAGCTATTTAAGTTGGTTCTCGAGTGTCGAAAACCACCAACGTCACAGAGCCGCCACCAGTGCCACCTGAAGACGCACAAATCACATCCGCAAAGGGGACAGATGAATCAATTAGTGCCTTTGTGCGTGGTCGTGGTTCAGGTAGAGGAACACCTCGAGGGATGCGTGTAGGCAGAGGACAAGGGCCTCGAATGGCTCCGACAGAAGCACCTCAAGATTCGGTGAGTGATTTGAATGCTACCAGGTAAGCTTGTTGTGATCTCAGTGATTACTTACAAGAGGGCCAAGTTTCGAGCCTAGAGGACGTGGGAGAGGTAGAGGAAGAGCAATGTTTGGTCGAGGTCGTGGGATGCCATTCAATTCGAACCGAGACTTCGACAATCAGGATGGTCCAGATCGTCAGTAAGTGGTTTTTACTCAAATAATTTTATAATGATGAACTGTTATCCCTGTCCTATGCAATGCGGAAACACAGTCTGATGCATGCTTAGGCTTACATAACTCGGTTAACAATAGCCTTTTATTCTGTAGGGGCCCAAGACAATATGGTCGAAGAGATGGAAATTGGAATGCTCAGGATGTTGATGGTCAAACAATGCCTGAGAGTGGTGACTCGGAGCAAGTTGTGCGTTTCGCAGACGATCGTAACGAGGTCGAGGACCAGTCAGAGCATGCCACAGCGGAGAATGAGGAGGGTGTGGTTGCCAACGCAGAAACCACAGTTGAGGAAGAACCAAAAAGCTACACATTGGAAGAATACAAGGCCATGCGCCAGTCTTCCAAACCAGCCATCTTACTGAACAGCAAAGGTCTACGCAAAGCTAATGATGGCAAAGATGTGTTTGCAAACATGGTGGCTCACAGAAAAATACAGGAGGTCCACGAGGATATCTACGAGGTGGAGGAAAAGGAAAACGAGCCTGAGGTATGTTTCGTTTTTATGTATTTACACTAGATTCGATATAGGAGCATCAGTCGATCGACATTGATTTTTCTTTCGCTGACAACTTTGGAAGCCGTAGAAGAGGTGGGCGAGGATTTGAAAGCAGAGGGTTCGATCGTGGGCGTGGTGTTACACGCGGTGCGGGACCAAGAAGTGAACGTGGGAGTCGAGGAAGAGGTCAGATGAGGAGTGACGGGCGAGGTCGTGGTTTCGGCCGTGTTCTGCCTATTAACGATCACATTCCACCTCCAGCAATTTACAACGACCAGGAGTTTCCTTCCTTGAAGTGAATTCCTAAAAGAAAATGGAAACAGACTGTTGGATTAATAATATTCTTCCTTGTCAACTCTTACTTCCTCAAAGGCTTTTAGTCCAAGCCTCTACTTACCCATACTCATCCCTCCCTATTAAACTTCAGCTTTGTAATCTAGTTTCTCCTAAAAGCAGTTCGAGGACTGGATTTGGCTGTGCTGCTTGAGAGCTAATTGCAAAGCTTTGTACATGAGTGTTTTCAGAATGTTACAGTTTTGCGGTTGATGTGATCAATCGCCCTAAATAAACATTAATAAGATTACCTTCTTCAGCTTTTTCACAGTGTGTTTGTACTGATTCCTGTTTGGGTATGTTGAACTGTTTGTGCTTTGGACGCACATGGGATAACGCTTTTAGCCACATAGTTCCTAACTCCAGCATTCTCACAGGGGTCTGTCTGCGGTTCTCACCTGTCTCGTGATAAGTGCCAGGCATCTATGCCGGTCTAGTGTACAAACATCATACTCACATCGCATGAGACAACTGGGAGTAGTTCGGTGTGGTACGGTTAGACTCGTTTCCAGCTAATGTGTTCGTGTTGGACTACTTTCACTGTTCACGATAGCTGTTAGTAGCCGAGTGTGATCCTAATGTATGGTTGTGTGGGTTTGTATAACGTTAGATTCGTGTCTGGTTTGCTGGCAACTTGGTTGGGATGACTCGAACGGGGTGAGCACTTGTGTTGGGCTCGTACTCCAGTAGACCAAGGATGTTGAACCTGGCAACTCATGCTTGACAGATACGAACCACACTAATGGTCGCCTGACTCGGTCTTGTATGGACTTTGCACTATGAGGTGGCTGTATTGTGGCCAACCATCTCTGTTATGTTCATCGAATGGGCGTTGTGCGCGTCAGGATTACAAGGTTGTTGGGATGCTCTCCACATTGCCCAGAATTTTCTCATGCTTGCGACGGCCGTTAGCTGTACAGTGATTTACATTCAGTCGGCTACAACGCAGGACCAGGCACATGCATGCATCGGCCAAGATACCGTACCTCATTAGCACAACAACATGAACAACAAATTCATATAAGCAATTACTTCAGTGGTAGTAATAAATAAAAAAGGGTTGTGTATGAAAATATGATACGGGGAGAAAGAATGAGTTCGTTGAAAGGAAGATATAAAGTAAGTTTGATCTCACGGTTTAAGGGAAGACGAAATGTATACACCTACTTGGTTGTGGTCGATTCTGAGCCATGTCACCCAAAGTCTCCAACCATTGGTTACGATAGTCGCGCGGACACCAACCAAGTAGTCTGCATTCACGAGATGATTGCAATTGCTAATCACCTGAAGGAGATGACGAAAGGTGGGAAGTAAGTTCACGAATGCGTGTGCGGTGAGACTTTTCACGTTGTAGAAGTCTACCAAATTAGTTCATTACATTTCGCAATGATTCGTTTTGTCTTGGAAAGGCTCGTGGTAGTCGTGACTATCAAGGTCTCTCAGTTTGTGCAGTCTCCTTCCGAGTAAATTTATGGAAGGTGTTGTCGGCACGCGTTGATACGGAATGCTTCACGCATTTATAGCTCGGTTTGAACGTCGGTAGTCAGCTGGAAGAATTTGGTCCTGAGTTCATGGCCTCTCCTGTGTGCGGCAAATCTACAGTTGTGGAAGGTAAGAAAATGAGGGTATATCAGGTGTGAGGTTATCGTTAAGTGATGTGAAGACTGCGGTCAGGTCACCTCGTATTCTTCCGTATGATTCAGCTTTGTTAAGCGTCAGGCCATTTCGTCAGTTAATTTGGGTCTTTCTATAGCCCCGCGGTACCTCGTTCTCCTAGTATCTCTCTCCATGTGATGGTATTATCGGTATTTAGGAAGACTGATGATGATGGAAAATACTAGACGAGTCACTTACGTGTAAAACAAGTATTCCTGGCTCTGAGAGTGTCCTGAGGAACACTGATACGCACTGTTTTTCAGCCAGTCAGCGTAGAATCAATGCATAGTACCTATCCACACCCAACGGGAAGGTTGTTCAACCATGACGGAAACCGACCACCACCCATATGTCCCCTTATTTATACAGCAATCTGGTATCTAGGATTTGGTGATGGCGTATCCACTCGTCCAATACTATCGTCGCAGCTAATTACTTATGTGGCAATTTTACATTAGTACTATCACAACTTGCCAATTCAGACGTTGCTCTAGGGAATAGTCTATCTCGAAGACGAACGTAACGAATGTTCGTCATCTCAAAAACAAACCATTTCATGGTCAGAACTCAATATTTGTAGCTTCACCCTTTCATCCTCATTCGTTTAGAGACAACATCAATTGCGGAATGATGGTGATCATTTTGTGGTCGAACGGGTTCGGTCACGTGACTGAAGACCACAAAAATAATCTGCAAGACAGCAGTGACTGAGAAAAGCTTGTTAGTGTTCGCCACCACAATGAGTCATTCATTTTGGTCGTTTCACTCTGAATGTTCAAATGGTTCAAATGGTTGTGGACGGAATAGAAGAAGCTTTCGCTTAACAAGCTTCCGTGTCATGTAGCAGTGGATCACCAATACCTCTAGGCAGGACTCCATGCATGTTAACGATAATAGAGGAAAAATTGGTAAATCATAGTAAGATATTATCCCTATTCCTTAAGAACAGGTCAAGTTGCCTTTTAAAGTACTCCTGAGAAGTCTCTTGAACTAGCTCAGCATTTGTAAACTCTTAAGGAGTAGAATTTGTGTCTAAAGTCCATTCTCCTGTCTTGTGCCTCTAGTTTATGGGCACTACCCCTTAAGTTTGTGTTGGAGCTAAACTTGAGTAGGTGTTTAAGAGGATGTCCAGAAGTGTTAAGGACACTGTAGGCCATTAGGTCACCTCGAAGACGCCTATACTCTGGTGAGTAAAGGTTTAGTGATTGAAGGCGCTCTTCATAAGGCCTGAATTTGAGTCCCCGAACTGATTTCGTGGCTCGCCATTGGATACGCTCCAGAGGGTCCTTATCCTTTTGGAGTGAGGAAGGAAATTCTATGCTTCCGCATCCTAAATGAGGACGAATAAAACTGTTGAGGATTATGTGGAACGTTCTACCGTCGAACTGGCCAAAAATGCGCTTCAATATTACCAGTGTAGGGTTTGCTAGAAAGGCATTTTTGTCACAGTTAGCGTAAGACTTAAAATCTCAGGGTACCAGCCTCCTAAATCTTTTTCAGCTTGGGAGTGCTGGTACCCTACGATGTCAACCTAAACACTTAAGGAAACGGTACCAAGCTATACAGACCTCACATATAGATTAATTATTGAGGGATTATAGTCAGCATGCAATCGGCCATTGCATCGAGTGCATACTAACTCTTGTGGGCCACCGCACATTGACTGTTGAATTCTGATAGTGCATCTCGCAATTTTCTCGTCTGAAATCACTCCTTAGTTAATGAGGACCGTAAGAACCATCAACAAATAGTACCGACCGCCTCTTACCGTTCAATTGTCTTTGACTAGTGATCGCTGTGTTTTGCTGGATGAGGACACACCATTTCCGTTCCTCTGCGATGATCATGTTGACTGTCCGCTCACAGTGTGTTTTTTAGTTATGGCTGGTGTTGACCACGCCTATCAGTACTCTGTGGAAGTGAAGAGCAGGTTCTCACTGTTCCTGGACGACACTCTGAATAGTGAAGACCCGGATATCCTGCTATCCAAGTTGCAGAGTAAACGAAGTGAAAAGACTAAAAAGGATAAGTCACATGTGCAACAGCAACATGTGGCACCTGCAAAGGTCGACACGACAACTAAGAGTGAGGTGAAGGTTGAGACTGCAGCTCCGAAAGGTAAGCAAATGTGTAGTATTAGCTATTTAAGTTGGTTCTCGAGTGTCGAAAACCACCAACGTCACAGAGCCGCCACCAGTGCCACCTGAAGACGCACAAATCACATCCGCAAAGGGGACAGATGAATCAATTAGTGCCTTTGTGCGTGGTCGTGGTTCAGGTAGAGGAACACCTCGAGGGATGCGTGTAGGCAGAGGACAAGGGCCTCGAATGGCTCCGACAGAAGCACCTCAAGATTCGGTGAGTGATTTGAATGCTACCAGGTAAGCTTGTTGTGATCTCAGTGATTACTTACAAGAGGGCCAAGTTTCGAGCCTAGAGGACGTGGGAGAGGTAGAGGAAGAGCAATGTTTGGTCGAGGTCGTGGGATGCCATTCAATTCGAACCGAGACTTCGACAATCAGGATGGTCCAGATCGTCAGTAAGTGGTTTTTACTCAAATAATTTTATAATGATGAACTGTTATCCCTGTCCTATGCAATGCGGAAACACAGTCTGATGCATGCTTAGGCTTACATAACTCGGTTAACAATAGCCTTTTATTCTGTAGGGGCCCAAGACAATATGGTCGAAGAGATGGAAATTGGAATGCTCAGGATGTTGATGGTCAAACAATGCCTGAGAGTGGTGACTCGGAGCAAGTTGTGCGTTTCGCAGACGATCGTAACGAGGTCGAGGACCAGTCAGAGCATGCCACAGCGGAGAATGAGGAGGGTGTGGTTGCCAACGCAGAAACCACAGTTGAGGAAGAACCAAAAAGCTACACATTGGAAGAATACAAGGCCATGCGCCAGTCTTCCAAACCAGCCATCTTACTGAACAGCAAAGGTCTACGCAAAGCTAATGATGGCAAAGATGTGTTTGCAAACATGGTGGCTCACAGAAAAATACAGGAGGTCCACGAGGATATCTACGAGGTGGAGGAAAAGGAAAACGAGCCTGAGGTATGTTTCGTTTTTATGTATTTACACTAGATTCGATATAGGAGCATCAGTCGATCGACATTGATTTTTCTTTCGCTGACAACTTTGGAAGCCGTAGAAGAGGTGGGCGAGGATTTGAAAGCAGAGGGTTCGATCGTGGGCGTGGTGTTACACGCGGTGCGGGACCAAGAAGTGAACGTGGGAGTCGAGGAAGAGGTCAGATGAGGAGTGACGGGCGAGGTCGTGGTTTCGGCCGTGTTCTGCCTATTAACGATCACATTCCACCTCCAGCAATTTACAACGACCAGGAGTTTCCTTCCTTGAAGTGAATTCCTAAAAGAAAATGGAAACAGACTGTTGGATTAATAATATTCTTCCTTGTCAACTCTTACTTCCTCAAAGGCTTTTAGTCCAAGCCTCTACTTACCCATACTCATCCCTCCCTATTAAACTTCAGCTTTGTAATCTAGTTTCTCCTAAAAGCAGTTCGAGGACTGGATTTGGCTGTGCTGCTTGAGAGCTAATTGCAAAGCTTTGTACATGAGTGTTTTCAGAATGTTACAGTTTTGCGGTTGATGTGATCAATCGCCCTAAATAAACATTAATAAGATTACCTTCTTCAGCTTTTTCACAGTGTGTTTGTACTGATTCCTGTTTGGGTATGTTGAACTGTTTGTGCTTTGGACGCACATGGGATAACGCTTTTAGCCACATAGTTCCTAACTCCAGCATTCTCACAGGGGTCTGTCTGCGGTTCTCACCTGTCTCGTGATAAGTGCCAGGCATCTATGCCGGTCTAGTGTACAAACATCATACTCACATCGCATGAGACAACTGGGAGTAGTTCGGTGTGGTACGGTTAGACTCGTTTCCAGCTAATGTGTTCGTGTTGGACTACTTTCACTGTTCACGATAGCTGTTAGTAGCCGAGTGTGATCCTAATGTATGGTTGTGTGGGTTTGTATAACGTTAGATTCGTGTCTGGTTTGCTGGCAACTTGGTTGGGATGACTCGAACGGGGTGAGCACTTGTGTTGGGCTCGTACTCCAGTAGACCAAGGATGTTGAACCTGGCAACTCATGCTTGACAGATACGAACCACACTAATGGTCGCCTGACTCGGTCTTGTATGGACTTTGCACTATGAGGTGGCTGTATTGTGGCCAACCATCTCTGTTATGTTCATCGAATGGGCGTTGTGCGCGTCAGGATTACAAGGTTGTTGGGATGCTCTCCACATTGCCCAGAATTTTCTCATGCTTGCGACGGCCGTTAGCTGTACAGTGATTTACATTCAGTCGGCTACAACGCAGGACCAGGCACATGCATGCATCGGCCAAGATACCGTACCTCATTAGCACAACAACATGAACAACAAATTCATATAAGCAATTACTTCAGTGGTAGTAATAAATAAAAAAGGGTTGTGTATGAAAATATGATACGGGGAGAAAGAATGAGTTCGTTGAAAGGAAGATATAAAGTAAGTTTGATCTCACGGTTTAAGGGAAGACGAAATGTATACACCTACTTGGTTGTGGTCGATTCTGAGCCATGTCACCCAAAGTCTCCAACCATTGGTTACGATAGTCGCGCGGACACCAACCAAGTAGTCTGCATTCACGAGATGATTGCAATTGCTAATCACCTGAAGGAGATGACGAAAGGTGGGAAGTAAGTTCACGAATGCGTGTGCGGTGAGACTTTTCACGTTGTAGAAGTCTACCAAATTAGTTCATTACATTTCGCAATGATTCGTTTTGTCTTGGAAAGGCTCGTGGTAGTCGTGACTATCAAGGTCTCTCAGTTTGTGCAGTCTCCTTCCGAGTAAATTTATGGAAGGTGTTGTCGGCACGCGTTGATACGGAATGCTTCACGCATTTATAGCTCGGTTTGAACGTCGGTAGTCAGCTGGAAGAATTTGGTCCTGAGTTCATGGCCTCTCCTGTGTGCGGCAAATCTACAGTTGTGGAAGGTAAGAAAATGAGGGTATATCAGGTGTGAGGTTATCGTTAAGTGATGTGAAGACTGCGGTCAGGTCACCTCGTATTCTTCCGTATGATTCAGCTTTGTTAAGCGTCAGGCCATTTCGTCAGTTAATTTGGGTCTTTCTATAGCCCCGCGGTACCTCGTTCTCCTAGTATCTCTCTCCATGTGATGGTATTATCGGTATTTAGGAAGACTGATGATGATGGAAAATACTAGACGAGTCACTTACGTGTAAAACAAGTATTCCTGGCTCTGAGAGTGTCCTGAGGAACACTGATACGCACTGTTTTTCAGCCAGTCAGCGTAGAATCAATGCATAGTACCTATCCACACCCAACGGGAAGGTTGTTCAACCATGACGGAAACCGACCACCACCCATATGTCCCCTTATTTATACAGCAATCTGGTATCTAGGATTTGGTGATGGCGTATCCACTCGTCCAATACTATCGTCGCAGCTAATTACTTATGTGGCAATTTTACATTAGTACTATCACAACTTGCCAATTCAGACGTTGCTCTAGGGAATAGTCTATCTCGAAGACGAACGTAACGAATGTTCGTCATCTCAAAAACAAACCATTTCATGGTCAGAACTCAATATTTGTAGCTTCACCCTTTCATCCTCATTCGTTTAGAGACAACATCAATTGCGGAATGATGGTGATCATTTTGTGGTCGAACGGGTTCGGTCACGTGACTGAAGACCACAAAAATAATCTGCAAGACAGCAGTGACTGAGAAAAGCTTGTTAGTGTTCGCCACCACAATGAGTCATTCATTTTGGTCGTTTCACTCTGAATGTTCAAATGGTTCAAATGGTTGTGGACGGAATAGAAGAAGCTTTCGCTTAACAAGCTTCCGTGTCATGTAGCAGTGGATCACCAATACCTCTAGGCAGGACTCCATGCATGTTAACGATAATAGAGGAAAAATTGGTAAATCATAGTAAGATATTATCCCTATTCCTTAAGAACAGGTCAAGTTGCCTTTTAAAGTACTCCTGAGAAGTCTCTTGAACTAGCTCAGCATTTGTAAACTCTTAAGGAGTAGAATTTGTGTCTAAAGTCCATTCTCCTGTCTTGTGCCTCTAGTTTATGGGCACTACCCCTTAAGTTTGTGTTGGAGCTAAACTTGAGTAGGTGTTTAAGAGGATGTCCAGAAGTGTTAAGGACACTGTAGGCCATTAGGTCACCTCGAAGACGCCTATACTCTGGTGAGTAAAGGTTTAGTGATTGAAGGCGCTCTTCATAAGGCCTGAATTTGAGTCCCCGAACTGATTTCGTGGCTCGCCATTGGATACGCTCCAGAGGGTCCTTATCCTTTTGGAGTGAGGAAGGAAATTCTATGCTTCCGCATCCTAAATGAGGACGAATAAAACTGTTGAGGATTATGTGGAACGTTCTACCGTCGAACTGGCCAAAAATGCGCTTCAATATTACCAGTGTAGGGTTTGCTAGAAAGGCATTTTTGTCACAGTTAGCGTAAGACTTAAAATCTCAGGGTACCAGCCTCCTAAATCTTTTTCAGCTTGGGAGTGCTGGTACCCTACGATGTCAACCTAAACACTTAAGGAAACGGTACCAAGCTATACAGACCTCACATATAGATTAATTATTGAGGGATTATAGTCAGCATGCAATCGGCCATTGCATCGAGTGCATACTAACTCTTGTGGGCCACCGCACATTGACTGTTGAATTCTGATAGTGCATCTCGCAATTTTCTCGTCTGAAATCACTCCTTAGTTAATGAGGACCGTAAGAACCATCAACAAATAGTACCGACCGCCTCTTACCGTTCAATTGTCTTTGACTAGTGATCGCTGTGTTTTGCTGGATGAGGACACACCATTTCCGTTCCTCTGCGATGATCATGTTGACTGTCCGCTCACAGTGTGTTTTTTAGTTATGGCTGGTGTTGACCACGCCTATCAGTACTCTGTGGAAGTGAAGAGCAGGTTCTCACTGTTCCTGGACGACACTCTGAATAGTGAAGACCCGGATATCCTGCTATCCAAGTTGCAGAGTAAACGAAGTGAAAAGACTAAAAAGGATAAGTCACATGTGCAACAGCAACATGTGGCACCTGCAAAGGTCGACACGACAACTAAGAGTGAGGTGAAGGTTGAGACTGCAGCTCCGAAAGGTAAGCAAATGTGTAGTATTAGCTATTTAAGTTGGTTCTCGAGTGTCGAAAACCACCAACGTCACAGAGCCGCCACCAGTGCCACCTGAAGACGCACAAATCACATCCGCAAAGGGGACAGATGAATCAATTAGTGCCTTTGTGCGTGGTCGTGGTTCAGGTAGAGGAACACCTCGAGGGATGCGTGTAGGCAGAGGACAAGGGCCTCGAATGGCTCCGACAGAAGCACCTCAAGATTCGGTGAGTGATTTGAATGCTACCAGGTAAGCTTGTTGTGATCTCAGTGATTACTTACAAGAGGGCCAAGTTTCGAGCCTAGAGGACGTGGGAGAGGTAGAGGAAGAGCAATGTTTGGTCGAGGTCGTGGGATGCCATTCAATTCGAACCGAGACTTCGACAATCAGGATGGTCCAGATCGTCAGTAAGTGGTTTTTACTCAAATAATTTTATAATGATGAACTGTTATCCCTGTCCTATGCAATGCGGAAACACAGTCTGATGCATGCTTAGGCTTACATAACTCGGTTAACAATAGCCTTTTATTCTGTAGGGGCCCAAGACAATATGGTCGAAGAGATGGAAATTGGAATGCTCAGGATGTTGATGGTCAAACAATGCCTGAGAGTGGTGACTCGGAGCAAGTTGTGCGTTTCGCAGACGATCGTAACGAGGTCGAGGACCAGTCAGAGCATGCCACAGCGGAGAATGAGGAGGGTGTGGTTGCCAACGCAGAAACCACAGTTGAGGAAGAACCAAAAAGCTACACATTGGAAGAATACAAGGCCATGCGCCAGTCTTCCAAACCAGCCATCTTACTGAACAGCAAAGGTCTACGCAAAGCTAATGATGGCAAAGATGTGTTTGCAAACATGGTGGCTCACAGAAAAATACAGGAGGTCCACGAGGATATCTACGAGGTGGAGGAAAAGGAAAACGAGCCTGAGGTATGTTTCGTTTTTATGTATTTACACTAGATTCGATATAGGAGCATCAGTCGATCGACATTGATTTTTCTTTCGCTGACAACTTTGGAAGCCGTAGAAGAGGTGGGCGAGGATTTGAAAGCAGAGGGTTCGATCGTGGGCGTGGTGTTACACGCGGTGCGGGACCAAGAAGTGAACGTGGGAGTCGAGGAAGAGGTCAGATGAGGAGTGACGGGCGAGGTCGTGGTTTCGGCCGTGTTCTGCCTATTAACGATCACATTCCACCTCCAGCAATTTACAACGACCAGGAGTTTCCTTCCTTGAAGTGAATTCCTAAAAGAAAATGGAAACAGACTGTTGGATTAATAATATTCTTCCTTGTCAACTCTTACTTCCTCAAAGGCTTTTAGTCCAAGCCTCTACTTACCCATACTCATCCCTCCCTATTAAACTTCAGCTTTGTAATCTAGTTTCTCCTAAAAGCAGTTCGAGGACTGGATTTGGCTGTGCTGCTTGAGAGCTAATTGCAAAGCTTTGTACATGAGTGTTTTCAGAATGTTACAGTTTTGCGGTTGATGTGATCAATCGCCCTAAATAAACATTAATAAGATTACCTTCTTCAGCTTTTTCACAGTGTGTTTGTACTGATTCCTGTTTGGGTATGTTGAACTGTTTGTGCTTTGGACGCACATGGGATAACGCTTTTAGCCACATAGTTCCTAACTCCAGCATTCTCACAGGGGTCTGTCTGCGGTTCTCACCTGTCTCGTGATAAGTGCCAGGCATCTATGCCGGTCTAGTGTACAAACATCATACTCACATCGCATGAGACAACTGGGAGTAGTTCGGTGTGGTACGGTTAGACTCGTTTCCAGCTAATGTGTTCGTGTTGGACTACTTTCACTGTTCACGATAGCTGTTAGTAGCCGAGTGTGATCCTAATGTATGGTTGTGTGGGTTTGTATAACGTTAGATTCGTGTCTGGTTTGCTGGCAACTTGGTTGGGATGACTCGAACGGGGTGAGCACTTGTGTTGGGCTCGTACTCCAGTAGACCAAGGATGTTGAACCTGGCAACTCATGCTTGACAGATACGAACCACACTAATGGTCGCCTGACTCGGTCTTGTATGGACTTTGCACTATGAGGTGGCTGTATTGTGGCCAACCATCTCTGTTATGTTCATCGAATGGGCGTTGTGCGCGTCAGGATTACAAGGTTGTTGGGATGCTCTCCACATTGCCCAGAATTTTCTCATGCTTGCGACGGCCGTTAGCTGTACAGTGATTTACATTCAGTCGGCTACAACGCAGGACCAGGCACATGCATGCATCGGCCAAGATACCGTACCTCATTAGCACAACAACATGAACAACAAATTCATATAAGCAATTACTTCAGTGGTAGTAATAAATAAAAAAGGGTTGTGTATGAAAATATGATACGGGGAGAAAGAATGAGTTCGTTGAAAGGAAGATATAAAGTAAGTTTGATCTCACGGTTTAAGGGAAGACGAAATGTATACACCTACTTGGTTGTGGTCGATTCTGAGCCATGTCACCCAAAGTCTCCAACCATTGGTTACGATAGTCGCGCGGACACCAACCAAGTAGTCTGCATTCACGAGATGATTGCAATTGCTAATCACCTGAAGGAGATGACGAAAGGTGGGAAGTAAGTTCACGAATGCGTGTGCGGTGAGACTTTTCACGTTGTAGAAGTCTACCAAATTAGTTCATTACATTTCGCAATGATTCGTTTTGTCTTGGAAAGGCTCGTGGTAGTCGTGACTATCAAGGTCTCTCAGTTTGTGCAGTCTCCTTCCGAGTAAATTTATGGAAGGTGTTGTCGGCACGCGTTGATACGGAATGCTTCACGCATTTATAGCTCGGTTTGAACGTCGGTAGTCAGCTGGAAGAATTTGGTCCTGAGTTCATGGCCTCTCCTGTGTGCGGCAAATCTACAGTTGTGGAAGGTAAGAAAATGAGGGTATATCAGGTGTGAGGTTATCGTTAAGTGATGTGAAGACTGCGGTCAGGTCACCTCGTATTCTTCCGTATGATTCAGCTTTGTTAAGCGTCAGGCCATTTCGTCAGTTAATTTGGGTCTTTCTATAGCCCCGCGGTACCTCGTTCTCCTAGTATCTCTCTCCATGTGATGGTATTATCGGTATTTAGGAAGACTGATGATGATGGAAAATACTAGACGAGTCACTTACGTGTAAAACAAGTATTCCTGGCTCTGAGAGTGTCCTGAGGAACACTGATACGCACTGTTTTTCAGCCAGTCAGCGTAGAATCAATGCATAGTACCTATCCACACCCAACGGGAAGGTTGTTCAACCATGACGGAAACCGACCACCACCCATATGTCCCCTTATTTATACAGCAATCTGGTATCTAGGATTTGGTGATGGCGTATCCACTCGTCCAATACTATCGTCGCAGCTAATTACTTATGTGGCAATTTTACATTAGTACTATCACAACTTGCCAATTCAGACGTTGCTCTAGGGAATAGTCTATCTCGAAGACGAACGTAACGAATGTTCGTCATCTCAAAAACAAACCATTTCATGGTCAGAACTCAATATTTGTAGCTTCACCCTTTCATCCTCATTCGTTTAGAGACAACATCAATTGCGGAATGATGGTGATCATTTTGTGGTCGAACGGGTTCGGTCACGTGACTGAAGACCACAAAAATAATCTGCAAGACAGCAGTGACTGAGAAAAGCTTGTTAGTGTTCGCCACCACAATGAGTCATTCATTTTGGTCGTTTCACTCTGAATGTTCAAATGGTTCAAATGGTTGTGGACGGAATAGAAGAAGCTTTCGCTTAACAAGCTTCCGTGTCATGTAGCAGTGGATCACCAATACCTCTAGGCAGGACTCCATGCATGTTAACGATAATAGAGGAAAAATTGGTAAATCATAGTAAGATATTATCCCTATTCCTTAAGAACAGGTCAAGTTGCCTTTTAAAGTACTCCTGAGAAGTCTCTTGAACTAGCTCAGCATTTGTAAACTCTTAAGGAGTAGAATTTGTGTCTAAAGTCCATTCTCCTGTCTTGTGCCTCTAGTTTATGGGCACTACCCCTTAAGTTTGTGTTGGAGCTAAACTTGAGTAGGTGTTTAAGAGGATGTCCAGAAGTGTTAAGGACACTGTAGGCCATTAGGTCACCTCGAAGACGCCTATACTCTGGTGAGTAAAGGTTTAGTGATTGAAGGCGCTCTTCATAAGGCCTGAATTTGAGTCCCCGAACTGATTTCGTGGCTCGCCATTGGATACGCTCCAGAGGGTCCTTATCCTTTTGGAGTGAGGAAGGAAATTCTATGCTTCCGCATCCTAAATGAGGACGAATAAAACTGTTGAGGATTATGTGGAACGTTCTACCGTCGAACTGGCCAAAAATGCGCTTCAATATTACCAGTGTAGGGTTTGCTAGAAAGGCATTTTTGTCACAGTTAGCGTAAGACTTAAAATCTCAGGGTACCAGCCTCCTAAATCTTTTTCAGCTTGGGAGTGCTGGTACCCTACGATGTCAACCTAAACACTTAAGGAAACGGTACCAAGCTATACAGACCTCACATATAGATTAATTATTGAGGGATTATAGTCAGCATGCAATCGGCCATTGCATCGAGTGCATACTAACTCTTGTGGGCCACCGCACATTGACTGTTGAATTCTGATAGTGCATCCCGCAATTTTCTCGTCTGAAATCACTCCTTAGTTAATGAGGACCGTAAGAACCATCAACAAATAGTACCGACCGCCTCTTACCGTTCAATTGTCTTTGACTAGTGATCGCTGTGTTTTGCTGGATGAGGACACACCATTTCCGTTCCTCTGCGATGATCATGTTGACTGTCCGCTCACAGTGTGTTTTTTAGTTATGGCTGGTGTTGACCACGCCTATCAGTACTCTGTGGAAGTGAAGAGCAGGTTCTCACTGTTCCTGGACGACACTCTGAATAGTGAAGACCCGGATATCCTGCTATCCAAGTTGCAGAGTAAACGAAGTGAAAAGACTAAAAAGGATAAGTCACATGTGCAACAGCAACATGTGGCACCTGCAAAGGTCGACACGACAACTAAGAGTGAGGTGAAGGTTGAGACTGCAGCTCCGAAAGGTAAGCAAATGTGTAGTATTAGCTATTTAAGTTGGTTCTCGAGTGTCGAAAACCACCAACGTCACAGAGCCGCCACCAGTGCCACCTGAAGACGCACAAATCACATCCGCAAAGGGGACAGATGAATCAATTAGTGCCTTTGTGCGTGGTCGTGGTTCAGGTAGAGGAACACCTCGAGGGATGCGTGTAGGCAGAGGACAAGGGCCTCGAATGGCTCCGACAGAAGCACCTCAAGATTCAGTGAGTGATTTGAATGCTACCAGGTAAGCTTGTTGTGATCTCAGTGATTACTTACAAGAGGGCCAAGTTTCGAGCCTAGAGGACGTGGGAGAGGTAGAGGAAGAGCAATGTTTGGTCGAGGTCGTGGGATGCCATTCAATTCGAACCGAGACTTCGACAATCAGGATGGTCCAGATCGTCAGTAAGTGGTTTTTACTCAAATAATTTTATAATGATGAACTGTTATCCCTGTCCTATGCAATGCGGAAACACAGTCTGATGCATGCTTAGGCTTACATAACTCGGTTAACAATAGCCTTTTATTCTGTAGGGGCCCAAGACAATATGGTCGAAGAGATGGAAATTGGAATGCTCAGGATGTTGATGGTCAAACAATGCCTGAGAGTGGTGACTCGGAGCAAGTTGTGCGTTTCGCAGACGATCGTAACGAGGTCGAGGACCAGTCAGAGCATGCCACAGCGGAGAATGAGGAGGGTGTGGTTGCCAACGCAGAAACCACAGTTGAGGAAGAACCAAAAAGCTACACATTGGAAGAATACAAGGCCATGCGCCAGTCTTCCAAACCAGCCATCTTACTGAACAGCAAAGGTCTACGCAAAGCTAATGATGGCAAAGATGTGTTTGCAAACATGGTGGCTCACAGAAAAATACAGGAGGTCCACGAGGATATCTACGAGGTGGAGGAAAAGGAAAACGAGCCTGAGGTATGTTTCGTTTTTATGTATTTACACTAGATTCGATATAGGAGCATCAGTCGATCGACATTGATTTTTCTTTCGCTGACAACTTTGGAAGCCGTAGAAGAGGTGGGCGAGGATTTGAAAGCAGAGGGTTCGATCGTGGGCGTGGTGTTACACGCGGTGCGGGACCAAGAAGTGAACGTGGGAGTCGAGGAAGAGGTCAGATGAGGAGTGACGGGCGAGGTCGTGGTTTCGGCCGTGTTCTGCCTATTAACGATCACATTCCACCTCCAGCAATTTACAACGACCAGGAGTTTCCTTCCTTGAAGTGAATTCCTAAAAGAAAATGGAAACAGACTGTTGGATTAATAATATTCTTCCTTGTCAACTCTTACTTCCTCAAAGGCTTTTAGTCCAAGCCTCTACTTACCCATACTCATCCCTCCCTATTAAACTTCAGCTTTGTAATCTAGTTTCTCCTAAAAGCAGTTCGAGGACTGGATTTGGCTGTGCTGCTTGAGAGCTAATTGCAAAGCTTTGTACATGAGTGTTTTCAGAATGTTACAGTTTTGCGGTTGATGTGATCAATCGCCCTAAATAAACATTAATAAGATTACCTTCTTCAGCTTTTTCACAGTGTGTTTGTACTGATTCCTGTTTGGGTATGTTGAACTGTTTGTGCTTTGGACGCACATGGGATAACGCTTTTAGCCACATAGTTCCTAACTCCAGCATTCTCACAGGGGTCTGTCTGCGGTTCTCACCTGTCTCGTGATAAGTGCCAGGCATCTATGCCGGTCTAGTGTACAAACATCATACTCACATCGCATGAGACAACTGGGAGTAGTTCGGTGTGGTACGGTTAGACTCGTTTCCAGCTAATGTGTTCGTGTTGGACTACTTTCACTGTTCACGATAGCTGTTAGTAGCCGAGTGTGATCCTAATGTATGGTTGTGTGGGTTTGTATAACGTTAGATTCGTGTCTGGTTTGCTGGCAACTTGGTTGGGATGACTCGAACAGGGTTAGGACTTGCATTTTGTATAAACGTTGGAAACTGATTACTAGGAATCTCGTTTTCAACTCGATAGCTATATTAGAGTTGTGATAGACAAGATCATAATTGCAGTAGAGGTGTTTCTCATTTGTCCTGAATGTCGTTCATTACAGTTATAATTTTAGTGGAACGGTACCGTGAGTGGACAGGTCGTATATATAAGTATACCGGCAGCTTGTTTTTTAATATATTCAACCTCGTAGGGCAAACCGTGTTAACAATTAGATTAGCTGTTATGTAGTTTCTATTTAGTCTTAGTCCCATGAACTACTTTTTTTGCCTACAGAAGAGTAGCCAATGAAAGTATGTCTCTTACTATGAATCTTACTTTCGCGTATTATTTTATGTTGTCTGAAAAATTTACATGGTATACGTTGTGGTGGTGAGTATGATTTGTGGCCGGACAAATTATCATTTTACTCATCATAAGATAGATACAATTTATTTATTTGAACACATTAAAATTGGTAAAATGGTGCACCAAATGTATATGCGTCACAAAAAACAATGTGAATTTGAAGAGAGGAAAAGTAAGGAGCGTAAAAAAAGAGAACAATAACGAACAGATTAGTGTAAGGTAGTGTAATAATAATCGGGGAAGCAGAAACGTACAATCAGAAGAGATCTTTCAGTTAAGGAAGAAGCAACCAGTTTTTATGAAGAAAGTAAAAGTTTACAGCAAGATCGCCACTTCTATTCTGAGCCATATCTGATAACGTCTCTAGCCACTGTCGCACCATTTCTGAGACCCCAATCAGGGAGTCGTGGGGGAGCAACACAAGCCAGCCATTTGCGGCGTTCTTTCATCTCACGACACAATGTCATACACTGACCACCTCTCCGCTTCTTCCAACCGGCCCCAGAGTCGGCAAATAATGCACTACGTGGAATTCTCTGGGACGACATTCGTAGAACATATCCAAGCCACCGAAGTTGGTGACACCAATTGCATTATCGTCTCTGTGCCCGAACACACACCTTCATTCAGCATTCTACTAACTGAAAGATATTTGCAGTAGGTCAGATGTATATGTTCTTGGTATTCTTGTGAATTGTTCAACTGCACCGTCATACGCATTCCTATTATCTCGAGTATTTTTCGTTTTACTCACATCTTTGGTTTCAAAACCTTAATTTTCTTAGGACTTCAGTAATTTGTTAAGAGAATATTGGAATTCCCCACATTTCCAAATAATCTGTAGGCTATGTTACCATTTTTTTGCAGTATTAACCGCTTTTTTACTCAGCATGAGATTATACTAGGAAAACAGTTTCAGGCAATTCTTTGTAGCTCGTTTCTCATAATTATGTATCAAGCTTATTATGCATTAAACCTCTGTATTTTTAAAATCGCAAATCCGATTGTTATTTTGATTAAGTACAATGGTGGTTAAATTTGTCTGGTGTCACTGATTACACACTAACAGGTTTTGCAACCGACATGATACGGTTGACTATCGACAAAGAACATTAACAGATAACACGGCATACTGTTGTAATATTAGGTAGCATCATATTTTCACTGCCTAGGGTGTTTTACTCTATTTCTTCACAATCATAGGGCCTACCAATGTTTGTTAAAATAAGTTAAATTAATGATTTGTGATCAGTCAATCACAGCACAGCACAGAGATGCAGTTGTCGATTCAAATCCCATAGCGGTAGAGGTAGTAAGAGTATAAGCAGTAATCGGAAACATTTAAGACAGTTTTCCAATAATAAATCTGTATACAATGAACTTGTTTGTATACGTAACGAATGCGTGTTTAGTTTACATTTATCTAGTTCGTCAAATATGATATTCTAGTCTTTGATTGTAATTCCTAAGTTTAATTACTCACCTGTGAAATCAGACAACTTCTCTTCACGTTTAAAATTAAGACCCAATTATAGTAGTTGATACTTTACGACCCCTATAGAATGCTCAATAAGCTTTATTACATTTCCGTATTACTGATCGACATTTAATGAAAATCAAGCAAACTTGTCTTTTAATAGTCTCTGTACTCGGTATTCAGTCACGAACTGACATGTTCGAAGCCTGCTTCGTCCACCTCGGCTTGACAAATCGAGTATAAATATCACAAAACCTAACATAAAATATGACTGATGGTAGCATGATCGGTAAATTTCTATTTGCTTACTGAGATAAAATGTCTCTGGTATTAATTTTTGTTGATTTATGTGCAGTAATTAAGTGTGTAATAGGTGTCGAGTCCCGATTGACTACAAGTTGGTTGTCAAAGACGCGACTTAAGTTCATGTCGGGTGGTCGATTTTCCAATCTGAGCCGTGTCAAGAGCTTTTGATTCCAATCACCACGATGACGACAGTCTGTAGTTGTTGTTCAGTGTTAGAACTTGAGATTTGTTACAGTAAAGAAAAAATTCTCCTTATCTTCCACGAAGTTTAATTTTTTATAAGGGATCTCATGTTTTTGATTAGTTGACATAATTGTCTGTGATTCGAACATTGGATTGTGTCCAGTTTACATATTCTGAGATGATCAATAAGAAAGAAGCTGGTCGGTCTTAGGTTATGTCTAACTTAACGCATAAACATCAGTTCAAGCTGTTGCACTATATAAACAGAAATGAAATTGGCAAGAAAAGTAGTAGATGAAGTTAAATATGAAAAACAATTCGAAAAGAAAGAATAATGCATAGATAGTATAAAATATTTTCGAAACTCAAGAGCTGAGGAGGGATACATAGTGAGTTCCTTTGCATAATTACGGCCTATTCTGAAGCATATCGCGTGACATCTGCGAACACTTATTTTAACCTGTTAAACCTTTTTGGACATAAGTCTGCTAGAGATCGCGAGAAACTTTGCTATAGGCTCTTTTCTAGCTGTCACCAAGTCCTTTTCCTGATCATGTTTGCTCCTAATTGCATTCGCTTTATGTTTTTTGGTTTACCTCTTTTCATTTTGCCTTGAAGATTCCAATCTATTTCTTGCCTTTTGATAGTTTTACGATTCTAGTATATTGTGCCTTATCAACGTCTAGAGGCTTTTTCTCGTTTCCACCTATACTAGCAGCTATTTTGTTCTCTGACACGGCACGTTATTGCTGATGGTTTCTGATCAACGGATCTGGGGTATCTTACGTGGACACCTGTTTATAAATATCGGTACATTTTTGATGATGCTTGTAGCAGTTCACAAAGTTTAAACTCACTACAATAAATCTTTTAAAGTAAGTATCCGAATTTTGGATTTGGTGTTAGACGATAGTTGTTTTGAGTTCCAAATTATCTTCAGTTGTTGTCGAGTTCTCGTTGCTTTGAGGATTTTTGCCCTGACATATGCACCAGTTCCTCCTCGCTTTTCAATGCTGGTAAGAATTTCTACCAGAGCTTTGTCATCGATCGTGTTCATAATCTATGTTGTATTTTAGGGTATTGCTTTTCCTCTTGTAAATGATGAGGTCTATTGCAGTGGAAGCCACTGTCGTAGTATAGTTCCTCGCACTCATTCTGTATTGACAAAGATCTTCAAGTACTCCATATTGTCAAGGAAGATTCCAAAAGGTTTGCTACTCACGTTATAGGTTGCTTTTTCTTAATCAATGGAATTGTTGTATGCTGATGAGTTACATTTTGGTTGTTTAATAATCACTCAGAGTTACTATTTGGTTGATACATGGAAAGGCCAACTTTTCATCTCAAAGTTGAGCGCCTGGTGAAAGCTTCGATTTTCTCAGTTGTAATGTGATCTGTGCACGACCGATCCTTCTGAAATCCGGCCTGGTGATCTCCAAGTTTGGCGTCTACTAAAGTGCTCTACTCACCTGTTCCGCTTTTCTTGAGTTTCAGTGATTTGTTTTCCTTGTTTATCTTTGACCGGTTTCTCTGGTTTACTATATTTCTCTACCAGCTTCTTCGTTGTGTCATATTTCCTTCTCTTACAGCTTTTTCCGCTGTCGTTTCTAGATCTTTTACTTATTTCCACTTGTCAGCTCCAATGCTCCTCTTCACTCTCCTGTCGGCTTCTGTGTATTCGACGTGTGCCTTGACTCCTCTGCTTTGTCCGACTGTTGTTAATTGCTGTCATCTTGTTCTTTCTTCTTTGAATCGTGTCCGAGGTTTCGATAGAGATCCATTCCCTATGATGATGTTCCTTGTAGCTCAGAAACACGACACGTTAGAGTTAGTGCTTCTTGATCTCTTTCCAGCTGTTCTTCACAGTAGTTTCCTCTTCTTTGAGTAGATGTTGTAGTGCTTGAAACCTGTTATCTTGAATTCGTGTCCGGCTAGGCTGTCTTTTTCCTCCATTTTTGTTCAATTTCATCATAGACCTTACTCACTTAATTAAACCTGTTACAGCCCGTCTAAGAGCATATGCCACCCACCAGCGTTCTCCATCCAACCCCGTCCTGGACAATCCTTTCCAGTTGTTATTCATCCTTTTCATGTCTCCTCCCAATTCTCGGTGTAGTACATTCCTCGGCCTTCCACTTTTCCGTTTCCATACAGGATCCCAAGTTAGCGCTTGCCTCGTGATGCAGTTTGGTGATTTCCGTAATGTATGTCCTATCCACTTCCGAATTTCCTCTTCAGCTGGGAGCTGATTTGTTCTCTTCCATAATAGGCTGATGCTGATGGTATCCGGTCAACGGATATTGAGTATCTTGCATATGTTTATGAACTTGAAAGGACGAAAAGCGAATGTCCAGGGCTTTAACCGGATTCGTGGATATGGATGACCGACCTAGTTGGAGTTGGAAAACCCTGATTCCTAACCAATGGTGCACATGAGCTTAAGTATCCTAAAGGAACAAATGGCATATGAACCAATCGTTTGTCACTGGCTACCATGGGACCGAATCTTCTGACGTTGCTCCACTGCCTTATGGATTAGACCTTTAGGTTAAAGGCTCCGAGCTTGGCCCACTAAGGAAATCATGTGCTTCTGTTTGGGCATCCAAGCTGTATCCCAGCCCTTACACAAATCGAATGACTTATGTGGCGCATATCTGTTTGGTGTCTCCTTGTACCAATGTTTATGTGTTTAAATAATAAACATAGCGATCATTATTTATCTATCCATTACAGGAATGTTTAATAAGGTCATGATAGAGCATAATAATCACTATAAAGCATATCAATAAGAATTAAGCATTGTTAACAATCATACCCCCATGTAACACAATATATATGTAGTGTTTAATGCATCTTACCTTCAATTTTTTTAAAATCATATCTATCTTTAAATAATCTTTGGCAATGTAAAACATGTTTTACATTATCGATCGGTATGATTAAAAAAAAGCGGTATATAATTTAGTAATTTAAAGTGGTTTCATCGTGTATATGTATATACTACTTAATGATTAAACTATTCTGTATGATAAGATTATATTTCACAAGATTTTTGTGTATAAAGTAACCCTAGATATATAACACAATCATAATTTGAATGTTAATTATTTCAATGTTTTAGTTATGTTATAGTTAATGATGAAATGAATACATGATACACGTTTCATTTCTTTTTTTCTATACGATTCATAAATTGAACGCATCTTATAACTTAATGTGGTTTATTCTTATTATTATGATTTAAATCCAGTACATGTTACTGTAAATGTAAATAAAACGAAATATAGAGGATATCCGTAGGTTACTAGTATTTGATCATAGGTGTCTTTGAAACATTACTCGTATATCCTGGGACCATCGAGTAAATAATGCAGTTGTTAGGAAACGGGTACTAGGTAAGGATGGCAAATCAATTGATGACATAGTGAAACTTCATCAGTTGAGATGACTTGGATATGTGGTACATATGTTGTGGTGTAGGAGTAGGTTGGAAGAAAAGTAGAAGCGGCCAGACCAAAACATGGCACAAATCCATGAAGTCACTGACAAGTGGACTGAGTCATGTTGGTACGTGTAGACTGCCTGGTTGGGGACCGCGAGACGATAGCACTGCCTTCTCGTGGCGGGGGTGTTGTTTACGAAAATGAGAGGACGAAAAGCGAATGTCCGGTGCTTTAACCGGATCACAAACCAATGGTGCACATGGGCTCCAGTATCCTGCTGGAACAAATGGCGTATGAACCAATCGTTGGTCACCGGCTTCCACTCTTTGTGTTCTCCCATATTCTAATCTTCTGAATTCTTCATGTCTCGTTTTTTCTCTTTCCAAATTTACTTCACTGGATTATACTCCTTGAATAACATCTTCAAACCCTAATGTTTTTGATTACTGCTTATACTCTTATTACCCCTACCACTATGGGGTTGAAATCGATTATTGTATCTGTGTGCTAATATGGTATGGCAACTCGAACTGATGTACGTACGTACGAAGTTCTATGTTGTAAGCGACTGACTGGACTGGGCTGTTTGACGTTATCTATAGGTACTAAAATGTATAAATAAAAAACAATCTACGTTTCGGTAATCCATTCACTCTGGAAATTTGCTAGTAATGATAACTTGTTATTCTTAATATAAAAATTGGAAGATGAAAACCCAAGTGGTCTTGAGTGCTGTTAAAGCTATGAGGGAGGTTATCAATTCCTGGTTGCCCACACCCTGGAAGGGCTTTTCTGGAGATATCTAAAAACGGAATTGGGTTAGAGGTGGTCTTTGTGACCTAAGAGCGTGAGAGCAGTACCCAAAGAATAACTTGAGGTCAGTCATACACGACATTTTTGTGAGTAATTTTCGTGTTAGCTCCGTACTCGTTGAGACATTACCGTTGGAGACAGAAATCCCTGGGATGACGCGAAGTGTGCTTTTTTGGGGTGGGCATTTTCTAACCCCACCCTTCCTTTGTGGGAAGGCAGCATCGCTGTTATGCTAGTTGTCTGAAGGGAACACTTTACTGCCGTCACACCTTTGTACGGTCAGGAGTACGACTTTACTCTCGGACCCTGGGTTCTCTGCATTTACCGTTCTTCAAACGACCTGTCCGGTATGGTGGGACCTTGAGGAACGATTGTTTCAGCCAGTATAGCTCGATTGGTTCATCAAGATGGGCACGCCCGACCACCACGTCAAGGTAGAAACAACGGTCTTCCCTTAAACTATGAGATTGAAATCGCTTCATATCTTTCTTTCTACGTATTAATTCTTTCTTCCTGAACCATATTCTTATATGCAATCTTTTATATACTACCACGATTGACTTAACTACGTCCATGAATCCGGTGTTCATCTTGCTGTGCTAATGAGGTATGGTAACTTGGACCGATGCATATATGTGCCTGGTCCTACGTTGTAGCTAACCCACTGACTGAGAATAAAACCGTTACTACTGAATATCTAATAATTTATTTGGAATCAAACTTAATGACTGGAAATTAGGAAGAATGCGTAGAATATATAATAATTTGTTTTCTAGGAAGTAGGATTATGACATAGAAATATTTCAAATTATTTTAGTATTAGTAGAGCTTCAAACTGAATAATAAATAAAACGATGTTAGTTTTTAACATAGTGAGTCTTATAGGTTGTAATAAGCTGAAATAAACTTTACAGAATATGGTTTGTCTAAAGGTCGAACGGTAACTAAGACGGAAATGTATATTTCGGGATATTGCTATTATTTATTTATTTGAACATAAACATTGGTACAAGAGAGCGCCAATATATATGCGCCACACAAAACAATGAGAATTCAAAGAGAAAATAAAGGTAAGGAGCGTAAAAAGAAGAGAACAATAACGAAGAGATTGATGTAAGGTAGTGCAGTAATAATATTAGTAATAATGAGGGAACGGAAAGGTACAATCAGAAGAAATCTTTCAGTTAAGGGAGACACAACCACCTTTTTTATGAAGAAAGTAAAAGAAGGTTACAGCAGGATCGCCACTTGCTTCTATTCTGAGTCATATCTGATAACGTCTCTAGCCACTGTATCGCACCATTTCTAGGACCCCATTCAGGGAGTCGTGTAGGACCAACAGAAGCCAGTCCTTTACAGCTTTCTTTCATGCCACGACACCATGTCATACACTGACCACCTCTCCGCTTCTTCCAACCAGTCCCAGAGTCGGCAAATAATGCACGACGTGGAATTCTCTGTGACGACATTCGTAGAACATGTCCAAGCCACCGAAGTCGGTGTTTCAAGATGGTGACACCGATTGCATTATCATGTCTGTGACCGAACACACGATGCCGAACCTCTGCATTACTGACATGTTGTTGCCACTCGATGTCAGCAATCCTTCGGAGACAGCGATGATCGAACACAGAGAGTCGTGCATTGATCTCATCACTCACACCCCCCACCAGCACTTATGCAGCTACCCAGATACACGAACTTCTAGACTACTTCTATCTGCTCACCATCCAGGGTGAGTACAGGATTGGAATCCTGCCAGTCTTGTAGAAGTACTTTGCACTTGGAAGGTGCAAAACACATACCATACCTACGGACACTGATTGCCAACTGATTAAGTGCGGATTGCATGCCTTGGGCATTATCGCACAGTAAGACAATATCATCCGCATACTCAAGGTCGAGAAGTCTTTCTTCAGGCAACAAATCCACACTACCATTACTTACATCCATCAGAGCTGTTTCCAGAATGTCATCGATGACAAAGTTGAAGAGGAATGGTGAGATTGGGCAACCCTGCCTAACCCCACTGCTCGAATGGAACAATGGAGAGAGGTGGTTGTATGCCCTCACTCTGCCTGAGGTGTTTGTGTATAGGGCTTTTAGGATGTTAATAAACTTCTCAGGCACACCCTTCTTCAATAGACAATCCCAGAGAATGGTCCTATCCAACGAATCGAAGGCAGCCCTGGTGTCAAGAAACACTAATGGGCATCCAATCGATTAATGCTGCCTCAGCTCTTGCGCTTAGTGCGACACCAACGCCAGCAAGACCAGATGAAGATGCCATAGGGTCCCCGGATAAGCGCACGTAAAACAAGCTTTTCGAAGCGACAGATGGAGAGCGAATTTGTAGTACTTCGCCAGAGTCTTGAATACGGGTCTCGGATAGACAACACACGTCGATATTAAGACTTTCCAAAGACATAGCATTGCCAGCCCTATCTGTTGTCCGACCTGCATAAATGTGCGAACGTTGAAGGCAGCCAGTTTGAATGGTGCACGTGGTTTCAGAAAATCTGCTTCAGTCCTCGTATTCGGTGGTAACATACAATTTTCAACCGGACAGTGACTCGAGAACGTTTAGATACAGTCGGAATTCCACCAAAGACGAGCCGCTGTATAAGTATAAAAGAGGGTGAATAATGTGGAAAATAATAATAATAATAATGATAATAATAACAATAATGACAATAATAGTAGTAATAATAATATTAGTATTAATAATGACAATAATTGTAATGATAATAATTTGAATCAATTGATTTTTTTTCGAAGCGAGAAAAGTAATTTCCATAGACATAAAGAGTTCATCATTTGTGTGTGGGCTGTGATACTGCCCGGGTGCCCAAACCGAAACAGGTGGTTATCTTAGGGGGTCACACCCCGAGCCTTTGACCTAAAGGTCTAACCCACAAGGCAGTGGAGCATCGTAAGGAGATACAGTTCCTTGGTACCCGGTGACCAACGATTGGTTCATACGCCATTTGTTCCCGCAGGATACTGGAGCCCATGTGCATCATTGGTTTGGGATCCGGTTAAAGCGCTGGATGTTCGCTTTTCGTTCTCTCATTTTCGTAAACAACACTCCCACCACGAGAAGGTAATGAGTAGGACTTCTCTGGCAGAGGCTGTATACGCGTGGCCGTGTGAGAGTATTTTGAGAGGGAGAGAGAACCCATCCTGCTCTCGGCCATACAAGGGCATTTTGGGGATTTTATAGATTGATTATAGAAACTGGGAGGAATAAGTAAAATTTAGAGCTGTTGAATTATAATGTAGGATCAACTCATAATGTCTTTGACTGTCAGAGTGATTCTTGTCGGTAAGTAAGAATATGTGATAGAGGTTAGTTCAATAACACTGATCAAATATGAAGTGATGAAACTAGTGTCTGTTACAATGGTTGTGGACGGAATAGAAGAAGCTTTCGTGTCTAGTAGCAATGGATCACCAATACCTTCAGGCAGGAACCTATGTATATTAACGATATAAGAAGTAAAAAAACTGGTAAATAGTAAGATACTATCCTTAATCTTTAGGAATGTGTCAAATGTCCTCTTAAAGGACTCCCGGGAAGTCGCTTGAACTAGCACAGCCGACAGCGAATTCCAGCAATTGATCACTCTTAAAGACTAGAAATTGGTTCTACAATCCGTTCTCCTGTTTTGTGTCTCTCGTTTCTGGATGTTACCCCATAGGTTTGTGTTGGAGCTAAACTTAAGGGGATGTCCAGAAGTGTTAAGGATGCTGTAAACCATTAGAAAGTCACCTCTAAGACGCCAGTACTGTAATGGGTAAAGATTTCGAGTTTTAAAATAACCCACTTAGATCATTACTATTACTTTGATACTTGTCTTCATAACTTCATCTCTCTAAGCTAATGAATTGTAGAAATGTGAACTATACATGTTAGACTCTGTATTGATTATGACTGTTTAATCTATTCATGTTCTTTGATTTTCTAACCGTTTTGATTAGAATTCTCATCAAAGATGTTTCATAAAACTAACTACATAGGACTGACTGACTGACCTACTAAACAAAGTTATGAGAAAGCCATTATCTATAAAATGACGCCTTATTTATCAATACATTAATCACACTATATATTATCCTGGTCAAGGTCATTATAATTACAATTAACCAACAAGAAATCATTCATCTAGGCCACTGAATATCAACTCAATCTTCAATACAATGTATATATAAGAAGAAAAGTATCATTCATTATAGATATGAGTAAATAGGTCACAATAAGTCAAATGTTATATACTTACTTACTTACTTACTTACTTAGGCTTGTTAATCCTAATGGAGTATAGGCCATCGATCAGCACAAATGGTTCTATAGAAAGAATAGTTGAGTTATTAATAAATACGAACAAAAAATGTGGGTATATTTTTCGAGTGCTTGCCAATAAATCATTTAAGAGTGTGTCAAGTATTGGATAGTAGATAAATAAATTAGATCTAAATAATCAATACAGTTGAGCACTTGTATTCTAGTAGTTTAATAGACTATTCACAATGGAGCATAGGCTGACGACCAGCATTCTCAAACCCACTCTGTCCTGGGCTTTCCTTTCTAGTTCCATTTAATTGTTGTTCATTCTCTTTATGTCTGTCTCCATTTCTCGGTGTAATGTGTTCTTTGACCTTGAGAATTCCTGGTGAGGGCTTGCCTTGTGACGCAGTTGGGTGCCTTCCGCAATATGTGTCCTATCCACTTCCAGCGCTTCTTATTTCTTCGTCTGTTGGCATCTGGTTTCTTCTTTCCCGTATTAGGTTGTTATTGATAGTGTCTGGCCAACGGATCTGAAGTATTTTGCATAGACAACTGCTAATAAACACCTGTATTTTCTGGATGATGGCTTTCGTAATTGTCCAGGTTTCTGCCCCATACAGTAGAACTATGTTGACATTTGTATTGAAAATTCTGATTTTAGTGTTGGCAGTTAACAGAGAGTTGTTTTAAGTTCCAGATATTCTTCAATTGTAAATATGCTGCTCCTGCTTTGTCGATTCACGTTTTCGGCTCTACAATGCATAATTTAGTTATAATAATTTCATATCACCATGAATTGATAAATGTAAACAATTTGATAATCGATACTGTTTACCTAAAATACATCATGATGTTACTTAACAACAATAATGTAATGAGAATAATAATGATGATGATGTGAAACAACGAATTTTTCATCTCTAATTGTCAGTAGGTCCTGGGTTCGAATCCCGCGTGGTGCGGGATCGTGGATGAACACCGCTGAAGAGTCCCATACTAGGACGAAACGGCCGTCCAGTGCTTCCAGGTTTTCAATGGTGGTCTAGCTTCAACTGACTCATGATTTCAATCTGTGAAAATTTCTAAAATCTCCACAAACCCCTTCTGATAATTATGTATTTGACAAAAATTCCACAATCGATATTTAGTTGTTATGCTACGAGAAATGGTTTGATGGCTGGTAATGGAATAAAGAACATGAGTTTTGTCCTAGTTGGGATTTTTCAGCTGAATGTATCATAGTAATCAGATGAATAGGGACACAAAATGTGTGAACACACATACTTATAAATTAGGAATTAATAATTAAGAGGTTATGTAAGAGTGTGATGTTTGTATGAACTAATGATTCTTTGTACTTGATATGTGCCTGATTTCCAATTCTAAATCCAATACATTCATATGTGCTCGCCTAGTCCTATTTCCTGTAAATTGCACTATTTCGAGAATTCCTAGTTCGTATAATAATTCAAATGCTTCCAATTACCTCATTGACATCGCGATGGAGCCTGTTATGAAACAATTGGATATATATTTAAATTTTGTTACTTTTGAGGGGTATAATGGAAAGGTCCGAAATATAGATTATGACGAAAGACAATGTTGAGGATGCTAATATTGTAGCTTATTTCCTTACTACCTCCAAACCGGTGGAAGCACCGGACATTCACTTTTCATCCTTTCAATTTCGTAAACAACAACCACACCACGAGAAGGTAGTGAATAGAACTTCCCTGACAGTGGTTGTATGCACGTGGTCATGTGAGAGCATTTAGAGAGGGAGAGCTGACTCTCCCCACTCTCGGTCGTACCAGGGCATTTGGGGGTACGAAGAGTCCACCTAGGGGAGTTGGAAAACCATGATTCTAAACCAATGGTACACATGGGCTCCAGGATTCTGAAGGAAGAAATGGCGTATGAATCTATTGTTGGTCACCGACTACCATGTGACTGCATTTTCTGACGTTGCTCAACTGTTTTGTGGATCAGACCTTTGGGTCAAGGGCTCGCGGTGTGGGCCCCTAGGAAAACCACTTGCTTCGGTTTGGGAACTTGGGCAGTATCCTAGCCCTCATACGAATCGAATGATTTATGTGGCGCACACCTGTTTGTTACCTCCATATACCAATGTTTATGTGTTGAAATAAATAAATAACATTTCCTTACGTTCCTCGTAAAAGAAGCCTACAGCTTATTAAAAACGTTGACATTTCCAGATAAGCCTATTTCACTTTCCTAAACAACTCTCAAGGAACTACTACTAGATCATGTAAACTGTACAAATTTAGAATACAGTAAAGGAGGGAAATTTCATAAACTACTTTGTCAATACATTGAGAATTCCACTACGTTACTACATCATTTCAATGCAATCCATATTCAAGATTATGTAGATAACAATTCATTGAATAGTTGACGAGCAAGTTACAAAGATGAGCATGATATTGATGGGACGAAAAGTTAAAATTCGATTGATTTATTCATTATAAGTTTTGTTCAACACTACTTCTGTTTTCTAATTAAGTTAACATCAACTATACTCAGCATATGATTTGTTATAGCCCTAAGTAATTATTAATCAAAATGTGTGTACAATCAATCGATTAAGATCATCATCATCATGTTTTGTGGGGTAATAAATCTTCGCTTATACTAATCTTTATGTTCTTAATTTCACATGGTGAGAATTACAATGGTTCCTTAATTTTCAAGTATAATTGATAAGTGATTTCAACATAACAATCAGCAATGATCAGATATAACAATTAGTGTTCAATCGATAAGACATATCAGTGTATAAGTTTGGTCAATGTTTGTCCTGTATTAAGCGTTGTTCTCATAATAATTCATGTAATTCTAATGAAATTATATACAAATGTGTGGGAGTTATGTCGATTGCATCAAATCCTGATCAAATCTCTGATGTTATTTTAACACATAGATAATGGCACAAAAAGGCACCAAAAACATATGCGCCACACAAATCTCATTTGATATGTGTGAGGACTGTGATACTGCCCCGATGCCCAAAGCGAAGCAGGTGGTTTTCTTAGGGGGACAGACACCGAGCCTTCGACCTGAAGGTCTGATCCACAAGATAGTGGAGCATCGTAAGAAGATGCAGTCCCATGGAAGCCGGTGACCAACGATTGGTTTGGAATCCGGTTAAAGCACTAGATATTCACTTTTTGTCCTCTCAACTTTGTAAACAACACCCGTTGTGCGAGAAGGTAGTGAGTAGGACTTCCCTGGCAGAGGCTATATACGCGTGGCCATGTGAGAGCATTTCGAGAGGGAGAGCGGACTCTCCTCACTCTCGGCCATACCAGGGCATTTGGGGGCTGATGTTATTGTATCAGAAATGGTTTATCCTTATAATTCATATATTTCTGATGAAATGTCTTATAAATCTGATGAAAATCTATTGAATAAATCAAATTATGATAGAAAATCTGATACAGTTTTGATAGATACTGGTTTTTCTAAAAGATCTATTATTCTCCAATGAAACTTTTAATGGATTTGAGGAAAATATTCCAGAAGTACTAAATCTTGATGATGTCATATTCAATGTTATTTGCCCTCGTAATGCATTTGTTTCTTGGGGGAAACTTGTTCAGTGTGAAGCACAAGTCCCAAATGAATTTGATTTTGATTAAAATTCGGATGATTTCATATTAACTGTTGTTCTTCCCTATTATGAATTCACTTTTAATGAATAGGTTAGTCAATATGCGAAATATGTTTTAAATGAAGTCACATTATTTATAACTTGAGGATTCAACATTATTTCGTGGTAGAGGATAGTTTTGGAAAGTTAATGGTTCAGTGATCTTAACACTCAACTGATATGGTGATTGTATACAATTTCAGTACCCAAGTGAGTCTGTTCCAAAGTCAGCTGTTAATTCTAATACTAATGTGTATATTCTAGATCATACATAGTCTACATCTAATTCATAGTCGAACACCTAAGGAAAAAAAGATTCTAGTGGTTGGTATTCTATATAATCCTTAAACTTGCTATACAGTTCGTCCTGATAACCGTCACTAGATAACGCTCCAACGGTGTATTAATCAGAAGGCGAATACGAAATGTTGATTACGTTTATTATTGCACTACACACAGATAACCAAATTTACAAGTACATTAAGCAAGCATGAAAGAGTAATGCCAAAAAGCAAGTAAGCAAGCGAGTAAGTCAAATGAGCAAGTTGGCGAGTCAATGAACAAGATTAAAATTTACATATATGTATACATAGTGAAATGATGAATCTGGAATCAATTAACCGACTAATAGTAAGGCTAGCACAAAGAATATATACGTAGGCAGTAAGCAAACCAATGTTCAAGCATACATACAAAAGGGCTTAACCAAATGAAATGTGAACAAACTCAATGGTATGTGTGAGCTGTTATAAGATACAATTGATTGTAGAAATTTCGATTCTCCATTGTCTTCATGAAAGAAGCCATATCACTCAAGATATGATATTGACAAAAATAAAAGTAAGAATTTCATAAGATGTTTACTAGTACGAATATCAACTGTTCATTCATGCGAATCAAGATGAAGGTTTGGGTATAGTAATTTGAAGTGAAAATGGTTACTTATGCTCAGTTCAGAATGTCCAAGTAGTCAACTACAGAGATACTGAATCTGACCATACACTTATAGTTGACGATCAAAAAACACTTGCGTGTAACAAACAAGAAAATAGAGACATCAATGACTAATAAAAAACCTCTCTTCTTCAAGCTGTAATTCAATGGAGATGTAGCTGGTGATGTACTATGTGATAGAATGACTAAAGTAATGAAGAGAACGTTTAATACAGCCAACCTCTGCCTATCCTACTCGACCCGATCTATGATGATTCCCCAACTAAAGGCTAAGTTACCTGTTTATGCCCCTTCTATGTGTATCTAAGAATTCAGCTGCTCCTGTAGAGAAAGCTATATTGCGTGCACTACCAGACAACTGAGCCAAAGAGTTAGTGAAAACCTCCCTTTGTGGTTAGTAAAAGATACTGTCAAGACAATACACAGCTCAGTTCTATCATACTTGATCGATAGAGGTCATGTCGTAGACAGAAATAAGTCATTTAATGTTATTTATCATATTCCTACTAGTTTTCCCTATAGTGTTCGATCTCGTCTCTTACACATAACAGAAGCTATAGGAATTCGAGCCAACAACCCAAAGCTTTGTATTCATAAGAAATTGGTAACACCCTTATTTCTCCCTTGACATCAATAAATGATTTTATTTCTTATTATTTTCCATACTCTTTCTTCGTTTTTTTACCCCCTCCCACCCTTTTCTTTTTTCCCAAATATACGTTTCACGGTCCAATTATCTAAATACGTCTTATTACTTAATCTCATAATCATTCCATGAATGTTATTTCAGTGACTATATTTTTCTAATCATTGACCTAATTCTCATTATGTAACGTTATTATTCTTATCAAAACTAGTACATTTGTCATTATACTATCAATGTGTATTGTTTAATTATTTGAGCTATTTCACTGTTATTATTGACTCATAAACTACCTTGATTGGTTTGATACTTTAGTATATGCATATAGCTATTATCAGAAGGGGTTTTATGGAGATTTTAGAAATTTCAATAGTTGAAATCATGAGTCAATTGAAGCTGGACCACCACGGAAAACTTGGAAGCACTGGACGGCCATTTCGTCATAGTATGGGACTCCTCAGCAGTGTGCATCCACGACCCCACCTCGAGGGATTCGAACCCAGGATCCATCAGTCTCGCGCGCGAGCGCCTAAACATTAGACCACTAAGCCGGCTTCCAACAGTATTAATGTCTAACTTCAACGAATCCACGAAATTGCGCCACTGTACATTAATACCGCTGGATACTGGCTCAATGGTCTAATGGTTAGGCGCTCGCGTGCGAGACTGATAGATCCTGGGTTCGAATCCCGCGAGGTGGGGTCGTGGATGCACACTGCTGAGGAGTCCCATACTATGACGAAATGGCCGTCCAGTGCTTCCAAGTTTTCCGTGGTGGTCTAGCTTCAATTAACTCATGATTTCAACTATTGATATAATTATTACTTTATTAGAGTAAAGCCTAATGAAAATCTAATCGAGAACAATATTGTTCGTTTATATATGCTGTTCTAAATCACAATATGGTAATTTTCCATAACCAAGTTGATAAAACAATTTCGCGATCAAAGACATATTAGTCAAGAAATAGTAATAATTAAAACTGAGGTGTCATTAGATGGTAACTCCTCCTGGAGCCCCTCTGGGGCTTCTGCCGGTCCAAAGCCTAAATAAACGAGGAGGGTTGGGCATGGGTTTAATGACCACATCCCGTAGAAAACTAACTCTCTAAAAAAAACGCTAACCAGAAAAATTAATTCAAACCATTCGTACTTTGACCTAGGAGTTAGAAGGTCTTCGTTTAGAAGAATTATGACGCCTCATAGTGATAGACGAATTCCTTCGGAAGTCACGAGGCTGATGCCCCTTCTGATAACCAGAGCAACCATTAATTTTGGGTACATGAAATGTTCGTACATTGTGGGAGACCGAGAGAGTCATCCTAATTGCTTCTTTGCTGTCATTTGGATGATAAGTGATTCAGAATGACACCTATCTTCATCGTATAAATGAAATAAATATATGTGTAATGTATATAGGTCCTTTGCTCAAATCTTGCGGGGCGGGATGCGCACTACCAAAGAGTCTCATACTAGGATGAAACAGTCGTCCATTGTTTCTAGGTTTTCCATGATGGTCTAGCTTCAACTGACGCATGAGTTCAATTAGTAAATTAATACTTCAAAACCAAAATTATCATTAAATTGACCTACTTATTAGATTTATATCTGTATTGTCATAGTGAAAAGATCGAAGACATAATATTATGTTCCAAATCAATATAATAAATATGATACTATGGTCAATGATCAAATATGATAGCAAAATATCATTATTTGGCTAAGAAATAGTTTGAACATATTGAAGAGAATAAATATGAACTGAGATCGAGATCATGAACCGATTGATGAATTGAGATCATTTGGTTTAAAAGAAAATGATGAATTCTAAAGAAATGAGAATGATGCAATCAGAATCAAAGTTGAGAAAATGATGTAATATAGTGACAGTTTCATCATAATGATGATAAAGAACGATTTGATCCTGTTATATTTTAATGTCTCAATCCAGCTTTAGGCGTTTGATTATTGTGGCTATGATGAATTAAGGTAAAATTGATTTGATTATCTTCTATATATTTATTCATTTAAATGCTTTACATCTTCAGTTTTCTTTTATTGATGACTTTTATTTGGTTATAGTATTTACATTATTACAGACGTGGATGGGGAGAGTCAACTCCCCCTCTCTATATGCTCTCACATAGCACGCGTTTACAGTGATTACTAGGGAAGTCCTACTTACTGTCTTCTTGTGGCAAGTGTATTGTTTACGGAATTGAGAGGACGAAAAACGAATGTCTGGCGCTTTAACCGGCTTGGTGAATATGAAGGATCCACCTAGGGGAGTTGGAAAACCCTGATTCCAAACCAATTGTTGCACATTGGCTTCAGTATCCTAAAGGAACAAATGGCATATGAACCAAACGTTTGTCACCGGCTACCATGAGACCGAATCTTCTGACGTTGCTCCACTGTCTTGTGGATTAGACCTTTAGGTTAAAGAATCCGAGTGTGCCCCACTAAGGAAACCGTCTGCTTCAATTTAGACAACCGGGCAGTACTACAACGCTTATACACAAATCAATGATAACTATGTGCCGAGACGGTTATCCAGTACTACCAAAATCGCCTCTATTCTAATCATAAATTACAAATTCACCCTTATTATAATTTAATGCACAATTGAATAGATAGTCAATAATTAGGTTAATGAATAAATAATAATAGAACAAGTTAAATGTGACAATAAAAATTAATCATCAATAGAATGTACATTGAATATCAAAATCGATCAATACAAGGTTGGAATCCAGGCTACAAACGATTGTATTTTACACACACGCACACATGCACAAACACAAACACAGAGAGAGAATAGAATAACCATTAGAACAAATATCGAAGTGTAAATCAATTATCTTCTATAGTTTTAAGTAACTTGTAACACTGTTAGAAACTATATTATTATTATTTGCTTAGCGTTCTCTTTCTCCTGGTGATCGACTGGATCATGAAGACGTCAACATCTGAAAGGAAGCACGGGATACAATGGACATCTAGGATGCAGTTGGACGATCTGGACTTCGCAGATGATCTGACCCTTCTATCTCAAACGCAACAACAAATGCAGGAGAAGACGACCAGTGTGGCAGCAGCCTCAGCAGCAGTAGGTCTCAACATACACAAAGGGAAAAGCAGGATTCTCCGATACAACACTGAATGCACCAATCCAATCACAAATGACGGGGAAGATTTGGAAGATGTAAAAACCTTTACGTATTTGGGCAGCATCATTGATGAACAGGGTGGATCTGATGTAGATGTGAAGGCACGGATCGGCAAAGCAAGAGCAGCATATTTACAAATGAGAAACATCTGGAACTCAAAGCAACTGTCAACCAACATCAAGGTCAGGATTTTCAATACAAATGTCAAGACAGTTCTACTGTATGGGGCAGAAACCTGGAGAACTACAAAAGCCATCATCCAGGAAATACAGGTATTTATTAACAACTGTTTACGCAAAATGCTTCGGATCTGTTGGACAGACACTCTCAGCAGCAACCGACTATGGGAGAGAACAAACCAGATCCCAGCGGAGGAAGAAATCAGGAAGAAGCGCTGGAAGTGGATAGGACACACATTGAGGAAAGCACCCAACTGCATCACAAGACAAGCCCTCACATGGAATCCTCAAGGCCGAAGGAGGAGAGAAAGACCAAAGAACACATTACGCCGAGAAATGGAGATAGACATGAGAAAAATGAAGAAGAATTGGATGGAACTAGAAAAGAAGGCCCAGGACAGAGTGGGTTGGAGAATGCTAGTCGGCGGCCTATGCTCCATTGGGAGTAACAGGAGTAAGTAAGTTCTTTTTTAGCGAGTTAGTCTTCTACGAGATGGGGGGTGGACAACCGTATGCCCAACCCTCTTCCTTTATCTGGGTTTGGGACCGGTAATAGCCCCAGGGAGGCTCCGGGTGAAGTTATTATTATTCACATGAATAATTAGTCGTAATTAAATTCAAGTATTCTTGTGTAGAAATAATTCTAAAATAATGTTTATAAATGTTAGATGTTTGTAAAACTTATATCAACCCAATTCACATATCATTTGAAGTTTGTGATAACTTTTCTTTTGTCTTGTTGATTGTTTACGATTTAACCTGAAGTGTCGGTTACTATATCAAGCCTACATAGTTTATTCTAGCTTTTAGAGAGATGTATAGTGATGGTAATTAAATCCCGTAAGTCTTTGATATTTAATGTTGACCATATTCGTTTTCAATGAACTCGTCCAGGTAAATGCGCTCAGTCATGCATCTGCATCAGATTACGAGTGGGTACTCTGTGCTCAACAACCGCTAGCCGGTTTCAATTAGTCACTTCTCGATATATTGATAACCTATCAAATATATCTTCGAAGCTCTTCGTTTTTGACTTCTGATTTCACTAGGTTGGCATGTTTCGCTTATAGAAGATGTTACTAGTTAAGGTAATATCAAACTCCAAATACATGTGGTATTGTAGTAAGCTCATTCAACTATTGTATTTTTTGTCTAATCACTGTAATTTGGACATTTAATCCATTATGTAAATTTCTATGTGAATTTGATTGAGCTGAGCGCGTGTTTTCACACCAATCTTTAATCTATTCTCCGACTGGTTGTAACACACAGACAATCAATAATTTATCCATACGTGATTAACACTCACTAAATATATATGGATTTTTAACACTCACTCACACACACACACACACACACTCTTGGTTTCCCTATGTGCTTGCTTTCTGCACGCTTGTTCATTTTACCAATTATTAACAATAAACTATCCCTATGAATGGTGTTCGGGCTTTTGAATAAAGCTCGAGTAAATCCATCATTCTACTAGGAGATTTAGCCTGGGTTAAATACTCAGTTAAATGGGATACTATTTTTATTGGAGTCAGATATAGAGGAAATTAACCTCTACATCATTTTCAAGCCATTTTATTCATTCTAATTAAGTGACATTTTGACCTTGTTAATTATTCACTTATCAACCTTTACTGGTTTTATGTAAGTGTATGTGGTGAGACTATAATTGATGGACGACCTTTGAACGACGCTAAACTGACCTTGAGAGTGCCCACCTAACAACTAGAACCGAAGGATGGTTATAAATTAGTATGTGAGGAATTCAAATTATGCTTTACAGTTGATGATTAAAGTTACGAATTAGATTTAGAGTGTTCATCACGAATTGACATTAGTTATAATGACAAGACTCTATTTAGGCAAATGGATGAGTGAATTTCACGCCAAAATTCAAGACCTATTATCTTATATCTGATTGGTTCGTTCATAAATTATAATCTCGCCCATGCTTGGTTAAATTGAGTTAGCTTACTCGCCTTCTTTATTGGATGTCATTTTGTTTTGCTTCATTATCATTCTCGTATTTGGCTTATTCATCAACGCGATTAAAGTCGATGATTCTAGACGATATGTATATTTCGATAGCAATCATTCGTCCGATTCCATTGGAGTCAGATATCGGGTCCATTAAAAATCAAAAGAACAATTAATCTAGTTGGTGATAGAATATCTCTCAGTAAGGCAGAACTCGATACTGTTTATTTTGAATGAAGATTTGATAAACAAACATCAGCAACACATATTAACAAACAATATTGTCTTCAGTTAGATCTTCATCCGACTTGACTCTAATATACAATAATATCTATATGAATATATAAAGTTTTTAAGAGAACAAACCAAATTACAGCGAAGGAAAAAATCAAGAAGAAGCTCTGAGAGTGAATAGGATATACATTGAGGAAACCACCCGACTGCGTCTGAAAGCAAGCATTCACTTGGAAGCCTGAAGGCCAAAATAGAAGAGAAACACCAAAGAACACATTATGCCGAGAACTGAAGACAGACAATTCGAACTAGAAAGGAAGGTTGAGGACAGAGTGAGTTGAAGAATGCTAGTCAGTGGCCTATGTCCCATTAAGAGTAATAATCGTAAGTATGTACGTAATAAAATTATTAAGCTCATCATATCAGTTTTATAAGTTAGTAATAACAACAAAATAGATTGCAAAACTAAACATGCTAAATTAAAAGTACAAATGGATAAAGTGATAAGAAAGTAATTTCAACAGTTGAGATCATCAGTCAATTGAAGCTAGACCATCATGGAAAACCTGGAAGCACTGGACGGCCGGCTCAGTGATCTAGTTTGTTAAGCGCCTGGCTCGAGACTGATAGGTCCCTGGTTCGAATCCCACGAGTCGGGGTCGTGGATGCGCACTACTGAGGAGTCCCACATTAGGACGAAACGGCCTCCCAGTGCTTTCAGGTTTCCCATGATGGTCTAGCTTCAATTGACTCATGATCTCAACTGTTGAAATTACTACAATCTCTACAAAACCCCTTCTGATGATAAGAAAGTGTACTAACCATAAAAAGAATAATAAAAGTTTTAATTCATGTTTCAAAGTGAGAATTAGGTCAATGACTTGAAAAACAAACAAACAAACAAAGCATAAACATTGAAATCACATTGATTAAACATCATCTAAATGATGTAATAAGAAACAATAATGAAGCATAAAGTAATAAACGAATCAATATAATGAAAAATAATCTTAGGTAAGATTGGTTACTAAGCTTCATTTGACTAAGGAAGAGATAAAGGTGTTACTTATGAATACAAAGATTTAGGCTGTTCTCTCAAATCCCAATCGTTTCAGTTATTTATAAGAGATAAGACTGAATCTCATAAGGAAATGTAATAGAGATACGATAAACCATTCTAAATAATTTGGTCTTGACTACCATGTTATAAATGTTATAACTTATGCCCTATGTCCTTATTAATGTATAACGTAATGATATTGACAATTAGAGAACAATGATTTATCTACCGGACCAATGACGGATGAAACCTCTACGAGCAGTCTGGAGTATTTATCGGTTCTGCTTCCCGCCTAGCCTAGACCAGCCAGTTAAGTCAAGAACACCAATCTCAGCCTCTGAGATATGAATAATGTATTTCAAACATACGGGGTTTACATACCAGCGAAACGGACCACTTCGTACCATAAAATAGAAAATAACTATTGTACAAGATTTAGCCAGATGTGACTGTAAATGTGGGAGGTAGTAATTGATAGACAGGGGGATAACTCGAGAATGGTAAATCGTATAGTAATAGTTCATAGATCAAGATAAAGCTTATGACAAGAGGGACACGAATCTGAATAGTTTAGTTACTTAACGATTATACAATAAAAATATATGTTTAGTATTAGTCCATAAATGGATCCCGACAATTAGCATCCAACATACTCGTATAGATCTAACACTAACCACACGATTATTCAATCTGTTCGTATAATGATTGAGAAGATTTACATTCAATGTGTAACACGCGAAGGTCAAAAATGACGAGCGTCTGGACAGAATCGGTATGGGATGACTCAACCTTGTGGGTGCGGTTATTCTATGTAACTTATCCTCACTCACATTAAATCTATTATTCTATCCCCAGCTCGAATGTGTTAAACATCATATCGTTGGTTGTCACAATACAAAGATTCAGTAAAGACAATGATGTGACTTCCTCGTAAGATCTTATAAGTGACATGAATGTCATACAAATAGATTTCAACAGTTACCATTCATTATTCTTATCAGGATATAATAATAAACGAAAGAATATTGTAAAATTTGGGACTGGTTTTCGAATTATTATTCTTTGTTGTTGTATAGTTGCTAAGTATCTGGATTGTTATAGTTGTGTTTTTCATTTATTATAAGCTTTTGGCTAACTCATTAGATACTGTTATACAGTTCTGTATTTTACAATATTAAAGATTCCCATTGTGTTCTAATAGCACCCTGCCCCATTCACAACCACTTATGGCTCGTTTATGGTATGATACAGTCCAGTATATCTGTATATAAACCATGTCTGTTTGAAATATTATAATGGAAGTTAGCTGCTGACTATTTGAACTCAAGGCAGGGTATTGAGAGAACCTTGGGAATAATGTTTCAGTAGGAACTTAGCTATGTCGTAGTACCTGGTTAGTAGTGCTGGTGGGGTACACTAAACTATGGAGGAAATAGTAGATGCGCAGTTAACAAAAATTATAATTAGGTTTCTTATAGGTGACTTGGCACTTGATATTGGCCATTCGTTTCAAGACACAACATACTACATGACCTCTATTGATCAAGTGTGATAGAACAGAGCCCCTCTAGAATAACTGTTGGTCCAAAGCCTTACTAATGAAGAAGAATTGAACGTGAGATTAGCTAACCTACTCTGTAAAGAAAGCCGTCACGAAAACATGATAACTAAGAAAAATAAATTATATTATGTCCTGGCAGTAGAACAGTATTCACTTAGAAGAGTTAAGATATCCTCATGGCGAAAGTCGAGGGTCTTAGTAATTTATATGGAAAACGCCCCTTCTGATAACCAGAACAACAATTAATATTAGGCACACGGAATGTCCGAACAGTGTGGAAGACGAGGAGGACCATTCAAATAGCCGCATAATTGAGAAGACACAATCGTCTCATGCTTCGCAAAAGCGAGGAGATAGTTTGTGAATAATTTAAATATTTGCGTAACTCAGGCCATTGACCATATGTCCCTGTCAAACTGCAAGTATATACATTTGCGCAAGTTGCAAATGTTGTTAGGATTTTGACTATAAATCTTTCTTCTCAATTGTCTTATTGTCCTTTGGAATACCTTATCGGTCAACCAATGAGATCATGATAATGACTGGATCGAGCAGGAGAACTGACTTTTCTGACTCCACTATAGTACTAGACTTTCATTCTATTTTTTATTATCTGAATGGAACACCGAAAACATTGTTGACTTTGACCGAAAGTCAATATGAAACGCTAATGACATATACTACTTAATACTATTAAGTAGCATAACACGTTTCGTAAGTTTATTTTGAAGTGAGGTCATCTTAAGAGACCGACCAACTTCCGTTGCTGAAATGTTCGCATACATAACTTCATCTTCATATTAGTATATAACCTTGGAGTAAAGCCAGCTGAAAAGCGATATGCTTTGTTCAATAAATGACAGTATTTATGTTTTCAAGTTGACACTAACCTCTAAGGTAGCAGAAGAGGAATCCGAAGATGTAAAAACTGACATATCTGGTCAGCATCATTGATGAACACGGTGGATCTGATTCACATGTGAAGGCGCGGATCGACAAAGCAGGAGCAGCATATTTACAATTGAAGATTATCTGGAACTCAAAACAGCTCTCTGTCAACTGTTAACACTAAAATCGGAATTTTCAATACAAACGTCAAAACAGTTCTACTGTATGGAGCGGAAACTTGGACAATTACGAAAGCCATTATCCAGAAGATACAAGTGTTTATTAACAGTTGTCTATGAAAAATGCTTTGGATCCGTTGGTCATATACTATCAACAACAACCTACCATGGGAAAGAAGAAACCGGATCCCGGTGGAGGAAGAAGCGCTGGAAGTGGATAGGACACATATTGAGAAAAGTACCCAACTGCATCACAAGACAAGTCCTCACATGGAATCCCCAAGGTCAAAGTAGGAGAGGAAGACCAAATAACACGTCACCGAGAAATGGAGACAGACAGGAGAGAGTGAGTTGAAGAATGCTGGTCGTCAGCCTATGCTCTATTGGGGGTAACAGGCGTAAGTAATGTATAGAGAGAGAGGAACAGAGCAAACAGTATTTCAAGACAGACAGTCCCCAATGAAAATCCTAATATCGATCGATAATAATTTGACCAGAATAATATAAATTCTACCTTGTTAAGTGTAATGATAAGAAAAGTCAATGTAGGTAGTTACAAGTAAGCAAACAAATAGCTACAACTAATTTCTTCCCATTTCAATGTATTTCTTATTTCTATGATGTCCCAATTTCTGACGTCTTATTGCTTAATATAGGTCACTTTTTTTAGAGTAAATAAATAACTAGTCATAATTCTTTACTTATTGGGATATCACAAAAATAGATTCGTAACATTCTACCTAATGTTAAATTTATTTAAAGCTATCAAGTTCTTTTAATATCAGTATGAGATTGTGGAGATTATTAGGTTTTTGATTGAGATCATGAAACGATTGATGTTAGACCACTATTAAAAACCTGGAAGCACTGGACAACCGTTTCATCCTTTTGTGGGACTTCTCAGCAGTGTGCATTTTACGATCCTGCTCGTGAGATTCGAACCCAGGGCCTTCGGTCTCAGGTGCAAACGCTCAATTTCTAAACCACTGAATCGACATTAAATAGTGTTAATGTCTAACCTTAACTGTGACCAGTGGAGCTAATCCGTGTCGGGTAGGGACAAGTATCTACCTCAGTACAATGGAAAATGGTCGCTCAATTTCGCTCTTTTAATAATCGAATCAAATTGTGGTTGGATCACTATACTACTTATTTCAAAACGTCAATAGCTTCAATGTTTAAATAGATTTGAAGACGAACTTGTAAATATTCTCTCCACAAACTGTTGAATATTGTATTCAATAGATATTATCAGTAGATGTCAATCTGAAAGACATTTCTTGCGGCAAATCTTTTCATGAGGAATAAGTTACAGTAAACTGACCAATTTAATGTATATCCCTTTGTTCAACTGCTTCTGTGATGCAAATTATTTATTTATTCGTTGAAGCTTCTTCTTTACCGTATTCAAAATCGTTTAACAAAAAGCAACATATATCATTTACATCCTCTATCCAGTAACATAGAGTAAATTCAACATTAGATAATTTCATTGATATGTTTCGTAAGATTGCTTTGAACACTTCAAAAGAATTACGTCTAAATCGATTTGGGATTGTAGAAGATTTAACTATTCGGTTATATGTGATTAAAATTGTTGCCAACTCCAAACTTTGATTAACCTTCATCATTCCAGCTGATTCGTTTAATCAAATGAATATTCCCTACATATTTTTGACTGAAACAAATCACAAGGCCCAGGATAGAGTGGGTTGGAGAATGCTGGTCAGCGGCCTATGCTCCATTGGCAGTAACAGGTGTAAATAAGTAAGTAAGTAAGTAATTTTTGACTGCTCTCCTCACTATATTACTATCCTAACAATCATACAAATAGTATCCCTGAGAACAAGTGAGCACTAGATAGCTATTTATCATGGTATGCAATTCCTGAATTATGATTTTTGTTGGTGCGAAGACTTAAGTCAATCCATAACGAATGTCACATGCAAATTCCCACTAACCTCATAAATAAAAAATGTAATCATGAAATCACTAGTGGCTTATTTTGAGATGAGTTCCTTAGGTTTTAGTGATAAATTATGACTGACAAAATCCAGACATGTCGAGAGTATAATAAACATTGCATAACGAATTGACTACCGATGGGAATTGATACTATCAGTCTGTAACTCAGTGTTCGCTATAAGACATGTAGGTCCCCGGTTCGAGTCTTAACGAGGTTATGGGTGAGCACTGCTACAGATCAGTTTACTCGAACAAAGTACCTTCCAAGTGCGCCCTAGTTTCCAATGGTAATCTAACTAGTAAATATGTGACGAATAATAAGTAATAGAGAAACAAATCACCATCATAACCTTACATTAAGAGAAAACAAAATTTTATAAATTAACAATTCACTACACACATACGCCTTTAAAAATGACATTCAAAAGGACCGTCCCACTGAAATAACTGTCATCTGTATGTTACAATGCTTTCAGTGGATTAGGATGGAGTTGTTTTTGATACCACTTACTCTTATTTAGATAGTTTACTGGCATAGTATTTACTAGGGTTAAATAAGGTCATCATGGCCAGTATAATCGTATCATACAGTCTTATAATAGGATACTATTATTAAAACAGTCGATTATTTTATTGATTCGTGTACTCGGCATCGATCCACACTTAAAATATGAGAGCTAGTGATACTACACGACAACCTAAACAACAGTACTCGGAGAGGGTTTCGACCGCAAAACTTAGTGGATGAAAATCAGTTTGGACAGTTGACTAACTTTCCTATTGGTTCAGCTAGAAAAGGCGACTTAAATCCCATTACATGAACCTGTTCTACTCTAGCCCCACAATGAAATTGTATAATTGTAAAACAACATGATAAAGTTGAAAGTATTAATATATTTTTTGTTCCTTAGTAAGTTTAAGAATCAGACAAAGGAAGCACAAAGGAGGCAGAAGTAGTAGTTGTAGTAGGGATAGTAATGGTTATTATTTTTTTAATTATCACGGTATGTTTTTTTGTGTCTGTGAAGAAAAAAACATTCACTTAAAGAACTAAAGAAATACGAATAATTAAGGTATTTTTCGCTGTCTGTTTTTTGTTGTTGCTTATTAAGAATAGTAATAATAAGAACAAACCAATGAGGACTCCCACAAGATAATTGTTAGGATAAAACAAAACAAAAACAAAAAAGAACGAAGCGCATAAAGGAAAATTAGTGACAATAATAACTAATGAATTAACAATCTAAAAAATTAGCAGCCATTAATAATTCTAATGAAATTTCAGGAGCAATAGGAAATTCTGGTATTTCACTTGAACTATTTGTATAACGTACTTTATAAGCGAAATAACTGCATACTTTTTGTAATACATGTGATGGTATTTCACGAAAATGTACAACATTTGTTTCATTCTCTTGAAATTGACCTGTATTAAAAAATAAGAGATAGGATATTATTTAATATAATACAATAAATACTAATGTGAAAGCTAATGAGTTTTTTATGCCAGTCAGTCAGTAATCAACAACGTACAGCAGTTCAACTTGCCACACCACATTAGCACAAAGATGCAGGTGTCGATTCAAATCCCGTAGTGGTAGAGGCGGTAAGAGTATAAGCAGTAATCGGAAACATTAGGGTTTGAAGATGTTATTCAAGGAGTATAATACAGTGAAATAAATTTTGAAAGAGAAAAAAGAGACAAGAAGGAACCAGGAGATTAAAATTTGGGAGAACACAAAGAGTGTATGCATCTGCGCCATTGCAAACGATTTTGAGACATGTTATTCAGGGTATCTAACCATCGGTTGCTATTATCTCGCGGATCCCAACCAGGTAGTCTAAACCCACCAACATGACTTAGTTCACTTGTCAGTGACTTCATGGACTTGTGCCATGTTTCGGTCTGGCCGCCCCTAGCTTTCTTCCAACCTACTCCTACACCGTAAAACATAGCATGTCGAGGCAGTCGGTCGTTGGGCATACGTAACGTGTCCCAGCCATCTCAACTGATGAAGTTTCACTACTTCATCAATCGATTTTCCATCCTTACCTAGTACCCGTTTCCTAACAACTGCATTACTTACTCGATGGTGCCAGGATATACGAGCAATATTCCGAAGACACCTACGATAAAATAGTAGTAACTTACGAATATCCTCTACTCTTACCGGCCATGCTTCATTGTCATAAAGTAGGATGGAACGAACTGCTGCGCAGTAAACACGTCCTTTGGTTGATAGACGGATATCTCGCCTACGCCATAAATGACGCAAGTTGGTGAAAGCTAGTCGAGCCTTCTGTATCCGTGCTGAGATTTCGTCACACCAGAGCACAAGGGCTGATGAGACCTCCAAGATAAGTGAAGCGATCGACACGCTCAATTACTTCACTCCTTATCATTAGTTCGGGTGTAAATGCAACCCAATCCTGAAGCAACATTTTGCATTTCGAGGGGGAGAATCGCATCCCGAACATGCTTGCATCGTTGCTCAGAGTGGTCAGAAGACTCTGCATTTTGTCAGCGTCTTCACCATGATTAGCACGTAAGCCATCACATTGCCCTCCATGGGTCGACAAGGAAACCTGAGAGCTGCTGGGGAAACGCTTCTGGGACGAATTCTTAACAGGCCACGAATTTCTTAAATGTGAATACCAAAAAATCCGGAATATGTGCAAAAACAATAGTTGCGAGCTGCACTACTTACGAAAGATAGTTGGTATGCGATAGCTGTACTTGTCCAAGATGATTGTTTTTATACATCAAATAAAGAACAAAACGTAAATGGAGTCTTTCCAAACTCACGATGAGCGCTTAAGACGCCTGACCTTTTTCTTTCTATCGTATCGCAGAATGCGAGGTGACCCTATATTGGCACTTCATATCTTTAAAAACGGTCTTATTTTGATGCTTCATCCAGACTAAAAATCTTCGAGGTCATAGCAAGAAGGTGCAAAACCATGATATAATAAACTTTTCTGCTTCTCTATTTGAGTGGTCTATGACTGAAACGCCTTACTCGAACAAGTGACACCATCTTAATCGGTGAACATTCCCAGGAAGCTGAATTCTCACTGGGAGACAAGATGAAAGGATTAGCACATGTTCACCGGCCTTCTATCCTTACAACAGAAGACTGATAGGAATGCAGAGTTTTGATCTGTTACGACAGATCCAAACGTCATGAGGAATGTTTGATAAGTGTCAGAAATTGCATTGGAATAAGACATTATAAATTATGAAAGAGGCGAAAACACTCAAAATTACTATGACGCAATATATCTCAATATTGATTACAATAAGGTATGGACGTTATGTAACCTGACCAGCCACAGCTTATAACTGAATGAATAATGTTTATGAAAATTAACTAGGATTTTATGGTGAAAACGAATTTTAACTTGAAAAATATGATGGTTAAATAAAAACAAATTAACCCACCTGGACCTGAAAGCATTGCTTTTATGGTGCCACTCGTAAGAGCATGCTCTCGACGGACGTAGAACTCATGGTCGTCTGACGATACGAGTTTTACATACATAGCATCTGCCCCTTCAGCACCCCCATACTTTTGTTCTGCACCAGCACTCGACTGAACCTCAGTCATCCCAATCAAGTAAAGCGCGAAAACCCAGACGCAAGCGGCGCGAGTGACCTTCAAGAAAATGGTTTCAAATGAAGGGGTACGAAGTGGGATGAAGCCTACAGACTCGAATCTGTCAGACATAATTAGCAAATTGTTTGTTTATTAAAACATGATTCTCTACAGAGAGGTTATGGAGAAGTGTGTTTGTCTTTATATTCCTCCTAGCGACTGAAGAACAGGACAACATAGATGTGAATAAGTTATCGAGCACTTGCACTTATAACAATCCCTCTTAGTACCTATATGAATAAAGCAATCGTTCAATTTTCCCTTAAAAGATTCAAAAAATTGGTTCATTACCACAGCTATCAGTAGTCTCACAACTTACTGATTCAAGCTGCGGAAATCTTTGCTCAATTTTTTGTGCTAGTTCTCTTGTTTTCTACATCGAGTAGATCTCCTCTTAAGTTCTACTTAGTACTGAAACGTATCAGTGGTTTTTCTAAGGGCAGAGAGCTATGGGCAATATTACTATTGATGATGATATACCACATTATCCTTCCACGATACACTGGCTGTAAGATAAAGGCTTCTAGGCAAGTCGAGTAGGATTAGTTTTCCAATTTGAATGCCCTTTTTATTTTTACTTCTTTGAATACGCTCCATGAAAGTAGTACTCTTCTTGAGGTAAGGGGATGTAAAACATGATTTTTACCCAGATGCGATTCTAAGTAAACTCCGAGACAATTTTGAATAATCCTATAGACAGGTTAACACCCGTTCTGGGGGAAACCCCGAGGATGAATCTAATTTGTTGACTGAAGAATTTTCATGAAAAGAGACACTTAGAATATCCTAAACGTGGATACATTAGTCGTTTTTGGTGATGGAAAGTGCAATTCTAGGATCTTCTATGAATCACGTGTTATATGGAGAATAATTTGTGTCGTTCACTAGATTTTCATAAGGAGCCTCCCACAACAGTAGCAGTTCACGGTCTATTTCTTAAGGTCAGGGCCCAGAATACGTAAATGGAAATAAAAAGAAAGTTTTAATAAGTTAGTAGTGGATGACATTTTGAGTTTAAGAAAAATAATCATGTTTTCTTAATAAGCTTTCCAGATCAATGTATGAAATAAATTCGAACGTTACTTAATTCCATGAATAGACTACTGTTCTCTCATAGAAGCTATTCTTTAAAACAATCCCTTTCTGTTGGAATCCCAGTACTCCTTCTATAAATTTATGGAAGTTGTTTATAAGTGAACAGTTCGGAGGATATCCAAGAGTTTGCGAAGTTACGCTTCATTACTGTACCTTTTCTGAATCTCCCAAATCCTATTTGGAAGAGGTCCAGTGTTTTCAAGCATTCATCACAGGAATTGAACGTCAGACATTGGAGTTATTCTGTTGTTTGGGTTTAGATATATATAAATATTTTCCTTTTTATAAGAGAAAAAGGTAACACTCTACATGAGGCCGGATGGAATTAATCTAAGTTTGCTAAGAGCTCTTATCACCAACCTGCAAAATAAGTCTTTAAGTTGCTCGTGCAAGGTCAACTTGGAAGGAATATTTGTCACAGAGAGCATGCGAGTCGAGCACGTTCCGTATATGCGACGATAAGAGCCATTTTGACCTGACGCCCACGTTAGGAAATAAAGTTACGAACGAGATTAAAACATAAGGTTTTAGGTTTTAAAAGAGAATTTTAATCGCGAAGATCAAGACTTGTCGTCACCTATCATTGAGATAGAATTCTTATTTCATTTTAATTTGTTAATTAATCTGAAATTACATTAAATAGCAGCTAATAATTCCAACGTAATTCTGCCTGGAACCTTTTTGGGGCTACTGCCGGTCTCAAGCCCGGATAAAGAGGGAGGGTTGGGCATAGTGTTAGTGACCACATCCCGTGGAAAATTAACTCTCTAATAAACGCTAACCAGAAGAAATATCTCAATGTGGTTATGTTAAAATAGTTGCTAATGGATCGTCCATTAGTTCAGTCATATCAACAGGGATAATAAGTTCATGTGTTTTTGATGACGGATTACGCGCCTTTGAAGAAAGCCACAAATAACAACACGAAAATGAGTTATTCTGTTAAACATTATAATGTTACTAAGGGACCACTAATAAACGGAAAATCACAAAGGTCGGGATCAGAATTATAACAAGAAACGAAGGAAGAATTCTGTGGCCCATTGAATCGATCGTCTGCTAATTACTAGTGAGTCGGGCTATGACCATCTCCATTACCTCATATAGCCAGTTACAAAACCACGGAAATATGGGATGGCAATTCTTATCAACATTTATTTCCGACAAAACGGCTGCATGCTATGCTTACGTAAATAAATTATGATTCACTGCAACGGTAGGAGCATTGTAACGACTTTCAGTGGAAAACTGTTGGCGATATATTTGGATGCAAACCACTTTGGCACGTACCAAGAAAAACTACCCTTACTATTGATAAGGACCGCAAACCGATTACTTGTGTATTAGTTGTGAAACATTACGACTAATCGTTACACAAGACTGGAAATTTAGAATTTACCCTCTACATGTGATGTTAAGGGTAATAAAAATATGTCGGCCGACTTGTTGTCACAGTCTGAGATGCACAAGTTACTGGTAACACAAATGCGAAGAGATGACGAAGTGAACATATGGTTGGTAAGTCAATAAACATTGTTGAAATTAGAGATGCTACTCCTCACTGACACTGTGAACGTAATTTATGAGGTCGCCATAAGCCAGCCGAGAACCTTTATGCTGGTGACACTAAGATGGCAAACATCTAACAAAATGTGAAACACTTCCCACCTCGGTATATGAGCAACAATAAAATCAGTTAGCGACCTGCAGATGACTTTAATTGCGTTGCAGCATATGACAACGTGTGCGAGAGTGTTTAGCGTACTAACGAGCTAACGTTCGGAAGTAAACAGTCATGCTCAACTTAACAATTGCAGATCCGGAGAAGCAAATCGAGCACATGCACTCAAAAGCTTGTACCACCGTATCTTTCGAAAGGATGGTGCACACAGACATATGTAGTTGGATTAGCCATACGATCCTTAGCTGTCGGCAGCAAAATTACACAACAAAATATTCAAACATACTCCGTGGTCTATTCAGAAGGATTTGGGATGAGGAAGAAGTGCCGACGGACTGGAAAGAAAGATATCTCATCAACATACCGAAAAAAAGATAACTGGGAAAATGTTAGAACTGCAGAGAAATAACACTACTATCAGTACCGGGAAACGTTGTCAACAAAGTTTTACTGAATCGGACGTCAAGCCTCTAGATCAACAGGCCGAATTACTTTAGAGCCGTTCGTGCTCAAACCATGTCGCAAAACTATGGATCATCACTGAACAATCAGTTGAGTAAAACTCGTCACCATACATCAACTTCATGGACTATTAGTAGGTATTTGACAACATGGATAGGATAACATTGTCGAACCTTCTTCGACATACTGGATTGAGTAGCTGGGGAGAACATCATCCGAAATTGATAAGACGGACTAAAACGCAAAGTTATGCATGGAGAACAGCTGACGGACGCATTCCAAGTGAGTACCCCAGTCAGAAAGGGTGATTACTCTCACCCTTTCTCTTTCTTCTGGTGGCTGGAGAACATCGCTTATCACCCTTGGATTCAGAACAGGGCTATGTAGCGATATTACTAACTATAGGCCCATTAACTAAACACCCGTGCTATCGAGAATCGTAGAAAAATTGTAGTGGCACTGGGTTTTAATCACAAAATCATCAAAGCTGAACAAGAGACAATTGGGAAACTAGATATTCAACGTTTAACACAGAGAAACACCCAACGATGGAGAAGGCAGGAACAATGAATTGAATTGATCCGAGTTGGTCGGATGGCATGGCTCAGCCTTGCAGGCGTGGTCCCTGTTGAATGTTACCTCATATCTTTTACTCATACTAAATATATTGTTCTATTTCCGGCCTGAATGTGTCCCCCATCGTATATCGGTATTTGTTAAGATACGATGAGCCAGTGTGGACGATGGTGTGACTTCCACGTAATATCTTATAGATTAGGCAGTTACATCATGACAAATGTACAATTTCAGGATAAGGTATATTATTAGAGCGGTACTAATATCCTGGTAGAAGATAATGCTACAAAATAATCAACAAGCAGCCATCATCGTTTTTACTTTCAGAAAAACTGATTCGTCTATCTCAACAGAGCTTTATGACTAGATGCCCGTGCTTCACGTCGCAGTTGAATTTTTAAAATGAAATTGCCCAGAAAAAAGATGTTGACCAGTCAGTGACAATTCTGAACTTCGATTTTAGTAAGTCCAACGACAGCGTCTCACACAGCCTTCTTTTAAAATTTTCTTCATTTTGCATACGGAATACCATTTTATCGTGGCTCAGCTCTTTTTTAGCAGAATGTAGTCAAAGCATCCGCCTTGGATCTTGCTACCCTAAGCCTATGAATGTGTAGCGGTAAATAAACCCCTGAAATCAATAGTTCTGTGAGTCTCCGGCATTTGACTCCGACCGAATTAGTCTCAATGCACTCAACTAGCTAAAGACGCTCGGTCACGCACACGCACCAGATCACGAGTGGGTACGCCGTGCTTCACATCTCCTACGACCATTAGACAGCTTACATTGATCACTTCTCGATATGTAGATGGCCTACCAAATATATCTCCCACCCCCTTCGTTTCTGACTTTCGGTTTGAATGGGTTGTCACATTTCGGATAACAATTTTGTTTCTGGTTAAGGCGTTGTCAAAATACAAATACTTGTGGCATCTTTCAATGTGAACAGTGAGTTTATGTAAGGAAGTGTGATTGGGCCATCAATCATTCTCCTTCTCATCAATGGCGTGTACTCACTCTTTCAGCACGGCAAAACTTTACTTTTTGCCGGTGATCTAAAAGTGCTTTATTCATTCTCGTCTCTTACCAAAGAAAAATGTATTTCAGTGGTAATCTAAAAAGATATAGACAAGTTATACCAATGGACTTTATCGCAGAATCTAGCGCCAAGCGTTGACAAATGTGGATTTATTTACTTTGACTGTGGCCTTAACCTAAGTTTGGCTCTGCACATTTACATAGTGAAACCTCTCAACAGTATTCATGACTTGTGCTTGAGGTATAGCAGTAGTTTAAAATTTCACGAACTTACTGCATCTCAAGTATCCAAAGCAAGAAAGCTTATCGGACTCATAATAATAAATTTCAATAACTGAAAACATACCACTTGTGTCATACTTAAACATATGAACTTTTCTGATTCATATTATCATCAACACGTGTAAATGGACCATCTAATTTGATATTTGATTATTCCTTGCAATTAATTGAGACTCATAGAATCATGCTGAAGTAAACGAACTTCCCTTCCACTGCCGAATCTTACTGTGATTATGATATATTTTATCATTAATTCATTTTTTATTCATTTGGCAATACGTACGTCATCATTTACTCTGAATCCGTACTGACAAAAACGCTCATCAAGTTACTTCCGTATCCCATGTTTATATCCTTTATTTTCCACCTATTCTTTCGTTTTCCTTCTCTAGAGTCAATTCGATATTTGCCTCAATTCCATAGATTCCGTCTAAATATGGCAAACATCATGCGAAAATTATTGAGACTTGTGTGTGATTGTACCTCTGAAGAAACCAAAAAATGGTTCTTTCAAAACACATATTTACCAATGAGCTGTTTGTGAATAATAATAGTGATTTGAGTGTAAAAAAGTGGTTGTACAACTTGTGAAAATATAGTCTACTTCGGTATTATTACTACTGTGATAATAGACCGAGTCACGGAATTGTAGCCATCCCACCATATGACTACCTAGTCTGTAAGATCTTATGTGGAAGTCACATAATTGTCTACACTAACTCGTCTTATAGTGACACTCAGCAATATGACGTCTAGCACTTCTTCTAAACACACGTGAGCTGGCAAAAGAGCAATATGTTTGATGAAATAAGTGGAACGTTATGTGAACGCTTCTGCATAACCGGGCCAGGCCATTTCAACCCATTCTTCCTGCGTTTATCACTTTTAACCCGCTCTAAGTATTACATGCCAATTGTAAACCTCTTCGGCAATTATATGCCAGGTTTCAAAGGTCGTGTGGTTAGGAACGAGTGCCACTACACATTTATAACTCACGGACTCGAGCGCCCTCACACTTTACACCACATGTTGAGTACATATCACTGATTGGATAGACTGACCATTTGACACCACTATTTTTTTCTGATTGACACCACTGACGGTTCATTCGCTTCGTACATATGGAGGCCAGGTATTAAAACGATTCCCCATGGAACCCCATTTATAGACAGAAATATATGTAATCTTTATATTAAAGCTAGCATTGTTAGTGTAATAGGTAAAAATTTATTCTGATTACAATCTGAAAACGTGAGAAAACTATTGTCTGGACAGTTATAATCGCCATGATCCTATACCCAGTAAGAGATGAACGCAAAAACAGCCAGTATAGCGTCAGCCTCTGATGTAGTAGGCCTCGACAGATACAATGGAAAATTTATATCAACGAATAGGACCTAGAGGACGCCAGCCAAATCACGCTTAATAGAGAGGCACTATAGTAGGTGGAAGCTCTCCCATATCAGGGTAGAATAATCGATAAACAAGGAGGACCTGATGCAAATGTATAGGCAATGATTGGCAAAGCAAAAGCTACATTCCTACTGTTGAAGAACATATGGGACTCAAAACAACTGTCAACCAACATCAAAGTCACAATCCTCAGTACGACGGCCAAACAGTTCTATTGTGAGAAGCTGAAACTTAGGGAACTACCACAAATATAATAAAAATAATAAAGTGCATATCAGTGACATTTCACTGCGGCAAATAACAGTCCAACTTCCAGCCTAAGGAGAAACAAGGGGAAAACGCTGAAGACGGACAGGACATACATTGAGGTAACTGACAAAGTGCACAGCAAAGCAAGCCCTAATTCATAATTCCAGAGGCGAAAGGAAAAAGTGGAAGGAAGGAGGAACACAATGTGTCGGCATTTGGAGGCAGACGTCAAAATAATGAATAACCTCTGGAGACAAATGGAGACCCTAGGACAGAGTTGGTTGAAGAATCCTGGTCGGTGGCTATGCTCCGTGAAGGGGTAACTGGCATGAAGTACTTTGGAAGAAGACCATCATCACAATGAGTGTAGTTGTTTGGTTTGAATACCAATCTTAATTGTGCCATAGTATCAAGCAGGCGGGCATGGTTGTCTAACTTATAACGATTGGCTCTGAAGTTATACAGTTTAATAACCTCTAGTACGAGACTGCCGACATCCGAGAATCAGGCCAGCTTTCACCTTTAGTACGATTTAATGAAGAATCAAAGTCTCACCAGGGATAGTTATTTTAGATGGATGACAATAAGAAGGAAAAATATAAATGTCGTATCCTAGTGAAGATTCAATTAAAGGTAACTTCTGAGACCTGTTTATGGGCAAATATAAAACACATATTCTTACTGTATAACTATTGAGTAATCGGAATATGTATATTCATATTGCTCTTACAGCAAGTTTTACTTTGACTTGCAGACTATTATTGTATGATTTAATATTCTTAAGATATGTCCGGTTTATTAATTACCATATCCCACAATCACAGCCAAGTTTGGCTAGATCTTGTACAAATGTTGTTTCCTATTTTGTGGTGTGATGTGGTCTGGTTGGCTTGTATATAAACCAAGTATGTTTGCAATAAACGATTCGTATAGCGATAGCTCGTATTGGTGTTCTGGACTCAACTGGTAAGACTAGGAGGACAAAGAATGCTGCTCATACCGGTCGATACGTCATTCGTTTGGCACAGTACTAATATCGCATAAGTATATCATGATTGGTGAATAAATCACGTGATAGCTAACGGGGCCAAAAGTCACAACAAAGGCAAGATACTGTCAAACTGTCACACTTTTCAGTCTGACAGAGTCAGGTAAGTTATTAAGGTTTGCAGTTATTTATCTCAAAGATTTGATATTAATCGCTAACCGTCTACTGGTTATCTTAATGAAGAATCCCACATCGAAAAAATAGTAGTTAAGATAAGACCGTTGTTCAGGTGACCCCATAAAGACACAAAAAGGTAGTTGCTTGTTCCCAATTAATAGAAAGTTGCTTGAATGTTATCAGGTTACGGACAAAATTCACGTTTTTACAAATAGTTTTGCAGAGAATATTATGGCGAGTTTTTATTGGATCACATGTTGAAAATATTTTTACAAAGACTATCTAGCCAAAAGTTATAAATGGAAATTCAAATAACTACACAATTTAAGTGAAAGCTGAAATGGGATGTATTGACGTAGGCTCCTGGATAACAGACTCCTATTTAAGTTGGAAAATCCTGGAATTGCCGGACCTTTCCTTAAGTGGACCAATGAATTCTTGGCAAGTCGTAGAATGAAAGCAATGATCAATTCCAAGTGTTTCTATCAAAAATTAATACTTAGTGGAGCACCGTAAGACTCTGTCATAGGTCCTTTAGTTTTTATACTTTATGTGAATAAACTCTTAAGTATAGTTGAGTATTCAGTGCTACTACACTGCCGTTCGATAGCTGTTAAGGAGTTCATGACCTTATGGTCTTTAAGGCGGACATTTATTAAGTTAGAGACTAACATGTTCACTAAAGTATACACAACATTAATTTGATCCAAACTTGAAAACTGATTTCAGGCTCCAAGACCCTGTTAGAAAAACGATTCGAATATCCTAAAAAATAAAAAATGACGGCTACTCGTGCAATTTCAGAATCCTCAGGTTTAACATACGGGTGTGGTTTCAGAAGCTAGACCTCATTACCTCGTCCTACTAAGGATTAAGAGGTGATCTGATTTTGATATACATAACACCAAGAAGTGAGTAATGCCTGAATTATCCTCTTTTTCTTTCTGATAGATTAGGACAAGTTATAGGACATAATAAGCGAGTAAAAATGCCAAGAATGGACAAAATACCAGTGACATGTAGATTTACACACCGAATAATCAATTCCTAGAACCCGTCACCCGAAAATGTGATATGTCACTTCAGAAGACTCATTCAATAGGAGACTAAACACGCTTAGAATCTGACACGGGCCATAAGCCTTCTGTTCACAGTACATGAATATGAATCTGATATAAAGCACATAATTGCCCTGACTTCAACATAAGCGCGTTCTACGTCTCTTGCGTTACATCGGTTAGAAGTTTGCTGTACAGTTCATATTATTTGTTGGCTTACCTGAAGGACGCTACCGAATAAGCAGCAGTATAAAAGTAGATTCTGGGTTATAAAACGTACGAAATATAACTTGACACTTGACTAATAATAAGGAGGGATAATAAAGGAGTAATAATGGGGAATTTCCGAGAAATACTAGAGAGATTCCTTAAGAAGTGTCGCTATGTATATGGGCGAAAATAAATCAAGTTGTGGCTTTTTTCCCAACGCGATGGGAATGGCAGGTTTTCTGTGAATCTTCCCGTCAAGTGGAAATGTCTAGAATTTAACTACTTGACCTTCCTCAAAATTACCACTGTATTGTCTATCCCCCGGATCTTTCTCTCAGTTGTCTACTTTTTCCTTATATTAGCCCTTCAAGTGGTTAAATTTTAGTGTAATTAACAGACTAGTCCACTAAATAGTCGATAGTTTTTACCTATAGGTGGTAAATGGACGTCAACATTTTACTGATAGATATGGTTCTTTAACCATTCCGAAAAAGAGAAAGAACGTAATTAGTGTGAGGACTATTAAGCATATTTATTCATGAAGAATGATCTCTAGTTCAAACAAAGTAATAATGCATACCAGGGTTTACCTGCTATACCTAGGTCGGTTCAACGTACTCTATGCAATCGAGGTTAGTTTTAGTTTTAAGAATATTTATTTAATAAAAGCGGGTAACACTATAAGGAATTGGCGCGATAAAGGCGTTTTAAATGAGAAATAGCGTCTTCACTTGGATTTCAAAACAGATCAGCAATTGTAGTTTTATATGTGCGGTGAGACTATAATTTATGGACGACCTTTGAGCGACGCTGAAGTGATCTTGAGAGCGGACACCAAATGATTAGGACCTAATAATGGTTGTAGAACAGTCAGAATTTTCATATACAGTTAATGATTAGGGTTTTCATCACTAACTGACATAAACTATAATGCCAAACGTGATAAGACATTTACAAAACGTTGGAATATTGAATATACTTATTTCTGAATGTGGGTGCAAATCGACGCCGGATTTATTCACAGAAACATAAGGTAAAACGGCGTTTCACCATAATTCTTGCTAATTGCAAAGGTCACTAGGGACTATGTCGTTTTTCTATCCGTTCGTGGCTAATAACAAAACAACTAACTCTCCCAGTCATGTGCTGGGTTTCAGGGACAAAAATGACTACAGCAACAGGCATGGAGACTTATCTAAAGTGTCCGTCATTCAGTAGTACAAATATTGTCAACAAAGTTCTGTATTTGTGATGAGAGTTATATTTGCTTTGAGTGGAGTGAGCAAAATAATAGAAATTGATGAGATAGTCGTATGCAATCAGTAATACAAGTTAACTAGGTATAAAAATGGGAATTAGAAAACAAAACGTTTACAATGACATGTCAAAACATAGAGGATGACGAATGAAGGCATCTGCAACTTGTCGATCTACTGTAAAACGTCTCATGCAACGTATCCAATTTTAGATTAAAATTATCGTTCCGGATCCAAATAGGTTAGCACCTGATTGAAGTTCATAATGTCAGTAGCTGATGTTGTCCCTTGGTTTTGGAATGCTCAGGAGTTTTCCAGCCCACTTATTTGTTGGCTTACATAGGACAACAGGGTGGACGACTACTCAACATATATGAAAGATTTCTCAGTGAATGAAGTCTCACACTATCAACTTATCCAGTACTTCTACTTATTACTTCATGTCTAACATTAGCATTGTCCGTTCACTGATTGCAGTAGTCTTACTTACTATCAAATAATAAAAATCTAATAGTTTCTTTTGCATTCATATACTATGTTTCACGTCTAAGAAATGATAAAATGTGGAACGCTGCAAAAATTTCCGGTTTTTGTGATAAATAGGAAACTCCTTGTCTACATTATCAGTAACGGAAATCGGGTACTCGAATTTGTATTTAGTTAATAAGTTAGTAGTGTACAGAACGGTTTATATGGTTGAAAATTGACCACTATAACTCATATACCCATTTCATATTTTTCTCTAAATAGTACAAATACTAACACTTTTATATACTTGTTCGCTTTAAACTGATTAGTATTGTTATTTGGACACAAGCATTAGTACAAAGAAGCACCAAATACATATACACCACACAGGTTACTTGATTTGCGTGTAAGGACTATGGTACTGCCCGGGTGTCCAAGTCGAGTCAGGTGGTTCTCTTAGGAAACCGCTCCCTGACCTTGATCCACAAGGCAGTAGAGAAACGTTAGGAGATGAAGTTTCATGGGTGCTGGTGATCAACAATAGGTTCCATTTGTTCTTTTAGGACCCTGGAGCTCTTGTGCACCATTGATTTGAAATCAGAGTTTCCCACTTCTAGGTGGATTGTTCATATCCACCGACCCGGTTAAGGCTCTGAGCATTCACTTTTCGTCTTCTCAGTTTCGTAAACATCACCCACACCGCGAGAAGGCGGTGAGTAGGACTTCCCTTGTAGTGGCTGTATACGCGTGGCCACGTGAGAGCGTTTGGGAAGGGAGGGTTGACTCTCCTCGACCCTGACCATATCAAGGCGTTTGGGGGCTGATGTTCTCGTTTTTTTTTATAAATAGGTGTGGCAAATTCTTTATGTCTATATCTATGTATATGGAGTTAAATTAGTGTGTTTTCTTTTAGAAAATGGAACTTTGTACCAATCCTAGTTTAGTAATCCCATATGGATCTCATTCTTCAGGACAGTGTGGTTATTGTAAAAATAGTTCTGACGACAAAAAGACTAATTGGGGTAATGCTAAAATTATTTAGGAAAACATGTATTACTATGTTTATTTTATCAAAGGTATGATGGCTGAACGACTTACTGTTTCAGATTATCAATATATGATCGATCGAGGATGGCGTCGGTATGTTATTTTTTCGAATTGTCGAAATAATTGTTTACAGATCAGGTACTTACTGTTATAAACCTTTAAATGACATTACTTGTTGTCCATCATATACTATTCGATGTGATGCATTACATTTCCATTTAAAGAAATCACATAAAAGAGTGTTGAAAAATATGTACAATTTTTTAAAGTTTGGACAGTTACCTCATGAAAAAACATCTCATCAAAAAGAGGATCTTAATAATCTTAGAACGGATGATCATCGTATGTTTGTTCCTGAGGAAAAATCGATGCCTGTTTTATCATTTAAAAATGGTAAATTGATTATTATCTTTATGTCGGTAATTATAGGTATTGTTCTGTTATCATTGTTTTAATTATAAACATACCGGTGTCATTCGTCGGTCATAATATTAGGTATGGTAAAATTACGCATGATTATTTTAATGAAGATAGCAGAAATCCTTGACTATTGGTATGAACTTGTGTTAGTAGGTCCTATTCTGCAAATCATTCTTTTCTCTTAAATCACACAATAACAGTTATTTCATTGTCATTGAAAACATACATGCGTTCAAACACTACATACCTCGACGTGTAATTTTGCCTGTAGTAGTAGGAAGTTGGACGAAATGTAGGGTTGCTCAGATCTAGACATTGCATCAATCCATAAAACGATTGATTATTTAGCTGAGTGATATTGGCATGTTCAGATAACCTGGTGTGAGTCCGTGCAGTGACTGAGATTAGTGGCTGAAGAGATCAGGTGTCATAGCTCAGAATTGATTTTAATGCTGTTTTTGCATTCACTGTGTCTTCCCTTAGATATTAAGTTCCGAGATACTCTTTGATTTTTAAATCCACCCTCTTTTTTGGTTGTATTTGCCAACATTTTATCTTCATTGCTACTATGATTTAAACTTTTGTTATTCATCTTGTTGTGTCAATGTGATATCGCAACTTGGGCTGATACAGTCTCAAACTTTATTTTGGCCATGACTGACGTAACAACGTCACCTCATATGATATCAAAATTAAAAACGTTAAGTCGTCTAACTAAGGTCAGTCCGTGATGTAAAATTACAAATTTAACAATTTCTAAAGACCCTTCATACTAATTATTGTTTATGCTTAACAATTCAATGTTAAACAGTCGCCGCAGTTCAACAAAAGGAAGAGAAAACTAAAAGCCAAACAAATATATATCAAACAGATTGTTTCGGCGATAAAATATCATCATCAACAGAAAACGCCCCTAGTACACCACATTATACATTAAATACATCAAATGATAGTAATAATAATAATGTGGAATTTCAAAGTATTCATTCAGGTGATAAAATTCAAAGTTCATCGTCGCATGGAAGTCACAAAATGAAAGCTCATCTTCGTCGTTGGATAGCTAAACAAGAACATTTGCGTCATAGAAGCCTAAAAGAAAATCGTTCATTTGAAATTTTACTTCAGGTATTATTTTCTAGTATATTTTTCAGAAGATATTATAAATTGATTTTATGTTGTGCAATTGAAGATAGCAGTTGACAAATAGATTGTTTAACTAACTGTATACTGTGAACACACGACTTGTAATTCAGTAATTTACAGTTTGAACGCCGTTCATCAGTCTTTGATATGAAGTACAAAACATATGTTTACTGTGATCAACACTAAATGCGGCATTACATTTATGTACTCAACTTAGATTGGGTACAATGAGTAGTTGTGTATACTTATCAATGTAAATTGATTATGGGAAGTATATGTTTAAATCGTTCGAAGTAAGAGTAACAGCTCTTTTTACTGGTGTTACATTTTACTTGCTGGTTAGTGAGTTTCTGTAATCTGTTATTCATTGTCAACTATTGAGTAATCACATTGGAACCTTTTTATCTAACTTAGTGTAAAGAAGCGTACATCATGCAGATGTACATCTAGACTGCGGAAATATTTAAAAATATATCAAGAGACTAGAATATGCAGTAACAGTGTACTAGGCAACTGCTTTGTTCTGCGCATGCTTGTTTGCGAACTATACTTTTGAGTTTAAACCATCTAGCTTTCAACTATTGGGTCGTTGGTTTCATACGTTACTTCACCTACTTTAGTTCAGTTAACTGTATATCAGTATGAGTAGTTTCCACCCACATACGATCAAGATCAGTTGTTGAAGTCTTTGGGTTACACGCCTCAGAGACACTTGATTATGGGTTTTGTGCCGTTTGATTCCCATCAGAGAGGTGTAGCTGTAATCTGGAGGGAAATGATACTCCGTCGCAGATTCGATCCCGTGTCATTCGGCTTTACGGTCTGTGACTACTACTGGTTTGTTAGGATCTCAGCTAATCTGTAGGATTGAGATATTTACGGTTTGTCAGTCACTGAGCAGTGACGAATATCGTGTTCGTCAATCCTTTCTTAGTGCTGATTAGATTCTATTTCAAAGTCTCCTGTCGATCACTTTCAATCACCTGATATACCAATAGGGTGCACCTAATCACATTGCAACTTGATCGATGTAATTCAATCAGTCTTAAAGGACCACACTAACATGACATTGATCAATACTTCAAAAATAAACCAATTGTAAGTGTTACTAACTTACTAAAGTCAAACATTTTTCATTGTGGAAATTTTTCAATTGTTTCTCATTTGTTGTTGTTATTACTACCAGGAATACTATGAAAGACGTCAGAAACGTCTAGATAAAAATAAACCAAAGCAAGTCGAAGATTTTCTACAATCTGAACCAAACAAAGGAGAAGGAAAGCACTTTATCGAAGTATGTGTGCAAATTTTCGTTTTTTATGTTAATGGAAATAGATGATATTTATACCACTAATCCATGAAATTCCTAATTATTTACTTCACTTTATTCTGATATCCTTTAATTGGTTGATGGTTAGTGAAAACGTCTGGGTTTCGAACTCGACACCCATTAATTCAAATCTTATACTGTTTTTTATTTTCATATCAATTAGCTTGTGGTCAAATTCTCTTGTATAGTTCGCGTTCACTCATTCATTATGTAGACATTGAAATTCAAATATAATCATTAACAACAGTTCCACTGGATTATAGACTTTCAAGATTATATGATGACAAGCAGGTTTCCTAAATTTTAGATATTTATTATATATATGCCATAAACGCACTAAATGTTAAGTTTTCACACTTACGTTCAAGAAAATGCGATGCGTTCCGACATAAGTGTTCTCTCTCTGTGTGTTTAAAGCTTATTTCACTAAAGTTAATGATATTTATTACCCCCACTAGTTGAAGATCACAATAATGGATATTTTCAATTCCTATTGTTTACTGCTGCCAAATGCCCTGGCATGACTGAGGGTAAGGAGAGTCAGCTCTCTCCTTCCAAATGCTCTCACATGGCCACGCGTATACAGCCACTACTCACTACCTTCTCGCGGTGTGGTTGATGTTTACGAAACAGAAGACGAAAAGCGAATACTCAGAGCTTTAACCGGGTCGGTGGATATGAAGGATCCACCTAGGATAGTTGAAAAACCCTGACTCCAAACTGATGGTGTACATGGTATCCAGTATCCTGAGTAAGCAAACGGCGTATGGACCTATTGTTAGTTGAAAGAGTAATATTTCACTCTTATTTTGTGTAGTATTCGTTAGGCATTATATTTCACTTTGCTATTTCCGAATCATAATAAGAATCGGATGAGAACCTCATATATTTCAATAATCCGAACTACGAAGATATATCATTACAATTGGAGTATATATAAGATTTTCACAAGAATCATCTAGTATACTTTAAACTTATCCACTAACTCTGACTGATTGAAAATGGACCAACAATCTCATTCCAATTTGATCCTGATGCTGAAATGCAATATGTTTATTCACGGCTCTATCGTTCTAACATGTGAGGTAAATGTTTGCGTTTTATTCTGGTTAGCGTTTTTTAGCGAGTTAGTTTTCTACGGGATGGGATTGCTAACCCCATGCCCAACCCTCCTCCTTTACCCGGGTTTAGAACTGGCAGTAACTCTACAAGAGCTACAGGCGAAGTTAAGGTAAATGTTTGAAGCAATGATAAACCACTTTACTATTTTATTTATCTTCATTTCATGTTTATCAATCTTTGTATATGATAATTATAATAGTAATATACTTTTGTAATTAATGATTCTCATATTATAGATTCGTTTAATACGTACATCTTCACCAACAGATAACGATTATGAATCTCGTATAAAATTATCTCATAGAATTTATGAACAATATCAAATTCATATACATAAAGATGAGAAAGAAGATTGTACTTGGGAGAAATTTCAACGTTTCTTAGTTAAATCTCCATTAGTATTGGTAAGAGATATAATAATAATAATAATAATAATAATAATAATAATAATAATAATGATAATAATAATAATAATGAAACTTCAAGATCCTGTTTTCAAATCACAATGTGTGTGTGTTTGTCTGTTTAAGGGGATTGGGAACGGGATGATCAGTAGTATACAATGCTCTTCTGTGAATAGTTTTAAGATAGAATAAAGTTTCTATCTAATTCTGTTCATCTCTTGCCAATTTTCTGGTTCAATATTATGTTGCTTGGTGTACAATCGTTCCGCATAATTTTATAATTAATCTCAATGATTGAGATTATGAGCCAATTGAAGTTAGACCACCATGGAAAACCTGGAAGCACTGGACAGCCGTCTCGTCCTACTGCGGGACTCCTCAATAGTGCCCATCCACGATCCCGCCTCGCGAGGTTCGAACCCAGGACTTATCAGTCTCGCGCGCGAACGCTTAACCCCTAAACCACAGCCGGCATCCAACGGTGGTAATGTCTAACTTCAACTAACCCACGAAATTGAGTGACATATTCACCATTGTCTTCAGTGAGTTACTATCTCACAACAGACCCGATTGAACTCCATTGGTGACTGCTTCTCACTAGAACTTCAGGAAATACCTCTTTAAGCCAGTCACTAGTAAGCATATGTTGATTAATATCAAAAGGGGAAGAGTCTCAGGTTTTCCATGATGGTCTAGCGTCAATTGACTCATGATCTCAACTATTAAAATTACTATAATATCTACAAAAACCCCTTCTGATATTAGTTTTATAATTGTTCAAATTAGTTTTTAGTCTTTGTTAATAATAAATTGAAATTTTCTAAATGTGAACGGTTTTAATATATAATTACTTCTAATCACCCAATATTAGTTAAATTATAATAACATATTCACTCCTGTGGTTTATGGTTATCAAATTAAAACTTGACTGATATAATTCAATTAGTCTTAGGGAATAGACAACAAAACGTTGTTTACTATTCACTTATCGACCAGTGTATACATCCCAGTTTTACAGTAGCTCAGTAGTTATCGATATAGATATTGGCATTCAGTGATGCAAACTTGAATTTCATATCATGTATCAGAATTCACCTTCCTCAAGGTTGTAGATTAACGTTCCCGATGAATAATATCAACCAGCTTAAAACCTAAATTCAGAGTTTTCCTCTGATTAGTTCCCATTAACTGACAGTTAGAGATGATACATGTTAATTCGATCATAATCTACTGACAGAATTTAAAATATATAATTTATATGTTATCTTAAAACTGTATATATAACGATACCATTACACACTTATACCCAGTTCTCATCCAACTGTATCTGCTACTTAGAGGTGGTGGTTGGTCATGTCATTCGTGATGGCCAGTCAAACTAGGTTAGTAGGAATCCTCGTTACGTTAAGTAATACTACATAAAAGAGGCCGGTCGGAGAGCAGTTATTTTGAAATCAGCGAAACCAAGGTTCAAGAGTGACGTCGTACTACTGACTATAGTCGGGTGTAACGGAAGTAAGGTATTTCCCTCTGAAAAACCCACATCTACATTATAAAATGCCGACCCTAAAAATAGCTCACCTCAGGTTACCTCACAAATTTCCATCCCATGCAGTAAGGTTTGAATAATATAGAGCTAATATATCAAGAACTACTTTCTGAAAGACCGTATGTGACCTCCCTAAAGTAATTGTCCCTTGGGCTCTGCGACAACTCCTAGATTGACAAGATCACACTTAACCTAACTCGCTTCTCAGGTCCCTCAATAAGAAGTATAAATCTACCATGTAGACGACTATCACTAACCGGCTGCCTACTTGTCTCTAACTGTATTCAAGACTACCCTGTTCAAAATAGAATACTGATGTATTGGAGGTCATTGTTAGAATGCTTTTAAGTTTCACATACTTTTTTAATTAATAGTAAAACTTATATATGACTGTAATCATCAACCATATATACTTGACGCTAAAAGTATGAATGATTATTGTGTACAAATATTATTGATTAACATTCATATGTGAATTTCTCGTCTATGACTGAATGAATTTTCTTAAAGGACGATTTTGAATGGAATTCAACTTCACCAATGTTTGGTTCTTATCATCAACAATATTGGCTTGATGGTGAAAAATTAATTGCTGTCGGTGTTATCGATCTACTTCCACGATGTCTTTCATCTGTTTATGTTTTCTATGATCCGAACTATTCATTTCTTCATCTTGGTACATATACTGCTTTACGGTGAGTCATTAAACACAGAGTTATTTTAAATAGTGTACTTCACTCACACCATATTCATGTCGATTAACTTGACTGCGAGTCGTGTGATACTGCTCGGGTACCCAGACCGAAGCAGGTGGTTTTCTTAGAGGGCACGCCCGGAGCCTTTGATCTGAAGGTCTGATCCATAAGGCAGTGGAGCAACGTAAGGAAATGCAGTCCCATGGAAGCCGGTGACCAACAATTGGTTCATACGCCATTTGTTCACTCAGGATACTGGAGCCCATGTGCACTATTGGTTTAGAATCAGGGTTTTCCAACTCTCCTAGGTGGGTCCTTCATATCCACCGACCCGGTTAAAGCACCGGACATTCGCTTTTCGTCTTCTCAATTTCGTAAACATTACCCACACCGCGAGAAGGCAGTGAGTAGGACATTTCTTATTTGTTTATTTACCTGAACACATAAAAATTGGTACAAGGGTGCACCAAATTTATATGCGCCACACAAAACAATGAGAATTTGAAGAGAAGAAGGGAAAAAAGGCAAGGAGAGTTGAAAAAGAACAATAACGAACAGATTAGTGTAAGGTAGTGTAATAATAATAATAATCGGGGAAACAGAAACATACAATCAGAAGAGATCTTTCAGTTATGGAAGAAGCAACCACTTTTTGTGGAGAAAGTAAGAGGTTACAGCAGGATCGCCACTTGCTTCTATTCTGAGCCATATCAGATAACGTCTCTAGCCACTGTGTCGCACCATCTCTCGGACCCCATCCAGGGAGTCGTGAAGGACCAAACAGAAGCCAGTCCTGTACAGCTTTCTTTCATACCACGACACCATGCCGAACATTGACCACGTCTCCAAATCCGACCAGTTCCAACATCCGCAGATAATGCACGACGTGGAATTCTCTGGGACGACATTCGTAGAACATGTCCAAGCCACCGAAGTCTGTGTTTCAAGATGGTGACACCAATTGCATTATCGTCTCTGTGCCCGAACACACGATGCCGAACCTCTGCATTACTGACTTGGTGTTGCCACTGGATGTCAGCAATTCTTCGGGGACAACGATGATCGAACACAGAGTCGTCTAACGTCCTCAACTAGGAGAGGTTAGGTTTCACAAGCATAGAGCAGAACTGCTCTCACCGACGCGTTGTAGATGCGACCTTGTACAGTCAAACTAACATCACGAAGGCACCAAAGGTGGCCCAGATTGGCATAAGCCGCTCTGGCTTTCACTATACGTGCATTGATCTCATCACTCACACCTCCACCAGCACTTATGTAGGTACCCAGATACACGAACTTCGACTATTTCTATCTGCTCACTACCCACAGTTAGTGCAGGATCAGGGTCCTGCGAACCTTATAAAAGTACTTTGCACTTGGAATGTGCAAAGCACATACCGTACATACGGAAAATGACTGCCAACTAATTAAGTGCGGATTGCATGGCTTATGTATCAGCACACAGTAAGACAATATCATCCGCATACTTAAGGCTGAAAAGTCTCTCCAGGCAACAGATCCACACCGCCATTACTTACATCCATCAGAGCTGTTTCTAGAATGTCATTGATGGCAAAGTTGAAGCGGAATGGTGAGGCTGGGCAACCCTGTCTGACTCCACTGCTCGAATTGAAGCCTAGTGTTCAGAGCGTGCTAATGAGCTAGAAGCAGCAGCTGCATCTGGTAACTACCGGAAGCTCTTCCAACTCATCCGAGCTGTTATATCCGGTGAAGATTAAATTACAGGTAACTTTCGAGGACTATTCATGGACTAATATTCTATAAATATTCTTATTGTATAACTACTCAACAATTACACTATGTATATTTACATTCCTTTTATGATAAGCTTTATTTTGACCTATAATTTATTATTGTACGATTTACGGTTCTTAAGTTATGTTCAGTTTATCAACTACTGCCTCCCACATTCACAGCCACTTTTTGGGCTTATTTGTGTACAAATATTATTTCCTATTTTATGGTACGTTGCGGTCTGTGTGATTGATATATAAACCAAGTATGCATGAAATAAACGATTCGATTCGATTTATATTCGGAAGCTGGTTTTGTGTTCTGTACTCAAGTGGAAGGGCTCGTAGGACATAGGACCAATAAGGACGCTAAACTGCCCACACCGGTTGAACGTCATTGGTTGGCCTAGTGTGAAGATTCGTATAAGTCGTACTCGGATTAGTAGATAAGTCGTGTGATAGAAAAACCAGACATCCAAGACCATAACACGAGCCACTGGCAGCAAGAAGTCTAGTGTGAGTGAAACAATCTGTGAAGATGACGGGATGCCACCAGATCCCAGTGGAGGAAGAAATCAGGAAGGAGCGCTGGGAGTGGATAGGATACACATTGAGGAATGCACCCAACTGCGTCACAAGGCAAGCCCTTACATGGAATCCTCAAGGCCAAAGGAGGAGAAGAGGACCAAATAACACATTACACTGAGAAATGGAGACAGATACGAGAAGAATGAACAAGAATTGAATAGAACTAGAAAGATTGGTGCAGAATATTATGAATTCATTTTATTTAGTTAGGTTCTCATCAGCTGCTTACAACCTAAATTTTTTTAAAATTCAACATTATTACAGATATTGACATACTTATACATAATGGGGTGATTAAGGATGAATAAATGTATCATGCTGTAGCGAAGATTCCGATAGAGTTAATGAAGTCATATAATTTTGTCTCGAACAAATAAAGTTTGAGAGGGAAAGTTCCGGAACATTGAAATAGTGATTAGAACTCATGAAAATAGATTAATGGTAATAAAGAAACTACATGAATAGAAATCAATCAGTTATGTATGATGTAATTTATATTTCAGAAAGAGTTGCAATAATGACGTAATAAATAAATAGAGAAATAAATGAATAAAAAGGAGGGGGTTATTGTTACCAGGGTAAAGAAAGATTTATTACTGTCTTTTTTTGTATACATAGATCTGGTGTTAGACGTTTGATTGCTAATGCTTCGGCAAATTTCAAAAGGTTAGAGTTTGATTGTTTGTTAATCACCTTGAAGGACTTCAGTGTATCGAATTCGTGTCCTGTGTCAAGGAGATGTTTTGCGATGGCACTGTTGAATGCTTTCAATCCATTTGATGTTAAACTTTTCGGAATATGTTCTTTGAATCGGACGTAGGCTCTCCTTTCTGTTTTACCAATGTAACTGCTTTGGCAGATACATGTGAATTTGTATACACAGTTGGTGGTAACATGAAAGGGATACTTGTCGACCCTTTCTGGTGCTTTTCACTTCTTAAATAAATTGTAATGTGATATATATATATATATATAACTTCAATCATTTGTTCATACTAAAGTCGAGTTGTAGTGTAATTATTCCAGTATATTCAGTACAGAGATTAGAATCGTAGAACTAAAAACAATCGATTTAGATTGAAATGCAGCCACTCTACTTCAAAAAAATAGAAAAAAACTCATATTACCTAGTACACATATAGGCAGTGAGAATGTTGAGGTACTCACAAAAATATTGCGATAAAACAACTCTCTAGTAACTCAAAATGCGATCGAGGGTGGGGGATGTCAGCTCTCCCGCTCCAAATGCTCTCACATGGCTACGCGTATACAGAAACTGACAGAAAAAACCTACTCACTGCCTTCTCGTGGCAAGGGTGTTGTTTATGAAAATGAGAGGATGAAAAGAGAATGTCCTGTGCTTTAACCGGATTCCAAACCAATGGTGCACATGGGCTGGCTCCAGTATCCTGCGGGAACAAATGGCGTATGAACCAATTGTTGATCACTGGCTACCATGAGACTGCATCTCCTTACGTTGCTCCACTGACTTGTGGGTCAGACCTTTAGGTCAAAGGCTCGGGGTGTGGCCCCTAAGAAAACCACCTGTTTCGGTCTGGGTAGCCGGACAGTATCACAGTCCACACACAAATAGAATGAAATGCCGATACTTACTGAAAATACTATTCTCGCTTCGATTAAAAGTCAAACTACGTCACTTATTCACTCTCTTTTATTCCCACTTTGTGTATCCTTATTTTTCGACTTATACAGCAGCTCGCCTATGGTGGAAACTCGGTCCTATCTAAACGATCTAGAGTCACTGACTGGTTGAAAATTGAATGCTACCACCAAATACGAATACTGAAATAGCTTTTCTGAAACCACTTCACTATCCAAACTGGCTGCCTTCAGCGTTCGCACACTAATGCAGGTCGGACAACAGATAGTGTTGGTTACGTCTTTAGAAAGCCTTAATATCGATGTTTATTGTCTATCAGTGACCCGTATTCAGGACTCTGATGAAGTACTACAAATTCGATCTCCCTCTGTCACTTCAAAAAGCTTGTTTTACGTGCGTTTATCCGGGGACCCTGTGGCATCTTCGTCTGGTCTTGCAGGCGTTGGTGTCGCACTAAGCGCTAGAGCTGAGGCAGCACTAATCGATTGGATCCCTATTAACAGTCGGCTGTGTGCTGTTAGATTAGAGAGTTCCATCAAAGTGAGAAGAAATCGGCGTGAGAAACGTTGTCTTCTCATCATCTCCGCCTATGTCCCGACAGATTGCAGCCCGGATGCAATCAAGGATGAATTCTACCACCACATACGCACGTGCATCAATCGTTTTACAAGATGGCCCGAAGTCAAGGGCGGTGTAGTCCGCTGATCCGGACGTGAGACTGAAGTCTCGTCCGTAGATGGTGCAGATGACACGTGCTGTTGACCGGGACGTGAGAATTAGGTCTTTGGTGTATCTAGTGTGGGACCTGAAGTAGATGTAAGGATCTCACTAGTAGGTTTGATAGGTCTAGCATTGGGTCTCAAGTTATCGAGTAAGGCACTGTCATCGACGTGTGCTGGTTTGAGACTGTCAATGCTGACGATCTCGTCGCGGCCATGTCGATCAACTTTGAAGGTCTTTTCGAAATCATTACTGCTCCGTGGTGTGAAAAATTCCCCAGGCAGACGCAATGTCGTGCCGTATACAAGTTCAGCGGCGGAAAATTGAATATCTGCCTTTAAGCTCGTTCTGATACCTAAGAGGACGAGCGGTAAGATTTCGTACCAATTGTCGTTTTCGTGTGCTCGAAGAGCACTTTTAAGCTGGCGATGAAACCGTTCAACTAAACCATTCGATGCTGGGTGATGAGCGGTAGTGCGTATGCATTTCTTACCAAGCAGCCGGGTCAGTGAGGAGAATAATGTGGACTCGAATTGTTGTCCTCGGTCAGTCGTGACAGTCGAAGGACAACCGTACAGCGCTATCCATCGTTCTACGAAGCGGTGAGCAACCGTCTCCGCCGTAATAGACGTGATGGGAATAGCTTCGGGCCATCTTGTAAAACGATCGATGCACGTGAGTATGTGATCATACCCGTGCGATGGTGGCAATGGTCCCACAATGCCTATATGGACGTGATCGAAGCGAGCATCAGGCGTAGCGAACGTGTCAATGGGGGCAGCTACATGCCTGTGCACTTTTGATCGTTGACACTGTAAGAATTGCTTTACCCACATAAGGACATCTCTATTCATGGACGGCCAGACGTATCGTGGAGCGATGAGACGTAACTTAGCTGCGATACCTGGATGAGACAATCCATGCAGGGCATCAAAGACGAGACGACGGTAAGCAGAGGGTACGATGGGTCGGAGAAGACCGGTAGAAGTATCACATAGGATAGTACCTGAGCTAGTAGCTAGGGCTACTTCCTGGCACTGAAGGGATGTAGATTTTGGTGCTTCTGTAAAAAAAGATCGTTTGCTTGAGCGGCAACCATAGCAGGAAGATCGAGCACCTGTGAAGTAACTGCATTCACTTGGATACGTGACAGAGCGTCAGCAACATAGTTCGACTCGCCTTCGCCATCTTCCAAGCCACGCCGAAAGCCGGCTTCGGAAGCGAGTGGAGGTTGGTGCTGGTTCCACCGATCCTTCGGGTCTTGTTCCCACCATTGTCGGGCCCCGTGCTCATACAAGGCGGGAAACTCCAAGGTCGGCGAGTAAAAGCAGCCGTACTCCCCGGCCCCTTCGCCAGGTTAGCCGTTTATTCTATGTGCACGATTATCGCACAAACGCTAGGTACCTAGTGGACACTGGGGCCCAAGTTTCTGTCGTACCCCTTGGTAACAGCAAGTCACAAGCTGCAACGCTTCGACTACGCGCTGCGAATGGCTCAGCCATTCCTACCTAGGGTACACGACAACTCGCGGTCAACCTGGGCAACGGACGACGGTATCTGTGGATGTTCACCATTGTCGATGTTCCCACAGCCATACTAGGAATTGATTTCCTACAGCACTACGAACCGCTAGTTGATTCACGTAGGCTGCAGCTAATCGATACTTCGTCGAACAGCAAACGCGTACCGAATCCTAGGCACCTTTTATTCGCGTGACGATAAATTCCACGCTTTATTCGAGGAATTCCCCAAATGAACTAAACCACTCGGGGAGATTTCATCGGTGACCGATCACGTGGTACACCACATAGTCACCCGCGGACCCCCAGTCACGGCAAGACCACGCCGACTGGCACCGAACAAGTTAGCTTTCGCTAGACGTGAGTTCGACAATTTACTAGCTACTGGTATTATTCGTCCTCCTCACAGTCCATGTACCTCTCCTCTTCACATGGTGCGCAAAAAAGATGGGGTTAGTTGGAGACCATGCGATGACTACCGAGCTTTAAACGTAGTTACGCGCTTTGATAGCTACCCCATCCCCCACATACACGACATCACGGCATCACTCAAGGGCACGACCATCTTTTCTAAGATCGATCTGGTACGAGCATATCATCAGATCCCAGTCGCTCTTGAAGATATCGAAAAAACTGCTATCACGACTCCTTTCGGCTTGTTTGAGTTCCTACGAATGCCATTTGGATTACGGAATGCTGCTCAAACTTTCAAAAGGTTTATCGATAGAATAGTACGAGACTTAGACTTTGTTCACGTCTATATTGATGACCTGCTAATCGCATCATCAAACGTAGATGAACGTTATCAACATCTTACACTCTTATTCCAACATCTCTCGGATAATGGAATAGTAGTCAACCCAGACAAGTGTGAATTGAGCAAATCGGAGATAATGTTTTTAGGTCACATCATTAAGCAAGAGGGTATTTTACCTTGTGAGGACAAAGTACGCGCAATAAGAGAGTACACCATACCGTCCACGCTCAAGGAACTGAAGGCATTTCTTGGTTTGGTTAACTTCTACCGACGTTTCATCCCACACGCAGCAGAACGGTTACGACCATTAACCGATTTATTTCGCGGTAATCCACGTAAATTAGAATTGAACGATGCCGCACGTACTGCATTTTCAGAGATCAAAACGGCTCTGGCTCAAGTTACACTCCTCGCTCATCCTGATCCATCAGCCACGCTTAGTATAGCGGTTGATGCATCGGATTTTGCTATAGTAGCCGTTATGCAACAGAACATCTTCGGTAGTTGGCAACCTCTCAAATTTTTTCTCACGAAGCCTTACTCCCACAGAGACGAGATATAGCGCTTTTGGTCGAGAGCTGCTGGCAGCCTACTGTGCCATCAAACGTTTCCGGCACACAGTAGAAGGTCGCCATTTCATCTTATTCACCGACCACAAGCCTTTAACGTGTGCTCTGCATACCAAGTCTGATCGTTACTCACCTCGAGAATGCAGACATTTGGACTATATCTCTCAGTTCACGACAGACCTTCGTCAAATCAAAGGCGAGTCGAACTATGTTGCTGACGCTCTGTCACGTATCCAAGTGAATGCAGTTACTTCACAGGTGCTCGATCTTCCTGCTATGGTTGCCGCTCAAGCAAACGATCTTTTTTTACAGAAGCACCAAAATCTACATCCCTTCAGTGCCAGGAAGTAGCCCTAGCTACTAGCTCAGGTACTATCCTATGTGATACTTCTACCGGTCTTCCCCGACCCATCGTACCCTCTGCTTACCGTCGTCTCATCTTCGATGCCCTGCATGGATTGTCTCATCCAGGTATCGCATGGACAACTGTTAATAATCAGTTGTATCTTCTGGATGAAGGCTTTCGTAGTTCTCCAGTTTTCCGCCTCATACAGTAGAACTGTCTTGACATTTGTATTGAAAATTCTGACTTTGGTGTTGATTGACAGAGAGTTGTTTTGAGTTCCAGATGTTCTTCAGTTGTAAATATGCTGTTCTTGCTTTGCCGATCTGCACCTTCACATCTGAATCAGATCCAACGTGTTCATCAATGATGTAAAGGTTATTACATCTTCCAAAGCTTCTCCGTCAAGTGTGATTTGATAGGTGTATACTGTGTCGTATCAGAGAATTTTGCTTTTCCCTTTATGTATATTGAGATCTACTGCTGCTACTTCACTGTTCGTCTTCTCTTGTATTTGTTGTTGTGTGTGTGCGATAAAAGAGCGAAATCATCTGCAAAGTCTAGATTATCCAGCTTCATCCTAGCTATCTACTTAATCCCATGCCCCCCTCCTAGATATTGACATCTTCATAATCTAGTCGATCACCAGTAGAAACCAATTACTATAATCACTAGGCTATTCATTTTTATTATTTCTATGCACAATTCACATGAGAACTACTATTCGTTAATTGTTTTTTTTCTCTTGTTTCCTAGTGAAATTGCATTTGTTCGTTATTTATCTAATACTTATGGTTTAAATTCAATTCAATCCGATGTATTATATCAAAATTTTAATTCATATTATATGGGTTATTATATTCATTCATGTTGTAAAATGTCATATAAATCACAATATGGTCCTGCTTATTTAGCATGTTCTGAAACCTATAATTGGATACCTATTAATCATTGTATACAATTATTAAATCAATTAAAGTTAAATAATCATTATACAAGATTTTCATCTCTATCTTCAATTGATATAAATTCAATTCCTGTTACTATGGATATAGATACATTAGATTCACATATTTATTTTTATATAAAGTATAATGATAATACATCATCATTGTCGTCGTCGTCGTCATCGTCATCGTCGAAGACAATCAGTAGTAAAGAAGATTTCATGAATCATACACCAGTATCTCTTTATAATTTACGTTCATATTTAAATAAACAAGTTATTCCTATATTTCGTGAATGGGCTAAATTATTAGGTAAACGTGTATTATCTGGACACTTTCAAATTATTATACATTCAAATTAATAATAATAATAATATGGTGATGATGATGATAATGGTTACCATGGTGATCACAATTAATGTGGAGAATAAATAGACAATAATACTTGGTAAGGATTATGTTTGATAATTATTTATTTATTATTATTATTATTGTTGCTACTTAATTAATATTTTTTTATCGCTGAACTGATGTCATTTCCCCACCCCACCCCACGCTACGCCACCCTACACCCCGAAAAAAATAACGATCATCATTATTCATGAAAAAAGAAACCAGGCATTTTTGGCAATATAATTATGTTATTGTGTTTCATTTTAAAACGATATCCATTTTTTCTTTGTAAACTAATTCATACATATACCGCGGTCTATATCAACAATAGTAGTAGTTAATGAATCACTTAAAGAAGTGTAAATGATATTGTAGCGTATATACTACTGATATCGATAGATATAAGTAGTAGGTATCATCAATAGACAGTGAAATACTTGATGGCAGATGGTTAAGAAGAGAACAAGAACAGAGAATGATTGATATGGAAATGAAGTTTGAGACGATTAATTGACATTTTACAAATAAAGTATTTATTGTATGGTTCTTAGATTCTGTAATTTTATATTCAAATACATTTGGTTGTTCCTATTTGTGTTCTCGTTCATTACAATAGAAGTATTTACAGTACGAGATTGTTTTGAATGTTATACGTGATTATTCAATGGTGAAACACGTCAAATAAATAATTAAGTTAACATATGTACTATCTCTTTTTTACGATATACGATTAAATAAATCCGTTGGTGGATACGGAAGATTCTTACGTTATTTATTTATTTATTTTAACACTTAGATATTGGTACAAGGAGGCATCAAATACATATGCGCCACATAAATCATTCGATTTGTGGGAGGGCTGTGATACTGCCCGGGTGCCCAAACCGAAGCAGGTGGTTTTCTTAGGAGGTCACACCCAGAGCCTTCGACCTGAAGGTCTGATCCACAAGGCAGTGGAGCATCGTAAAGAGATGCAGTCCCATGGAAGCCGGTGACCAACAATTAGTTCATACATCATTTGTTCCTTCAGGATACTGGAGCCCATGTGCACCATTGGTTTGGAATCCGGTTAAAGCACCGGACATTCTCTTTTCGTCCTCTCATTTTCGTAAACAACACCAGTGATGCGAGAAAGCAGTGAGTAGGACTTCCCTGGCAGAGGTTGTATACGCATGGCCGTGTGAGAGCATTTCGAGAGAGAGGGCGGGCCCACCCCACTCTCGGCCGCTCTAGGGCATTTGGGGCATTGCATATTTTGTACGCTGCCAACTAAAAACATGAATAAAACTTCATTTTCTGTGAACAAACATTTGTAAATTTTCCATGCTAATCAGTGGCGTGTGTGTGCCGTCAAAACGGCGTATACATAGTAATTATTGTACATCATGCATTAACACAATGCCATTAACCTATTAAGAATTTAATAGTGCACTTTTTCACTGCTTAGTGACTCACTAACTGCCTAATATGGCAGCTGGTTCAAACATACTGAGTGTGGGACAACGTATATTATTATTCACAAACATCTTATGGGTGCATAAGTGTTGTGAAGAAACCATTTCGTGTTTCTACAAAAATGCAATAATACACAAGTTCCAATAACGTTAGCATTATATCTTAAATGTCAAGTTGATAAAAGGTTCCTGGAGGAGTATCTGGACTGAGGTTACAAATCGGTCGGGATTTATGAGCGAGTAATTACTAAGTTCTGTACAAAATTTCTGTATATGTACTTCGTCAGAAGTACTACAAATGATGAACGATTTCTAGAAGATTTACTCCTAGATCACTTTGAAATCAAGATAAAATAATTACTCGATATCATGTGACTTGTTTAACAAACCAGTCGAAGTGTGTGCAATTATTTGTGACGACGATCAAACCTGAAAAGGTAACTAGTCGGAATAGGGCCACTAGGATGAGCGTAGTTGGGGCTTTGGGAATTAGTGTATAGGACTCATGAAGAAAATAGATCGCAAAATGTCTAGATACCTTAGGTTAATTACACTTCAGTTGAGGAAGTAGTCATATAATGGAATTTCCGCTAAAAATATTACTTGCTGACATGCTTTGAAAAAAGATTGTTGTAAATGGTATCCTACTCACATAGTAATGTATATATGGTCCTTGTTTTTGGGTTGAAACACCGAAAAGCCTTAGTATATTTACTCCAAAAGATTGGTCCATCTGGAAAGCTTTATTAAATGTTGTGATTATATATTTGGTGAACTGCTTCAGGTGTAGGTTGAACAATTACGTACACCTAGAAAGACCGCCACCTTATCAATGGATGGTTGGAAATTTAGTGTTTAGAAACAAGCTCCTGAGAACGAACGAATAACTGGGTTGGACACCAAATACATATTTATTAGGGAAAAGCGTTTAACAATCGTCTCCGAATATAAGTATTACACTACAAATCATTTCAACAATTTAACCGATAAACCAGCCAAATAAAAGTTCATGAATTCAAATAGTCAACGGATCCGGTGTTCTATTTTATATTCGCTCCAGTTTTGCAAAATATCTTATATTTCTCTTCTGTACTGAGGATTTGGGATTCGAACGAAAAGAATTTGTTGATCTTAGAGACTATTACAAATAACTACAAGACTAACGATTGAATTAGCACTTCGCTTAATATCAATGTGGTTGGCTCAGAATGGAAAATACACAGATACATAAACGTTTGTTAACAGGTATTCGTCATATGCTAACAAAGAATAAGAAAAAGAGAATTCAGCGAAGAAAGTTTTCTTTTCGACGAAATCATTTACTTAAACTGTACAATCGTATATATAGTTAGATATGGAAAATCTATGTTTATAGGAGGATAAATAACAAATGAGGTTAACGTACTAATCAAGGGGTAAGGAAGAAAATCGTTGATAATATTTGATCCTGTCAAATTCTCTAAAGAAACCGTTCAAAAAGACACAACTGAAAAAACGGAATTGTTGCTGATTAGAATACCAAGGAAGATGAATGATGAGTCTATTATTAGTTGTGACCTCTTTGAATATCTTAAACCTTCTGGTTCCGTTGTACCAAGATTATATGGACTCCAAAAAGTTCATAAGAATAATGTCCCTCTACGTCCTATACTTCATATGAACAAGTCTCTATGTCACTTGATTGCTAAATGGTTAGTGGACATTTTACAACATGTTAAAAATCATATCAATAAATATAACTCTATTGATCCCTTTGACTTTGTCGAATCAATCAAAAATGTCAACGTAATTGGTAAGAAAATGATCTCATTAGATGTCACTTCGCGTTTTACAAATGTTCCTCTCACAGAAACTATATGTTTTTTATGTGACTATATTGAAAACAACAACCATGATATATGTATCCCTAAACATTATCTAAAAGAATTACTTCTACGATGTACGCTCAACGTGTAGTTTAGATTTAATGATGACTTCTATAGACAAACAGATAGAGTTGCAATGAGTTCTTCATTGAGCCCTCTCTTGGCTGATTGCTTCATGGCCAATCTGGATAATTCTGTACTTCGTCCAATAATTGAGAGATTTCATCTACATTAGAGATATATGGATGATATTTTCATTATTTGTGAAGAAGGCATTGACCTAGATGAAATTTTGAAAAGTTTCAATAACTACCACCCCTCAATTCAATTCACCTTAGAAGCAGAGCCAAATAATGAATTTCATTTTCTCGATGTCCGGTTAAAAAGAAAGCCTGATGGTTTTTTACAGTGATCTATATATCGAAAACCTACTTGGAATGGGCAGTACACTAATTTCCATAGTTGGGTTTCATTGAGTAGAAAGAGGAACATAATTCACTGCTTATCCTCTAGGATCAAGCGAATCTGTTCTACTGACACAATAGATGAGGAACTAATTCAACTTCGACAAACTCTCATCAGAAACGGTTATCCACCTAGATTTGTCGATAGTAACTTAACACCTAGGATTCATCATGAGAAAGTATCGACAGTACAAAAGAAAACCCTGTTCATGAATATGGAATTCAAAGGACACACGGCTGCTGAAATCTTAAATAAACGGATTTCAAAATCATTGAATAAAACTTTCTACACAGCCAAGCTCCGAATTGTTTTCTCAAGCCGGCTTACCATTCCTGGATGTGTGAAAGATAAACTTTGCTTTGGGCCACATCAATGTGTATTTATAAATTACGTGCTCATGTGGGGCTCGTTATATAGGCCAAACAAAGCGATCACTTTCCAAACGCATTTCAGAACACTATCCAGCTTAGCTTTTAAAAGGAGAATGTAAGACAATCACTAGTTCTATACAGGAACATTTAATCAATTTTGGACACACCGATCCCAAGTATTCTTTTAAAGTGATCTATAGAGTCAAAGGGATTGGATCGAAGGGGTGTCGAATCACTATTTTATGCATTGCTGAGGCACTGGCAATTCACGAACTCAGATCCGAACTTTGTGTGTAGAAACGATTCTTCCAACCTCTCACCCTTCCTTAACCCTAATTTTGTTTGCACTTTTATTTGATTGTAATCGAAATTTTTTAAATATTACTATTTTGCATTTTAAACTCTAATTAGTGGTTATTATTACCGTGTACCAGTTTTCTTGAGTATTATTCAGTCTATTATTATGACCTTTGTGTTTGTCGCTTTTCTTCATATTCGTCAATTGGACTATTATCAGAATGGGTTTTGTGGAGATTTTAGAAATTTCACAGATTGAAATCATGAGTCAGCTGAAGCTAGACCACCATGGTTAAGTGCTCGCGCGCGAAGCCAGTAGGTCCTGGGTTCGAGCCCCGCGTGGTGCGGGATCGTGGATGCGCACTGCTGAGGAGTCCCATACTAGGACGAAACGGCCGTCCAGTGCTTCCAGGTTTTCAATGGTGGTCTAGCTTCAACTGACTCATGATTTCAATCTGTGGAATTTCTAAAATCTCCACAAAACCCATTCTGATAATAATAAACTGCTCACTAGTGACTGACTTCAGGAAAAACTCCCGAAGTTCTAGTGAGAAGCCGTCACCAGTGGAGTTCAACCAGGTCTGTTGTGAGATAGGAACTCACTGAAGACAATGGTGTACGGTGGCGCAACTTCGTGGATTGGTTGAAGTTAGACATTAACACCGTTGGATGCCGGCTCAGTGGTCTAATGGTTAAGTGCTCGCGCGCGAAGCCAGTAGGTCATGGGTTCGAGCCCCGCGTAGTGCGGGATCGTGGATGCGCACTGCTGAGGAGTCCCATACTAGGACGAAACGGCCGTCCAGTGCTTCCAAGTTTTCAATGGTGGTCTAGCTTCAACTGTCTCATGATTTCAATCTGTGAAATTGGACTATTATCTGACTCATAAACGATTTCCTTCTCCTTACCCCTTGATTAGTACGTAACCTCATTTGTTATTTATTGGTGATGCAATATTTCCTGTCCTACTATAGACATACATTTTCCGTATCTAACTCTATATACGAATGTACAGTTTAAGTAAATGATTTTGTCGATAATAAAGAATAAATGAATTAAGATTGCTAGTTACTATTTATGGACTATCATTTGATACATCTTTTTTTGTATAATTATTAACTAACTAGACTATATACATATTACTGTTATTATAAGCTTTCATTTAACCTATTGAATATTATTATAAGATTTACTATCCTTAAGTTATCCCTTATTTATTAGTTAAAGTCTCTTACATTCACAGTCACTTTTGATTTGATCTTGTATAATTGTTATTTTCTATTTTATGTTATGATGCGGTGGTCTGAGTTGCTTGTATATAAACCATGTATGTCTGAAATGTGATTCATACTGTGGAAGCTGAGATTGTGCTTTGGATTCAGTGGACAGGAGAAGGCAAGAAGAACCAATGAGGATTTAGAGTTGCCTATAGGCTGCTCGTACTGGTTAACGCGTCATTGGTTTGGCAGTGTCGAGGTCTTTAGTGGCCCGTAGGTCTGACTTCATCTAGATCGTATGAATGTTTGTTATCGTCCATTCTGGTATATAATTGTCAACTTAAATCGCGTTAGTCAATAACGGGATTAAATAAGTCGAATAACGAGAATGGACTTCTGAATACATATATTTTGTATATGAAGCGAATGGAATAGAAAAAGGAGAAACGACGCGGTGTGGAGATGGCAGGTAAGCCAACTCCCATTTAACTAAACGTTAATCAATATTTATAAATTACACAAAAGTAAGTTACAGACATGTGATGAGTAATGGGATAAAAAATGTACACACACCTACGCGCTCATATAAGAACAGTCAAGATTGATAAGCGAATAAATAACTAGATCAGAATGTGACTCAAGTAGAATGAATAAAATAGGCTGTCCGAAAGCTAGAATAAGATATATGGGCTTAACATAATGACCGACACTACAGGTCACATAACTCGGCGTTACAATGTGATATTCGACGTGGCTTAGGGCGTAATAGGATTCATAAATAAAGTTCGATCGGTTATACAGTCGATTATCGCCGTGTTCACTCTAGTCAAAGACCGACTATAATTAATGTCTTGGAGGTGTTATGAGCAAGCACTTTATTTTATCTGGAGTATCCACATACGAGTAAAATGTATCGCAAACAAGTAAAACCAATTTCCAAACCACAGCAAATGAAGAAATTTTTATTTAGGAAAATTAAGTTTTAATCACTAGTACAAAAATGTCTATTTGATACCATTCTTTATTACAATTGGCTTACACAACAATAACAAGAACAAATGACATTCGTACTATCGTTCGATATTCACACAGGTGCTGAAATTCGATTATCAATTGGAAAGTGACAGATACAACACTAGTTACACCCTGTAGCGGTAAATAAATCCCCAAAACTAGTTGATCTTTTATTTTCTCCAATGAGAATGGGTGTGAACTCTTACAGGAGTAGACTTATAGACGCAATACGTCCAGTTAAACCTGTTTACACTCGGCCGCAGTCAACTTATGTTTTCGTTCAACCTGTTTTACTAAATAGTACAGGTATTTTCGTACATCACTATTCATTGCTACGACCTCGAGACGGTTATGGAGGACCCTTAGCAGTCCTTCATCGCATACCTAAATATCGTATCATCGATAAAAACCGAACTTGTGGTGATGTCAGCATTGGACTTCTTCAAGTCGCGTATTTGAAGGCAAACTTCATTGGCATTTGACTACCGACCCAAAACAACGTGCTCTGATAGAAGGTTGAAGTTTCAAGAACACTTGACTGACTAGTGAGATACTAGATAAATGTTTGTCTTATCATAGGGAGTGAGTTTTTTTGGTAAATAAGCAACCAAAATAACTACTGTGAAACCTCAGGACTGATGTTGGTCTCATTAATTTTAATGAGCACACCTAGACTCAGGGCGCTCGGTCACGTGTCCGCACCGATCACGGGTAGGTATGCCGTGCTACGCATAGTATGAAACTGCTAGTTAACTTTGACCAAGAGGTTCTCGATGCATTGCAAAATTCACAAACATATCTTCGAACCCTCTTGTTTCTGATTTGACTGGGTTGGTATACTTTGGTTATAAAGATGTTACATGTAACGGCTTTGTCACACTTCGAATACTTCTCGCATTTTAAAATTTACATCCTCTTAACTTCGTAGATATTTTGTCGACATGTCATCTTTAGAATCACAGTAAATCAACAGCGTTTTAACTACTATATTCCAAACATTTGTTAATGCATACAAGCGGCTAAACTGCAGTGGTATTTAGGTTATCCTGTACACTTACAGTACCTTGAGCATACAACCTGTCGAGACAATAGAAAACGAATCAGAGCCATGTGAACTGGCGAACCACTGGCTGAAATGTAAACGACGAGATATTGATATATTTGTAGTATACCGCACTTTAGAATACTTACTCCTAAGCAAACCTAAATCCTGGGGAAACAGGGGTAAGGGCCTTATTGTAGGTGACTCGAAGAGGAAGCTCTGAAGTAAAATCATGAACAACAGCATTTTAGTGTAAATTATTAGAAAACATAATTCCCTTAGCTTTGTTACAGTACGTTAGTAACCTCACCAGACATGACCCATAAAAATTCTCGTCTCTCTTTCATGTAGTCCTCACACATAGTCAGTCAAATAACCTTTTCACCTACTGCAGAATCGATTATGCGATTATCTTATTGAAGCTCATATCTGAGTTGGTCCGTCAGTTGCGCTGGCTCGTCCTAAGATATGGAAGGCAAACATGTAAACGATCATATCTGTAGCCTCGACTGAAAGCTGGATAATTGACTCAGGGACATCGGTAGAACAGGTATGAACCTATATTCGGCAGTTTCTCAATCAAGTAACCCAACTACTTATACCTTGGACATTTCCGAAGAAGACGATGCACGGCCGTCCCTGGATAAGCCGGGATATTCGACGTTTACTAGGACGAAATAAGGAATGTTGGAACAAAGACATCAAACTTAGCACAGCTTGTACGGTGGAATGCTAAAAGTTGGGCCGAGCCAAGCGTATAAATACAAGCAGGGCAGCTCAGCGATGATTGTTATTATTCATAAACAGCTTATAGCTATATAAGTGGCGTGAAGAAACCATTCAGAAATGCAATAATACATAAGTTCCAATAATGTTAGCATAATATTTGCCCTACCTAAAAAACCGTCTCCGTGTAGTTGAGAAGAAAATCAAATTGAATTTTTTTGGAACCATTTGGGAGGGTGTTATTTCTACTCGCTGGGTAGATTCTGTTTTCATCTTTTTATTACGTTTCAAGACTACTGTTTACACTTTAACTGGATTTATTTCGGTTAAAGCATCCGGCTAGAGTATCGTTTTTGTTTCTAAAGCAGTTTATCGTCGGTACTTTTGAGTACATTATTCTCTATTTTATTTGTTAGTACTTCTAGTTCTAACAATTTACAGTTTTCCACTTTCTCGGTCATAGATTGTTCTGTATCTGGGCACTTTTGTATCTACTTTCTTTTCAAAAATCTCTGTTCGATGACTGGGCAGTGCAAGTAAAGCAATTGCCGATATCCCGTTTAAAGCTGCATTCAGTGCGATGGGTGCAAAGACTAGTACCACGAAGTTTACATGAATTTGACGCCTGCGGCTTTCAAGCGGTTTGGTACAAACGGTTGCGAATGGCTTTGCCAGCAGTGCTGTTGGGACGCAAACAACTTGTTAACCGAGGCCATTTCAATTGTAAACGCTGCAAAAATGTGTTTTAGCAAGAGAAGTCGCGATATATCGAGCAGCACTCGCTCTGTCGACACGCAAATTGGTGTGAAGCCACCTCAACTGAGCTCGCAAACAGCTGACTCGCATCGATCAAAGGAGGAAAGACCGTCTTCAGTGAGGTCTGTCTAAATTAAAAACGCGAGAAAAGAAGTTTCCTCTGTCCTACGACCTCAAAATGAGATCCAGCAGGAGGTCCCTAAGAATCGCAGTTGCAGGGCTCGAACAGTTTCTAGCAGGAAACACAGGCTGACTCCCCAAGTCGTTGACGACCATTCGGAATCCCACATTATGTTTGACGCCACTGTAGTTGCTACTCCAACCAAGGTTGACATATGGGTACAGGTTGGAAGCATGAGACGACATGACGATGTAAAAAGGAATCCTACCCCCATGAAAGTAGTCGAAAAATCGAAGGCTGATCACAGTGACAGGTCAGTTTTTTCATGGGATCAGGGTGAGTGAAAGCTCTGAACTGAAAACTCGTTTTGAGCATGACATTGTTCTGATAAAACAGGTACTTAATCAATTTGTGCCTCAAAATATCTCCGGAGTCACCTAGCTAATTGTGTACAGAATAGGTAGTCAAGAGAATTTGAAACCAAATCAATCCAGACTGCTTAAAGTAGTATTCAAATCTTCGAATGAACGCGCCTTTATTTTATAGAATGGACATAAACTAAAGGTTTCAGGTGTTTTTGTTCGTAAGGACTTGCCGCTGGCAGACCGTGTAAAAAGACGGGAAGCCGAAAAAGAACTACAGCCTGGGTCAGACTTTGGCGAAAAGGACCTTAAAACTGGTAATTCTCGGGTTGTAAGGCTTTGACAGAGAATGATGCTGAAGCCACTCTGGGTGAAGCACGAAGCCATCCAAATAGGCTTCGGATCTGTTACACTAATGCCCGAAGTTTGCTCAATAAGCGATCGGAACTAGGTGTACAGATTGACTCTACAAAGCCAGACATGACCGCAGTTACAGAAACCTGGCTGACACAGGGGCAAGGTATAAACGGTAATCCCTGTCAAATCTGTCCGCCGTTTCGTTTCAACGACCTTGAACGCGCTGACTGGAAGCGGGCATTCCGTATTTCAATTGCCGTGTGTGTGTTGGGTCCTATGAGTATTAAATGTTTCCATATATGTCATCTTTTGATGCATAATAAACACTAAATAACTGCTAAGAGCATTAACTGAGTATTTTCTGTTTTGTAGTGCACACTTTAGCTCTGTTGTTCCTTCGAAACTTGATCTGTGGTCCTAAGTGCTGTAGGGAAAGTCAACAGCTATATATAATTTGTTGATAAGGTCCAGAAAACAACGTAAGAAAGATAAAATAACGTAAAAGGTTATAGATGCGCATAGTTTTTGTGAGTTAAGACGAAATGTCAACTGAAGGGTAAGTCCTAAATATTTGTTGTTCTTCCTTCAGTTAATTTTTTTCAAGGAATAACCTTTTTTTAACAGCTATTGTATGTTGTCTCTAGTGCTTCATGCTCAAGTGAAATTTCAGTGAACGTAAGCGACGCGTTCCAACGTATTATGCTGAATAAGAGATTCGGAAGCTGGATTGAATTAGATAATGCGCTAAAGGATTTCCATAAAGTATGATGGGATAAATCTATGTTTTCTCAGATGACCCATACACACTATGTTCACGCAGAAAGTAGATTGTTGAAGGATGTGAGATATAAATACTTGTTCGTAGTGTTTCGTTGCACGTTTGGTCGTAAACGTAAATCAGAAGGTCTGAATGTGATTAAAAAACCGTGAGGACTCTAACTAATGTGTTACCTTTAAGGTCTAAATTTTTAAATTGCCAATCGATGTTTCGCGTAAGATTGGAGGGTCAACAATACGTTATAAAATCTTACAACATGACTCACAACCATCCGTGTACTAGTTCGTGGATGGTTTGTGATCCGTTGAGTAGACGATTGTCATCAGAAGAAAAAGAAAACTTGAAACCAGTTATATTGCACTGTCAGTCGACGGACGAAGTTATCGAAAGTATTAAGGAAAGAACAGGTAAGCAGGTGACCGCTGCTGATGTCAAAAATATGAAAGCTGAACTCTCCACTGGTAAGTGTATATAAATATATTTCAGGTTGGACTCGGAAGCAGGTATTGCAGATGATGCGACAAAACGGTCAAGTTAGAGAGCATGCAGAAAATGGATCTATTACGGCGGTATGCTTCAGCAGTTATGATCAGATACAGCTGTACAATCAATATCCCGAAGTCGTGTGTATTGACTCTACTTATAAAACTAATAATAAAAAGTGAATATGATTTTCGTTTTGTTCTACTATGTAGGTATTCATTATTCCAGTTAGTGGTAACAGACAATTGGGGTCGAGGTCGAACTGTTATGCTTGCATGGACAAAAAAAGAAAAGCGTGCTGATGTTACGTGGATTTTGGATAAATTCAAGGAGATAATGGGTAACACGACCAAAACAGAAACATTTGTGATGGATTGCGCACGATCTGAAAGCGCGGCTGTACGTATAACACACGGGCATGCAAACATTATTTTGTGCGCCTTTCATGTGATTCGCGCTTTCCGGAAAAAGGTACACCAATGGTTGGTTACATAAAATTTCTTTTAGACAAATGATAAAATACTAAAAACCTACTTGACTCGACTGGTAACCGCAGAAACGGTCGGAAGGTAATTTTTTAATGTATTTATTCACTAGATTTAATCAATATTACAGAATAATAAACCGCAGAGACAGAGTGATAGGCCAGTACCTATCACGTTTCTGGATGCCACGTAAAACAATGTGGGCGCGTGCCTTTTACGGCAGTGTATTAACTTTGGGTAACAACACGAATAATCGTGTTGAGTCATTAAATAGGCAGATTAAAAGATATGTACGCAAAAGCGACAGCTTGCACAAATGCATGTACAAGGCTTTTAAGTGGAGTTCAATGACATTCTCTAGAAAAAGCATGGAAGACCAAATAATCAGTGGACGAACATACAATTATGATGCTCCACAGCGTCTTATACCCTTGCTGAACATGTTGACCCCATTCGCAAGATCCAAAGTGTTATACGAACTAAAAAAAATGCGTTTCGTTAACTTAGAATATGAAAGCGGCGAGTGGTTGTTTATGCTTGACCGCGGACAACATTACGAAGTAGATGTAAGTATTTGTGAATGCATTTGTAGCACGTTTAATATGTGTCGATATCCGTGCCGCCATCTCCTGCTGGCATATATTAAAAGACGAAGTCTAACAGGTAAGCTATTTAAATTATAAAATATAAACTGCATAGCTCATCAACTTCTTAGGTGTTGCTGTAGATGGAAATTAGACAATACGCACAATTTACAAAACAACACAGTAATTTCATTACGGAGACGAAGTAAAGAATATATATATATATATATGTGCAAACAACGAATTGTTGAGAAATATGGTGAACGCTTCGCGAATCAGGTGGAGAGAAGGGTCTACAATTTTTACTTAAGAATTATAAACAGCTAGACAGCAGGTTTACGATTAACAGTTCTTTGTGGCTTTATTTTATACCACTATTTATACAACTTGTAAACTTATCTTTCCACTTTAGTAGTCATGAAAAATCAATAAACTTTGTCTCATTTTTTATTTTCGTCTTCTTCATACTTTCATGGGGAGGTTTACCAATCGCTTTAACGAATAATTGTGTGTGAAAATTAAGAATTTGTACTACTGTATTAGTTACGAACTGTCGTTAGAACTTAGCGTTATATCGTTGTTCATTGTCAGGAATCAATGAGTCAAATAAAACAATAATGCGACTTCCACGTAAAACCTTACAGGTTAAACAACCGCCTTACATATTTTCCGTTGTCAGATTACGTCCATTATCAAGTTAGTATTAGTATGGAACTAGATAATTTCATGCAGCTAGTTCCTTGATAAGATGGATTACGTAATCCTTAGACCACCCTTCCACTCACACTTCTTTGCTAAATTATGTTAACTCTTCAGATTGTCTTCACTTATCTTATTAGTTCTTAATTCAATGATTTATTCATTACATCTAGAATTTCATGCAATTGGTTCCCTTTATGAATTTAAATAGAGCAAGAACAAACATTGATGCAGAATAGTATGAATTCATATTATTTCGAGGTTTCTCGTCAGCTGCTTACAAACCAAAAATTGTGATAGAATTTTTACATGGAGATAGTGTGAAACAATTGACAGAAATGAGTGTAAATAACGTGATATATATATAGTTATTGAATTCATACTATTCATGACTACTAAAGTGGAAAGATAAGTTTACAAGTTGTATAAATAGTGGTATAAAATAAAGCCACAAAGAACTGTTAATCGTAAACCTGCTGTCTAGCTGTTTATAATTCTTAAGTAAAAATTGTAGACCCTTCTCTCCACCTGATTCGCGAAGCGTTCACCATATTTCTCAACAATTCGTTGTTTGCACATATATATATATATATATTCTTTACTTCGTCTCCGTAATGAAATTACTGTGTTGTTTTGTAAATTGTGCGTATTGTCTAATTTCCATCTACAGCAACACCTAAGAAGTTGATGAGCTATGCAGTTTATATTTTATAATTTAAATAGCTTACCTGTTAGACTTCGTCTTTTAATATATGCCAGCAGGAGATGGCGGCACGGATATCGACACATATTAAACGTGCTACAAATGCATTCACAAATACTTACATCTACTTCGTAATGTTGTCCGCGGTCAAGCATAAACAACCACTCGCCGCTTTCATATTCTAAGTTAACGAAACGCATTTTTTTTAGTTCGTATAACACTTTGGATCTTGTGAATGGGGTCAACATGTTCAGCAAGGGTATAAGACGCTGTGGAGCATCATAATTGTATGTTCGTCCACTGATTATTTGGTCTTCCATGCTTTTTCTAGAGAATGTCATTGAACTCCACTTAAAAGCCTTGTACATGCATTTGTGCAAGCTGTCGCTTTTGCGTACATATCTTTTAATCTGCCTATTTAATGACTCAACACGATTATTCGTGTTGTTACCCAAAGTTAATACACTGCCGTAAAAGGCACGCGCCCACATTGTTTTACGTGGCATCCAGAAACGTGATAGGTACTGGCCTATCACTCTGTCTCTGCGGTTTATTATTCTGTAATATTGATTAAATCTAGTGAATAAATACATTAAAAAATTACCTTCCGACCGTTTCTGCGGTTACCAGTCGAGTCAAGTAGGTTTTTAGTATTTTATCATTTGTCTAAAAGAAATTTTATGTAACCAACCATTGGTGTACCTTTTTCCGGAAAGCGCGAATCACATGTCCATGCAAACATAACAGTTCGACCTCGACCCCAATTGTCTGTTACCACTAACTGGAATAATGAATACCTACATAGTAGAACAAAACGAAAATCATATTCACTTTTTATTATTAGTTTTATAAGTAGAGTCAATACACACGACTTCGGGATATTGATTGTACAGCTGTATCTGATCATAACTGCTGAAGCATACCGCCGTAATAGATCCATTTTCTGCATGCTCTCTAACTTGACCGTTTTGTCGCATCATCTGCAATACCTGCTTCCGAGTCCAACCTGAAATATATTTATATACACTTACCAGTGGAGAGTTCAGCTTTCATATTTTTGACATCAGCAGCGGTCACCTGCTTACCTGTTCTTTCCTTAATACTTTCGATAACTTCGTCCGTCGACTGACAGTGCAATATAACTGGTTTCAAGTTTTCTTTTTCTTCTGATGACAATCGTCTACTCAACGGATCACAAACCATCCACGAACTAGTACACGGATGGTTGTGAGTCATGTTGTAAGATTTTATAACGTATTGTTGACCCTCCAATCTTACGCGAAACATCGATTGGCAATTTAAAAATTTAGACCTTAAAGGTAACACATTAGTTAGAGTCCTCACGGTTTTTTAATCACATTCAGACCTTCTGATTTACGTTTACGACCAAACGTGCAACGAAACACTACGAACAAGTATTTATATCTCACATCCTTCAACAATCTACTTTCTGCGTGAACATAGTGTGTATGGGTCATCTGAGAAAACATAGATTTATCCCATCATACTTTATGGAAATCCTTTAGCGCATTATCTAATTCAATCCAGCTTCCGAATCTCTTATTCAGCATAATACGTTGGAACGCGTCGCTTACGTTCACTGAAATTTCACTTGAGCATGAAGCACTAGAGACAACATACAATAGCTGTTAAAAAAAGGTTATTCCTTGAAAAAAATTAACTGAAGGAAGAACAACAAATATTTAGGACTTACCCTTCAGTTGACATTTCGTCTTAACTCACAAAAACTATGCGCATCTATAACCTTTTACGTTATTTTATCTTTCTTACGTTGTTTTCTGGACCTTATCAACAAATTATATATAGCTGTTGACTTTCCCTACAGCACTTAGGACCACAGATCAAGTTTCGAAGGAACAACAGAGCTAAAGTGTGCACTACAAAACAGAAAATACTCAGTTAATGCTCTTAGCAGTTATTTAGTGTTTATTATGCATCAAAAGATGACTTATATATGGAAACATTTAATACTCATAGGACCCAACACACACACGGCAATTGAAATACGGAATGCCCGCTTCCAGTCAGCGCGTTCAAGGTCGTTGAAACGAAACGGCGGACAGATTTGACAGGGATTACCGTTTATACCTTGCCTTTATATCTTGCCCTAAAGGAGGGGGAGTAGCTCTATTCATTAGTAATGCTATCCCATTTGTCATGATCGACAGTGTATCCCATGAGAGTGGGACGTGTGGGTTAGTTAGTTGCCGCCTGAAATACAAGCGACAAGAGTAGCTGATTGGTTTGGTCTATCGCAGTCCAAGCTGTGAGGTAAATGAAGTCTTGTTAAAGTCTCAATACTTGGTAACAAAGTGTTCGATGTCTAATACTAGGAGACTTTAATGCACCCATGGTAGACTGGAAAAGTCTGCGGTTATCACATGTGCCCTAGTGCAACACGTGAAAGATGCGATTAGGTACGACCCGAACTCCGGATCATCTTTACTGGATCTTACATTGATCCATTATGAAGATGACTTCCAGAACCTCGATTACATGCCACCCCTAGGTAAAAGTGATCATTCAGTGCTGAACTTTGACTTTTATAGAATTGTCAAAATTGAACACGCGTCTGCTCAATCCAAACCTAACTTTTGGAAAGCAAACATACAAGTTAATAAACCCCACATCACTTAAACTACAGCAAGGGCGCCAAGAAACCCTCCATTATGGCTCAGTCTGGAGGTCTGCGTCCTGCTCTGTAAGATAAGAAAAATGTGGGATAGATTTGGGTTAATGGGGACTGGTGGGACAAAATCTCGGTATCGAAAGGCTCGGAATACCAGTGCTTCGACCCTCTGTAAGTCTAGAAGGTTTTACGAAGAGAAAATTGTCACGGAATCCAAAGAATGTCGTAAACGCTTGTATACGTATGCAAACCAAAGGACAAAATGAAGAAATATTCTTGCATTATGGGATGCCAGTACTGCCGCATCATTAGTGGGGGACGACTTTGGTAAGGTTCAAGTGTTCTCGAACTACTTTAGCAATGTATAAACCATAGAAGCACCCTTCCCGTCAGCGTATGCTAATCCCCCACACACACTGGATAGCGTGACCATTAAAGAACTCGATATCTTTGGTTTGCTAAATAAGCTTGACATAGGTAAATCCACGGGGCCCAATGAATTGCATCCTAGGCTACTGAGGGAATTATCTAACTTCGTTGCGAAACCTTTAAGTATATGCTTTAATCTATCCGTAACGCAGGGTCGTTTACCAGAAGATTGGAAGAACGCCATCGTAAGTCCTGTCTTCAAAACAGGTACGAAACATAGATTTGAGTATTACCGACCCGTCAGCTTAACTAGTGTGGTTGTTAAAATCTTAGAAAAGATTATTTGGTAGGAGCTCTTTAAGCTTCTTGATGAAAACCGTGTCCTTTTGGAGAAGTAGCATGGTTTTAGAACAGGTTATTCATGTCTCACTAACTTATTAGTGGCTCGGAAAGCTGGTGCGCTCTCAAGGACCCAAGGTTACCTGTATATGTAGCCTACTTTGACTTCAGCAAAGCTTGTGACAAAGTTCGGCACAACCGGCTTTTATATAAGCTAAGAAGTGTCAGAATTGGAGTCAATCTATTGGTGTGGATAAAAAACTTCCTAGTTGGGCGCCAACAAGGAATACGGTTGAACTCAAAGTTGTCTATCTGGCAAACTGTGCCTAATGGAGTGCTCCAGGGTATTCCTCTTGTATGTAATTGACCTTCTTCGTTTACTGTCATCACCGGTCTTGCTATATGCCGATGATGTCAAGATATGGAGAGTGATACGAAGTAAGGGTGATAGCTTAGAACTCCGAAATTCGCACCTGATATGCCCTCATTTTTCTTGCTTACCAAAACAGAGAGTTTGTGAGGACACTTCAATAAAGTTCACAAGCCCAGAAAAAATTACTTGTCAGCTGACTATCGACTTTCCCATCGAATTATCAACTAGTGGAATTCATTACCTCAGCTTGTGGTTGAGGCTCCACCCGTAGACTCTTTCAAAGGAAATTTGAATCAACTGAGAGACTATCATCGCCAAGATTAACACAGGCCATCAAGCCTCCTGTCCTTTCCAAAATGAAACTGAAACTCATGTAGATGAGTAGTTTAATAAGTCTTTGTCAAAAGAAGAGGACTACATGATTGCGTGTGTATTACCAAATAAGCGATGCGAAGAAGAAGAGATAAAAAAAATAAAAGCGAACCAAAAAACATAATTACTGCAAGAAGATTCGACAGTAGGATAAGCGTTTGCGCAGTAATAGTTTGGAATGATGCTATGAAAATCTCTATTAATCTCAAAGGATAATCAAATATCAAATAAAATGGTTCATTTATACGTGTTGAAGATAAATTGAATCTTAAAAGTGAATTTATTAAAGTGTAACACAAGTAACATGTTTTTAGTTATAAACTTTGGATGTTTAGGGGTAATATATATTTGGGAGGAAAAAAGAGGATAAGAAGAAAAATAAGGGATGAAAAGAATATCTAATGTGTCGGATGACCAAACATGATGACAGTAACAATAATGATCATAAGTATGAATATAAGCTGTCTTCAGATATTAAAATGAATATACTTTAAGTAATCAAGTGAATAGAAAGAAAGCAAAATAAACAGGATAAGTTTCAAATGTTCTACCTTGCTTTACAGTTAGTAAGATAGATGAAGGACATTATTTGTATATATTCGTTGATAATCACATTGGCATTTATAATGTGGCACAAACCACTTTCGGAAAGTCATCAAGGCAACTTGTGAATCGGGTTATAGTTCCACTGCAATGGAGATTCATTTGTAATCTGTTCCACATGGCTGAGTAGTGAATAACGAAATATTCTGGCGTAAGTTTGTGTAGGTTCTCGGAATCGACAAAATATCCTCTTTGTTGCTGTGCGATGATATGATGGAGTACGAACAGGGTAGATGTCGAAAAGCATGGAATGTCATTTGCAATCCGGTAAATGAAGACAAAGTTCGATTTAATGCGCCTGGTTCAAAGAGGTCCTAACTCGATTTGTAGACACCTTTGGTAGTAATCCCTATTGTTGAAATACCCCATAACAGCTTTAGCGAATTTTTTTTGAATACTTTCAATTTTCATCAGGTGATTGTGTCTGCAATTACTGTAAACTAGAATACCATATTTAGGGATAGATAGGATACATTAATTGTACAATAATAATAATCTCAACTCCATGTTATCGGAATTTACCATTATGATTCCAATGAGCTTTCTTGCTTTGGATACTTGAAATGTGATGTTCTTGGGAACGTTCAAAGTGTCGCTACACCTCAAACACAAGTCTTGAACAGTGTCGAGAGGTTTCGGTGTGTGTGTGTGTGTGTGTGCGCAGAGCCAGATATAGGTTAGTGCTATATGCAAAGTAGATAAATCAACCTTTATCAACATTCGGCGCCAGATTTCACAACCCAGTCTATTGGCATAACCTGTTAATAACTCTTTGGATTGCCAGTGAAATAGTTTTTTTATAAGAGATGAGAATGAATGAACCTCTCTTGGATGATCGGCAAAATCAAAGGTTTTTCGTGCTGAAAGAGTGAGTAAACGTCATTGATGAAAATGGGAAAGAGTAATGGTTCAATCACACTTTCTTGTATAACCCGATTGGCTACACTCACAGGTTTAGAGTATCAAGATTCAAAGTAAACGAATTAACTACATTCTGTTAAACAAGATTTGAACCGTGATAAAAGGGGATTCCTTATGTTAAATGAAGAGGCTTTTGGAAGAAGAAAACTATGTTAGACAATATCGTAAGCCTTACGAAAATCGAAGTACATAATTATCACTGTCTGACCAACATCTCTTCTCTAGGTAATTTGGCCAGTAAATTTTAAGTGCGATGTGGAACATGAGCGTTCAGCCATGAACCCATCATGAGAAGACCTAATCAGTCTAGCCGAAGGTAAAAATGATGATAGCTGTTCATGGATAATTTTTCGATATGAGGGCAGTTAGCGCAATCTGCAATCACACAGCTAGAAAGACTGTTCTCTTAAATAAATTACAGGACAAGAAAAGATCATTGAAATCCCAACCTAATTACTGAAGAGAATGTGTCTCAAAAGAAAAAAGAAGATCAAGACAAAGCAAACTCCATAACAGCAGGATTGAACGAACTACACCTTAACATTTTAAGACAAATTGCGTAATATTTTGCTGCTCAATTGACCACGATATTGAATGTGTCACTAAGGACTGTAAGGATTCAGTTGTCACTCCAATACGTAAAGCAGTATCACTACAACGCTCAACAAACTATGGACCTCATAGCCTCTTCAGTGTCATAGTTAAAATACTGGAAACGGTAGTCGAGAGTACCATGATGACAGTTGTGGAAACTAACAACAGGGTTTCAGAAAAGGTTTATCTCGCACAACAGACCTTCTTATAGCAAGGGAGAGATGGAAAGATGCAATAGACAATGGAACATCAATGTATCTTGTCTACATAGACTTCAGCAAAGCATTTGATAGGTTGCCAAAGAGTAGACTGCTCTTGAAGCTGAATAATCTAGACATCAAAAACCTCTCATCAAGTGTATGAATAGTTTCTGGGCAGGTCGTAGACAAGGAGTAAGAATAAATTCCAGGTGCTCCACGTGGAAACAGGTACCTAATGGAGTACCGCAAGTCTCTTTCCTAGATCGTTTACTTTTTATATTGTAATTGAATAAACTCTCAACTATAGTTGAGTCTCCAATGCTGGTATACTCTGACGATATAAAAATCTTGTGAGAAATAATAGGAGATGGAGGTGCTTTCGCACTTCGGGCAGACTAAAATATTGTGATTAGTTGGTCTAAGGATTGGATGATGCCTATCAACACAGTCAAGTATGTCTACATTCGCTTTGTGGATACAAAGGCATATAGGTACAGCATAGGAGAAGTGCCCGTACCCATGAACCAAGTGGTTTGATTTGAATAATAGAATACTAAGAAATGACTTCGGACATGATGTATCCTCTCTTTCTCCCTACCAGGGGACATAAAGAGCGAGCACAAGAGCCAAGAACAAACAAATACCCGTGACATGCAAGTTTTCACACTGTCATCAGCTTTCAGAACATCTTACGCAAAGAAGTGTTATCTGTCACTTCAAAGGACTCATTCAGCAGAAGACTAGGCACGCACAGAACCATACCAGAAAAAGACCAACATAGGCCGTATGCATTTTATTCTTACTTCACAAATCTGAAATTTTTCATAAGAAACCCGAGTAGAAGATTGCAAACAGCCCCGCTCAATTTTATCAAAACATAATTCCACATTTGTAATCATGACATATATGAACAAATATAAAAACACACAAGTTATACCATACACACATACTCAAGATAACATACATATATATATAACAGATTGACTGGACGAATAAGGATTCTGCTATGCTGAGGGAGTAAGTTCCAGTCTCGGTAACACCGCTTAGCCTGATGTTCTCACACTCATTTAGTCGAAGCAAATCACCAGAATATTGGGAGCTGGTTCACATCACACCAATATCCAAAGGAGATCGACATAGTGAACTTTCAAGCAGATGTCGTTAGATTTATTACTTTTCGTTGATATAAAATCCTGGAGAGAATTTCGCGACCAAGAGGATAAACTAGCACTCCAGGAAGATATGTCTGGACTTCAAAGTTGGGCAGATGACGACGAAGTTACTCTTAACACTTCAAAGTGCAAAGTAAAGATCTGAGATTTGTTGCAGACTACAACTACAACTTGGGCAACTCTACTCTAGAGGTACTGCAAGTTCACAAAGATCTAGGAGTGTTGGTATCTTATGATCTGAAGTCTTACAATGACTGCCACAAAAATGCCTTTCGAGCAAATCTTGCATTGGTTAAGCTGAAGCGCATTTTTGGCCAGTCCGACGGGAAAAAATTTCACCCTCATCTTCAACAATTTTACTCGATGTCGTTAAGAATACGGTAGCATAATATTTTGCCTCTCGTTCCCAAAAGATAATGAAACTGTGAAACGTATCCAAAAGCAAGACACAAAATCATTCCGGGGACTCAAATTCAAGCCTTATGAAGGGTGTCCTCAATCACTGGACCCATACCCATTAAAATACAGTCATCTTAGAAGTGACCTAATGAATAATAGCATTCCCAACACTTTATGGCATCCTCTTAAATAACTACCTAATCTCAGTCCCAACATAAACCTTAGGAGTAACACCGAGAAATTGGTGACAATACCGAAGAACGGATTGTAGACACAGTCTATTCCTTGAGAGTAGTCAAAGGTTGTAACTCGCCACCGGTTGAGTTGGTCCAAGCGTCTACCCAGGAGTTATTTAAGAGAGAAGTTGGTGGTTTCTAAGGTCTTAGGACAGTATCTCACTTCAAAATACAAATTTTCCTTTTTCATCTTTTATCATCAGTATACCTAGGTTCTTACCTGGACGCATCCGTGATCCACTGCTACTACATACGGAAGCTCGACAGTATTAATTTTCTTCTTTTCCGTCCAGAACCATCTAAACCATTTGAACTGATCAGTTCGAAGTTTGGAATAAATTGTATAGTTATGTAACAATTCATATCGTTGAAGAATTACGAACAAGTGGTGAGACCGACATTAGGTGACTATATAGCTATTTCTGATGAAATAATCATAATCAATTAAAAACAATTATGTTTACTTAAACGATAGAAATAATTATTCGATATTGGACATTAATCGTGGTGTGGGAATTATTTCTTCTAGGTCGCTTACTGTTTAACACGGCGGCTAGATTTTCTCTCTGTGTTAGGTTGTCCGGTTTGTTTCATCAATACTATCATTTCGTCGCCAAAAATAACTAGCAGCATGTACGTGAAACACTATGGGCAAAAAAACCAATAAGCAGAAACTTAGTTTTCCAAAGGTTCAGGGATGGGTACCGTACAAAGCGTTTTCTGCAAAAAGTTAGTTAATAAAGTTTCATGTTTCAAGTATTTTCTTAAGAAAACGAAGAGGTTTCGGAGCCGAAATATGCTGAAGTTCCAAAGGATTGGAAGGAACCGAAGTTTACTCCTGAGGATAATCCTCATGGGAGATTGTTTGCTTCATCATCATACACAACGCTCTTCCCAAAATATCGTGAGAAGTACTTGAGCGAAATTTGGCCCGCCTTAAGAAGAATAATGATGGAACATGTAAGACCGATACGCATAGAACTTTTTATTATGCATATTATACATATTCTGTGAATATCACAAAAACGTACTTCATGCTTCCTGTTTGTCAGTTGATATTGTAGTGTTGATTGACAAGTTAAGCCCATATATCTTATTCTAGCTTTCGGACAAGTCAATCCATTCATTCTAGTCGAATCACATTTTGACCTTGTTAATTATTCGCTTATTAATCTTGACTGTTTTTATATGATTGCATGTGTGTGTACACTTCTTATCCCATTCATCACATGTCCGTAACTTATTTTTGTGTGACACAAAAAGAAAAAAATAGTACGATTAATGTCTGATGTTAAGGATGTCCAGGTTATTGTCGTTTACTAACTTGTTGGATAAGGTTAAGTGGGTGCTGAGTGAACATTTGCATTAAGTGGTTATTTGTTTTTCCGATACCTGTATGCTGTATTTTACAGTAGGAATATAGTCATGTTTAGTTAATTGCAATTATGAATACTATTTTGAATTTGAAAAATAAATTGTCGATCCATAACGCATGTATATAGCCTAAGCAATTGCGACGAAATATAATGAATTGCATAACAGAATTGTTTATTTGAGTGCTATTCTTTCGAAATCCTTCAAACCAGTTTGTTATTTTTCACATTTTACATGCTAGTTGTTGTATGAATTGAAGTTTTTTTTCCGAATTTACATGTAATGGAGACGTATTTCTAATTCTATGAACAGCATATTCGAGTGGAGATAGATGTGGCTGAAAGTACTATGGAAGTTCGAACAACTCCAAGGACTTTTGATCCTTTTATCATACTAAAAGCCAGGGATGTTATACGCCTATTAGCCCGCTCTGTCCCTATGGAGCAAGCTATTCGTGTTCTGGATGACGAGACATTCGCAGATATTATTGAAATTAACTTGACTAATCGTGAACGATTTGTTAAACGACGTAATCGGCTTATTGGTCATGATGGTGAAACGTTGAAAGCCCTGGAGCTGTCTACTAACTGTTATATAGTTGTGCAAGGAAAAACTGTTTCTGTGGTTGGTCGATATAACGATTTAAAGGAGGTGTGTTTACTTAATTTATGTATCTGCAATATTGTAATTATTTGAATCCTAATTAGTTTTAACGTCACTATCATAATCTCAAAAGACCTTTATAAAAGTAATGTAAACGACAACAAACAAGAGTTAATCGTTATCTAAACTTAAGGAACCTGTTAACTGGTTGATAAAAACTTCTGTATATCGAGCAGCTAGTCATAATCATTGAGTTACAAATTTTAGTGTCAGTTTTCATTAGTGTGTATTTGATCAAGAATCCTATCATAAACTTTAGGTTTTGAAAAATAACTAACTCGAGTATTGTTCTATCTGGCTTGTGATGATGGTATGGTGGTTATTTTTAGATTGTTCCGTTTTGTTTGTGAACTACAGAAGTCCCAAGCACACACTAGTCACTTATCTCAGAAGAATAAAGGCAAATGCACTAGTCTATGGTAACTATAGTCGATCTTATGATTGGATTCATATTGCCACTTGGTAGCGCTTATACGAGTGGCTCATGAATCTTTTGTCTTTATTTATCTCCAGATTCTAAAACTAGCGCATAGGAATGACAATCAAGAAACGTAGTAGTACTATCTAACTCGAGAAAAATTAGTTTTCCACTTCGGTTCTCTTGATTGCATAACTGCTTTAAAATTTTTATCTGGATTTGTATTATTATATTATTGTTTTGCGTTAGATTTCCGAGTATAAACTTTTAAAGGGGTGTAAAGATATTTGTACAAATCAAGAAAATTACAAGAAGTGTTAAAATACTGACTGCAGTATGAATTAAACGCTTTCAAAGCGTGAAGTAACTTTCCACTGGTGACATAACACTTCTAGTTCGGATATATGAACATAAGCTCCGTGATCTCGTTTATTTGAATAGTTACTTTAACGTTGATAATTCGAAAGTTGTGACTCCAGAAAGGTTGTCTTCTTTTTTTGGTCATCCGTGGGCAGTTGATTGGAGATCTATACCTTACACTTGTCGGCAGAACATACAGGCAAAGACACTTGTGGAGAAAATGAAGTAGTTCTTGAGTGGAGGCGTGTCTTTCAGCAGAATTCTCCTATTTTCAAATAACAATAAGCGTGTTACGTTAAAATAATTTTGAGGTAGTGGGGAAGACTCGTAGGTGGAGTTTCGTACTATGAGCTGGATGGTTTGGTCGTGGAGCCTTCATTGTTTTCCTGAACATTATCAGCACAAATTTCATGTGGAAGTGAAGTGTTTTAATTTCTCCACATATGTATTTCAACACATAAATATTGGTACAAGAGGGCACCAAATATATATGCGCCACACCACATTTGTGTGTGTGGGCTGTGATACTGCCCGGGTGCCCAGATCGAAACAGGTGGTTTGCTTATGGGATCACACCCCGAGCCTTTGACCTAAAGGTCTGACCCACAAGGCAGTGGAGCATCGTTAGGAGATGCAGTCCCATGGTAGCCGGTGACCAACGATTGGTTCATACGCCATTCGTTCCCGCAGGATACTGGAGCCCATGTGCACCATTAGTTTGGAATCCGGTTAAAGCGCCGAACATTTGGTTTTCGTCCTCTCAATTTCGTAAACAACACCCGTGGTGCGAGAATACAGTGAGTAGGACTTCGATGGCAGAGGCTGTGTACGCGTGGCCGTGTGAGAGCATTTCGAGAGGGAGGGCGGGCCCATCCCTTTCTTGACCATACCAGAGCATTTGGGGGCCATATGACTTATAGCTTGTCATATAGACCTCGATGGTGATTGATTATTTTTGTGAGGTTATCTCCATCAAATCCCCTATGCAATTTCTGGATAAGATTAAGGACATTCAAATCAACAACGACGAGATGACGACATCCTTTGATTTAACAGCTTTATTCACTTTAATTGAACCAAGGTTAGCAGGGAAGCTTTACCCTTGCTTCTCACCAACAACATAAATCTCTCAAAGTACACGAAGCTTCAAAGTCCACGTTCACTAGAACTCTTCGATTTATGCTTGACAACATTTTCAATTCAAAAAGAAAATCTACGGACAAACGAAATAAACATCGATGCGATCACTAATATCAGGACTTATTGCAGAAGCAGTGATGTAAAGACTGAAAGACTCGATCTTGCCCGTGATCAAACCAAGTATCTGGATTCGTTATGCGGATGACACATTCGTTATCGTCAGAACGGACAAGCTGGAAAAATCTACACTCTGATCAACAACGTCTTCATTAATATTATCGAAAAGGAGCCAAATCACAAACTATCATTCTTGGATGTATTAGTCACCAGAACTGACACAGGGGAACTGGAGACTGAAGTATATCACAAGCCAACCCACACAGATCGATTTCTCAGTTCCACAAGCTACAAACCACAACTCACTGCCTTCTCGTGGCGGGGGTATTGTTTGCGAAAATGAGAGGACGGAAACCAAATGTCCGGCGCTATAACCGGATCCCAAACTAATCGTGCACATGGGCTGGCTCCAGTATCCTGCGGGAACAAATGGCGTATGAACCAATCGTTGGTCACCGGCTTCCATGGGACTGCATCTCCTTACGATGCTCCACTGCCTTGTGGATCAGACCTTCATGTCGAAGGCTTGGGGTGTGGTCCCCTAAGAAAACCACCTTCTTCAGTTTGGGCACCCGGGCAGTATCACAGCCCTCACACAAATCAAATGAGATCTGTGTAGTGCATATGTATTTGGTGCCTACTTTTACCAATATCTATGTGCTAAAATAAATAAATATTTGATCTGTTAATTTATCATAATGTTTAGATGTCGGAATTTACTCATTTTCTCTATATATACTATTGAGTTTTAAATAATTATACTATTTAGATTAATTATATTTTTTGTTGTTGTTTATTATATAAATAAAGGTACGTAGAATTGTTCAAGGTTGCATCTATGACAATATACATCCAGCTTATTCTATTAAAAGATTACTTATCATAAAAAAACTTTCTATGGATCCTACAAAACAAAATATATCGTGGGATCGATTTTTGCCTAAAATGAAAAAGAAAGTACTTAGTCGACGTAGAAAACCTCATAAAGTACGTTTATATTAATGTATATATTATGGTTTTAATAGCGAGACTATAATTTATAAACGAACCAATTCGATTTAGAATAACAGGTCTTGGATTTTGGCGCGAAGTGTTCACTCAATCCATTTGGTTAAATAGCAATTTGACGTTGTAGCTAATGTCAGTTCGTGATGAAAAACCTTAAATCTAATTCTTAACCTATAACCATCAACTGTAAATCACATTGTTTATTCTTCAAACTGCTTTATACAGTGATCTTGAGTGCTGCGCGGAAGTCCGTTCTGTTTTACTTTACGGCAGCGAAACATGGCCATAAGAGTAGGAGATACTCGTAAGCTACTAGTATTTGACCACAGATGCCTTAGAAATATTGCTGCCGTCTGCTGGGACCACCGGGTAAGTAATAGTGAGGTTAGACGCAGGGTATTAGGGAATGATGGTAAATCAGTTGATGAGGTTGTTAATCTTCATCGACTGAGATGGTTGGGCCACGTGCTGTGTATGTCTGAACAACGATTACCACGACGTGCAATGCTAACCGGTGTTGGAGATGGTTGGAAGAAAGTTAGGGGCGGCCAAACCAAAACGTGGCATCAGTCCACAAAGTCACTAACTTCTAGTTAAAGCCATGTTGGTAGATGCAGACTACTTGGTTGGAGTCCGCATGACTATCGTAACCAATGGTTGGAGACTCTGTGTGACGTGGCTCAGAATTGATCACAATGGCGTAGATGTATACACTCTCTGTCTTCCTGTAAACTAAGAGATTAAAATCGCTTCATATCTTTCTTTCTACGAACTAATTCTTTCTTCCTGAACTATATCCTTATTGCAATCTTTCTTTTATATATTACCACCTCTGAATTAACTACTTTTATGAATCCGGTGTTCATCTTGTTGTGTTAATGAGGTATGGCAACTTGGACCGATGCATAAATGTGCCTGGTTCTACATTGTAGCTGACTGACTGAAACTGCTTTATAACCCTTATTTAACCGTCGTAAGAAGGTAGACACTCTCAAGGTCACTTTAGCGTCGCTTAAAGGTCGTCCATAAATTATAGATCTCACCATTAAAAAAAAATATGCTTAATCTCTATTGAGTGTATCATTGATTTAATGTATTTTTTTGTTGTTACTGTTTTTACTTTTAGGTACGTAAGAAAAAAGAATATAATCCATTTCCACCACCACCAGTTCAATCAAAAATTGATATTGAACTAGAAAAAGGTACATACTTCTTAGCTGAAGCTGAACGTAAACGATTGAAAGTCGAATCGAATATTGTTAAATCAAATCAAATATCAAAAATACGACAAAAAGCTAAACGTTCCGCTGCACTTATTCCACCTGATGATCAATGTCACAACAAAAATAATAATAATGATAATAATACCAGTCATAATAAACCGAAAAAGATTAAATTTGAGGAATAAAGATGATAATTCTTTCTTATAATTTGTATTACAGGTTAAGATTTACTTACTTACGCCGGCTACTCCTCGTGAAGAAGCATAGGCAGCCCATCAGAATTCTTAGGCAATCCTTTCTAGTTGCTATTCATCCTTTTCATATCTGCTTGTATTTCCTGTCGCAATGTGTTCTTTGGCCTTCCTCTTCCCTCCAGGATTCTAAGTTAGGGTTTGCCTCGTAATGCAGTTTGATGATTTCCTCAATGTGTGTCCTATCCACTTCCAATGTCTTTTCCTCATTTCCTCTTCAGATGGAAGCTTGTTTGTCCTCTCCCACATTAGGCTGTTGCTGATGGTACCCAGCCAATGGACGTTGAGCATCTTGCGTAGACAACTATTTATAAATTCTTGTACGTTCTTGATGATGGTTGTAGTAATTCTCCACGTTTCACCTCCATACAATAGAACTAACTGTCTTGACATTCGTATTGAAGATTGTGACTTTGATATCGGTTGACAGTTGTTTTGAGTTTTACGTGTTCTTCAATTGTAAGGATGTGGCGCTTGCTATGCCAATCCTTACCTTTATGTCTGCATGCAGTCTTCCTTGTTCATCGATGATACTTCCCAGACAGGTTAAGACTAAAAGAACATTTTTTGTGGGCGTTTATCTTTTTAAATAATGAAGGAACCACCTACCTACCACTTCATATTTTGTTCGGATTTCATTAGAAAGCAAACTTTTCTGTGAAATGAAATTTATGGCTTTTGAGTTGGTTAGATCGAAAAATTTTAATATCGAAGAAGCATCGTGAAGCATAGAAGTTTAGCTGTTCATAAGTGAATCAAATTTATAAACTTTCCATTCTATTTTAACACGGAATGGATGTTGTCAAAAGAAAACATTCCTAACGGCTAAAGTGTAATGCTATAGTGAATAAATAATTTGTGGAGTAGATGATTGACGAAGTCGAACACAATCTCAGAATGGATTGAATGTGAAGAATGCATACTATTTATTTTAACACATAGATATTGGTAAAAGGAGGCACCGAATACATATGCGCCACACAAATCTCATTTGATATGTGTGAGGGCTGTGATACATCCCGGGTGCCCAAACCAAAGAAGGTCGTTTCCTTATGGGGTCACACTCGGGGCCTTCGACCTGAAGGTCTGATCCACAAAGCAGTGGAGCATCGTAAGGGGATGCAGTCCTATGGTAGCCAGTTACCATACGTCATTTGTTCCTTCAGGATACTGGAGTTCATGTGCACCATTGGTTTAGAATCGGGGTTTTCCAACTCCACTAGGTGAACTCTCCGTGTCCACTAACCCGGTTAAAGCACCGGACATTTGGTTTTCATCCTCTTAATTACGTAAACAACACCCGTGGTGCGAGAAGGTGGTGAGTAGGACTTCCCTGACATTTTCTATATACGCGTGGCCATGTGAGAGCATTTGGAAAGGGAGAGCTGACTCTCCCCACTCTCGGCCGTACCAGGGCGTTTGGGGGCGACGACGAATGCATGTCACATATCCTTAGTGTTATGTCATTCAAACCTCTCATATTATATGTTATTACTTTGTGGAGATTTATTTGGACACATAAATATTGGTACAAACGGGCACCGAATACATATGCGCCACACAAGTCACTTGATTTATGTGTGAGCTGTGATACTGCCCGGGTTCCCAGACCCAAGCAGGTGGAGAAACGCTGATATAACGAATTACAATATTAGTTAGTGCCTTTCTTTTACCAGTGATGTTTTAAGACTGATATAGTCTCATAAGTGCCAAGAGGATTTATATAAGATGAAAATATGCAATATATCATTTAGAAGTTTCCCAGAGTAAAACTAATTACTGAACCAAATCAAGTCCGGTCGATAAACACTTTTTATTGCTGAGTAATTAAAGTACACGATCTATTAATTTATCAGTTTACCAAGATATTTTTTTAATAGTCAAGCTGAATGAACGTTAAATCCTGAATATTTCTGAAATGAAATTACGATCATAGTACATAAACATATTTTGTTAATTTTGTTTGCATTATCTTTATTCTCATTTATTTATATGGCTTTATATTACTATAATCCCATTTCTAATATCCGAACATATGATATAATGCACGTTTCTGTATATTCCGTGGATCATCGTTTAAATACAATAGGTACCATAGTTGTATGCTGTTAGTTCCTGACCGAAGCTGCTACCTTGACGCGGTGGTCGGGCTTGCCTATCGTGATGACCCAACCGAGCTATATTGGCTGGAACATATGTTCCTGTAGGTTCTACCATGCCAGGCAGGTCGATTGGAGAACGGTAAGACTAAAAGCAGCAACTCAAGGTCTGAGGGCGAAGTCGTACTGCTGACTGTAGAGGGGTGTGACAGCAGTAAGGTGTTTCCCTCGGACAACCAGCATGACAGCGATGCTGCCTTCCCACGAGGAGGGGTGGGGTTAGAAAAGGCCGACCCTAAAAATGTCACACCTCACCTTACCTCACGGATTTCCGTCTCCAGCGATAAGGCCCTTTGAAGAACGGAGCTAACACGCCTAAAACCTTCCACGAAAGGGCCGTGCGCGACCGGCCTCAAGCAGTTGTCCCTTGGGCTCTGCAGTCACGCTCCCAGGTCGTCAAGACCAACACTAATCCAACTTTTTTTCAGGTTCCTCAAGAAATACTCTTCCACGGTGTGGGCAGCCGGGAAGTGACATCAGCCCTCATACCTGTAACAGCGCACGAAACCAAGTTGGTCACATTGAAATCCTTCCTAAACCTCCTTATACCTCCCTTATTTCCATGACTAACCCTCCTCACGTCTCTTTATCACCTCGCACCACTAGGTCAAACGATTCGAGTAGGCGGAACGCTATTCCTGGTCTCCTGAAACCACGCTCTAAACTACACGTAGGAACTTTTAACGTCCGAACACTGTGCCAAATAGGACAACAGGCTTCCTTAGCTAGGACTTTAGAATCCCGCGCCATCGATGTGTGCTGCGTCTCCGAAACGCGCATACAGGGTCCGAGTAGCGTCATTCATCTGACCTCACCATGCCAAAATAAAGAACCGACTCGATTCACACTTCGTGTGTCTGGAAGCCCTGATTCTGCTTACCGTGGCCTTGCCGGCGTAGGTATAGCATTGAGTCCCAAGGCAGAACTGGCTCTCTTAGAGTGGATCCCAGTAGACAGTCGTTTGTGCGCTGTCCGACTAAACGGAACAGTAAGGATCCGAAAAGATAGGGACACTCGTCGTTGCCTCTTCGTCGTCTCTGCCTATTCTCCCACTGACTGCAGCGCAGATGATGTAAAAGATGAGTTTTACAGAAAGCTCTCCGACCTCCTCCTAAAAGCTAGGCGCTCGGATGTAGTAATAGTGGCCGGTGACTTTAATGCTCAAGTAGGTAAACTAAGCGATAGGGAAAGACACCTGGGTGGATCTTATAGTGTCGTGGCCCAAAGAACAGATAATGGCGACCGTCTGTTGCAGCTATGCTCAGATAACCGCCTGTTCCTTGCAAATACTAACTTTAAGCATAAGGAAAAACATCTTTTAACATGGAGACCCCCTAATTCGTCCCAACGTTAGACCCAAATAGAACACATCGCTATCAACCACCGATGGAGAGACTCGATAGAAGACTGTCGCTCATTCTGGAGCACAAGCGTAGATTCAGATCATGCTCTAGTACGAGCGCGTATCTGTCTGCGTCTTACTGGACGTAGGAAAGACGCTGCAAGTAAACCTCTTAGGGCCCTACTTAATGATAGTCAAACTAAGAGTATATTTCAGGAACAACTAGGAAAACAGTTTGGCAACCATGTATGTGATGTCCACCCCGAGGCAGCATGGATGATATCCGAAAAGCTGTGGGAACAGCAGTGATATCTGCCAGTAAGGTAACCCGTAAGGTTAGGGAGCAACACTGGATCTCAGCAGCATCTATCTCACTGATAGATGCTCGGAAACTCATTCCACCTGGCTCTGGACATAATGAAGATCGGAGTCAGCTTAAGCGCAAGCTGACAAGAAGTCTACGCAATGATCGTGAACAGTGGTGGGTAGCGAAAGCAAGAGAGATGGAAAGGGCAGCAGCAATAGGTAACAGCAGACAATTGTTCAGACTTGTTAAGAAAACCGGTATTAGGAAACCGACTGTTAGCGAAACAATCTCAGAGAAAGATGGACATATTATACATTCTGAATCCAGAAGATTGGATCGATGGGCAGAACACTTTAGGGATCAGTTCAACTGGCCTTCAGCCACACTTCGGTTTCCCACGATCTCCAGTCAACCTGAATGGCAAGTTAATGTAGGTCCTCCGTCTCTTTACGAAGTTGAAAAAGCCATAGGAAATCTGAAACGAGGGAGAGCAGCAGGCCCTGACAGGTTTACTCCTGAGATTTTCAAGGATGGTTGTTCAGTATTAGCAGTGAGATTAACTGAGGTCTTAGGCAGAATTTGGGAACTGGACGTAATCCCATCTGACTGGTCTCAATCACTGATTGTGCCAGTTTTTAAGAAAGGACAAAAGTCCTCTTGTGACAATCACAGAGGAATCAGTTTGACTAATATATAGTGTCCAAAATATTAACTTCAATAACGCTTCGACGCATAACCAGGGATCGTGAAGAACAGACTAGAGAAAATCAGGCTGGTTTTCGACCTGGACGTGGTTGTATAGACCACATATTCACACTACGTCAGGTTCTAGAACACAGACACACATTCAGACGCCCCACAATGGTAGTATTTCTCGACCTTAAGGCGGCATTCGACTCTGTTGATCGTAAGGTTCTATGGCAGTGTTTGTCAGTGAAAGGAGTACCAAAGAAGTACATTAACCTTATAAAGGCTCTCTACTCGAATACAACTGGTCGAGTGAGAGCTTATGGCGAACTGTCATCAGAATTGATTACCTCAAGTGGTGTTCGTCAGGGCTGTCCACTCTCCCCATTCTTGTTCAACTTTGTGGCCGATGTACTTTTAGAGATAACACTCTCTTCATCTAAATTTCCAGGAGTTGAACTTCTACCAGGAGATTCACTTGTTGACTTAGAATATGCAGATGACATAGTTTTATTTGGCGAAGACGCTGACAAAGTGCAGAGTCTTCTGACCACTCTAAGCAACAATGCAAGTATGTTCGGGATGCGATTCTCTCCCTCGAAATGCAAAATGTTGCTTCAGGATTGGGTTACATCCCCACCCGAACTAGTGATAGGGAGTGAAGTAGTTGAGTGTGTCGACCGCTTCACTTATCTTGGAAGTCTCATCAGCCCTTGTGGTTTGGTGTGTGACGAAATCTCAGCACGGATACAGAAGGCTCGACTAGCTTTTGCCAACTTGCGTCATTTATGGCGTAGGCGAGATATCCGTCTATCAACCAAAGGACGTGTTTACTGCGCAGCAGTTCGTTCCGTCCTACTTTATGGCAGTGAAACATGGCCGGTAAGAGTAGAGGATATCCGTAGGTTACTAGTATTCGATCATAGGTGTCTTCGAAACATTGCTCGTATATCCTGGGACCATCGAGTAAGTAACACAGTTGTAAGGAAACGGGTACTAGGTTAGGATGGCAAATCAATTGATGAAGTAATGAGTCTTCATCAGTTGAGATGGCTGAGACACGTGTTACGTATGCTCAACGACCGACTGTCTCGACGTGCGATGTTCAGTGGTATAGGAGTAGGTTGGAAGAAAGCTAGGAGCAACCAGATGCAAGCATGGCACAAGTCCATGAAGTCACTGACAAGTGGACTGAGTCATGTTGGTAGGTGTAGACTTCCTGGTTGGGGACCGCGAGATGATAGCAACCGATGGTTAGAGACCCTGCATGACATGGCACAAAATCGTTTGCAATGGCGCAGGTGCATCCACTCTTTGTGTTCTCCCAAATTCTGATCTCCTTATTCCTTTTTGTCTTTTTTTTCTCTTCCCAAATTTATTTCACTGTATTATACTCTTTAAGTAACATCCCCAAACCCTAATCTTCCCGATTACTGCTTATACTATTTTTACCTCTACCACTACGGGATTTGAATCGACCACTGCCTCTCTGTGCTAATGTGGTGTGGCAACTCGAACTGATGTACGTACGTGTGAAGTTCTACGTTGTTACTGACTGACTGATGCTGTTAGTTCCTAGTTCAGTTATTTATAATTATTATTGATATTAGACACGGCCACTAGCTGTTATTTACATTATCGTGTGTTGTAACCAAACTTTAAGTAATCATTACAAGAAGCCATTCTGGTTCTAGACATACTGACACATTTATCCTCATGAGTTGAGGTTTGTAAACAGTTTATATATGTATGTCATGGAAATCATGAACCGATTGGTGGTATAATATAGATTTCTCAGCACGAGGTATTACAACAGGTTTCCGTTTCTTATTTCTTGATCGATCTAGACGGTAAATATTGAGTGGTCGCTAATTAGATATCAGCAGTTCACGAATCGACATGTCAAGAATGTGTATTCTTTTCAATGCATATCACCAGTTAAAACAATGACTCTGATTGTGCTATTCTCTAACTTGTACAACGAAACGTTGTGCGAAATTTCACAAACCCAACTGAATAGGTTATGAAACTAATAAACATAATAACCTGTTAAAAACAAACAAGAAAACAGATAACTTGTTGAAATCTTTAGATGACAGGAACAATGGGCCCAGATATTCAAACAGATCACCTTCCAATACTATCCAGGTAAAACAGTTTCTATGGCGCTTTTATCGATTTTTGTTCATAACCTACAGTTTAAACTAGAAAGTCTTCAAGATACTCATTTCACCTAGTTACTATTCATTGTGAATAGAAGAAAACAAACAAAAAACACCCACTTTTTTTCTGTTCATAAATTTATTTACAATATTGACAAATGTCAAAAAAATGTTAACCCATTTATCATTGATCAGTGTTTTTCTTCTTTGGATGGATTGGTAAATAGAGATTGTCTTTGTAATTCTTCTTTTTTTACATAAATTGGATTTGGAGTACAATCTGGAATCGAAATAGAATCAGATATCTAGATAAATAAGTAAATCTTATTTATTTAAACACATAAACATTGGTAAAGGGAGGCATCAAACAGACATGTGCCGCATGAATCATTCGATTTGTGTGAGGGCTGTGATACTGCTTGGATGCCCAAACCGAAGCAGGTGGGTTTCTTAGGGGTCTATACACGGAGCCTTCAACCTAAAGGTGTGATCCATAAGGCAGTAGAGCAACGTCAGGAGATACAGTCATATGGTAGCCAGTGACCATCGATTGGTTCATACACCATTATTTCCTTCAGGATCCTGGAGCCAGCCCATGTGCACCACTGGCTTGGAATGAGGGTTTTCCAACTCATCTAGGTGGACTCTCCGTGTCCACTAACCCGATTAAAGCGCCGGACATTTGGTTTTTGTCCCCTCAATCTCGTAAACAACACCCTGACCGAGAGAAAACAGTGAGTAGGACTCCCCTGGTAGCGGTTGTATGCACAGAGCCATATGAGAGCATTTCGAGATGACTCTCCCCACTCTCGGCCGTACCAGGACATTCGGGGGCAATAAATAAACACAACTGTCGTTTAATGTATGTTGCATGGTACTTTCCAGTAGCATTAAATCGTGATGAAACGTTTACATTATCAAATGCCCTGTTACGGCCAAGGGTGTGGAGAGTCTGTTATCCCTCTCAAATGGCCACGCGTGAACAGCTACTGATAGGAAAATCCTACTCAATGACTTCTCATGGCGTGGTTATTCTTTACGAAAATGACAAAACGAAAAGCGAATTTCTGGCGCTTTAACAGGGTCGGTAGATTCACCTAGCGGGGTTGGAAAACCCTGATTTCGAACTAACGGTGCATATAAACTCAAGCATAATGAGGCGACATATGAACCTATTGTTGGTCACAGGCTACCATGGGACTGAATTTCCTAACGTTGCCCAATTACTTTGTAGATTAGACCACTAGGTCAAAGGTTTAGGGGATGGCCCCCTTAGAACGCCAACTGTCTCGGTCAGTGGACCCAGGAAGTATTTCAGACCTCACACAAATCGAATAACAAAATGTGACGCATATATATTTGGTGCCTCTTTCTACCATTCTTTATATATTTAAGTAAGAAAATTTAGTTTCAATCAACAGTTATCATCGACTTTCTATGTTGATATATTGATGACAACAGTGAAATTGTCGAAAAAATCATAAGTTTGTATAGAGTAAACTAAATTACTTTATGTAACCCAAGATTGTTTCCACTTGTAATTGTACTTCAGAATAGTAAACCATTGAGAACAGTAATAAAATTATTATTATTATTATTATTACCTCATTAAAATGACAACTTATTGACAGAATCATTCGACTTTTGTTCACTGAAATAGCGTGTTCGAATCATAGATTACCACTTAATTCAGACTAGGCAATTAGGTAGTAGTAACAATAACCCTCGTACGAGCAATACGCATTGAAACCAAGTACATAAATCTCTACTTGGTGAATAAGTCACATCAACAATCCTAGTAACCGGTTGGCAAACCAATCACATTATTATATTCAAGCCTAATCGTGTAGGTGAACACTTAGCAACTTCACAGTGAATGATTATGTCAACTAATAATAATAATAATAATTTGTGCACATGATTCTTTATTGAATGTGCAATGATGTTTCATCCAAAACCGATCAATATAGTAAACTGATCCATCCCAAATGATCTGAGTAGAGATTCAATCAACTAACAATCATCTGATATTAAATAAATGCATCAATTAACATATTCAATCACATCAATATTCAGTTGTTAGTAAATAAAGGAATGAAGACCATTTTGAGAGTATTATTTTGTACCTAGAGCCCGTCAAACCAAGATGTGGTCCCAATCTGTAAAGTCATTGAGAATTGGACTGAGATATGTAAGTTAACGAGTGTAGACTATCTGGCTGGGGTCCGCGTGATTGTTCTAACGAATGGTTGAGAACTTTGAATGACATGGCTCAAAATCGTTCGCGATGGGGCAGGTGCGTTCACCGTTTATCTTCCTTTAAATCTTGGGTCCTTGAATCTCATTATTCATTTTTTTCTACATCTAATCTTACCCATTACTACTGATACTGGTTAATACTTCTACTAATTTGAGATTTGTCTGATATAACAACTTGAATCGATATACATATGTGTCAGGTTCTATGTTGCGTACGTCTGACTGACTATCAACAGAAGCCGTCTAACAGTCATTACACTAATAATCTGTTTGATTTAGGCTACGCATCAGAGAAGCACATATTTTAACTATGATAGCTGAAATATAGTTGAAATCAGTTGATTACTTAGCCATATCTCTCTGGTTTATAATACTAATTGGATCGTATAGATCAAGTTGTAATGTCTACAGTAGTTTAAGCGACTTAACACTGTGTGCATTATGTATGGCTGTTAATTGCTTAGAAGTGACCAAATGCAAGGTATTTAAACCCAGACTTGATGCTATTCAGCACTCGGTTGTAATCCTAAAGCGTTGAACCCACCTCACTCAAAGTGACATAACCAGAGATGTTGGCATTCAGTTATTTTAGGTCTGCCATTGTATGAATGGCTAGTGTTTTGTGCTGGGCAGTCAATGATGTAATACTTGTCTAATCCTTAATTCTGGTCTTATTCAACCAATCGAATCACAATGTGACTACCAGTGCAATAGATTGGTTATCACGTGTACATGTACATCCGAAGGTCTCCTATCTATCTATCTATCTTTAGCTACTTAATAATGAACATGCGTTTTATTGGATTAGCAGTTATTAAAGAGGTAGTGGAGAAGATTTGTAGCTGAGGTGGATGATTTTGATGGAGTTTTGTTCTTTGAGCTGAATGGTTTAGTCGTAGAGCTTTCATCGCTCTTCTGAACGACATCAGCATAAACTTCAGATAAAAGTGAAATGTCCGAATTTCTCCATATATGGCTCACAGCTTATCCTGTAGAGCTCGATGTTGATTGGTTCTTCTAGCTGACTCTTAAACCTGTCATTGTTTACTTCTTTGTTTTGGTTATATCTCTTATTAGTATGACTTATATGGAAAATTATGCACAAATATAGGAACAAAAATCATTGAGCATTAGTCTCACTCACTAACTGATGAAAATCATAGATTATAACTTATGAGGTCATATTTTCATGAATATTACAAGGTTCCCAGTTCGACAACATATTTAGTATTGTGTGAGTATGCATTGTTAAAGGAACTGTATTGAACTAACATGAAATAGCTATCTACTTCTCGATAGTTTCAAAATGTTCTCCCAACTAATGAAATATACTGGTTTGTAATGAAAAGCGAATTTTCAAGTAAAGTTTTCCACTATTTTATCACTGATAACCAATACAGAATTTTAATCAGTCTTACAGTTTTACAGAATAGATGAATTGCGCTTTTTCTAGTACTGGGGAATCCAGGATATGCACATTTTGTCTTATATGAGAATCTTTAGTTGAATTGTTATAACCTTGTGGGATACAACATGAATAAACCAGTATCTTAATGTTGATGTTCACATTGGAATAGCAGTCCAGTATACCGTTCACTTCAAAAAGGAACAGTGGATAACGCAAGGATTGACATATACATATTAGACGATGAGTTCCAAGCATTAAAAAAAAAATGCAAAACTTGAATCCCACTATCAGCTACAATCTATTAATTCTATAAGACTGTTGAACAATGTAGTTCTATAGTACTTACCAACTTGTCATTTAATTAAATTAATCTGATTCATCTTCAATATTTGAATCTGATGAATTTTCTTTCAACGAAATTTTTGGACCATTCGATTGTGATAATTTTTTTCTTTCCTCTTTTAGCTTTTTACGTTCAGCTTGATGACGTTGACGAATACGTTGTCTCCATAATTTCTTATCTTCTTTATCTATAATTTCATGTAATAAACGACGTTCTTGATCAATGTTTAATGTTTCATTTGATGTAATTGTTGTCTCAATTTGATTATCAATAGGTATTGGAGGTTTAGCAACAGGGATATCACCGATTTTCTCGCATATTACCTGAAAGAAAGAAAGAAAGAAGTAAAAGTAATTAACTGATTGATTCATTGTGAGAATATTACGATTTTAGATGGTGGTTAGAGGCATATGACAAGACACCATGTTTCATTTTTGTTTATTTATTTAAACATATAAACATTGGAACAAGGAGGCACCAAATAGATATGTGCCACATAAATTATTCCATTTCTGTGAAGGCTGGAATACTGCCCGGGTTCCCAAAAAGAAGCAGGTCGCTTTCTTAGAGGGTCACACCCAGAGTTTCCAGCCTAAAAGTCTGATCCACAAAGCAGTGGAGCATCGTAAGGAGATGTAGTCACATGTTAGCAGGTGACCAACGATTGGTTCATACGCCATTTGTTCCTTCAGGATCCTGGAGCCAGACCATGTGCACCATTGGTTTGGAATAAGGGTTTCCCAACTCATCTAGGTGAACTGCCCGTGCCCACTAACCCGGTTAAAGCACCGGACATTCGTTTTTCGTCCTCTCAATTTCGTAAACAACACCCGTGGTGCGAGAAGGCAGTGAGTAGGACTTCCCTGACAAAGGCTATATACGTGTGGCCATGTGAGAGCATTTCGAGATTTAGAGCTGACTCTCCCCCACTCTCGGACGTACCAGGGAATTCGGGGATATTTACAGAGTTAAAGGAACAGGTACTTCCTATGATATTCGAATCGACATTTCCCAGCTTTAGTGTATGAAATATTACCATTCAGCTATTCAGACAGCAGCTGACGTTCTAACAGATAATTTTAATTCATTTGTCGTTATGGTTCTAAATAAAACTGATATTACATCTATAACTGTTAATAATCAAATCTATACAATGTGTTAATCAATAGTATTATTACTAATATCAGAATTATTTTGCGAGAATATGACAATGACTAGTGAGTCACATGAATAGTAATATACTACACTTGGTATGTAGAAAAGAAGTATTATTTCTAGAAAAACAACATTCATTATATATACGAAGTTGCGCCACAGTACACCATTGTCTTCAGTGAGTTGATATCTCACAACGATGAAATTTCTAAAATCTCCACAAAACCCCTTCTGATAATAACCATCTGCTCACTAGTGACTGACTTCATGAGATACTCCTGGAGTTCTAGTGAAAAGCCGTTACCAGTGGAGTTCAACCAGGTCTGTTGTGAGATATCAACTCACTGAAGACAATAGTGAACGGTGGCGCAACTTCGTGAATTGGTGTAAGTTAGACATTAACAGCGTTGGATGCCGGCTCAGTGGTCTAGTTGGTTAAGCACCTGGCACGAAATTGATAAGTCCTGGGTTCGAATTTCACGGGGAGTCGGATCGTATATACGCATTGCTGAGGAGTACCATACTAGGACGTAGACGGTCGTCCAGTGCTTCAAGGTTTTCCATAGTGATCTAATTTCAATTGACTCTTGATCTTAACTATTAAAATGACTATAATATCCATAAAATCCCTTTTGAAATTAAAGAAGTGGTTGAGTCAATGTGACCCATAGAATATATCATCATAAAACGATATTTTTAATGGGAAAATTACAGAACAAACATATATATATATCCACATAAAAGAGCACTTTCAAGAGAAACAGACACACACACACACAAACACAGATGCTTACATGACCTTCATCGTCGAATTCTAATTTTCGATGAGACCGAATCTTTTGTTTTAATTCTTTCTTTGCTAATTGAATACGACTTAATTTTTTCTAGAGAAAAAAAAGAGACAAAAAGTAGATTATGTAAACAAATACTTAATAACAATCCCACGTTTGAGCAATATATTAAAACGTCTAAATGATATCTGTAGTGATATCGTGTTATGGATAGGTAGATCTATCCTGTTATAACTGAAAAATAAATGCTACGGATTAAGGGTAGCGAATTATTGATCGGACCAAAGACGCGCAAACACGTAGAACGACCTAGGGTTCTGATTGGTCTCGCTTCCCTGTCTAACCCAGCCAGTTGAGTCCAGAACACAAGTCTCAGCCTCGGAATTATGAATCATTATATTTCAAACATGCTTTGTTTATATACCATTCAAGCAGTCCACAACGTACCATAAAATAGAAGATAACATTGTACAATAATGGCCAGTAGGAAAATAACACGTTAAATAAATATTGACCAATAAGATGATACCATTTCATGTCCAAGGATAGCATTAGGCTTAACAGGATAATTTTTGGGATATTTTCCTGAATATCCCAACATATCCATAAACAGGGATCATAACATACCGTTTTATAATCCAGCACTTATACAATATTAAATGAGTAATTCTTCAGTTAAAACCCTCTATGCTATACAACTCCTAAAGACTGATGTGTTGGCATACAGACCAGTTTGGAAAAGCCACTCATACATTTATTTACACATAACAATCTCCTTCGGTGATTCAAATAGTTTTACAATCCCCCGTTTTCTATAAAAAGTAGTTATTGTCCAATTTCAATGTAGGCTAGGTTACTGTTTAAGGGCCCAAATTGAAACAGGTGGTTTTCTTAGGAGGTTACTCCCCGAGCCTCTAATCTAGAGTTTTAATCCACAAGGTAGTGGAGCAACGTCAGGACATGCAGTCACATGATATTCGGTGGTCAACAATATATTCATACGCACCACTGTTTTGGAATCAGGGTTTTTCAACTCCCCTAGGGAGATCCTCCATGCCCAATAATCGAGTTTAAGGACCGAATATTTCCTGTTCTTGCTCTCAATTTCGAAAACAATACCCCTGACATGAGAAAACATCGAGTAGTATTTCCCTGACAGTTTCTGTATACGCATGGCCATATGAGAGCATTTTGAGAGGGATAACAGACTTTCCACACCCTCAGCCGTATTAGGCTGGACGATACTTGAACGTTGTATGAGAATTTAAATAACAGTGTTGGTGAGCTTTAGTAAGTAGACTATTTATCTTACCAAAATGTCGTCATGGAATTTAACAGTTAGTCTCTCTCTATTTGTATATACACAAGAATTATAAGTGCTTTATAAATTGGTTCGTACTATTTTTTTGCATACCAGTTGGAGATAGTCACTGATCTGGACTATAACACAAAGTCAATCTTCAGTCAGTTAACTAGCTTCCGGGGACTACATTAAAAATTACTTAAGTACAAAAGATGATTAAAGACTATAATATCAAGTATTTCATTAATTTGAATAAAAGGTTACTAAAAAAAACAGTTCTGCACTATTCAATTACAATTGTACATTCATTTTACATCTGAATTCCAAACATTAAACGATCACTGAGATTTAGACAACGCAGACATTGACCACTAATCAGTCAACCAGTCAGTAACAACGTAGAACTTCGTGCGTACGTGCATTAGTTCGAATTGCCACACCACATTAGCACAGAGATGCAGTGGTCGATTCAAATCCTGTAGTGCTAGATGTAATAAAATTATTCATTCGTTGGCCACTAATGAACGCAACTAATCGACAATCAAACACACACTCAATTGTAACTAGACGATTTATAATAGTAATGATTGAATGACAGTATCGTTTTCAGCCTTTTAAATAGGTTACAGATATATATCAGTGATGGAAGTTAGGATGGAGGAAACATGAACCGATCAATAAAATAACCATCTCTAATGAACATTTAAAAGATTTACAATACAAGTAGTCATACTTCATTAAGTTAAGATTAATATAAAAATAAACAAACAAACGAGAAGGTAGAACTACATACCAATTTATTTACAGATTTCCTACTATGTTGATCATCTTCTATTGTATCATCATCTGTACTTGTATCTTGAACAAGATCTAGACGTTTTAATTTAGTTTCATTCGGGATAACATTGATTGAAGATTTTTTAATCAATAAATTATCATCACTATCCATATTAATATCATTTTCATCAACATTATTATCAGTGTTTGATGTTATCAACTGTGTTGAATGAGGTAAATCCATCTTCATTGAACTGAACACGTTATCAGTAGTAGCAGTAGTAGTCGATAATTGATTGACATTATCATCAGATAAATTTGATATAACTGATGGGAAAGATTTAATCAATTTAACTGAATCTGGAACAAGTTGAATGTATTCTTTTGGAAGTGATGATATGAATGGTAAACCTGTATATAGGTATAGGATAAATGAATTAATTTATTAAGATATTACATATGAACTCATAATCATAAGTAGTGTTAATGAGGATTGGAGCTGTTGAGCTTTAAAGTAAAGATGCTGATATTTTGGCGTTAATCATTGTTTATCAAACAGTAGTAGTAAAAGTATGACCTGGGACAATTTGGGATGAAGAGTCTCTTATCATTTTCTAAATGCACTTATACAGTCATGTGTTTATCGTCTACTCTATAGAAGTTCTACTCATTACATTCACGTCGCCGGGTGTTTCTATAAGAGTGAAACAGCGAATTGAACATTGGTCTTATAACCTGGGTTGGTGAACACTGATACCAAACAACAGTGGGTGTGACGTAAGTAAAGGGGCAAGAATCTATAATAGTCACTGGATAGCAAGACATTATATGACTTGACATTGCTCTCGTGTCTCTTGGTTCAGACCTTTACATTAAATGCTTTGAGCGTTGGTACCTAGGAGAGCCACCCGCTTAAGGTTATAATTCCCGGGAAGTATACTAGTCCCTAGAGAAATAACTAGGAGCACCAACGAAATTTCATAAACAATTACTTGTGATACATCGTCATACGTTTATGCACTTTGATGTACTTCTATTCACTTTAGTTTACATACGTAGAAATTTCTCATGCATATAAGAACTATGAAAAAAAATCGACTGAATATCTTAATTTATAATCTTAAACATATGAGTATAACACGTATTCACTTGTTCATATGTTTGTAGCATTACGCATGTATAGTGAAATAGTCGAACAGGGTACGCTCAGATTGCCCCCAAATGCCCTAGTACGGCCGAGAGTGGGGCGAGTCAGCTCTCCCTCTCCAAATGCTCTTACATGGACACGCGTATATAGAAAATATCAGCGAAGTCCTACTCACTTCCTTCTCGCACTACGGGTGTTGTTTGCCAAATTGAGAGGACGAAAGGCTAATGTCCGGCGCTTTAACTGGGTTGATGGACACGGAGAGTTGGAAAACCCTGATTCCAAACTAATGGTGTACATGGGCTCCAGTATCCTGAGGAAACAGATGGCGTATGAACCAATCGTTGGTCACCAGCTACCATGTGACTGCATCTCCTTACGATGCTCCACTGCCTTCCAGATCAGACCTTTAGGTCGAAGGCTCCAGGCGTGACCCTCTAAGAAAACCACCTGCTTTCGTTTGGACACTCGGGCAGTGTCCCAGCCCTCACACAAATCAAATGAGATTTGTGTGGTGCATATTTATCTGGTACCCCCTTGTACCAGTCTTTATGTGTTCAAATAAATAAATAAATAAAACGTTCAGGTTAGACATGCAGTGGAAAATAACCTGAGTTGATCAGATGGTGAGATTGTGAAAATTTGTCGAATTAGATCGCTGAAATGTATTTTATTGACTATCAGTAGACGACAAAAGCAATTAATTAGTGTTTATTTACATTATTAATGTTATATTTCAAACCCTGTGACAATCGACGAATCGCAAAACCCTTTGTTACACTGGTGGACACAAATGAATATAACAATTATCTAACATTCTTTTCTCTTCGCATCGATTCCATTCAAATCTACACCATTCAACTTCATCCTGAAAAAATAGTGAAATCACTTTGTTACGCTCAAACTAATTTATTTATCCAGGAACTGATTACAACCCTTACCCCCTCTCTCCATTGACAAGTGGACTGAGGGGCACGCTAATAGGTGTAGACAACTAGGTTGGGGTCCGCATGATTATCGTAACCAGTGGTTAGAGACTTTCAATGACACGGCTGAAAATCATTCGCAATAGAGCAAGTGGATTGATTGTTTGTCTTCCCTCAGATTCTAAGCTTCCGAAGTATTTTTCATCTAAATAGAGCAAGAACAAACATTGATGCAGAATAGTATGAATTCATATTATTTCGAGGTTTCTCGTCAGCTGCTTACAAACCAAAATTGTGATAGAATTTTTACATGGAGATAGTGTGAAACAATTGACAGAAATGAGTGTAAATAACGTGATTACAATAATAACTATATATATATGCTAGAAACAGGTCAGAGGTCAAAAGAGGGGAGTTAATCCAGGGTGGGTGGTGTAATAATTTAGTGAAGTTCATAAATTGTGTGATAATTGTAGAGATTAATGGAATTAAATAATGATAAGGTAGATTACGTAATAATAATTAAATAGGGTTTGGAAAGTTGAGATGATTTAAGAGGATCAGGTGACGGAAATGTGTGAATAAAATTTATTTTAAGAATCAGGTAATAGGGGGGAGTATAAATTATCTTAGAATAAGTAAATGAATAAAATAACCAAAACACAAAACAAACAGAAACAAAAAGATTACCAGGGTAGTGATAAGTTTATTAAAGTCTCTTTTTGGATGCATAAGTCCGGTTTCAGTTTCTTAATTGCAATGGCTTCAGCAAAGCGGAGTGAATTTATGTTATCTCGAATCGTATCTTCGATGACTAGTCTTTTCAATCATCACTTATATTGTACCTACCTCCACTACTTTTTAATTTGCTCTGACAATTGCATTTCTCTGTGCAAATGGAGTATAACAACTTAAACTGATGTATATACATACATACCAGGTCCTAGGTTATGTTTAACTTGATTCACTGGTCACCTCTATACAATTTGAAGCTAGTTACTAGTATCAGTTCTTTTTTACTGATTTACATGGCTTTGAGTAATACTGTGTATGAACACTAATCATAATAAGTCGATTAGATTACCATTATTCTTTACAACAAATTTGAAATGAATAATTACAAAAGTGAATTAACACTTTACTTACCAAGTGAATTAGCAAATTTTTCTACAGGTAGATCTTTTGCATTGAACACATTCAATAATTCATTAGATTGTTGTTGTTGTTGTTTTTGTTTAGTTGGATTTCGTCTAGCCATTAAACAATAATCGCGTAGATAAGCAGTGAATGCTAATCGTGCTGATTGAGTTAATTCCAGTTTACGTGCTAATAAACTTGATGATTCTTTAGAAACTCTTCGTTGTAACTTTGATTCAGGAAATCTATACAGTAATAATAATAATAATACTAAATTAATTACTAAGCATTTGTGAAGCATGAATAATAGACAGTGAGGAACAGACGATAAACATTTGATTTTGTGGCTTTGGATTTTCCCACTTGAGGTCAACGTAGAACCCATAACATATTAGTTTGTTGGACCCAGTTTCGATCTCATAATAACACAATGAAATGAAATGCAAAAAATGTAATAATAATAAGGTTGTTGAATGCGCATATATTTGCAAATCTTTCTCAATTTTCTTCTCTCTCTCCCAGTCCATGTCGTCCCATGACATTTTCATATCCGGTGTTGTCCATTCCGATCTTGGAGTTTATATTTCCCATCAGGATGGTGAGGTTCTTAATTGGGCACTTCGAGGTGGTTGATTGCAGCCTCTCATAGAACTGATCTTTATTGTCGTCGTTGTCACCATTAGTGGGTGCATAACATTCATTGTGATCCCCTTGTTTTTTTTGTTTTGAATGATACTTTGATGATTCTGGATCCGTGAGATCTTTATCCAACAAGGGTTGGATGGAGAGTGCTGGTGGGCGGACTATGCTCCTCCACGAGGAGTAACAGGATTAAGTAAGTAAGTAAGAATGACTGAACGAATAGAATATAATACGAAAAGACAGTGGAAAATATGTATGAAAGTTTACTGAAAGCAAAGAACGAAAGAACGTTAAAGTGTGAATGCATCTATTTCATTGTGAACGGTTCTTAACCAATGTGAACTAAAATTCTCAACTGCCGATAATGATTATGGCACAAATCCCAAATAAGTCGTCTGGATATCCTAATATGACTCAGACTAACAGTTAGGCACTTTTTTGACTGATGCCATGTGTTAGTTTAGCCGCAATTTAACAAGTGTATACGTGAATTGACTTAAATGTGAATAGAGATAGATGGCAGCTAGCAGTTGAATCCAGGACGCATACTTCGTCCTGTTCCATACTCGCTAGCTGGATGCACCTACATCCCAACGGATAACACGATGACGTTCCAAACGAAAGATAATGGATCCGAGTCCTGCGTTGAGTATCGACTCTGAGATGCAGGTCAAACAAAGAGAGGCTACAGATATGTGATGGGTAGGACAAGGAATTTACACATATACGCTCATATAAAAATAGTCAGGGTTAATAATACTAATAATAATTGCCAAGGTCAAAATGTAACTCTAGAAGCTAGAATAACCCATGTGAACTTGACATGGTACTACACACTATAGTGTAATTTTCATAATGAATCGACTCCCTTTGTAATGCATACTTGCTTATTCTACTCGAAATGGAGTCCATGACCTTGAATTCCCATAGTCAGGTAAATTTTATTGAGAAGCTATGATTCTCGGAGGTAGTCACCTAGAAAAGTGGTCAATACTAAATACAAGAATGATGTTGTATATGTAAGTTATTAAGGTATCGACTCAATAGGTGAACAAATGAATGAATGAATGAAAAATCCTAAAGTGAAGTCGTCTACAGACGAGTTTTATAGAAGACGCTCAAAATGAAATATAATAAAGTATTTTGTCTAATATTATTTAAGGATTGCAATAGTTCCCTAGTTATCAGAATGGGTTTTGTGGAGAGTTTTAGAAATTTCACAGGTTCTAGTGAGAAGCCGTTACCAGTGGAGTTCAACCAGGTCTGTTGTGAGATATCAACTCACTGAAGACAATGGTGTACGGTGGCGCAACTTCGTGGGTTGGTTGAAGTTAGAAATTAACACCGTTGGATGCCGGCTCAGCGGTCTAGTGGTTAAGTGCTCGCGCGCGAAGCCAGTAGGTCCTGGGTTAGAGCCCCGCGGGGTGCGGGATCGTGGACGCGCACTGCTGAGGAGTCCCATACTAGGACGAAACGGCCGTCCAGTGCTTTCAGGTTTTTCATGGTGGTCTAGCTTCAATCGGTCCATGATTTCAACCTGCGAAAGTTCCCTAGTTGATATGAAGCTTTGGTAAAAATAGAGGAGAAAACTCCTCATCGAATTCAATACACTTAATGATTAAGCTTGAGTAATTAAAGATGAGTATACATTGATACTAACATATAGCTTACTTTACTAATTTTAATACAACAGAATGTTTAGCAAGTATATGAATTAAATTTTGCTCAGATGGTAATAGAAATAAAATTGATCGACCTATTTGTCCATTTCGTCCAGTTCGACCAATACGATGTACATAATCTTCAGTAAAATGCGGACAATCAAATTGTACAACCCAATGGACATTTGGAAAATCTATGAAAAGACAAACAACAACAACAACGATAACGACGTTGAACAGAATAAAATGAATTTTAATATGGCGAGACTTTAATTTATGGACGAACCAATCAAATTTAAGACAACAGGTTTTGGCGCGAAATTCATTTATCCATTTGTTCAAACAGCATTTTCGCATTACAAAACGGTGAAAACATTAAATCTAATCCTTAGCCCTAACGTTCAACTTTAAATCCTAATTCCTCATATTAATATATAACCCTCACTTAACCATAGTAAGTAGGTGGACATTCTAAGGTCATTTTAGTGTTTCTCAAAGGTCGTTCATAAATTATAGGTCCCACTGAATTAACAATGAATGTTATGAGATATATTTCATGGTACAAATATAATATGCAATGTGATTCATTGAACTCGTAGGAAATAATAACAAATTTTTAAAATAAGAAGCATAAATTCAAGTTAGTGAAGTAAAATATCTTTAGAGTAGTTGAAGATCAACTGGATGACGTATATTTTTATTTATTTATTTGAACACATTATTACTGGTACAAGGGGGTACCAGATAAATATGCACCACACAAATCTCATTTGATTTGTGTGAGGGCGTTGATACTGCCCGAGTGCCCAAACGAAAGCAGGTGGTTTTCTTAGAGGGTCACGCCTGGAGCCTTCGACCTAAAGGTCTGATCTGGAAGGCAGTGGAGCATCGTAAGGAGATGCAGTCACATGGTAGCTGGTGACCAACGATTGGTTCATACGCCACTCATTCCCTCAGGATACTGGATTCCATGTGCACCATTGGTTTAGAATCAGGGTTTTCCAACTCTCCTAGGTGGATCCTCCGTGTCCACCAACCCGGTTAAAGCACCGGACATTCGCTTTTCGTCTTCTCAATTTCGCAAACAACACCCGTGGTGCGAGAATGCAGTGAGTAGGACTTCGCTGACATTTTCTATATACGCGTGGCCATGTGAGAGCATTTGGAGAGGGAGAGCGTACTCTCCCCTTTTTTCGGCCGTATCAGGGCATTTGGGGGCAATCCACGGCTAAATAAATATCTCTCAATGAGAATGAAAGATTGTTGTGCAATATTATGAATGGATTAATATTAGAAATATAAACATCTAAGTGTTAATTTAATGATTTAAAGTTTATAAATGATCGCTTGTTGCGAATTCTATAAGTTATGAATTCAATCTTAAATAGGATGATGCATCTTAATAATAAGCAATACCATACCAGAACAAAACAACCATCGATTACCTTTTGGTTTTTATATCATTTTCCAATATATATATGAATTAATAAAATTCAGTAAACAATAAGAACAATAAAGAATGAATTCAGAACAATTAACATCGTTCTTCTGAACGATATCATCAACACAAACTTCTAGCGTCAACTTCATAGATGAGTAAGATTTGTGAAATTGTGATTGACTTGTAAATATTTGACGTAAGAAAGATAATTTGAATTATTTTTTTGGTTAGCGTTTTTTTAGAGAGTTAGTTTTCTACGGGACATGGTCGCTAACCCCATACCCAACCCTCCTCCTATATCGGGCTTGGGACCGGCAGTCGCCTCAGGTGGAGTTTCCTAAGAAGGATAGCCGTTAATATTTAGAAGACATATATAGGGAAATTGAAATTTCGCTCAAACAAATTAAGTGAAATACTCAACCATATCTATATTGAGATGTTAGTTAGTGTTTGAAGAAAATAACATGATAAACATACACGTACATATATGTATATCATTAATATCTTAAAGCATATTGTACTTACCTAAACCTCGTTCAGCTAAATTAGTAGCTAACAGAACGGAACCATGTGGAGAATTAGCAAAGCGATCATAAACTTGAAAACGTTTTTGTTGATTCATATTACCACGAAGTTGTAAAATTTTAAAATATGGTCTAAGCAATTGAAATAATTCATATGCATATCGAACCTTAATATATAGAAATAGCAAAAACAAATAAACAATTAGTGCATAGTTTGGGGGTGGCCAAACCAAAACGTGACACCATTGCTTGAGATCATTAACGTCTGGTCTGAGCCATGCTGGTAGATGCAAACTACCTGGTTGGGGTTCGCGTGACTACCGTAACTAATGGTCGAAGACTCTGGATGACATGGTTCAGAATCGATCACAAGTACGCGTAGGTGTATACACTCTTTATCTTCCCTTAAACCGTGAGATTAAAATTACTTTATACCTTTCTTTCTAGTTCTCTCTTCCTATACTATATCCTTATATGCAATCTTTCTTTTATATATTACTACCATTGAAGTAACTACTTTCATGAATTTAATGTTCATTTTGTTGTGTTGATGAGGTATGGCAACTTGGACCGATGCATATATGTGCCTGATCCTACACGTTGTAGCTGACTGACCATTACCTTGATTAGTTTGTGCTTATTCCTAAAGTTTATTGATCGGGGACTGGAATCTCATAAAGAATGTAGATGTAATCCATGTAACAATTGTATCCTAATTATATGTGCCTGGTCCTATGTTGTAGCTGACTCACTGAAATTAGTCCACTCAGTGTTCAATATCTTTCAATGTGTGAATTTAAACTGAAATTGAGTTACATAGGTACATTATATCTTGAAGATTGTTTATAATGATCAATTTGAATAGTATTTAATGTTGGAAAGGTTATTGAAACTTTCTAATTGCCCCTTTTAGTAAAAGCCAATATCCTTTTGTGAGACAAGAAAAAAGGAACTGGATTAGCATTGAAGGTCTTTTCGATTTAACAGTGACTAAAAAGTCTAAAAAGTAACGTCTTGAGACACGTAATGCATAATTTTTAGGTAAATGATTATTTTTGCAGTATTAGATCCATACTTTCTAAAACTTGCCGCAGGGACCTCAAATTCGTGTAAAAGTGAAGTGTGCGCTATTTTAAGAGCTGACATTTTCTAGAGGTTAGGGGTTCATGAACGAAACCGAATGTTTTGATTTCAATGAGATTTTCTAATCTATTTTTTCCTTGGTAGGAAGGCAACAACGTTGAAGATACTATTTGCCCGTGGTGAATACCTGACTTCTGCTAAACCCTAGTACAGTAAGTGATATGATTTCGCCTCTGGACCTTAACTTCAGAGAATAGTTAAAAATCTCATCCTGATTTAAAGTAGACGCTATTGATGTTATTTAAAAACGACAATTATAATTTTGTAATTCATCTATCCAGCTTAGAGAATGCAATACCACCCAAGATATCAACTTAAAATATGTATGAAACTTCTCTATCATTTTAAAATTTTACGAGATTGTTTATTGTCAGACAAGGTTTACATTTTCCTTGAAAATAGTAAATTGCAGATAAATTTATGAACACCCTCTATGATGAACTCAAAAAGTAATATACAGTAATATCGACAATAATATGTTTGCAATGATGGATATCATTTTACATAATTGCACAGCCCCAAAATGCTCTGATATGGCCGAAAAAGGGGAGATTCATCTCTCCTTCTCCAAATGCTCTCACATGGCCACACGTATATAGCCTCTGTCAGGAACGTCCTAATCACTGCATTCTCGCACCATGGGTGTTGTTTGCGAAATTGAGAGGATGAAAAGCAAATGTCCGGTGTTTTAACCGGGTTTAGTGGGCACGAAGAGTTTACCTAGGGGAGTTGGAAAACCCTCATTCCAAACCAACGGTACATATGGACTCCAGGATCCTGAAGGGACAAACGGCATATGTTGGTGGCCGGCTATCATGGGACTGCATCTCCTTACGATGCCTCATTGTTTTGAGGACCAGACCTTCAGACCTTCAGATCGAAGGCTCGGGGTGTGGCCCCCTAAGAAGACGACCTGCTTCGGTCTGGGCACTCAGGCAGTATCACCGCCCTCACACAAATCAAATGAGATTTGTGTGGCATATATGCATTTGGTGCCCCATTGTACCAGTATTAATGTGTTCAAATAAATAAATAAATACAGACCTGTTATACACTCTTTTATAGAGAAAATCAAGATACTGACAGTGTTAACTACTGAGAATATATACTAACAAGCACATTTATCATTTATCAGTATACTGATTTGTAGAGGTAGTTTTTTGTGAACATAAAATTGATGGATGACATTTACTAATCGGTAATATACTGTTAACACAAACGAAATATTCATGTAATCTTTTCCAGAAGGAGATATCATATGTAGATACATGTACACAGCGAAATGGATGTGAAATATTTTGTTAGCAAAAGAATGAAGATACTTTATTGATAGTAAGATGAAGTTTGAGTAGTTTTCAGAAGATAACTAAAATCAGTGTGATATCTACTAGTTGGCCGAATCGTGATCAATGGAGTAAGATCGAATTACATAAAAGTGGTAACCTATGTATACAACATGCTTACTTAGTTAACTGATAAGATTAGAAATTTTTCTAAAAATATAACAAAGATACTATTTAATTGTGTAAATTACGAAGAGAGTTTTAATCATGAACTGACATCAGATAAGGAATCATTGAAAATTAAAATGCAGTGAGTAGTTATTTCGTTCTAACTTGAGACTCCTAAGAAGTAAGTACTGAAGTACCTAGGTAGTACAACCCTACGAGGAGTCGAAGCCGAGATCGTTAGTTCTTGTAACAAGTACGCCATTTCCCCACAAGTTAGTCAGGAACAAATCATGACCATTTCAAAATATAGTGAATCTGCGATACAATGCGACAGTCATTCAATGCCATCATTCATGACTGTCTCATTTAATAGTACTAGAATGGCACGCGCATGCCAAGAGACTTCGAGAAGCTGTTAGACTTGACTTGAAACTTCCGAAACTAGGTAAAAACATTCATCGAATCCCTTTAGTTTTTTAATAGTTCAAAAGCTAGTTACAACCCAGTGTATGAAGTAAAGTCTCCTCATAAGAAAGAAATATCCTGTCACAACTACTACAAAGATTAAAAAAATATAAGTTGACAACAACAGTACACAGACACATTGACGAACCTGTTTTTGTGTTGAAAAAAACACAATGATCTTCTTCTTACAATGACTTTGTAGAAATGTCCACAATGTATCCAACTTTTGTTCTAATGGAACTATGGCATAATATTGAAGTAGTTCAGATGGTGTGTGTAATTCATTTGATAAAGTTGTATTATTATTGGTATTGTTAATATTATTATTGACTGATACAGTTATTGGATTACGCATACTAAGACGAATAAGTTGATCTGTAGCCCTATGATAGTTGAGGAAGAAAATAAAGGGAAAAAGGATCAAAAAAACAAGAAAAGTAAAATTAATTTGTTGAAGATATGAAGTGAAACAGAGTAGATTGCTTTATAGTATACACACGTTATTATTACATGAAGATCTCATATACCTAAAAAAAGGGGTTCAAGTTAATAGGACTTTTACAGTATTTTTATTAGCTCCTGTGAATGAAACTTTTAAGATAAGTGAAATAATCAGAGTATTCAACTGTTTCACCTCCTATTATCAGATTGAGTGTTGATGTAAACTCATGTTTTGAAGTAATATTTTATATTTATATGAAACAAAAATCATTCGTCAGGAATTTTTTGAACGATACTTAAGTCGTAATAAGAAGGGTAACGACGACTTTCATTCCTTTCTGATTGGTTGTCGCTACTTTTAGTTCATTAATTTTCTGGGTGTTCGAAGGTCATGTTCTTGTTATTATGTAATACTGAGTTGTACTATTTCTAAGTGTCCTGTTTGAATATCACATTTTTCCTACATGTTTTCTTATTCCTATGTAAGCAGCTAACTGTTAAAATGTTGTGTGCCAGCTACCATTATCGAGTTCTTGATAGAACCATCTATGTTAGACTAACCGGAAACCATGTTTGGTGAAGACGCTGATAAAATGCAGATTTTTGGTAGCACTAAGCAACAATGCCAAAATGTTTGGAATGCGCTTCTCCCCCTCTAAATGCAAGTTGTTGCTTCAGGACTGGTCTGCGTCAACACCTGAACTAAGGATAGGGAGTGAAGTAGTCGAACGCGTTGACAACTTCACTTATCTAGGAAGTCTGGTCAGCCCTAATGGGTTGGTGTCTGACGAAATCTCAGCACGGATTCGAAAAGCTCGCTTGGCTTTTGCCAACTTACATCACCTATGGTGAAGGCGAGATATCCGTCTATCAATAAAAGGACGAGTATACTGCGCGGCAGTCCGTTCTGTTTTACTTTGCGGCAGCGAAACATGGTCATTAAGAGTAGAAGACACCAGTAAGCTACTAGTATTTGACCACAGATGCCTTAGAAATATTGCTGGCGTCTGCTGGGATCACCGGGTAAGTAATAGTGAGGTTAAACGCAGGGTATTAGGGAATGATGGTAAATCAGTTGATGAGGTTGTGAATCTTCATCGACTGAGATGGTTGGGCCACGTGTTACGTATGCCTGAACACCGATTACCATGACGTGCAATGCTAACCGGGGTAGGGGATGGTTGTAAGAAAGTTAGGGGCGGCCAAACCAAAACGTGGCATCAGTCCACAAAGTCACTAACTTGTAGTGTGAGCCATGTTGGTAGATGCAGACTACTTCGTTGGGGTCCGCATGACAATCGTAACCAATGGTTGGAGACTCTTGATGACATGGCTCAGAATCGATCGCAATGGCTTCGGTGTATACACTCTCTGTCTTACCTTAAACTAAGAGATTAAAATCGCTTCATATCTTTCTTTCTACCAACTAATTCTTTCTTCCTGTACTATATCCTTATTGCAATCTTTCTTTTATATATTACCACCTCTGAATTAACTACTTTTATGAATCCGGTGTCCATCTTTTTGTGTTAATGAGGTATGGCAACTTGGACAAATGCACATATGTGCTTGGTCCTACGTTAAAGCTGACTGACTGACTGAACCGGAAACCCTAATACAAAGTTGTTTTTTCTGAAAATTTGGCATTAAAGGAAGTGACTGTAAATAGGGAGTAGTATGACAACATAAAAAACTCTAATTCTTATTATTCATAAACTTACTTTGTTAAAGTGGCTGAAAACAATAAAGTTTGTCGATCAGGAGTTAAATTTTGAAGAATCACTTCTAAATCATCACGAAATGTTGGATCTAATAATCTATCAGCTTCATCTAATATAAGTAATTTTAAATTAGACATATCAAGAAGAGAATTTTCTGTTTGATGTTGAGCCATTCGACCAGGAGTTCCAATTAGAATATTTGCTCGTGATATACTATTCCATTCTTGATTTTTTAAAGCCTATAAAGAATGAAAAACAATAATAACACTGAATATTAAACAAAAATAAACTTGGTGGTGGTTTGTTCTCTGAGCTCAGAGAACAAACCACCACCAAAATCATCCACCTGAGCTACAAATCTTCTTCACCATCTCAAAAATAAACTTGAAAAATCATATCCTATATAGAAAGTATACAAGTAATCTAACCAGTTAAATTTAAGTTCAATCCAGAGGTATATGGATGAAGGGCTCATGATAGATGAATGAGGTGGTTGATTAATACGGTTTTGGTTATCTATTTATGAGAAAATTTTTTTAATAATGCAATCCTAAGGGTACATATTTAATAGATGTGGATCATTTTAAGGATTTCGTACTTTCCGATAGGTGGTACTTTAATCACTCTTCTTTTGAAAAACATCATCAGAGGACAAACTTCTGATAGAAGTGAACTATTTATGCTTTTCCACACACGACTAACAGTTTATTCTGTCGACTTTAATTGACTGTTATTGATCATTGTCCTGTGATTTTTTGGACAATTATTCCTAATGATTTGATTTTCCTACCAATCCATTTACACTAGATCTAAAAACTTTCCAAATCGAACTTTTGTTCATATTAGTTAATGTGGATTGATATAATCGGAAATACATAGTGACTGTTAACACCTAAATAGTGTTCATTCAAACGAAGATAAACGATGTTTCTACTTTGTCCGATGTAGGTGCTTATCGTAGATGGAATGGTTTAATTTATTAATTCATCCTTGGAGAAAAAGTTGTGCTCAATGACTTGACTATGATAGAAATTAATGAACTTATCAAACAAAACATTATTACGAGGATACTCAGTCACATATTTTACCAAAAAACTATCAGTTCAGTAGATGTGCTCGTATTGTAACGTGATCTGTTTATTTATTTATTTGAACACATAGATATTAGTAAAAGGAGGCATCAAATACATATGCGCCACACAAATCTCATTTGATTTGTGTGAGGGCTGGGATACTGCACGAGTGCCCAAGCAGAAGCAGGGCGTTGCTACTGCCCCGGTGCCCAAACAGAAGCAGGTAGTTTTCTTAGGAGACCACATCCGGAGCCTTTGACCTAAAGGTGTGCTCCACAAGGAAGTGGAGCAACTTAAGGAGATGCAATCACATGGTAGCCAGTGACTAATAATTGGTTCATATGCCGTTTGTTACCTTAGGGTACTGGAGTCCATGAGCACGATTGGTTTGGAATGAGAGTTTTTCAACTCCCCTAGGTGGACTCTCCGTGTCGACTAACTCGGCTAAAACACCGGACATTCGGTTTTCGTTACAGTAATTGGTTTTTTATCTGAGGAGTAGATCTATATTATTTATTCTGATGCTAGTCCTACTGGGAACAATTTGAAATTGATAAATCGAATTAGGGAGTATTTATTTTGATTGGGATTCGAATGTCATATTGGATACATCTGAAACTCTAGTGTTGAGAGTTGCACATTTTAATCCCTAAAAGTGTATTATTCTCCTTGACATTAGAAATTTGTCATATAAATGGTCATCAACATGTAAGAATTTTAAGTTTAGAGATTTCGGTCAATCTCATTTAACCATTAAGTAGCTTTGTCATTAATGACTGTGAGAAACACTAGCTTAAAAAGTGCACTAACAGAAATTATGATAAGTCCATCCTGAGTACACAGATTTCAATAAATTGACTTTTGGAAAGAAGTAACAAAGTAAATTATGTAATTCGGTAGTTGAAAGTAGTCAACAGGAAATCTTGAACTCATCTTTCGTGCTATTTGGTATTGGTCAACAAGGTGTACCTTTGATATTGAGGGAACTGATTTTTTCTGGAGGATTCGGTCCCGCGTTACTCAGATTCACAGTCAGAGACGTTACCACTGAGCTATTCAATTTTAAGTGTAGCTCAGTTCAATAGGAGGCTATTTGCGGCTCAAAAAGACCATTGATAACTCCTTTGACTGTGAAGCAGAGTGATGAGAGATCGAATCCGCCAAAACTCATCAATTCCCTCAATATTACAGGTACACCTTGCTGATGAGTGCCAAATAGCATGAAGATTGAGTCCAAGGTTACCTGTCGATTACCTCCAACCACCGACTTACTTCCCAACAATGTACGCGATATCGAGCCAGACTAGTGATCATATTGCAAGTCGATAGATGAAATTTGCTCAACACTAAGAAAGACTTTATATACATTACATTGGTGACTTTTCAGCAATCAATCAATTGCAAATATAAATTATCTATGAAGAACCTGTTTATATACTCGAATTTAAGCCATATTGTTTCAATGAGTACTAATGATACTATACGGTTGCTTATGTTAAATTAAGTGGATCGAATTCAACCCTGTAACCTATTTGATAAAACACGAGTACTTCCACTATTTCACTACTATTCATACATGTAGTACTAGGATGTGTTATCATTCAATTCAAAACTAAAGAATAGAGAAACAAGGATCTGGGTCGAATAAATTTCGTTTACATGATAGTTAAACCCTTTTGAAATATAATACTCTCTTCTAACTTGATGATTCCTATTCGATGCATAATGCTGAAAAACCAAACCTACCGAGACTTTGCCGCCCATAATGTTCATCATAGTGAAGTGGTGTTCACGAGCAATTTTGGCAAATACGCTGAAAATCTGTCTTGATAATTCGCGAGTTGGTGTTAAAATTATGGCGACTGGACCATCAAACATGGAAACTTTGCTTTGATGAAGAAGTTCAAGCACAGGGATTGCAAAAGCAATCGTCTTGCCACTACCAGTAGGTGCTTCAGCAACCACATCTTGTCCAAGAAGGGCAGGTTTTAAGACTAGCTTTTGAATTGCAGTAGGCTTTGTGTAACCTGACAATTTTAACCCCTTCAATGTTTCTTTAGACAAAGGAAACTGTGTAAAGAAATTGCATTTGGATGTGTCTATCTAAAATGCAGAAATATTTTAATATTGAAACAAAAACTTACACTTTGAAGACGTTCGTTAGTGGAGGACTGAGGGTTAGAGTCACGAGTCATAAGTAGGGAATTTTCGGTTTCTAAGTAATATTAGAAGTGTATGACAAATCTGCTCCGGCTACTGTTTTTCAACCTACAGTCGATAATAGCAAGATGAAAATACCATGAATTAAAGTTAACTGAGCACAATAAAGTACACCAATAAGCTCAAACCAGACTAATATTTTACATGGTTATTGAATAAGATACACAACATATATTATAGAACTAATGAGCATTTAAATAAAGTGTGAGGGACAAAAATGAAGTCAAGACACATAAAACTAGAGGCAAGCATAAAAGAATAAGAAAACAAATTAGTTTATGCGCCCCAAAACTATCCCCTTTATCGTTATCGATAACACACCCCATGAGAGTGGGATGTGTGAATTAGTTAGTTGCAGTTTGAAATTCAAAGAACAACAGCTGATGAGTGGTTTAGTCTACCTCAGTCCAAACTCTGAGGTGAATGATGTCTTGCTAAAGGGTTTCAACACTTAGTCATCAAGTGGTCTATGATTAATCTTAACAGGTCTAAATGCACCTACAATAGACTGGGAAAATCTGAGGACTATGATGTCAGAAAATTCCTTCGAACAGAAAGTAATTGACGCAGTTATCACATATGTCCTAGTGCAACATGTGAAAGAAGCAAACAAGTAACACCTAGACTCTGAATCATCCTTACTAGACCTCATATTGGCATATTATGAGGATGACGTAACAAATCTTCATTATACGCCACCCTTAAGTTAGGGTGACCACAAAATTCTAGTCTTTGATCTCTATATTGTTGTCAACAACAATGAACTAGAGAAATGATCTGAATGGTCTAAAACTTGACAGTTATTGATAAGTGATTCTAAGTGCATTATGGTGCATATTGGTCACCAAGGTATAACTACACACACTGTGAAAAGCAGTGTTTTTTTCTTTATTTGAACACATATTTCTTAAATTTTTCAAATTGTTTTATTTTTAGATCATTTTAAATATAATCGTCTAAAAGACTCGTCATCGACGTGACTATATGAAAATTTTCATTTTTGACGTTTAGCATATATTAAGAAACAGACAATGTGATATTGGTTAGTAACCGGTTAGGTGAAGAATAATTAAGTCAGATCATGTGATGAATATTATAGATTTCGGTTACTCAATTAAAATAGATAGAATCATATTTCAACCTCAATCAATTTTTAAAACTTTATATTTATTTATTTGAACACATGAAAAATGGGTACAAACGGGCACTGAATACATATACGCCACACAAGTCACTTGATTTGTGTGTGTTGTGATACTGCCCGGGTGACATACGAAGCTGGTGGTTTTCCTAGAGGGCTACACACAGAGCTTTCGACATAAAGGTCTGATCCACGAGGCAGTGGAGCAACGTAAGATGTGAGTGACCAACGATTGGTTTATATGACATTTGTCCCGTCAGGATCATGGAGCTCACGTGCACCATTGGTTTAAAATATGAGTTTTCCAACTCTCCTAAATGGACCCTCCATGTCCGCCAACCCGGTTAGGGCACCGAACATTCGCTTTTTGTCCTTTCGATTCTGTAAACAACACCCCTGCCACGAGAAGTCAAAGTAGGACTTCCCTGACATGTTCTATATACGCGTGGCCATGTGAGAACGGACTCCCCCACCCTCGGTCGTACCAGGGCATTTGGGGCTTTGAATTACCTGTTGTCCAGTCACATAATGACCCAGGAGTCATTGTTAGCCAAAACTTAAAAACTACTGCACACTGCCATTCGATAGCTGCCAAAGATTTCAGATACTTGTGGTTAATATGTAGAGCCATCAGCCCTGTCCATACTACAAACTTTCAGAACTCTATACAGTGTTTGCATGTCTTAAACGTGATTACTGTATACAAGCGGCCAGCCTCTGACTAAAAAAGACGGCGAGTTTTTGAAAAGGGTTCAAAAAACGGCAACTAAGTTGATCCAGTGAATCATAAAGCTCCCATAGGTTGGTAAACTGGACAAATTAAAACTTCTCTCTGTGATATAGAGGGTTCAGAGGAGACCCAATTAGTTTTTAAACTACTTAGTGATAAATATGCATCTGATATACCCCAACATTTTTTGTCTTCCAAAACAGAGAATCTATGAGGACACTAAAAATGTTCACAAGCCCAGAACAAATTACTTTTCAGCTGACTATCGAATTTCCGATCGAATTATCAACGAGTGGAATTCATCAACTCAATACATGATTGAAGCTCCACTTGTCGATACTTTCAAAAGAAAGTTGGACCATCTGAAAGACCACCATTGCAAAGACTAACACAGGCCACTCGGCTTCCTTTTCTTTCCAAATTGAAACCAAAACCGCTTCATTGATAGTTTTTTAAGCTCTGGTATGTGTTATAACGGAAGTAACTAAAATGTTTAAACTTAATGCAAACAACGTCAGTGTCTATGTAGGCAGATGCATTTGACTTTCACTCATTCATTTATTCATGCTAATGAACATTTTATTTATTTATTTATTTTAACACATAGATATGGGTACAAGGAGGCACCAAATACATATGCGCCACACAAATCTCACTCGATATGTGTGAGGGCTGTGATACTGCCCGGGTACCCAAACCGAATCAGGTGGTTTTCTCAGGGGGCCACACCCCGAGCCTTCTACCTGAAGGTCTGATCCACAAGGCAGTGGAGCATCGTTAAGAGATGCAGTCCCATGGAAGCCGGTGACCAACAATTGGTCCATACGCCATTTGTTCTAGCAGGATACTGGAGCCCATGTGCACCATTGGTTTGGAATCCGTTTAAAGCGCCGGACATTCGCTTTTCGTGCTCTTAATTTTGTAAACAACACCCGTGGTGCGAGAACGTAGTGAGTAGGACTTCCCTGGCATAGGCTATGTACGCGTGGCCATGTGAGAGCATTTGAAAAGGGAGAGCGAACTCTCCCCATTCTCGACCGTACCAGGGCATTTGGGGGCACGCTAATGAACAGAATTCATATGTAGTTTTTTCCCGAGTTGTGGAAAAAATCCCATACGATGATCATGGACAGATCGGTATGACAAAAAACATACAAGACACTAATAACCATAATCATAATGATTCACAGATAGGCTAAAACTCATAAATAACAAGTCGTAATCGTATGTAGCAACTGAGACATGTGATACGTAAGTCATTTGCATCTATCATGTTTGACTATGTGTGTTTTGTTGGAAAAATGTATGAATTTCGTTTTAGAATTTTCCGCTCTTTTAGCCGAACAATTCTAAAACCCATATAACTAATTGGATTTGATTGCTTTTGAAATAATACTATGATATGAATCTGGATCATACTGAACGAAATTTGTTAATTATATGACAGACTGATTATCTGTTAATTAACTGTCTCATACAGCGAGTAACTTACATTAATGTCCTAAAGACGAGCCTGAAGTAGTCCCAACCTCTGAAACACGAGTTGTGGAGGGTAACGTACTATCCAAAACCACCGGGCTTCTAAAATTGCTACATTAAGTCGCAGTTCATGTTTATTACAAAATAAACTTCAAAATCTAAACAAGAAGATCCTGCTGGAGTAACGTAGTCCGTTTATTTTTTCGACACCTACATATCAAGTTTTCATGAAGTTTAAAATACTTGTTGTGTGATGTATCAGTGGTCTGTATATGTAGAGGGAACCATGGATAATATGACACGACATGACTAAATCTCCCTTAACCATTCTACACTTTATTGACTGTAAACTGGGTGAAGATCGACCCTGTTAGGATCCCTCAAGAAGTCTCAGAAGCAAACATAATCCTTGTAGTAATGTCCCAGGCAGATAATCCGGCTGCATCTGATAATTACCGGGAGCTCTTCCAACTCATCCGAGCCACTGGCAGCAAGGATTCTGATGTAAGCGAAACAATCCATAAGGATGATGGGATGCCAATCACTAACATCCATCGACGTCTTGGACGATGGGCAGAATTTTTCGAAGGGCAGTTCAACTGGCCTGCTGCTCCGGCAACATCGATCAGACTGTCCTGGCCTCCGTGGCCGGTGACGACTGATCCACCAACCGAGGAGGAAGTCCGCAAGGAATTCCAACTCTTGAAGCGTTACAAATCACCTGGCCCAGATGACTTACCTCCGGCTCTTTTTAAAGATGGTGGTGTTGACTTTCTGACTAAGGAATTGACGACGTTGTGTACAAAGGTTTGGGAACTAGAGAGCGTACCAACGTCATGGAATGAGTCGATAGTTGTCCCTATCTTTAAAAAGGGTTCACGTTGTTCCTGTAACAACAATCGGGGGATAAATCTACTTCCGATTGCGTCCAAGCTATTGGCTTCCGTCATACTTCGTAGGCTGTTCAAAACCCGAGAAAGATTGACTCGGGAGGAGCAGGCTGGGTTTCGTTCTGGTCGAGGATGTATTGATCATATCTTCACCCTCCGCCAAATGTTAGAACACCTCCATACTTATCAAAGGCCAACAATCGTAGTGTTTCCTGACATCAGAGCTGCCTTCGATTCGTTGGATTGGACTGTTCTCTGAGATTGTCTATTGAAGAAGGGTTTGCCTGAGAAGTTCATTAATATCCTAAAGCCTCTGTACACAAACACCTCAGGCAGAGTATGCTATGCGCTTTGCACCTTCGAAGTGAAGAATACTTCTACAAGACTGGCAGGATTCTAACCCTGCACTCACTATGGATGGTGAGCAGATAGAAGTATTCGAGACGTTCGTGTATCTGGGTAGCTGCATAAGTGCTGGTGAGGGTGTGAGTGATGAGATCAATACACGCATAGTGAAAGCCAGAACGGCTTATGCCTATCTAGGCCACCTTTGGTGCCTTCGTGATGTTAGTCTAGCTGTAAAAGTTCGGATCTACAACGCGTCGGTGAGAGCAGTTCTGCTCTATGCTTGTGAAACCTGGCCTCTCCGAGTTGAGGATGTTAGACGACTTTCTGTGTTCGACCATCGTTGTCTCCGAAGGATTGCTGACATCCAGTGGCAACACCATGTCAGTAATGCAGATGTTCGGCATCGTGTGTTCGGGCACAAGGACGATAATGCAATCAGTGTCAACATCTTGAAACACCGACTTCGGTGGCTTGGACATGTTCTCCGAATGTCGTCCCAGAGAATTCCACGTCGTGCATTATTCGCCGACTCTGGGAATGGTTGGAAGAAGCGGAGAGGTGGTCAGTGTATGACATGGTGTCGGGGTATGAAAGAAAGCCGCAAAGGACTGGCTTGTGTTGGTCCCACACGACTCCCTGGTTGGGGTCCGAGAGATGGCGCGACACAGTGGCTAGAGACGTTATCAGATATGGCTCAGAATAGAAGCCAGTGGCGATCCTGCTGTAACCTTCTTTTACTTTCTTCATAAAAAGTGGTTGTCTTCTTTAACTGAAAGATTTCTTCTGATGGTAGTTTTCTGCTCCCCATTTTTACCACTATTATTATTATTGAATAAAGCCATTAATAATAATATTAATACACCACCTTACATCAATCTCTTCGTAATTATTCTCTCTTTTTTTCCTTCTCCTTAAATTCTCATTGGTTTGTGTGGCGCACATATAGTTTGCGCATTCTTGTACCAATACAGGTTTGAAGCTGTGTTGAGACTCCGAGAAAATGGGTTTCACGAGGCCGTTTCGAGGAGGTTTATCAGTAACTAGACTCTTCTTCATTGGTACCTCCTTTATGTAATGGTACATATATCCACTTAGAGTCAGAATGTAGTTTACCCCGGGCTAAAGAACCTAAGAAACGAGTATAAAAATGGAAGGTAATAAGGTCGGCGTATTCTCAATAGGTTGCTAGTTCAATACTTATTCAAAGGCCTTGGAATAACTTTGAATTTTAGAAGTTTGGACTTTGAAAAGTGCAGTGCGAAGAGTATTTTTGGACAGAAGTATTACAAACCGGAGGTCATCGGAATGAAATTTCTCAGCTGACAACCAATTAACCCAAATATTACAACTATATGTTCTTAAGAAATCTAGATCCAGGATAGTTGACGTGGTATATGGCATCTTCTTCATAAAGTTGTATAAAGAACTGTATTTATTTTCTATAGAATACATAGGACGAGAGTGATGATTTGTTCTACCCCCATATATATTTTGAGTTCAAGAATTACATAAAACCCTGTATGGCCAGTCGTCTCTGCAACTGGAAGGAAGCCATTCTTTTCAGAAAACATGCCTGTTCCTGATATGTCCGCGAGAAACAAAACTTTAGGCAGTTGGATTATCTTGGTGTTTACGTTTATCACCAGTCCAGGAGGTTAGCGATCTGCGGACCGTAGGACGTTTTTAAGAGGAGCCCGCCGTTCGCCAACCCTTTCGAGGCTTTCTCTAACAGCAGTGTAACCAGTTTAGCGAATGATTTTCTATGTAGTCCATTCATCAGGTAAACCAATTCCTGTGAGGCAGAATGATGTGGGGGAATTATCATTTTGAAATAAGAGGTTCATTACTAGTCGATCACTAAATTCCGATGAGTGATTGATGAAGATGTGATACAGCCTAGTAACGGTTCGTTAGGTTCCTCCTAGATATACTGGACTATTATTCTTGAAAATCTGAACTTTTATTTCTGGTACTTAATATGATATTAATCATCTGAAGATCCTGATCTAAAGAGTGGGGATTTACAAATCGAAATCACCCATTGATAATTTCTCGGAGAAATTTATTTCCAGAGCTCCTCTATGTGCCTGAAGGAATGAACTAATCCGAAAGTAACAGTCTCCAGGTAATCTAAAAACTACACCTATCGGACAAGAACTGTAAGTACTCTTTAAACTATACCTTAAGGTATGAGAGTGACTTATTCTAGGAGATAAGATTTTGTGAGTCTCGAGAGAGGTAGGTCTGTAAAACAAGGCCGACAACTAAAAGTGTCAGATCTATATTTAAGTAGCGGCCAGAAAGCGTCGAGAGATAGTTTGCCTTTTGTGATGTCACTAGTAAGCCAAGCTTTTCCGGAAAGCATTATACTTGCTCTATTCATTTACTAATTTTCCAAATTTAACCTACTTACATTATCGCATGAGCAGATAGTAGGAAAGGAAGAAATTCAGAGTTGGACAAATATGAGGCTATTCACACCGGGAAGGGTGTCGGTAATTGCCAAATCGGCCTTTAGTGGGTTGGTTTCCATGGGTGTATCGTGGTGTTGAGGTTCCATTGATCAGTATGAGTTGTGACAATCAAGCCGGGGTCATCAGAAGTAACTGGAAAGAAGTAGATGTCGAGCTCCTTGATAGTGAGTTGTTCACTAACAATTTGCGGGATGGATGGGGGAACATTTTTTAACATTACGATAAGTTGCCTGGTAAGTCTCAGTCTGCCCCCACGAATCACAAGGACTTTCGAGAATGTTCAAGATTTATCATACCAAAATTCATGCGTGGTTGTCACTGTATGAGTGTCTACTGTTATGTTGAATCAGCCAGATATTGGGCAGTATAATCTATTCGAAATGGACCACCATCGGTCTACCTCAGGAATCAGGCTAATTTCAATAGATTTATTTAAAAATTCAGAGTCCTTTTGAACTATAATTAAACATTTTCAGCCCCCTTTGTTCAAGCAAGAATGACACCTGAGTGGTCACACAACTGACCATGGTTCATCAGGTTGCATTCTAATGGTAGAGTTCGCTTGTAGATAATAAATGGGTACTCTGAAGTATCAAGTCTATCTAATATGGTTTTAAATTCCATACACTGATATCAGAAACACTTCTGAAGATAGACTATTGAGGGTCAGACACTTAACTGTATGTTGGCCTTCCTGACTACAGCTGATGAAATCCCCATCACAGGAAGGCTAATTATACTGAACAGAAATGCTTTAGAATGTCAGGTTACTCCTCTTACTTTTCCTTTGCGATTGCGATATTGAGCCTGAAAAGTTTGGGGTTAGTTTTCAGTATACCCGGGAAGAGATTTGAGAGCTGATGAGTTCGACTAACATCTTCAAAATGAAATCACATAAGCTAGAACTGGTTTCTGTACCAATTTTTAATCCTCGAATATAAACATGCGTACAAGTCCTCGTGGAATGAACCTTGAAATTGCTCCATGTAGTTCCCTGGAAGCTAAGAGGGATAACAGGAGCGACACACAGTGACCAAAATGTGAGTACGTTGTCTGAGTGCAGATCATCCACCAAACTAGTTATTAGATGAGGCTTAACTAAGCTCTACGGCATAATGCACGAAGTCATTTGAAGCCACTGGTATCTAATTATATCAGAACACAAACTTTGTGCCTATTTACTAGAGTTCTAAGATAAAAACCTATTTATATTAAAAATACAAAGTACTTTAATAGTTCAAAGTTGCCCTGACGCAAATAGCGTCTAATAATCTACAGGAATACTTTCAGCAAAACTTGATAAGTTGTACAAAACGGGTTCAAGAGAAGAATATTTAGAAATAGAAAGTTATGGTTATACGAATCATGATCAGAACTTAAAACTTAGGGAAAGGCGAACGATTGATAATTCTTTTACGCAATGAGGTCGTTTGAAATACAGACCTAGATTCAAGGAGCAGGAACTGCTGGAAAGGTCTTTATAGCATACTGCACAGATGACGTTACCAAATGGCGTTTATTTGTAAATATGCATATACGAAGTATTACTGCCTTGAACTGCGATAACGTTTATTTATCTGAATGAGTTTTTTTAGGCAAAGAGCACCACTTGCTAGTGATTGCAGGAAATATATGTATATATAAAGCAATCACTAAGTGGTTAGTGCTCATCATGTATAACTCTCAGAACATTCAATTTGGTTATCTCTAGATCCGAAATTAAATACTGATGCCCTTCGACTTGTTATCGCTGGTTACACAGTTATTTTCGATTAAATCAAATTTTAGTCAAATAATATGACATATATACAATATATTTGAATTCTAATGATATGAAGTTAAATCGTAGTCCTACACTCTTGTAGGGTCACTGCGTCCAAACCAAATCATCCATTAAACTTAGGCAATTTTAAGCTGGATATCGGAAACTATACAAACATCTTTAAGATCGAGAGCAACCAACGCGGATTAGTCAGTTGCACGTCATAGGCCGGGAAATATGGCAGTAACATTACTCTCTGCTACATTAATCTGTTCTTACTAATACATACTTGTGTTCTGTTAAGATTCTACCTGTTATACGCAGTCACCAAAAGAGCTGGTTAACCTGATTTTTGCGGCAGGATATCCCACACTATGCACTAACTCCGAGATGTAACATTGATGTAGGCAACGACTTGATCCTATTTCCCTCCAGTGGTGACTTACACTCTATTCTAAGTAGTTTTCATGCCTCTAGGTAACCCTCGTGCTATCGATAGAAGAAACCAGACAAGTAGTAAATAGGTCTTTATTTAGATCTTCGCAGTCACAGTGGAGTGTGGGATTGTTTGTTCAGACAAGCATAGTCTCTCAACATTCAATATAAGATAACAGGAAATATAACGATTATACAAAATAAGGAAGTGAATGAATACTTGAACTCTACTGTTCTGACATATGCTTAGTTGTTGCAGGTGAACTCTTAACCAACCAACCTAAGCTGTTACATAGTATGAAAGACTGATTATATTACTCCTTATAAGACGAAATTCTTATGTTGATTATGAGAACTTTGACTAAATAACTAACTGATTGTAAATTTACCTTTTCATTTCCTAAGATAGAAAATTTGAATAAATATTAGGGGCACTGATAATTTGCTAGTAGTGAACATTTAATTACGCGCATAAATATAATGATATAGCCAAGATTCAATTCATTCAATCAAAAAAGATGTACGCTGATACTGATGAGATGTGTTTCGAATATATAAAACTCATTCTTAATGTGGTAAAGCTTATGTAGCATGCCTGCATAAATATAATTTGCTTATTGTAATAATTTTATTCCAGCGGCTTAGCAAAATGTTGTTCGTTTTAAGTTTTCTTTCATTTGAAATTGGTAATTTTCCGCTATTTTAAGTGGGATGGCCGTCCAGTGCTTCCAAGTTATCCATGGTGGTCTAGCTTTAATTCACTCATGAACTCAACTATTAAATTACTACAATCTTCACAAAACCCCTTCTTAATAAAATGATGTGTAAAAAACAAGCTGAAAAGTCTTCTTAAAAAGGGCATACTCTATTACTGTAATAGTATACCAACAGTTGTCGTTTACAGGAGTTTACGCATATAGAAAATACAAAGTGGGTCTCAGTGTTTTTGTTAGATACAGTATTAAGGTTGACATTTACAGTTACAGCGATAACGACCATACGGACCCATTTGTAATTTTCTAGTTACTGTAATTGGCTTTCTTGTTGTTGTTGTGGTTGTTGTTGTTATTGGAGGAGGATTAGGACAAGGATCAATTTTATTCTCTTCATATGGCCGTGACGCTTGCACATCACCCCTGAAATGATCAAAAGTGGTGGGTTTTTAAAAAAAGCACAAAATCAAAATTATTGAACTAAATAAACAAATTGCCCGTCATTTTCTGTAATTAATAGATACTATAACTTATGTAAATTTTATTGAGGAGAGGTGCCTGACTGATATGAGAAATAATGACTCCAATCGATTAGTCAATCGTGACATATAATCGCAGTTAGTTAGATCTGTTGGTTATAGATGGTTAATTGTGTGATATGGTAAATAACTGAAAAGGATTATTTTATACTGGTACTATGACCAGTTTGTACTAAATTGGCCAATATCGAGCTGTTCACTTTCTTCATCACACCTTTGCTTCACCACGCTGAAAGGTGTCCACAAGCACGAAAATGTCAATTCCTAGAAGTTTGACCAATACAACTTGCTTCATAGGAGCAGTCAAACTGATAAATACAAAATGAGGTGATCATTCAACAATATTCTTTGTTAAAATATTAGTCTTTTAATATGATGGGAATCATTGAACGATAAATTTATTGTAAGGTTTTATTCAATGCAATCTCTAAATATTTATCCATTAAATTTATAAACAGAAGTTGCTTATAAGATGTGCGTTGCACATTCTATTCACAGACAGACGGACTCAGATCTCTTCTCCATTGTTTGGTATATATATAACTCCGCCCGACAAGAAGAAATACATGGAAGAACTAGAAAGAGAAAGAAATATGAAACAGTTTTATGATACAATGAAAAAACTTGCAGGGGAATATAGTAAACCAAAGAGACCGGTCAAAGACAAAGAAGACAGGCAAATCACTGAAATTCAACAACAACGTAACAGATGGGTAGAATACTTCGAGGAACTCCTGAATAGGCCGGCTTTAATGAATCCACCGGGCATCGAATGAGCACACACAGATCTTCCTATAGATGTCAACCCACCAACGACGGAAGAAATTAGAGTGGCCGTCAGACAAATTAAGAGCGGGAATGCAGCAGGACCCGACAACATACCAGCTGAAGCACTGAAGTCAGATATCGAAGTAACTACAAACATGCTTTATCTTCTATTCGAAAAGATTCGGGAGGAGGAACAAGTGCCGATGGACTTAGAAGAATGACATCTCATCAAGATTCCAAAGAAAGGAGATCTGAGCAAATGTGAAAACTACAGAGGCATTACACTGCTGTCAATATCAGGGAAAGTTTTTAACAGAGTGTTGATGAACAGGATGAAAGATGCAGTAAACGCCCAACTTCGAGATCAACAAGCTGGATTCCGTAAGAATCGGTCGTGCAAAGACCAAATTGCAACATTGCGGATCATCGTCGAACAATCAGTTGAGTGGAACTCATCACTATACATCAACTTCATTGATTATGAAAAGGCATTTGACAGTGTGGATAGGAGGACGTTATGGAAACTTCCTCGACTCTACAGAGTTACTGAACTCCGGAACTCGTACGACAGACTACAATGCAAAGTCGTGCATGGAGGACAGCTGACACATGCATTCCAAGTAAGGACCGGAGTCAGACACGGCTGTTTACTCTCTCCCTTCCTCTTTCTTCTGGTGTTCGACTGGATTATGAAGACCTCGACGTCTGAGGGAAAACGCGGCATACAATGGACAGCTCAGAACCAATTGGACGATTTGGACTTCGCAGATGACCTAGCCCTCCTATCACGTACACACGAACAAATGCAGATAAAGACAGCCAGTGTATCAGCAGTCTCTGCATCAGTAGGCTTCAACATACACAAGGGGAAGCATCATCGATCATCTGACGCAGACGTAAAGGCGAGGATTGGGAAAGCAAGGGCCGCATTCCTACAGTTGGAGAACATATGGAACTCAAAACAACTTTCAACCAATATCAAAGTTAGAATCTTCAATACGAGTGTCAAGGCAGTTCTACTGTACGGAGCTGAAACTTGGAGAACTACAACCATCATCAAGAAGGTACAAGTATTTATAAATAACTGTCTTCGCAAGATACTCAACATCTATTGGCCGGATATCATCGGCAATAGCCTTTTGTAGGAGAGAACAAACCAGTTTCCAGCTGAAGAGAAAATTAAGAAAAGACGATGGAAATGGATAGGACATGCATTACGCATATCATTTAACTGCATCACGAGACAAGCCCTAACTCAGAATCTTGAAGGGAAACGGAAAAGAGGAAGGCTTAAGAACACATTACGTCGGAAATAGAAGCAGATATGAAAACCATGAACAACAACTGGAAGGAGCTGGAAAGGATTGCCCAGAACAGGGTTGGATGGAGAATGCTGGTGAGAGGCCTATGCTACTTCACGAGGAGTAACAGGCGTAATTAAGTATATATATATATATATATATATATATATATATTCGCTGAATACCCCATCAATTCATTTTTCATTAAAATAATCCATTGTGTCATTGAATAATACAAGAGCATTTTATCAACTATAGATATATCGCTCCAAAGAAGTCTTCTCTTAAAATAATCTACACAGTCAAAGGAATTGGATCGGAGGAAAGTTGAATCAAAATCCTATGCACTACTGAGGCATTGGCAACCCATCAACTCAAGCTCGAACTTTCCGTGCAAAAATGATATGCTCAACCTCTCATCCTTCCTTGGTAATAATTCCCTTTTGTAGTAAGTTTCGGATTTTTTTCTTTATTCCATTTTTTTCCTCATTATTGATTTTTCAAATTAGTGTTTTGTAATTTTCAATTGTAATCAGTTATTATTGTTGCCCATTAAACGAGTTATCTTGATTATTATTCAGCTTTTATTATTATTATGACCTTTATGAAAAAACCTTTACATATCTGGGTAGCATCATTGATAAACACGGTGGATCTGATTCAGATATGAAGGCGCAGATCGGTTAAGCAAGAGCAGCATATATACAACTGAAGAAAATCTGGAACTCAAAACAACTCTCTGTCAACCAACGCCAAACTCGGAATTTTCAATACAAATGTCAAGACAATTCTACTGTATGGGGCGGAAACTTGCAGAACTAGGATAATGCCATCTTTTCTATACTTCTACAGACATATATTTCATATCGGAAAGGGATTTTGTGGGGATTGTAGTAATTTAATAGTTAAGTTCACTAGTCAATTAAAGCTAGACCACCATGAATAACCTAGAAGTACTGGAAGTCCGTTACGTTCTAGTATGGGAACCGTCATCAGTGTTTTATCCACGATCACGCATATAAGATTCGAACCCAGAACCTTCAGTCTCGCGCGCAAGCGATTAACCTCTACACCACTGAGCCAGCCAGTATCCAAAGGTGTTAATGTTTAACTTCAACCAATCCACAAAATTACATCACCATTCACCACTGTCTCCAGTGAGTTACTATTTCACAGCAGACCCGTATGAACGTACTGCTAAGAAGTCTCAAATAGGACGAGACGCGCGTCAAACTGAAATTCACTACTAGCCACTATCCATCTTTGGTTAAATAGCTTGTGACTTAAGGCTATATCGAAGCAGTCCATAAAGGATGCACATATGCCAACAACAGACTGATCAACTGCATTCCAAAATAACAATGAGAAGATACATGGTAAACAACACCAAGTGAATAAAACCTATCTAATTCTTTTCATGTTTTTTTTCTTTCAAAATCAATATCCTTTCATAAGAGAATTCTAATGATACTCATATATCTTAATCATGAAAAAAAGAAACTTACATGGGTGAATAATAACACACAATTATTTTGCCTGATTTAACTTCAGTTAGATCACTACAATATCCAGTTGAGCAACCTATAAATTCAGCGCTACCCCATACAATCTATAGAATTAAATAAAATCATTTTAATTAAAGAACTAATCATTCGATGATTAAAACACTTTTTATTGAAGAACGCTAGTTCATAAAAAGATTTTTTCTTCTAGTTCATATAGATTATGGGTACTTGAAGTTTGTACTGATGATGTTGTTCAAGAGAACGATGAAAGCTCCACGACCAAACCATCCAGTTTGTAGTGTGGGTTTATTATGTTGAGGCTATATTACTTTATTCTAAATTTCGTACAGCTCAATCTATTCATTCTACTTAAGTCATATTTTGACCTTGTTAATTATTCGCTTATCTCGATCTTGACTGTTTCTATATGAACGCATATGTAGGTGTACACTTCTTATCCCATTACTCACCACATATCTGTAACTTACTTTTGTGTAACTATGACTGTTGATTAACGCTTGACCAAATGGAGTTGGCTTATCCGCCTTCTCCACTCTGCGTCGTTTTGCTTCGCTCCATTTTTGTTCGCTTCATATACAAAATATATGTATTCAAAAGTCCATTCTTGTTATTTGACTTATTTGATTCTGTTATTGACTAATGCGATTTAAGTCGATGATTATAGACGACAATAGGCGACATAAACATTTCGATAGCAATCATTCATACGATCTATTTGGAGTCAGATCTCGGGACAATAAAGTGGAGAGAACCTTTCGACAACATCGTCCGATCTAAATGACGACAAAAATAAAGGGCCCCACAACCTCAAAGAAGAAAAAAACTCCATCAAAAAGATTATGGGTACATATATGATTAGGAGTAACTATCTGTTATTGATTGATTTTCAATGATTTCTTATGTGAAAATATGTTTTGATGAAAATCAGTATCAAATCACATCAAGTTATCCATAGATCACATTGTATTTCCAAAGAAAAGAGTAAATAAAAGTCAACGAATGAAAACAGAAAAAAAACGCTTCCTTTTTCGTTCAGTCACCACCCTACCTAAGGAGAAAATTCAAGGATATTTAGATCTCTTGGTAAATGCAATACGTGTTAACAACATAATTGAAATCCAATGGTCCATTTAAAGTATGTCGCGAATTATTTTACCCGGGAAAAGTTAACCATAGTGTTCCAACTCAGTGGTCAAATGGTAACGTGTTCTTCAAAAGACCTAATTATCCTTAGTTCCATTCATTGGTAAATTCTATGTATTGTAGCGGTTAATAAATCCCCAAAATAAATGCCTCTGTTAGTCTTCGACATTGGATGCTGACCATATTAGTTTTAATGAACTCACCTAGCTAAAGGCGCTCGTTCATGCATCCACACAAGATCACGAGTGGGAACGCCGTGTTCAATATCCCCTGCAATCGCTAGCCAGATTAGATCAGTCGATCCACGATATATTGATAACTTATCAAATATAACTTCGAACGTCCTCGCTTCTGTCTTTTGATTTCACTTGGTGAGTACGATTCATAGTAGAAGGTGTTACTGGTTAAAGCGTTGTCAAACTCCAAATGCCTGTGGCATCATCAGTATCCTCTGCCAATGAGTTCTATACTAGTGTTGTATCTGTTCATTTAAGTAACATTATAAACACTTTAGACAATTGTTGAGCTGATACAAGGGCTATTGTATGCTTTATTTGAAAATTTCTCAGTTATTCCCTAATAGATTTTACACTTTCATACTTCTATAAACACTCGTTACTTTGCATAGCTTTATACACTGAATAGATGTTTCAATCGATTTTTGTCGACAGTACGGTCAGCTTTCAATTTTAGTACCAGGAACTTAAAAATTTATTAATATGAGAATGACTTTCATCATATCAATTTGAAAAAGGGTTTGAGAATCAGAAGATACTTAGCATATAAGAAGAGATAGATGGTGGCTAGTTGTGCAATATAGGATGGGTGTTTTGTCCTATTTGGGACTCATCAGCGAACGGTACTAAGTTCGAGATTGAATATGAAACCTGGAGTTCATGTACATTCAGCTGACGAGTCCTAAATAGGACGAAACGCGCGTCAAACTAGATTCCTGTGCTAGACATCACCCATTTCTGCTAGAATGCTTATGACTGAAGGCAATCTTGAGACAGTCCACACAGGATGTACATATACCAATAAGAGACTGATCAATTACAGTTTTAAACATCAATGAGTTAATGCTTTCCATATGTTTCGCCCCTATTTAGAACTCTTTAACATTAAGGGACCATGATACACTATGCGATCAGATACAGAAACTTCATGTCACAATGTAAAGACTTTCACATTCAGTTCACTCTTTTCAACTATCATTCATTGATATTTCTGCTTGATGATGATCAACTTTAATTCATTAATTAGCTTAAAAGTTCATTATTAATTTACTTACCCTTTTATAATGGAGACAATCTTTAGGTACTTTGCATTTATTCTTTGTGTAATCATATAATTGATATTCGTTGAACCAAGTTTCCATGGCACTTCATAATGAATTCAATTGATTATTTCTATGTAGACTTACTTTAAAACATTTAGATTATCAGCTGTATTTATACCAATTGTATCACGATATTCTTTTTCCACTTCAGCTTTTTTATATTCACTACTTAAATTACATGCTACTACTTGTCTATTAGCTAAATCTTCTAAATCATTATCCCAACTCTGTAAGTAAACAATATGAATATTTAAGAGGAATATAGTTAATTTTAATAGTTGAAATCATGAATCAATCGAAGCTAGATCACCGTTGGAAACCTGGAAGCACTAGACGACCGTTTCGTCCTATTATGGGACTCCTCAGTGGCAGTGCGCATCCCAGCGAAGTTGAAGTTGAACATTAATACCGGTCCAGTAGTCTAGTGGTTAAGCGCTTGCGCGCGATACTGATAGGTCCTGGGTTCGAATCTCGCGGGGGGGATCGTGGATGCGTGCTGTTGAGGAGTCCCATACTAGGACGAAACCGCCGTCCAGTACTTCCAGGTTTTTCATGGTGGTCTAGCTTCAATTGACTCATGATTTCAACTATTGAAATTAAATCAATTGGTTTTTTCTGTATACTATTAAACGATAGTTTTGTGTTAGAATAACTCCACCTGTAGCTCTTCTAGAGTTACTGCCCGTCTCAAGCCCAGGTAAAGAAGGAGGGTTGGGCATGGGATTAGCGACCTCACCTCGTAGAAAACAAACTCGATAAAAAAGAAAGCTAACTAGAAAAAACAATTTAAATCCTATGTGTTAGAATGATTAATTGTTCTATTGGTGAGATTATAATTTATGGACGAACTAATGAGATTTACGAGGACAGTTATTGAGTTTTGGCGTGAAATTCATTCATCTATTTGATTAAAGAGCGTTTTAATACTATAGCTGATATTAGTTCTTGATAAAAACCCTTAAATCTAATTCCTAATCTTAACTATCAACTGTCAATATTAATTCTAATTACTCAAATTGGTTTATAACGCTCATTTAGCCGTAGTATTTAGGTGAACATTCTTAAGGTCTTTTTAGCATCGCTTACAGGTCGTCTATAAATTAAATTTTCACCGTTCTATAATAACTCTACACTGATGTCTTATCCATATGGTTGAAAGTTTTAATCACTGAATTCTCGTGGTGGAGGTGTTGGTTGCAAAATCGAGAGGGCGAAAACCGAAAGTCCAGTGATTTAGCCGGGTTGGTGGATATGGACGATCCACCTAGGAAAGTTTGGAAACCCTGGTCCCAAACCAATGGTGTACATGGACTCCAGGATCGTGAGGGAACAAATTGCGCATGAACCAGTTGTTGGTCACCGGCTAACATGTGACGTCGCCTCACAATTTCGCTCCACTTCCTTGTGGGTCAGACCTTTATGTCGAATGCTCCGGGTGTGACCCCTTAAGAGAACAACCTGTTTCAGTTTGGGCACCCGGGCAGTATCACAGCCCACACACAAATCAAGTGACTTGTGTGGCGTATATGTATTTGGTGCCCGTTTGTACCAATATTTATGTGTTCAAATAAATAAATAATATTGTTGGTCAATGTTTTTAACAAGAAAAATATAATATCAGTTCATACTTATCACTTTATGTTTGTATGAAGTTATACGTGTAACTATATTAAACGGTTAAGCTAATAGTGATATTATAATAAGCTAGTGACGTGGTATGTGCTACTGATATTGACAGATATCAGTAGTATGTATCATCAATCAAGATTGAAATACCTGAAAGCAGAAGGTTAAGAAGATCAAAGAAAAGAAAACAAGAACAGGGAATGATTGTTGTGGAAACGAAAGAACAATGAAGTCTGAGACAATTGATCGACCCTTTACAAGTGAATTATCTACTATATAGTTCTCTCAGATTTCAGTAAGGGATTCTGTAATTTTGTGTTCAAATGCATCTGGTTGTCCCCCCACCCGCCTGGGTTCTTGTACCCTGCAGAAAGATTGTAATTTGAACTATGAATATTTAGGAAATTAAAAGGTTTCTATTTTAAAAAATCTCTGTTATAGACATGAGTATGTACGATTCCATTTGTTTTGAATATCTAAACATGTTTTTATATGTCCAACATTCTTTTTAAAGTAACTAATATAGTGAATAACAACACGAGCGAAGGAACAACTAAATGTATTTGATAAGTCTTCTAATTGAACATTAGATCCGATTTCTTGAACTCTTCTATTAACCTCCCCCCCATGGCTGAATCTACAAAGCGACTTGAACATGAGAAAAAAGGCGCGAAATGTGGATGGAACGCTTTACTCCAATGTTCGTTCATGTACAGAGTATCTACTGTATTTATAGTATTCTGTATGGCCTTGGACATACGGAAGTTTCTGGAACACTATTAAACATAATAGCAGTATAGACGATCATCCTATCAGAAACGCGACATGTGACGTGTCACTTTCTAAATGTTTCTGGCAAAACTTTTAATGAATGCTGGATTAGATAAGATGTCTCTCAGCGTTTTCAGAGCCTTTTTTGACTTTTGTTCGAGAGATTTTCTGGGTCTCCTTAACAATATTTGAATATAAAATCACAGAATAAATTACTAAAATCTGAAAAGCCATACATTGACTACTTCATTTGCAAAATGTCAATCCATCGTCTCAGACTTCAGTATTCTTTCTCTTTCACACCAATCATTCTCTGCTCTCGTTCTCATCCTCTTTTCTTCGATCTTCTCAACCTTCTGCCTTCAGGCATTCCACTCTCAAGTGGCGATACATACTACTTATATCTATCGATGTCAGCAGCAAACACCACAATAACAATAGTCAGTTTTATGTCACATTATAAATACTTTCTAACGGTATTAAATAGTAGTGAGCAACTTGATATAATGCTTAATTCCTATGGTTTACTCAACACAGTCTTTTGAGAATCTACTAACATAATGGTAGGTAGTTAGTCAGAGAGCTGAAAACATTGTCCAACCATTTTAATCAATTAACTTTTATTCTCATCTACCAGTCAATAAGAAGGTTTTAAAGTTAGCTTTATCTACAAGATTTGGACAGATAAGTGTCATAACTAAATATTACAGCCATATTATAAGACAATGTAAGTCTAAGGATCATTGATTAGTTTATGATCTTCATTTTTATTTAAGTGATTGTTTATCCTACAGATCATTCCGTCTTGATCGGTTATTTCATACATAGATCCAATTGTCAAATAATTAATCAACTGAATTGATCAGTAGTGTTGTTTCAATGAAGTCCGATTAGTTTGTATTTGTAGACGGATTTATTCATATCAGAATGGTTTTTGTGGATATTACAGTAATTTCAATAGTTGAGATCATCAGTCGATTGAAGCTAGACCACCATGGAAAACCTGGAAGCACTGGACGACCGTTTCCTTTTATTGTGGGACTTCTCAGTAGCAGTGCGTATCCACGATCCCGCACCCCCGCGAGATTCGAACCCAGGACTGCTGAGGAGTCCCGTAATAAGACTGATATGTTGTTGAATAGGCGTCTTTGTTTAATTCATTAATATCAGTATTTTAATAAATTAAGAATAATGATAGTTTCCTTATAAATACTTATGTAATGAGGATTATATGAATAAGATACATTATAGCTACTACGACTGTTTCATTTTCATAATTTTGTGGAATAGTCTAGACTTGTTACTCTTTGAATAAGTTGTAGTATAAACAAATGATAATTTGAAAAAAAAGTCACTGTTTGAAAATTTGCACTATTTTTATACACTACTTCTTTAGAAGTGCTAACTTGGAATCCTGAAGGGGAACAAAAAAGAGGAAGGTCAAAGAACACAATACATCGGGAATTGGAAGCAGAAAAGATAAGGATCAATAGCAATTGGAAACAACTGGAAAGAATTGACCATGATATAGTTGAATGGAAAATAACGATGAGCGGCTGATGCTCTTAGACGAGGTGTTACAGACGTAAGTAAGTAAGTAGTAAGAGCAGAATGTGAGATTCTATTGACATGAAAATTAACTGAAAACTTAGTATAAATCAGCGCTGTAATTAATTCAACATCTTTACGCTATTAATCTGATGGTTAGTTGTCTTCAAGCACAGTTTCTCGAAATACGAATGTCATGTTTTTAAAAAAATTAAGGATGAAGGTTCAACTTAAATCAACAGCGAGTGAAAGTTCTATGAGATGTTATCAGCCATATTGAAATTTCGATACATCATATGAGGTTAAATAGGTCCGACGATCAATCCTGGTGAGTGATTCATGCTCTATCTTGAGGACTAACAGGCATAAGTAATTAAGTCGTTTAGAATTTATCAGTTAAAAAATGTTTATTATATGACTAACATCAAATATATTGGCCAGTAAAAATTAGATAGTAGATTTCATTGAGACCTTCTTATTTTCAATAGTTGAGATCATAGGTTAATTGATACTAGACCACCATGGAAAACATGGAAGTTCTGCACTGTCGTTTAGTTCTGTTGTGGGACTCCCCAGCATTTCATATCCATGAACCCGTCTCGCGAGATTAGAACCCAGGATTTACCGGTCTCGCGGGTGTACGCCTAACCTCTAGACCACTGAGCCGGCATCCAGTGGTGTTGATGTCTAACTCCAACTAATCCACGAAATTGGGCGACACATCCACCATCATCTTCTGAGAGTCATTACTTGACAACAGACCTTGTTGAACTCCATTGGTCACTGCTTCTCACTAACACTCCAGGAAATAACTCTTGAAGCCAGTAACTAGTGAGCATATGTTGAATAATATCACAAGGGGGTTTTTCGCGATTAATATAGTGATTTCAACAGTTGAGATTATGAGTCAATTGAAGTTCGAAGCTTAAAGTTTTGAATCTTGCGAAACAGGATCGTGGATGCGTACTACTGAGGAGTCCCACAATAGAACAGAACAATCGTCCAATGCTTCCAAGTTTTCCATATTGATCTAACTTCAATTGACTCATGATCTCAACTATTCAATTGACTAATAATATCCACATTAACCCCTTCTGAAACTTCTCATTTATTGATTAAAAAGAAAAGAAGAAAGAAAACATTCATTTCATCATGAATTTTCACTTACTAATGCTTCTTCTGGATTAATTGGTTTAGGTTGTCCAGGAACTTTACATTTTAATAATAATCTCCTATAATCTACATGTTTATTATATAAAGTTCTTTCATCGTATGTTGTCTGGGTATTGCTACATAAAATGTACAATACATACATTACACTACTTTGAATTAGAAGTTTTATCATGAAAAATTAAGAAGAAACACTAAAAAAAAACTTTTGAGAAAAGAAAAAAGAAATTCTTGGTTTATATTTGTTTTAATCATTAAAATAAAAATAGGGCGAGACTATAATCTATGAACGAACCAATCAGATTTGAGATAATAGATCTTGAATTTTTGCGCGAAATTCATTTATCCATTTGGGTTAAACAGCATTTTTCTGCATTCATAGCTGATATTAATTGATGATGAAAACTTCTCAAATCTAATTTCTAACCCTTAATTGATCATCAACGATAAATCATAATTCGATTTCTTCATACTAATTTATAACTTTTATTTGGTATATGTGCATACTGTGCGGATTGCTTTGATATAGCCTTAAGTCACAAGCGTTTTGTAAGCAATGACAGATAGTGTCTAGCAATGGGATCCAGAACGCACGTTTCGTCCTATTTGGGACTCGTCAGCTGGATGTATCTACATCTCATAGTCCTGGATTCCACTGCTAGCCACTATCCATCATTGATTTATTTGGTTTTAGTTATTAGATGAACACTTTCAAAGTCAGTGTTTAGCGTTACTTAAAGATTGTTCACATAAATTATAGTCTCACCCAAAATACATTGGGTGTGTTTATGATGATGTTATAATGTGCATAGAATTAATGATTAGGATCAATGTATTAAAGTTGCAATAGAAAACTATTCACCTATTGAAATGTTAATTATTATTATTATTTAAAACAAATTGAATAGATTCTGATTGTTTGTTTAAATTAGTTTTAACAAAAAAAAGAAACAACAAACTATTTAAATAAATCTATTTTTTTGATGTGTGTGCTACTGATGTCGATCGATATATAAGTAGTATAAATCATGAATTAAAAGTGAAATGCCTAAAGGTAGAAGGTTAAGAAGATCAATTAGAAGAAAACAAGAATAGAGAATGATTGGTGTGGAAACGAAAGAACACTGAAATCTCAGACAATTAATTAACATATTGTAAATGAATTATTTATTGTATGGTTCTCAGATTTTAATAAAAGATTCTGTAATTTGTATGTTGAAATACATTTGTTCGTACCCATTTGTATTCTCGATCACTAAATACTAGCTAAGTGATAGCAATATATGCACAATATTGATTAATTTACCCCCAAATGCCCTGGTATGGCCGAGAGTGGGGTGGGCTCGCCCCCCCCCTCTCGAAATGCTCTCACATGCCCACGCGTATATAGCCTCTGCCAGGGAAGTCCTACTCACTGCCTTCTCGCACCACGGGCGTTGTTTACTAAATTGAAAGAACGAAAAGCGAATGTCTGGTGCTTTAACCGGATTCCAAACCAATGCTGCACATGGGCTCCAGTATCCTGAGGGAACAAATGGCGTATGAACTAATTGTTGGTCACCGGCTTCCATGGGACTGCATCTCCTCACGATGCTCCACTGCCTCGTGGGTCAAACCTTTAGGTCAAAGGCTCGGGGTGTGGCCCCCTAAGAAAACGACTTGCTTCTGTTTGGGAACCCGGACAGTATCACAGCCCACACACACAAATATGGTGTGGCGCATATCTGTTTGGTGTCCTCTTGTACCAATATTTATGTGTTCAAATAAATAATAAACAAATAAAAATCGAATAATTTAACTCAGTAGTTATAGGACTAAGTATTCACAGCGATTATTGTACTCTTCTTCTGCATAGATTTCATTCGGTTACCTGGTCCAGAATTATATATGAAACAAATTCTGTTTTATAATGTTGCTACGACGACATAATTTATTTTATTACATTATTGGAACTGAATGGTAAATTGACAAAAAAACCGGATCAATAGTTAACCGATTGAAAACATATAGATAATCATCATATGCTCACTAGTGACGATCTCCAAGAGGTATTTCCTGAAGTCCTAGTGAGAAGCAGTGACTGTAAGATCCATTTTGAAGTTTTTATGTGTTGGTGAAAATCCCTCCACGTATATACTTGTACTTTGTTCCTATTGATTCCCTTAGTTGTACATTGTTGTATTTTGATTACATTTGAGTTGTTGATACTTGTATTTTTTATTATAGTTTTTGTTTTTCTTACGCACGCACTAAGTTTGTGTTTCTTCCTGAACTGCATCTGTGTTGTTTTACTTGACACTTGTTCTTGGCGGTAGCCATATTGATTTGTTCCTCCTGTTGTGTGTGATCTATCCAGCCAGGATAGAATAACGTTGATTTGTTGTGATTGGTAATTTTTCTCATCTTCTATCAACTTCTTTATTATTGTAATTTAGATTTAATTGATTGAACAATCATTGGTTGAATAGCCGGGTGATAATATTTGTTTAGGTAATGATTTACATTAAATTTATTAAGAATTATAGAACCGCTAGTTACCCGATTACTTGTTCTGATTTCGACGGGAAAGGGCGCGTGTCTAACATCCTCTATCGGCTATTCTTCAACATCCAAACCGTAGTTTGGATTCTACAGTTCTAAACAAATTATTAATTGGTCGAATTCGTTTGGCAATCGTTCGCGGATTTTGATTATCGTTTCTGGAAATATTTGGTCGTTTCGTTTATAATGCCAACTAATTGTCGAAAGAAATCAAGCTCAAAGTTCGGTGATGTTAATGAAGAATCCCCTATTACCAAGCAAGTGCCTTTTGATGTCCTTAAGTGTCATGGTTCAGACTCGAATAGGGTTGATTATCATGGTAGTGACTCTAGTCTTAATTCGATGACAGATGACGTAAAAAATCTTAGTTTAACGGAGAAGCAAAAGCTTGAATTATCAGGAAAAGGCGTTTTGCCTTTAGCGCATGTTGTTGGTCTAGAGCTACCAAAGGTTGAATTGAGTTATTTCGATGGAGAGCCAAAAGGATACTGGAAGTTTATAAGACAATTTGAGACGTATATAGCATCAAGAGTCATCGATGATAGCCAACGTTTGCTCTATCTCATGCACTATTGTAAGGGCAAGGCGAAGACAGCTATTGAGGGTTGTGTCATGATGGAAGCATCCTCTGGTTATAAGAGAGCAAGGGAAATTCTAAAGCGTTTGTTCGGACAGTGTCATGTAATCGCTCGAGAAACATTAGAAGATTTATTTAATGCTGTTAATTTTGATTATACTGACGGGGAGCAACTATCAAACTTGGCCATTAAAATGGAAAACTGCGCTATGGTCTTAGAACAGATGAATTATACCTCTGATCTAAATTCGTTAGTTACTTTGGAAAGAATAGTAAGACTATTACCTCAAGTTATGCAAGCCCAGTGGGCGGATCGGGTGGATCAATTGACGGAAGATAATAGAGAACCGACTTTTGACGAGCTTACCCAATTTATAGCGTCCCGCGCAAGAGTAGCTAATAGTAGGTTTGGACGGTTAGCGAATCGTCCGAGAAAGGGACACAACTTAAAGACAAATTGTCACTTGCAATTAGAGCAGGAGAGTAACTCGGGAGCTAAATGCAGGATGTGTTCCCAGGACCACGCTATTTATAAATGTCCAAAATTTTTAGCGCTTACCGTTCAAGAGAGATGGTCTCAAGCAAAAGTTAATGGCATCTGTTTTGTCTGCCTTAGGCAAGGGCATAAAGTTAATGAATGTAAGCTGGCGAAACGTTGTAACGTTAATGGTTGTGAGAAGAAACACCATTCCTTGCTGCACAGCGAAAATGATAAATCTGATATCCCGAATTGTTGTGGATTTACTAAATCCCTAAGTAGCCAAGTGTGCCTAGGAATGATCCCTGTACGGTTGATGTTAGGAGATGCCGAAATGGTAGGTTATGCTTTGTTGGATAACGGGTCTGATGTAACGTTGATAAAATCGAGCTGTTTGAGGTATCTCGGGCTGAAGGAAGACCGAGCGTCAGTGGTAGTAGAGACTGTAGGTGGTAATAGGACAATGACAGTCACAAAGACCCCTTTTGAGGTATATTCTCTAGATCGGTCAGGACATGTTACGATTGAAGGAGCTCTGATTGTGGCAGGTATACCAGGTCATAAGCCAACAAGGTCGGCAGTGGACAACCTGGTTAAGTGGCCACATTTAAGGGATGTACCAATAGATAACTTCGACTCCGAAGAAGTTCTGCTGTTAATTGGTTGTGACGTACCAGAAGCACACTGGGTGTTAGACCAGCGGTTGGGTGGAAGAAAAAGCCCGTACGCTGTGAAGACGTTGCTGGGTTGGGCGGTCTTCGGACCTGCGTCGTATCCGGAATATAGGAGAAGAGTGGTCAATCATACCAGTAAGATACAGACCTTGGAGAACAAAATACGTAAGCCTTATGACGTAGAGTTTTCAGATGCTTATTCAAGTGATAAATCATTATCAGTAGATGACAAGGTGGCTATAAAGATTGTGGAAGGTGGCACGCGCTTCGTCAACGGTCATTTTGTAGTTTCTATACCTTGGAAAAAGAATCCAGATATGAAAGTGGATAATTATGAAGTAGCAAACCGTAGATTACGAAGTATGAAGGGTATGTTGTCCAAGGATGTCAGTCTGCACATCAGATATATCAAAAGTATTGAAAGTGATTTTACTAAGACTTGTGCGGAGAGGGTCTTTGAAATATATCTACAGTCTTACTATCGCCCTCGATGGTATTTACCTCATCATGGAGTATTAAACATGAAAAAACCAGAAGAACTCAGAGTGGTCCTTGATTGTGCCGCCCAGTTTGCAGGGGGTTCCCCAGATGATATGATTTATCAAGATCCAGATACCACCGCTGAGTTAATGTGTATATTATTAAGTTTTCGCAAGGAGGCAGTTGCAATCCCTGCAGATGTTGAAGAAATATTCATGCAAGTGAATGTCCCTGAGTCTGGTCGAGGAGCTTCAAGATTTCTGTGGTGGCAGGAGGGGGACATATCGAGAGAACCGTCTAAGTTTCAAATGACATCCCATCCATTTGATGCCACATCCTCGCCATTTCGCGCGAACCTTGCCCTAAATAAGACGGCCCAAATATTCTCTAACGGTTATGATGGTTATGTTGTAGATGATGTCAAGAATAATTTCTATGTTGATTGCTTTATATCTATTCCCACTTGTGATCAAGCAAAGAGTTTCGTTAAGCAGATAAGTGAATTATTATGTAGAAGAAGTATACAAAAAATGACCGATCTTGAATCTTGGTTCAAATGTCCTACTTTATTGCATGACGAATTTTATATAACAATCACTGACTGTCCGGAACCTACTCCTGACGATATTGAATTTAGAAAACCTGCTGTGGTTAACTTGAGTAGTATGAAGTACAACATGACACCTATTCTCTCTTATTGTTCCGAGTGGTTGAAATTAGTCAGAGCTGTATCCTGGTTTAGAAGGTTCATCGAGTTCCTGATGGTACTTCGTTTACCGAGTTGTGAAGGATCCGTTCATCTAGGATGTTTAAAGGTCAAAGAGCTTGAGATTGCCAAGCGTAAGATTTTATTGATGGTTCAGAGAGAAGTGTATGGAGAATTACTTGGTGAATTTAAGAACAGCAGTGAAGTAGTAAGCCATGATGATCTGAAAGGTTTATCGTTGATGATGCTTGATGGGTTACTCTGCGTTGGAGGTCGACTAAGATACTCAGATTTCCCAAATGCTTTTAAACATCCAGTAATTTTACCCAGTCGACACTTAGTGACGGAAATGATAGTTAGACATTGTCATAAAGAACAAGGACACATAGGAAGATCATTAGAAAAAGGGTATGGATATGTGTTTACTTGTCTGCAAACATGGGCAGTACATATTGGAATGATGCGTAATTTGATTACTGATTCATTTTTAATGGCTCTGTTACGTTTTATTGGAAGAAAAAGGAAACCTCCAGAGATTTACAGTGACAGTGCGTCAAGCTTCGTGGTGACAGTTTCTGAGTTAAGCAAGTTTGTGCAGCAGTCGAATCAGAAGATAAACATTGAATTGTCAGTGAGGCCCTCATCCAACAGCATGGGTGGAGTTTGGGGTAGAGTGATTAGGTCTATATCACGACTTATCGTTGACCACCAGAGAACAGGTGAAGCAGGCCTCATTGAAGCGGTGGATTAGTCTTTGTTGTTATTAATGTAGTTAGGTCGAGTAGGCGTACTGTTGTAAGTCCTACTCGTTCCTATGGTGTGATATGTTATATAATGAACCATGACCGTAGGCATCGAGGTAGCTTGTGTGGTATGGAGGGATTTTGGGGGCCGGTGTAAGATCCATTTTGAAGTTTTTATGTGTTGGTGAAAATCCCTCCACGTATATACTTGTACTTTGTTCCTATTGATTCCCTTAGTTGTACATTGTTGTATTTTGATTACATTTGAGTTGTTGATACTTGTATTTTTTATTATAGTTTTTGTTTTTCTTACGCACGCACTAAGTTTGTGTTTCTTCCTGAACTGCATCTGTGTTGTTTTACTTGACACTTGTTCTTGGCGGTAGCCATATTGATTTGTTCCTCCTGTTGTGTGTGATCTATCCAGCCAGGATAGAATAACGTTGATTTGTTGTGATTGGTAATTTTTCTCATCTTCTATCAACTTCTTTATTATTGTAATTTAGATTTAATTGATTGAACAATCATTGGTTGAATAGCCGGGTGATAATATTTGTTTAGGTAATGATTTACATTAAATTTATTAAGAATTATAGAACCGCTAGTTACCCGATTACTTGTTCTGATTTCGACGGGAAAGGGCGCGTGTCTAACATCCTCTATCGGCTATTCTTCAACATCCAAACCGTAGTTTGGATTCTACAATGACCAGTGGAGTTCAACCGGATCTATTGTGTTATAGTAATTCACTGATGACAATGGCGGATATGCCACTGGATTTCGTGGATTCGCTGAAGTTAGACATAAACACTACTAGATACCGTCCGGTTCAGTGCCCTAGTGGTTAAACGTTCTAGCGCAAGATTGAAGGCCCTGGGTTCGAATCCTGAGAGCGGGATCGTGGATGCGCACTGCTGAGGGTTCACACGATAGGACGAAACGGTCTTCTAGTGCTTCCAGTGTTTGAATGGTGCTTTGCCATCAATCGGTTCAAGATCTCAATCAATAACTTAATAATCTCCACAACCATACAGTAATATTCTAACTTAAAATCTTTCTTGATATAATATATATATATGCTCGTTTGGTTTTCAATGACCAATACTATAGTTTCTAGATTAGCTGTAAGCAGTTGAAGTGAATTCACAAGATGAAAAAAACGATGCTGTAGTGAACGAGAACACAAGTGAGAACAATTAACTGCGCTTGAACATAAAATTACAGAATATTTTAGTAAAACCTGAGAACCATACAGTAAACACTTCATTTGTAAAATGTCAATCAATCGTCTTAGACTTCACTGTTCCTTCATTTCCACAGCAATCATTCCCTGTTCTCTTTCTCTTTTCTTTGATCTTCTTAACTTTCTGCCTCCAGACATTTCACTTTCGATTGATGATACATACTACTTATATCTGTTGATATCAGTGCCATACACCACAATATAGATATTCAAAAATAAAGTAGATTGATATTATTGTTCATCGATAACATTGAGCCAATTTTATGGTGAACGATGTCTGTGGAAATGAATTATATAAGCAATTTCAGAAGGAGATCCCTCCAGATGCCCTGCTACAGCCGACGGTGGGGAGAGTCAGCTCTCCCTCTCCAAATGCTATGACATGAATACATGTATACAGCCATTACCAGCGAACTCCTATTCACTGCCTTCTCGTGGCATTACTGTTGATTACGAAATTTTGAGGACAAAAAGCGAATGTCCGGCGCTTTAGCCAGGTTTGTGGATAAGGAGGATCCAATTAGGGGAGTTGGAAAACCCTGATTTCAAATCAATGGTGCACATGGGCTGGCTCAAGGATCCTGAAAGAACAAATGGCGTATGAACCAATTCTTGGTCACCGGCTACCATGGGACTATATTCCTCTACGTTGCTTCACTGTTTTGTGAATCAGACCTTTAGGTCATAGGCTCGTTGTGTGGCCCCCTAAGAAAACCACCTGCTTCTGTCTGGGCACCGTGCAGTATCACAGCCCACACACAAATCAAGTGACTTGTGTAGCACATATGTATTCGGTGCCCGTTTGTACCAATATTTATATGTTCAAATAAATAAATGTATTGAAAATTGATTGAGGTTGAAATATGATTCAGTCTATTTTAACTGAATAGCCCAAATCTATTATATTCATCACATGATCTGACTTAATTATTCTTCACCTAATCGGTTACTGACCAATATCACATAGTCTGTTTCTTAATAATAAACTGAACATTACAAATGAAATTTTTCATTTAGTCACATAGATGACGAATCTTTCAGACGATTATATTTAGAGTGACTTAAAAGAAGCGCTTTATTTCTTTCATTAATGAGTAAAGCTCAGTGTGAATTTGATATTTAACCCTTTACAGTATTTATATAGAACACATTGAATCATGAATTCTGTATGATTTATAACATAATCACTGTTTTAATATTAACTGTATTCAATAAAATAATGAATTATTTTAGAAAGAATATGTGGTGTTTGAATGAACTAATGATCCCTGTTGTACTTGTTGAATGCTTGATTTTGAATTCTAAATACAGTACATTCATTCTTGCTTATCTAGTACTTCTTGATCCGGTTACGTTATTTCTGGGATTCTTAGTTCATACTACTAATCATATACTTCTAATTATCACAGAATACTTATCATTATTACACATTTGTCTCATTGTAAAATTCGTATATCGATTAAAACTAGTTCATCATCTAAAACTTGAAAATACTAGACGATCATTTCATCCTAATATGGAACTTCTTAGCAATGTACATCCATGATTCCGTTCGTGCGATTGTGATTGTAGCTGATGGTACTGGGTTCGAGTCCCAGAGTGAACATCAACTCTGAAGTGCAGACGAGTCTTAAATAAGAAGAAACGCGCGTCAAACTGAATTCCGCTGCTAGCCACTATTCATCTTTGCTTATAAAGCTTGTGACTTAAGACAATATCGCGACAATCTGCACAGGATGCACATATGCCAACAAGATACTGATCAATTGTAGTTCTTAATAACAATGGGAAGACACAAGTAAAACAACACCAAGTGAATTTAGAATCTGTTCCGATGGAAACATACAACTGGGACTGAATTAATAATTTCAGTATCAAACTGGTTAACTATGAAGGAAAATCAAAGGAAAATTACTCACCTAAATTACTGTAAGAACTATGTTATATATCTGAAGAGATTACACACTTGATACAACGTGTACAACTTGAACTCTCGGACGTTAAAACCCTTCAAGTCACAAACGAGAATACAGAAGACTTGTGAAAATAACGCGTGGTGTTTCAATGAACTAATGATACCTTTGTACTTGTTGAATGCTTGATTTCGAATTCAAAATACAGTACATTCGTTTGTGTTTATCTAGTACTTTTTGACCCGATTACGTTATTTCTAGGATTCTTAGTTCACACTATAATTCAAATACTTCTAATTATCCTATTGACGTTGCGATGGAGCCTGCGATGGAACGGTTGGACATACATTCAGATTTTGATGCTTTTGAGGATTACTTTGAAAGGTTCAAAATCTGGGATATGACCAAGGCAGATGATGAGGATGTTAATATTGTAGCACATTTCCTCACATTCATCAGAAAATAAGCATATAGCTTATTAAAAAACTCTGGCTTCATCTGAGAAGCCTATTTCGCTTCCTTATACAACTTTCAAGGAACTGTAGTGACCCACATTTACCACGAGAACACGACTGGTTTAATAAAAACAATTATTATTACAACCAACTGTACCAGTGTTTATTTTAATGTGCTTTCGTTTGACTGTGCTAATGACAGCCATATTGTGCTTCCATCCTTATTCACACACTTGGATTGTAGCTTCGCGCTAATTCGGTTACCTTATGTAACCAAGGTTGTATCCTGGCACGATCTCGGTATCCTTTCGATGCCACGAGATTGCCAGCGAATATATCTCGATTTAGTCCATTAATTGCCTTCTGATATTTGGCTTCTCGGGGATTATATGGATTTATTTGGTTACGTTCTACCCTCGCCTTCTGATTTACTTGGCACGTGTTTTTTGGTAGTGGTGTTCATAGTTAATCTCGACTCGACGCCACGCTACAGAACTACTACTAGACTATGTTAAGTATGCAAATTTTGACTGCAGTAAAGGAGGGAAATTCCGTAAAATTGTTCATGAGGATATAAAAAATTCCACTGCATTACGTCATCCCAACCTAGTGCATACTAACATTTCTTATAGAATGCTATTACAAACAGTGTCGAATATGGTGCAAAACTCTTAGGTATTTATAGTTTTCTTAGTAAAAATGAAATCATCATTACAGTCATCCAATCTGCATACAGGTTTTTTTTAGCATTTGTCCAATAAGGAAGCTACATATATAGATTTGGGAATATTCTTCCAAAAGATGATTGGATGGAATATCCTCAAGTTTATCTAAGCTTCTTACAGCTTCCTCAAGTTCATCCATTGGCCTTCCTCACAAATTACTAGTTGGAAAACAACAACACTTGGATCTTCAAGATTGTCAATATATTTGATACGTATTATTTTATTTGTTACAATCAATCTCATCAGCTATTTGAATGCTAACATTAATATTTTCAATTTAAAACAATATCAGTAAAAGTAGAATATTAGCGGGTAAATAAATCAAATTGAAGTGGGAATTAGATTGGTGAAATCTGTGATCAAGATCATCTATTATTATCAATTTGATACAAGTAGAATATAATGCAGTTTTCATCACTGATCAGAATTATATAAGACTTAGGCTAAAATTGATTCATCTGGCTAGGGAACATACTATATTGAATATATTGATTTAATGGTTATTCTTGTCAATCACTAACAGATAAAGAAATATTGAGAACTAGATACTAATGACCAAGTTCTTCTTATCACTTTAGGATTTCTGAACAGAGTATTGTAGCGTGGCGTCGAGTTGGGATTAACTATGAACACCGCTACAAAGAAACACGTGCCAAGCGAATCAGAAGGCGTAAGAAGCTCGTTCCAAATGACTCCATAAAATCCCCGAGAAGCCGGATATCAGAAGACAGTTAATGGACCAAATCGAGGTTTATTAGCTGGCGATCTCGTGGCATCGAAAGGATACCGAGATCGTGCCAGGATACAACCTTGGTTACAGAAGGTAACCGAATTCGCGCGAAGTTACAATCGAAGTGTAAGCGAAAGAATGGAAGCACAAAATAGCTGTCATTAGCACAGTCAAACAAAAGCACTTTAAAACAAACACTGGTACAGTTGGTTATAATAATAATTGTTTTTATTAAACCAGTCGTGTTCTCGTGATAAACGTGAGTCACTACAGGAGCCCCCCGCTAGAAAGGGTTTACACTTTCGATAAATAGCGGTTTGAATCGTGGGACTGATCGGCTGACGAGCGATTGTAGGACGGAAGAATTGGCGAACAGGAAAGCGATCGTTGATCGTCGAGTTGCCAACGAAGGTCGTTTTCGGAGAACAGTACCAGGAGCGATGTGTTGTATTTATTGCTCGAGTCGGCATGCTACACCAGAGTGGTTTGTATCCAGAATCTGAAGAGGGCGTTCGTACGGGTCCGGACCATAAACGCTGCAGACGAAGGACGAAACCACGTTGAGCCGATGAACCAGAAGCGACCATAACGACCAAGTTCGAGACCAAGCATATGCCAAGCATTCGAAACCAATATATCGACTGAGTACGTTGACAAGAGCGTGGGTGATCAGGCCAGCTTTCGCCAAAGTTGACTGAAGTCGACGGAACCAAACGTAGATGGTCGAAGGCGTGGGCTCAGGAAACAAAAAGAAAATCAAAAAAAGAAGAGTGTAGCATACGTGTAGTATAGGAATAATCCTACACCGTATCGGTTGTTGACTGTGCGACTAGTCGCGGAGGCGTACGGGTAACCGTACTCGGCGACCGGAACGTGAGACGGCAGTCTCGTTCGTATTTCGTGAGCCTGCAATCTCATCCGAGGTCAGAGGCGGCGTGGTCTGCTGATCTGGACGTGAGACTGTCGTCTCGTCCGTAGACGGTGCAGATGACGCGTGCTGTTGACCGGGACGTGAGAATGAGGTCTCAGATACATCTAGCGTGGGACCTGAAGAAGATTTAAGGATCCCGCTAGGTTTGATAGGTCTAGCATTGAATCTCAGGGTGTCAGATAGGGCACTGTCATCGACGTGTGCTGGTTTGAGACGATCAATGCTGACGATCTCGACGCGTCCATATCGATCAACCTTGAAGGTCTTTTCGTGACGAGCGATCACGTGAAAAGGGCCTTCGTAAGGTTGTTGCCAATGTTTGCGTACCGAATCTACTCGTACAAAAACATGTGAACAGGTAGATAACTCTCGAGGGAGAGCGACCTGTCGATGTTGTATTCGAGTTGACACCGGAGACAGCGTTCGCATAAATGCAGACAGTCGATGGACGTAGTCTGATTTACCGAAATTAGGTCTGCTCCGTGGTGTGAAGAATTCTCCGGGCAGACGCAATGTCGTGCCGTATACAAATTCAGTGGCGGAACATTGGATATCTGCCTTTAAGCTCGTTCTCGCCCCTAAAAGAACGAGCGGTATGGTTTCGTGCCAGTTGCCGTTTTCGTGTGCTCGTAGAACACTTTTAAGTTGGCAGTGAAACCGTTCAACTTAACCATTTGGTGCTGGGTGGTAGACGGATATGCTTATGCGTATGCATTCCGTACCAAGCAGCCGGGTCAGCGAGGAGAATCGTTAATAGGGTAACATTTCTCGAATAAAGCGTGGAATTCATCATCACGCGAATAAAAAGTGACAAGGATTCGGTACACATACGTGTGAGTCTATTATATTAATACTATTCTTATCGTTATCCGTCATGTCGCGTATATTATATATTAAAAAATATGAAAATATACGACAGACGTGGATAGCTAAATCATAGACTCACCGAATTGGCTTCTTTGGAAGATTTGATCAGAAGTTGAGGCGTGTTCCAAACTTTGGGATCACCAATTGTATTCGAATTGGGATTACCAAATGTAGCGTGGCGTCGAGTTGGGATTAACTATGAACACCGCTACGAGGAAACACGTGCCAAGCGAATCAGAAGGCGTAAGATGCTCGTTCCAAATGACTCCATAAAATCCCCGAGAAGCCGGATATCAGAAGACAGTTAATGGACCAAATCGAGGTTTATTAGCTGGCGATCTCGTGGCATCGAAAGGATACCGAGATCGTGCCAGGATACAACCTTGGTTACAGAAGGTAACCGAATTCGCGCGAAGTTACAATCGAAGTGTAAGCGAAAGAATGGAAGCACAAAATAGCTGTCATTAGCACAGTCAAACAAAAGCACTTTAAAACAAACACTGGTACAGTTGGTTGTAATAATAATTGTTTTTATTAAACCAGTCGTGTTCTCGTGATAAACGTGAGTCACTACATTATATTCAATGCGCCACATTGAATCATCGGCAAGACTTTTATATATGATAGTGAGTATTATACTATTGAGGGACTAATGCAGAATCTAATAAATTCATACACTCACTGTAATTACGTATATACATAATAGGGTAAAACTGAAGAGCTTCTTAAAAGCTAAAATTTTCAAACAAGGAATTCAATCATATGATCTCGAAATGATCTGTCTCCTAAATACTTCATAGACATTACTTTTGGTCATAGTTACTAAATAGGATAGAGATGATTGACATCCTTTCTAATAATAATCGACATCTTAACTTCAAAATCACTTTAGTTCGTTTCCCCTGTTTTACTGTGATAAATAGTATAAACATGTTAAATCCAAACACTAACTTATACTGACTTCGGAAAACAAAATTTGATTCAACATATGATCGTCATATTCACCAACGTGATTTTATTAGTTAGCTTATGCTCAATTGTATGATTAATTGTAATACTCTGTATGTGTATCCCGTTAAAGTTGCTTTCGTTTGTTTCTGTTTATATATCTATCAATCTATCAATGAAATTCCATCATTATGTTGATATGCAAATATATGTGACACGTTGACACTGGAATTATTAAAATGTAGGTTAGATCTGTCAAGAGCAATCCTAGATTTGTTTTTATTCAAATGTACTTGCTAGTGTCTTTTTAACGTCAGTGTACACATGAATGCAATGCGACTAAAACAAAGGTATAATTCTGGTATTAATCCAACGCTACTAATAGTTCAGTTTGGTCTGTCCATCCGATCATCTTATACTTTAATTCTGTTCAATACTACTACAAATGTCAGTTGATTCAATTATATAAGAATGCAATTAGAAACACTACCATTCGAGTTTCAGTTCAAGGTCAATGAGTTAAACAATATGAATATAGTGTTCACATTCACAACCTGACAGCTAGCTCGAAATATATAGTCGTCTTTTGAAAATCGACTGCTTAAATGCTCGTAGGAAACTTAAAGTATGCAGCTTACCATTAAATATTTTTATACACTTTGCTCATTTTTAGATGATTTTTGGTATATTTCCTTTAGTCAGGCTTTAAACTTGTTTTGTTAATGGTTTTTAACCTTGAAATTTCAGTATAGAACTTGCTTTTGGTTTATTACAAAATTTATCGTAACAATCACTATAAAGATCAACATTCAATGCCTTTACGATATGAAGATAAAATTTAACTATTTGAATCTTTAAATTTCGGTTTTCTAGTTATTTGTTTTGAAGTTGAGAATATTACTGGATATTCGTAATTTAATAAAACTGGGGTTGAAAATTTGGATATAATAGGAAACAAAGAAGGACTAAAATATTATTGAAGCAAACTTTATAAGTTCGGTCTATCTTCCAGAACTATTTTCATATAATTTGAGCTGATATTTCCTGAGTAAACTTTTCAATACCTCGTCAACGACATTATAATGGGTTGCAGAAGAACGGCATAGTTTGGTATTAGTATTACTATAATAATAGATCTAGTTCCAAAGTTTGAAATATGTCATGATGTGAACACTTAATCTGTGAAATTCTATGCGGAAGCCATGTAGTGGCATTGGACAATAGCCACACAATCCACAAAGCTGTGAACACGAGACTACTCAGAAAATAGGTATTCAATATTTAACTCGGGGAAATACCTAACAATGGAGAAGGCGCGAACAATGAGTTGAGTGAATTAGAGTTGATCGAACGGCATGGCTCGGACGTGCAGGCGTGGTCCATGCTGAATGTTATCTTATTTCTTCTATTCATATTAAATATATTGTTCTTTCTCTAGCCTAACCTTGCTCTACATCATGTGTTGTTAATTGGTACGATACAGTGAGTTGGCGTAGTCGATGGTGTGACTTCCACGTAAGATCTTATAGATTAGGCAGTTATATCATGACAAATCTACAAATTTAGGATTAGGTCTATTATTAGAGCAGTACTAATATCATAGTAGACCATAATTCTACAACCACATCATAGTTAATACTGACTCGTCCTGTCGTGACAATTAGCAGTATGGCACTTAAAATTTCTGAATAACACATTTGTGCTGGGTAGAGAGTAATATGTTAATACAAAAAGCAATGGAATATAGAGACCACGTCTGCATGGCTAAGCCATGGCATGTCGAATCCTACATTCCGCGTTCACCACAGTTGACCTGCTCTTAGTTTTATGTGTTGATTGTATTTCTCAAAAATTATACACTTAGCTTCAAAAACCATGTGGTTAGGAATCAATACCACGATAGAGTCACAAAATTGTAAACACATTTGTGGTAAACTGTAGTAAAGTAGCTAATTTCCAACTTACGTACCAGGGACTTGATAAATATCAGGGATATGACATTAATATGAGCACAGGAGAATGCCTAACTCCAGTCAACCTTTTGCGTCTTTTGTCGGACGTACAAGAGATACGCACGTTGTTCAGACTTCAGGAAACTAGTTGGTGGTTGATCCAGTTTACTCGAAACCAACTACAGTTAAGTTCTGTAGAAATCTTAGCAGAGTTATATACTTTGTCAACAGCTCATAGCGAAAGGCGAATGAAACTAAAGCGGCTCCTACATAGAAAAGATGAGATGTCACCAACGTATCAAAAGCGGAATATCCAGAAGTTTGCCCACTCCACATTCACGTTCAGCACTAAAATAGTGAAAATCATGATAAAACAAAAAAAGTATGTCAGTACGTTACAAAACCGCCTGGTTTACAGAACATCTGAAAAATTAAGTGCGTTTAGACTTTCGTCTTGTGACGTCCAGGCAGAGGAGAAAAGGTTAGTAGAATGTACCGCTCTAAAAGTTTTGTAGATAGTCCTCACTACTGCTGACGTGGTTAGCTAAAAGCTGTCTATCAAGCAACGCTACAATAAGAACCGGTGTGAAGTTATCATTTTCAAGACTTTCTGTTCAGAAGTCTCATGCCCCCCCAACACTTGATAAGACTAACCAGAATTTTCCTATCAGCCACCATTACCGCTCATTTCTATTTTTTCTGGAAGTCATCGTCGAACACTTAGGATCCAGTGTTGCCAGATTCAGTCATTTCCAAAGTGTTACCTCATTCATTTTAGAAAATATCTTCCATATTGATCTGAAGCTTCTCATTGGTTACAATCATGACGGGATTTATTATACGATGTAGATGGAATATTGATCCGTCTTTAGATCACAAATGCTCTGTAGGCTATTATCATTAGTAACGAAAAAGTCTAATAGGAGTATTTTAGATATATATGATTCATAAATGCACATACACTGAAAATAGTGAGGGACAGTGAATATAGAAATCATACTCTTAGTTAAAATCTGCTGGTGAAAGGTTAATTAGTATTTATGTAGTCTGAATAGTGTAAATATTGTAAGTAGCCAGTTAGAATGAAGATAACAGATGCTTTTATTCCGAATGCAAAAGCGCGCTCATGGATATTATAACATAGTCCTCAGATGCCATACGTTACAATTACCTAACTTGGTTGAAATGATACATTTGATGGGGAACGGCAGATTGAGCTGAAGCACAGCAACAACTGACACGGATTATCACTAATGTCTTTGATAAACCACAAGTTGGTCAAAGTCAGAATTTATAAATTTATAATGTCGTACCGTCATAACCTGTAGAAGTTACTGACTTAAAGGTTCATATGTGTTGTTCCTCTTTTAAATAAAAAGTGGCAAAGTATTCAATTGAAAATCATTTAATAATTATTTTATATTCTATACATTAGTATAAATTGAGATATGAGCTACTCTAAGATAGAGAGCCTCAGCGTGACATTATTCGCTCACATTTAGGGACTAACAAAACTTCCAATACATGCAACTAATAGCAGGAAGAATGGATTGGACAGAAAGAATTAGAATGCTTTCACAGCCTAAATTTGACCCCAACTCCAAGCCAGGTCCTAAGATTCACTATCCAAAAATACGTAAAGCTTTGAGGTTTTCTGATGATAAACAACAAGATAAAATTGTGGTCTCAAGACCAAAGACCAGAAGAGACATGACACTACATACGGAGCTCATACAAATGTAGTAGGGTCAGCTTGAAACATTTAATTTTGATCTTAATACCAAAACCAATATCTTTGAACAAGAGACATAGTTTGCAACCAATAAAAATCATGAAATCTTGAGGTAATCAGTTCATACGGTTTTTTGAAAACCTAGAAAAGCTTCTTACGATGAAATAGTTTATTTTCCTTTTTTTAAATGTACTAAGATTGGACGAGTTAGAAGCTCATAATTCCTAGACATTCATACCTGCTTACTCTGTTTATTGTCAAGAATTCAAAGCAGATCAATAGGGAGTGAATAAAATAAGTGGGCTGGAAAAGCATGTAGCGTTCAAAACATGAAATACTTTTTATTATGTATAGACCATAAGACATAAAAACTACATCATATGTGTTAATATTATTTTTTATGCAGTGGAAATTTCTGTCGGTGTGTATTGCTCGAAATGTAACATCATATTGTTATCTGGTGTTCTTTGTTAGTCTACATATCAATGGCGCGTGCTATAAGATGTAACTCTCCGATTTCGGCCATTGCATTTTGGAGTATATAACGTCACTATACAAGTATGTTATAAAATCTGATTAACTCACAGTAACTAAGGGCACTTATTTAACACAATGAGCTATGTATTCTTGGCCTCACATTTTTCATGCTTGCATAGTCATGATTGCTAAGGGTGTATATAATGTATGAGTCTGACTATTGTCGAAGCAATTTTTTCTGTGTATTACAACGACCATTGGACAAAGGGTGTCCTAATGATGGGTTATGCGCAGTCTTTTTGCCATTTTATGATCGGTTTGTCACTCGAAGGTCTTGTAAACCATGCGACCAGGGTATGTGTTTCGTCAAACATTGCTTCGTGGCCATGGTACTGTTGTGGATAAAAAATGTTGTATTTCATTATTGCTTTCAATGCATCTCTGAGCATCAAAGTAACTCTTTCAAGTTATCTGGTTTTTACCTTCCTCGTAAAAATGCTCGTATTAAAAAGGCTAAACACTCATCAAATAAATTTCTGGATATGTTATACTATGAGTTTGTTGACTGTTAGTTTACGTTAGCTTTGTAAGCGAACATAAACGAATTTTATTGGTTACGTTTCGTATAGGGAGGTGATTGCAGGTAGCCGACATGATACTTCGGACCTAGGTTTCGTTGTACTTGGCACCTGTCCGCAAGGTGTTGCTGAAATCTTGAGGGAACAGATATTCACAGGTTGGTCTAATCATGTTTCACTCATCTTCGTGACAACATCATCCAATCACTACTTTACATTTCAACGCGATGCGCGCGGTCTTGTTACTAGCGAATATATTACGAGTCGGTTGATATAATTCGATCAGCACTGAGGGACATACCTGACACTGGTCACTACTCAGCAACCAATTATTTGCAGATATTAGTGTAATCTTAGGGGTCACAATCTGTACAACACAACTCTACACTAGTCCATTTCATGTAACGACTTCCAAGTTTTTATTCTTACCAGCCAAATGTTGCATTTCATAATCTTACACTAAACGCTTACACATAACAATCCAACTCTTGCCGCAACATGAAATGTTTGCTGGTGTAGTAGGTTGAAAAAATACAGTGACAGCCGGACCAAGGCATAGAATCAACTCATATAATCACAAAGTTGTGTCCTGAGGTTTTGACTCTAGTTTCCGTGTGATTATTCATGGTTAGTTGCCGTACATGATTTGACTGAAAGTCTGTCGGAGGTACAAAATTATCTACATTGTTTAGCAAGTCAAAGTCATTTGCCATGTTTGAGGTGTATTAACTCATCTTTCAGACACTGACAGACTTGTTTATTTCGGAGAGTTAAGAAATATTAAGGGAGAAATTTAATTAATCACCAGGTAATTTTTTTCTCATACTCAAAACCCTTCTCGATGCTGATTCTACGAACAATTAAGTGTTTGTATAAGGCTGGTTAATAGTGATTTCTACCATAAAGAAACACTTATTTGTCTTAGGAGTGGCAAGTAATTAAGTTGACGTCAATAAATGAGTTCATCAAAGCTACGCGAAAACGGTACTATAATGCATCGATTCTAGTTGCCGAGCAACTAAGCGGACAGAACGTTGTTGCCAATAACGATTCTAACATAAAAAACTTACGAAAGCAAATATGATGACGCATGTCGGAAGTGTTATGAATAACATTCCAGCCTTGAACTAGTCCTAATAAGAACGTGAACCGAAATATATTTCCCTGGTGAACAAACAATTGAATGTGGTTGATATTTTGACAGATTTGATCCGTCTCGGTTGTTATATGTGCATCCTGTACGTATTGATGCGATATAGCCATTATGACACCACCGTTGCTTCTACTTTGACGTGGTGGTCGGGATTGTTCATCATAATGAAACTGTCGGAATATACTAACTAAAGCAATCGTTCCTCAAGGTCCTAGCATATCAGACAGGTCGGTTGAAGAGTGGTAAGACTAAAAGCAGCGAATCCAAGTTCTGAGGGCGAAGTCGTACTCTACAGAGGTCTGGCAGCGGTAAGGTCTTTTCTCCAGACAACCAACATAATAACAATGTTGCCTTCCCACAAGGAGGTGTAGGGTTAAAAAAGATCGGCCCTAGAAATGCACACCTCGCATTATCCAACTGATTTCCGTCTCTGGAGGTAAGATCTCAACAAGTACGGGGCTAACAAAAAAATTACTCACCACAAATTCGTGTGTGACCGGCCTCATTAGTTGTCCCTTGGACATTGTGGTCACGCTCTCAGGTCACTAAAACCACCTTTAACCCAATTTCCTCTTCAGGTTCCTTTAGAAGAACCCTTCAGTGTGGGCAAACGGGAAGTGATTACCGCCCTCATACCTCTAACAGCACTCAAGACCATGAATCCCGAAATACCATTAAACTTTTTTTCTGTAACTTATCTTTCTTGCTTCTACTGATGCTGCTATCACTTCTGATACTTTGAGACCTTACCACCTGAACTTGCAACCTAAAAAGCCGTCTTAAACACTATTTATTTATTTATTTGAACATATAAAAATTGGTACAACAGAGCGCCAATATATATGCGCCACACAAAACAATGAGAATTCGAAGAGAAATAGAAAAAAAGAGAACAATAACGAAGAAATTGGTGTAAGGTAGTGTGGTAGTAATGAGGGAACGCAAAGGTACAACTAGAAGAAATATTTCAGGTAAGGGAGACACAACCACTTTTTATGAAGAAAGTAAAAGAAGGTTACAGCAGGATCGCCACTGGCTTCCATTCTGAGCCATATCTGATAACGTCTCTAGCCACTGTGTAGCACCATCTCTCAGACCCCAACCAGGGAGTCGTGAAGGCCCAACAGAAGCCAGTCCTTTACAACTTTCTTTCATACCACGACACCATGTCATGCACTGACCACCTCTCCGCTTCTTCCAACCAGTCCCAGAGTCTGCAAATAATGCACGACGTGGGATTCTCTGGGATGACATTCGTAGAACATATGCAAGTCACCGAAGTCGGTGTTTCAAGATAGTGACACCAATTGAATTACCATCTGTGTGCCCGAACACACGATACCGAACATCTGCATTACCAACATGGCGTTGCCACTGGATGTCAACAATCCTTCGGAGACAGTGGTTATCGAACGCAGAAAGTCGTCTAACATCCTCAACTCGGAGAGGCCAGGTTTCACAAGCATAGAGCAAAACTGCTCTCACCGACGCGTTGTAGATCCGGCCTTTTACAGCCAGACTAACATCACAAAGGCGCCAAAGGTGGCCCAGATTGGCATAAGCCGCTCTGGCTTTCACTATTCGTGCATTGATCTCGTCGCTCACACCCCCACCAGCACTTATGCAGCTACTCAGGTACACGAACTTCTCGACTACTTCTATCTGCTCACCATCCAGGGTGAGTACAGGATTAGAATCCTGCCAGTCTTGTAGAAGTACTTTGCACTTCGAAGGTGCAAAGCACATACCATACCTACGGACACTGATTGCCAACTGATTAAGTGCGGATTGCATGCCTTGGGCATTATCGCACAGTAAGACAATATCGTCCGCATACTCAAGGTCGAGAAGTCTTTCTCCAGGCAACAGATCCACACCACCATTATTTACATTCATCAGAGCTGTTTCCAGAATGTCATCGATGGCAAAGTTGAAGAGGAATGGTGAGATTGGGCAACCCTGCCTAACCCCACTGCTCGAATGGAACAATGGAGAAAGGTGGTTGTATGCTCTCACTCTGCCTGAGGTGTTTTTATATAGGGCTTTTAGTATGTTAATAAACTTCTCAGGCACACCCTTCTTCAATAGACAATTCCAGAGAACAGTTCTGTCCAACGAATCGAAGGCAGCCCTGATGTCAAGAAACACTACGATTGTTGGCCTTTGATAAGTATGACGGTGTTCTAACATTTGGCGGAGGGTGAAGACATGATCAATACATCCTTGACCAGAACGAAACCCAGCCTGCTCCTCGCGAGTCAATCTTTCTCGGGTTTTGAACAGTCTACGAAGTATGACGAAAGCCAATAGCTTGGACTCAATCGGAAGTAGAGTTATCCCCCGATAGTTGTTACAGGAACGACGTGAACCCTTTTTAAAGATAGGGACAACTATCGACTCATTCCATGACGTTGGTACACTCTCTAGTTCCCAAACCTTTGTAAACAACGTCGTCAATTCCTTAGTCAAAAAGTCACCACCATCTTTAAAAAGGGCCGGAGGTAAGTCATCTGGGCCAGGTGATTTGTAACGCTTCAAGAGTTGGAGTTCCTTGCGGACTTCCTCCTCATTTGGTGGATCAGTCGTCACCGGCCATGGAGGGCAGGACAGTCTGACCGATGTTGCCGGAGCAGCAGGCCAGTTGAACTGCCCTTCGAAAAATTCTGCCCATCGTCCAAGACGTCGATGGATGTTAGTGATTGGCATCCCATCATCCTCGCAGATTGTTTCACTCACACCAGACTTCTTGCTGCCAGTGGCTCGGATGAGTTGGAAGAGCTTCCGGTAGTTACCAGATGCAGCTGCTGCTTCCAGCTCATTAGCACGCTTCGACCACCAGGCTTCTGGGTCCTTACGCAAGCTTTGCCCAATTTCCTTACGTAACATCCTTCGTTTATGGTCAAATTCACGGTCACCCGGAGTAGACCGACGGGCTTCAATAAGTTGTAAGGAACCTGCAGAAACCCAGTGCTTATAAGCGGGACGTTTCGCGAACCCACAACTGACTGTACCCGCCATTTTCATGGCGTCATGCAATTGCAACCAATGCTCATCTATACTTTTCGGTGGAGTGGTAGCTAGCCTAGAGGCTAGCTCGGTTCGATACTTACTTGCAACAGAAGTTGCAACCAGCTTGCTAATATCAATCCGTTGATGGCGGTCACTTCGTTGTCCACTGAAAAGTAAGGCAAGATTGGCGCAGACCAAGGCATGGTCAGAGTCCAGATAGGTACTCCAAAAGGAGCGGCAGTCTTGTACACAACCACGCCAGCGGTAGCTGATCGCGATGTGATCAATCTGAGTCCAGGCTTGAGATGCAGAGGGAGGACGCCAGGTGGCACATCGGCGATGACTGTGCCGAAAGTTAGTGCTAGCCAGAAACAGGTTGTGGTCTGTGCAAAGTTGCAGTAGACGGTCCCCGTTATCTGACCTGCGACCAACGAGTCCCCATCGGCCACCTAAACGACTCTCTTCTGTGCCTAGACGCCCGACCTGAGCATTCAAGTCTCCGGCTAGTACTACAATATCTGTCGAACGCACTTTCTGGAGAAGAACAGATAACTGGTGGTAAAACTCATCCTTGATTGCATCCGGGCTGCAATCTGTCGGGGCATAGGCGGAGATGACGAAGAGACATCGTTTCTCACGCCGATTTCTTCTCACTTTGATGGAACTTTCTAATCTAACAGCACATAACCGACTGTTAATGGGGATTCAATCGACTAGTGCTGCCTCAGCTCTAGCGCTTAGTGCGACACCAACGCCAGCGAGACCAGACGAAGATGCCATAGGGTCCCCGGATAAGCACTGAACCACACTCGCTATTTAACATCTAAGACCTTAATTTAAACTAAGCCGGTTAATGATGTTTGGTTATATAAACGGGTAATTAGACAATTCTGTACTTCCAACTAATCACACACTTCCTATTTTATATCATTAGATTCATTCTTCTAGTTAAGATTCCCAATATCTTTTTATTTTCATCAAACAACTATTGTTGAACACGTGGTTCATGAAAATTGTTTTTCAGTCAATGGATCACAGTTTATCTATGCTTCTTCATATATTCATTTTTTTTGCTTACATAAATAACCCTTTATTATGTAAATCGTTTTAATTTCGTTGATAAATTCAAGGTTATTTATATTGTATATATATTGTACGTGATCCATTTATCATAAATGTATTTTTGGTTGACAAAAGTCGAAGGAAAAGATCGTTTATGGGTATCAATTCACATGGTATCTGTTTTTATTCGTTATTCAACTTATTGTGTATTTACTTTTCCCATGTTTTATACTTTATGTAACTGTATTCCTGTCAACATTGGATTCTTTTTGTTGTTTTCTCATGTTGGTGCACCTAAAGATGTATCCTATGAGGTTTCTTTTTTATGTGTACTTTGCACCTTCGAAGTACAATGTACTTGTACAAAACTGGCAGGACCCTGATCCTACACTCAGCCTGGGTAGTGATCATATAAAAGTAATCGTGAAGTTCGTGTATCTGGTTAGCTCCGTAAGTGCTGGTGGGGGTGTGAGTGATGAGATCAATGCACGTATAGTGAAAACCAGAGTGGCTTATGCCAATCTGGGCCATCTTTGGCGCATTCGTGATATCAGTCTGGCTGTAAAAAGTCGAATCTACAACGCGTCGGTGAGAGCAGTTTTGCTCTATGCTTGTGAAACCTGGCCTCTCCGAGTTGAGGATGTTAGACGACTTTCTGCGTTCGATAACCACTGTCTCCGAAGGATTGTTGACATCCAGTGGCAACGCCATGTTGGTAATGCAGATGTTCGGTATCGTGTGTTCGGGCACACAGATGGTAATTCAATTGGTGTCACTATCTTGAAACACCGACTTCGGTGACTTGCATATGTTCTACGAATGTCATCCCAGAGAATTTCACGTCGTGCATTATTTGCCGAATCTGGAACTGGTCAGATTTGGAGATGTCAATGTTTGGCATGGTGTCGTGGTATGAGAGAAAGTTGTAAAGGACTGGCTTCTGTTGGGCCTTCACGACTCCCTGGTTGGGGTTCTAGAGATGGTGCACCTCAGTGGTTTAGGACGTTAGCAGATGGCTCAGAATAGGAGCCAGTGGTAATCCTGTTACAGCTTTCTTTTACTTTCTTCAAAAAAAGTGGCCCTCAAATGCCCTGGTACGGCCGAGAGTAGGGAGAGTCCACTTTCCTCCTCGAAATGCTCTCACATGGCCACGCGTATACAGCCTCTGCCAGGGAAGTCCTACTCACTGCCTCCTCGTGGCGGGGGTGTTGTTTACGAAATCGAGAGGACGAAAAGCGAATGTCCGACGATTCAACCGGATTCCAAACCAATAGTGCACATGGGCTCCAGTATCCTGCGGGAACAAATGGCGTATGAACCAATCGTTGGTCACCGGCCACCATTAGACTGCATCTTCTTACGATGCTCCACTGCCTTGTGGGTCAGACCTTTAGGTCGAAGGTTCCGGGTGTGGCTACTAAGAAAACCACCTGTTTCGGTTTGGGCACCCGGGCAGTATCCCAGTACTCACAAATCGAATGATTTATGTGGCGCATATCTATTTGGTGCCTCTTTGTACCAATGTTTATGTGTTTAAATAAGTAATAAATAAAAGTGAGCATAAATTCTGGTTATTTTTTCTATCTGAACTGTTCATCCAATTATTATTACTATTATTATTATTATTATTTTCTCTCATACACTAATTTCTGTTCATTGTTGTTCTTCTTACACACAATTTACATTCTCTATCTCTTCACAGCACCATTGTTATTGTGTGGCACATATATATTTTTTACGCTTCCTTGTACCAATATATGTTATGATAAATAAATAAAATATCAATATTAGAACAGCAGATAAACAAAATGAAGCCGTCTAGTATTACTAGCATTTTCATAAACAGTATGGCTTTATTTTGAGTACCTAAACCTGTACTTGGTGAGGTCTAGAAAACATAATTGTTACCATCATTTTTCTTAATGTAATTTTCCTGTACTGGTTTGAACTGTTGTAAGTCAAGCTGGCCAGTCTTAATTTCTGACCGTCTGTGCCTGAAATCTGTTTCTAAATTATATTCATTCTTGTTTATTACAGATGCCTTTCTGTCGGGCTCAGTCAATTTTCACCTGATGTCTCAAGTCACGAATACTACCACTGGTATCAGTAATAATAATAACAGTAATAACACACCATGGAACAGAACTCCCGGTAAGTAGCTATCTATTAGTTGTTTTGTTCCATCCTGTTCTATTATTTTCGTATCTGCCGTTAATTTGCAATGCAAAAGTTGGTGTAACCTTCAATCTCAGTGTTTTATTAGTTTAAAATGGTGGCGCTGCTACTCATATTTAGCGTGTATGTATTCAACTCTTAGAATTCACATTAACAAAAGTTGTGAGTTACACCTAGTACCTCTCTACTACTGCTTAATTTCCAGTTTGTTTAATATATATTTATATATATGCGATTCGGTAACAGTTGCATAATCTTTGTATTAAGGTCCTATTACGTTCACATTTAAGATTTTCTGTTACGCAATATGTTCTTTGTTCATACTTCTCTGAAAAATTTCAGTTGATACTTCTGTTCTTAACCAAACTATCGAAATAATTGTCGTTGCGAGTGGGCATCAGTCAGTGATCACGATTGTAGAGCCTGGCACAAATATACGTTGGTCCAAGTTAGTACAATGTGACTAAACTAACTATATGTATAATACAGGGTATAATACAGGTAAAGTTAATCATGGAGTATTTGATGAAGAAAAATTCAATCACTAAATCTCCATTGACTGAAGTATTTAGAATACGCATTATACATATGCATACACTGGCCTATTCACTACGTTACCCCTTACAAACTTAATATTTAGTTGACAAAGACGTTCAAATCAAGATTTGACACAATCGTCTAGTGTTAGTGATCACTAGCTTCCCAGTTAAAATTAACACTAGCTATTGAATGCTTGGGAGCTTCAAATGATACAGATAAAAACCGATTCCAATGATAAGACTTTCGTGATCCTTTCTCGTTAGATCTTAAAAAGCTTTTCTTCTTTTCATCTATCTTCCCCTTTTACTTGAACTTATGTCCTTTTTTATTTTGTTGTCTTTCTGTCCACTTCATTAATTTACTCGTTTTTGTACTATTCATTTGTTGTCATCTTAACCTGGGTTTCTTGTGGTGTCTATTTTCTAAAAATAATACTACTTCATTTGTGGTTGATATTATACATGTTTTCAGTACTCCTTTGTATACTACACATCTACTCTTCATAATGTACATTATTTAGTCATTTTTTATCCCTCTAATATGACCTGATAAATTAACGTAACTTTTCTCTCCTATATTGCTGATTAGCTAATTGAGCTAACCCTGAATTTTGGAGACAATACGACATTGAAATGTAAATTTATAAACTATACTAAAGGTAAATTGAATAAGGCGTGTGCCTTTTGCATAATACATGCATGTACTGTTTTTTTTGCAATGAAAGTAATAAATCAGCTTATCTAAAGTTTAGTAAACCAACAAGCGGACAGTCGTATTATGAAATAAGAATAGATAACAGTTTGTTTATCTTGGATATATTTGGTGGGAAAATGCGGAATTGAAATTTCCTAAATAAACAATTAATTCCAAGAAATAGACATAATGTAGAATAGAATCTGGCAGAAATTATCAGTTCAAATTGTCAGATATCCATGACATTTGTATCTTGCTTTTATATCCATTTTCTTTTTTGTGTCTTCTATCGTCTTTATTTCCTGTTAGTATGCTTAGATCGAGTGCTACATTATTTTCTTCCAATCTACTTGTTACAACAATAAAAATATGTATAGAATGAACCAGTGTCAGGTGATTGAAGGAAACCTCGGAACTAGGTTTTGTACTGGTTTCCACTCGTTATCAAGGTGGAATTGTGATTCTGGGCGGCTTAATGGACTCTGTGGCATCTTGACTTGTCACTCCGTTTCACAGTCTGATATATTACCACTGAGCTATTGAAACCACAACTAGCCTGTTGTAGGACCAGAACGAAACTGTTATAGGAGGGGGGTTCAGTGATTGGAAAGACGAGTTTTCCGACTGTCTAAATCGATGAGTAGAATTCGGATTGATCAAGGAATCACAATAATATGATGTAACTGAGTAGTGGCCGTTCACGATATCGTACAGTTGGTTTAAGTTTCCGAATGATTGAAAGTCGAAGATGAGACCATTAACCAGATGAATAGATTTTTTAGTGTAATAAAATAACGTGATTATATACAGCATATGGACACAAAATAGATATGAAAAAACGTAGGTGATTGATGGTAATTAGCTTGTAGGTCAATCATTCTTCAATCAATTAAGACCTTAATGGTAGGCCTATTTGAGGATTCGAAGGTTTTCTGCTGACTGCCTCTAACCGCCTCACCGGTTACCTCAACATAATGCACAAAATACTGAGTCAATCAGACTAGCAGCTACATAACAGCTTGACATAGAAAATGTTTCTCATCTTGGAGTAAAGCTCTTTCTCACGTTTCCTTATTTGAATTGGTGAAGTGTGGATGTAGTCTGGGATTAGAGAAAGCGGCTATAAAGGTAGTATTATGCGTTCAGTTAGCATACATATCAGTTAATTAATTAATTATTTATTTTAATCTAATTATGATAGAATTATTTTTTATAACATTGACAATATTAATCCAATGTAAAAATTAAAAATCTAATTCTCATTCTAGGTAAACCTGGTATTGGCACTGGTGGTACTGTTAATTCTTATCCAACATTTTCAACGCCTTCAAATATTCCATGGTCTACAACTAGAAATGATGCTGTAGATTTAATACAAGGACGTGGTCAAATTGAAGGTATTCTAATTTATCTGTAAAATGGGTAATGATTTATTTATTTCATTTCTGTAAATTAGATACAATTAATAAAATTCCAACAATTCACTCTTTGATGTCCTATGATAATAATCCGAAAAATTCCGATACTACTATTACTACAGGTGGTGGCGTTGGTCAGATGTGGCCTCTTCCTGCAATTTTCGACTCAAACCGAAATTCTGATCGTAATGCTGTTGGTGGTGGAGTAGGCGAGGTAGGCGGAGAATTTTTACCTCAGGAATCAACTACAACTGATAACCAGGTATTAATGATGTAAATTTAAGTCGATTTGATGAATCTTATTGTCTAATTTGTAGTAGTTTTTCGATTATCGCGTTGTGGTTGATGTTTTGACAGAACTTTGTTCAATCTCGGTTGGCATATGTTAATCCTTTGGGGGTTGCCTCGATATAGCCATTATGACACAAGTTGAGATGAAATAGATGGAACGTGATTAACGGTGGAATCCAGGACGCGTGTTTCATCCTATTTAGGACTCGCCAATTGGATGTATCTGCATCCCGGAGTTGATATCCATTCCTGGGCTCGAGCCCAGTACCTTCCGCTTAAAACGACAACGCATTACCCACCATAGCTACTTGGTGCATCTGTTCTATGTAAACGTGTTGTAATGTGTATATCGAGGCAATCCGTATAATGGACATATACCAATCAAGATCGACGAAATTTCAATCAAATTATCAACAACGGGATACTCCAGTCCATTTCAATTTGAGTATATTGTAACTTTGAAGTCAAGTTTAAAAAACTGCATTTGATGAACATCAACTCTGTGATGCAGATACATTCATCTGAGTAGTCCCAAATGGTATGAATTTCACGTCCTATATTCCATTGTTAGATGCATTCCATTTATTTTATATAAATATTCTTGTCGGTTACTTTGGTACTTAAGCCATTCGTTTTACTTTCACTGGTAAACTAATAGTTTTGTAAAAATGTTTCATATGAAGTTCTAGTGTTTTAAATTGATTATCAGTCTTTATGTATTTAGGCCAGTTTTGGATTATGAATGTACTAATATTCATTTAATTTCACTTTGGAGACTCATCATTCGTGATAAGCTGCAATTTTTTTTTCTTTTTAAATAGAGTAATTTGAACTCATCACTTTTTATATCTAAAAAAATGTCATTCATAATAATGTACATTAATCCGTGTATTTCTGATCATTGGATTTAATAGAATTTAATTCGATGTTGACATTGTGTTGTTTTCTTGAAGATGTGATATTTTTCAATTAATTCTATACACACAAAAAAAGAGCTCATTGTTCTTAATTGAGGAATGATATAGGCAACAACAACAAAAAAATAATCAATTTGATGATATTCACTACTTACTCATTTGTGTAGATGCAGATTCTTGTATTTGGCTTCAAATTACACTCTAAGTCTGTACAGGCTAGTAGTGTTATTCGGTTGTTTAAAGCGGCATTGATAGAGATTGTGTTGAACTTGGGATATAGTAACTAAAGGTCTAACACTTTAACCATTTAGCTAATGGTTCGATGATTATCATATACTTTATGGTATTTTTCACATTTATGGAGGTTTTGTTTGCATAGATGGTTAGTATTTGTAGCTTATATTTTCCTTTTTCTCTAATATCAAGGTTTGATTGTCATGATCTCCAGTCAGTTATATTCATTCAACATATAATCTGGCACATATGTGCTTCGGTTCAAGTTATAACACCACAGCACAACGAGATAATGTCATCAAAGCTAATCTCAGTGTAGTAGTACTAGTAGTGACCGCTTCAGTAATAGTTATAGTTCCTGTTTGTCTCTAAATGCCCTGATACGGCCGAAAGTGGGTAGAGTCCTCTCACCCACTCGAAACGCTCTCACATGGCCACGCGTATATAGGCTCTGCCAGTGAAGTCCTACTCACTGCCTTCTCGCGCCACGGGTGTTGTTTACGGAATTGAGAGGACGAAAAGCGAATGTCCGGTGTTTTAACCGGGTTGGTGGACATGGAGAGTCCACCTAGGTGAGTTGGAAAACCCTCTTTCCAAACCAGTAATGCACATGGGCTGGCTCCAGTATCCTGAAAAAAGGCGTATGAACCTATTGTTGGTCACCGGCTACCATGTGAGTGCATCTCTTTACGATGCTCTACTGTTTTGTGGATCAGACCTTTAGGTCGAAGGCTCGGAGTGTGGCCCCCTAAGAAAACGACCTGCTTGGGTTTGGGAACCCAGTCAGTATCACATCCATAACACATATCAAATGAGATTTGTGTAGCGCATATGTATTTGGTGCCTCCTTGTACGAATATCTGTGTTCAAATACTACTACTACTACTACTACTACGACTAATAATAATAATAATAATAATAATAATAATAATAACAATAGAAAAATGGGAAAAAATATATGATGACTTCAAGGCTCATTTTCTAAGGGAAGACAAGGTGTAAATGCATCTGCGGCGTTGCGTACAATTCTAAGCTATATCACCAAAATTCTACTACCACTAGTCATGATAATCATTTGTACCCCAACCAGATATCCTGTATGTAATAACAGGGGTATCTTAATCCATGAACTAATGTCACATTTAGAGTTTTAATTTCTTTTTCCAACATATTTCTTCACCAAACCTCTCGTCATGGTAGGTGGTGCTTGGCCCATACCCCATGCCTAACCTTAGCATTACTCACTTGGTGGTCCCAAAACACAAAATTGATGCTTCCGAGATATGTATGATCTCGTACTAACAACCTACGAATAATCCCTTGTTAACAGGACAGAGATACAAGTAAAACTTAATTCAGATAACATACTGATTGGTCAACGTTCAACCAGTTAACGCTAGTGGATTACCAGAGACTTCCAGTATAAAAATTATAAATATACCGATATTTTCTTACTGTATGAACCTAGTTGACTTGCTGTTTTGTTTGGAATGTTATTACATTCCTACCCAAACTGTGATTCCATTCGGGGACCAGTCGAGTGGATTAGCGTCTGTGGAATACTAGATAATAGAGCAATGCTAGATTAAAGTAGGAGATCTAGCACCTTTTTTTACACCCAGAAACTAGGACTGAGCGATCTTCTTCAGTATTCCAGAAAACATATTTTTTAGAGTCACTACTTTTTCTTACTAAATTTATTAAGTATTTCACTTATTCCAACACATACTTGTTTGCATAGTGGGCAACCACACCTTTTTCAGGTCAAACAACTTCAAATGTCAGCTCTTTATTAGGTTCGCCTAATACATTTCCTATCAGTAATAATCATATACAAGTTCTTAATCCATGGTCTTTCGATAATCCAAATAATAATTGTTCTATTGCTGCGCCTCGAGCAATTACTGGTCAACAATTAAATAATGTAACCTTAGCAAACACACCGTCGGACACATTGAATTCAGATCGTTCTCGTCGTTATATGCAGCATTGGACAACATCGAATAATGAACAAGATTTGTTAAATGGTATGTGTGTTTTTTTGTCCTACCTTTTCAAAACTTAACATCTTGGATTGTGCATTTGTTACTATGACGTTTTACTAACACTTTGAATTCATTATTAAATTTCGACTTGTTATTACTGCATGGTTCAGAATAGATGAAGTGATTGATACATATTGTCTATTGCTTATCTGTGTCGGTAGATGTCTCCAAATGCTACAAAGAAGTGGCCTCAATGATCTGTGTGAACTAATTCCATGGGAGCAAGTAAACTGTTATATGTACATTGAAATGGTCATTCATGGCAACTTATTTTCCATGTAGTGGCGTACAAGAGTGCGATTATAGTAGATTATACTAAAGATTTCCTGCTCGATTTGTAGGTTGTTCATCAAACCCACTTCGCTGTAATTAGGTTCATCTACCAGTCTAGGTTAATATTAAACAAGGAATGTTAATTACCTCATCTATTATGCAGTATGTAGTAAATACAAGCTATACGGACCCATCCCTTGACATCATTTACAAAATCCGACCAAGGATACCAACAGATGAACGTCTTAATTATTATTACCTACCGATGTCATTTTGAATTCTGAACAGTGTCATAAACTTCAGCGCGTATAATACATCGGTTTCGTCATTATTACTGCTTCTATACACTGTAGTATGATATTATTTTATTGTGAAATCTTATTGTCTATTCTCAGTGTTGAAAGAATCATGATGTTTATATATCCATATATTTGTCCTTGGTTTATGCAGCTTAACATTTATACAAATATGATTTTCCTAATACCTTGATACTAATTCGATACTTCATGAGTAATAATAGACGCTAGAAACTATAATCTTGGGAAGACCCAGAAAATTGCTCGAAAAAAGCTCAAAGGGGCACTGAAAACACTTGGAAACATCTTATCCAATCAGCACGTTTCTCAAAAACGTCTAGGAAGTGAAAAGTCGCATGGCACCATTCTGATTGGATGATTACTTATCCTGCTACTATGTTTCGAAGAGTTTCAGGGCATTCCAGAAGCCCGATGCCATCTGAAATACTATAAAAACCCTAGATTTTCTGTAAATAAACTAACCTTGGAGCTCAATTTGTCGTGTAGACCTAGCATGGGGTTACTACAAAAGCTTAGGAAACCGAATCAAGCGTTCAGTTAGAGGATTTATCATATGACTAAGGTGAAAATAAGTAGTATGTCCCAGTATGCAAAGTATAATGACAATCTTAACACTATTTTGGGTTTAATTCATGCATGGCTGACTTTTTTTCAATGTAACAATCCATGAAATACTATTTTACGATTATTGAAACTTAGTCGATCTAACACAATATCTGTTCAACAGGATATTCATCCTCACCTTGTATTGTATAGGCACTGATCATAATTTATTAAGCATTGACGTCATCTTATCTGTCTATTTTGGTTTCAGACAGCTCAGTAGTAGTATCGTTAGTACTCACACAAACAATATGACTTGAAGTCCAGTGCATAAAGCTATACGTATTAAATGAGTATTTGTAGTATGATAATGGCTGTGTACTTGATTGGACTAATTTAAACATACTAATTACTTTCAGTGGATGGGTAAATTACATAGCTGGCTCATTCATCAGGTACTTTGACATAAACCACACTCAGTGTGAAGAATTATGATACTATCTATTGCCCAAACCGAAGTTGGTGAAGCGGATTTCGAACCTGGGACAGTTAAAAGTTGAATATTTTTAACATTAAGACACCTCTTAGTGAATGAAACGCCTCCAATTGTTTCTACCTATCATTTTATGTAAATTTCATCGATCCTTTATTCTGAGTTTCACTAATTTAGGAATGGGTTTAATTTAAATGGGTTATTTTTTCACTTTATTATATTAGTTTACCACACAGCCTATCATATAAACCTGTGTAACGTAGTTAAGTTATATCCTACATCTTTTATTTATTTTGGAGCATTATATACCTTCGTTTCTGTGGTTAAAACTTCATCGTTTATTCTTTTGTATGTTTTATGAATTGTAAATCTATATTCAAAGTAATTCTATGTTTAATAGTTGAATTCATGAGTTAATTGAAGCTAAACCACCATGGAAAATCCCTCTCTGAATTCTATGTTTGCTATTTTATCATTTATAAGAGATCTCATATATTTCGATAAAATCTATTTATTTTCTTTTTTCCCTTTATTCAGACGATCGATCTGGATTGGCTTTTCCTTTATCAAGTATAAACATTAATAATAATAGTAATAATTCCGTCAGTGGATTCGGCAATCCTTCTGATTTTATTGAAAATCAGTCACTTTCTTCTAATATAAACAATAATGCACGAGGTAGTAACAAGCTATCGGAATTTGATATTGGACAAACTAGTTTAAAAAAGTCTAGTTCCGATATCGACTCTTCGGTATGTGATGCCGAGGAAGCTATTCGCACTGCGGTTAATACTACTGAACCATGGGGTATTCATCCAGTTGATCAAAGCACACCATGGAATTGTTCTGAAGCAAATGGTGACTGCTTGCCAATACATTCCTCTGGACCGATTACAGGATCTCCACCTGTGAGTGAAACTTCTGCTGCATCACGAATTTCAGGTCATAATCAATCTAGTGGAGTGTCAACTATCCAGCCGACAGGTTCTCAGTCATCTTTACATTCCAGGCGTCTTAGCTCCACAGCTTCTTCATTTAACAGAGATCTGGAATCAAATGTTTGGCCAAGTGAACCGCCAAACGGTACTGGGATTTGGGAGTCCCATTACGAGAGTCTTGGTGAGAGAACTGCCCGATGGCATCAAAATAGTGGTAATTCTACACAAACATCTCAGGCTCCATTTTTATCACAACTTATCAACCCTCCTAACTTCACCTCTAATCAAATTTCACATCCCACTATTAGATCTCGACCTCAACAAGGTCAACTGCCACCAAGTACTGAAAGTTTTCGTGGAATCAATCGTGCAGTTCCAGGGACTATATTTCCTGTAGGACAACCACCTTCAAATTCAAGTGTTATGAATTTGGGAACAAGACCGATTTTCGGTGGAAATCATCCAATAGGACCTGTTAATAGTAATATAGCGGGAACCGGTAGTGGTGGTGCTTCATCTAGAAGCTTCCCAATAGCTAATCCGGTGAATCTTGGTTCAGGAGTTTCTTGGCCCTATACCTCGGGAACACAACCAGGTTTGTAAAATTTTTCATTTTCATGTTTATTATTAGTCATAAAGAACAAATAAATTCATTTTAACTAATTGTAGAGTTAGTCTATTAGTTTCTATCTATGAGATAACATTATCAATTCAAGTAGTTTTTAATCAGAAGTAACATTTTATTGTAGTTATACTCCAGCAAGATTTTTTTCTTTCCAATCGATCTATATATATATTACAATACATCTTAACCGTTATAATCTGACTAAGCCGATACAACAGGTAAGATCTATTCTAGGTTATATATCTACTTAACAGGAAATATACTATGAACAGACTATAAAAAATTTTGCATTGACATTGCTAGAACACTTAACTTACTTGTGGGGGGCAGCCTTGTGACTCGATTGGGTGCTTCCCTCAGTGTGTGTTTTATCCACTTCTCGTGCTTCTTCCTGATTTCTTCCTCCACTGGAATCTGGTTTGTTCTCTCCCACAGTAGGTTGTAGCTAATAGTGTCCGACCAACAGATCCGAAGTATTTTGCGTAAACAATTGTTAATAAACACATGTATCTTCTGGATGATGGCTTTCGTAGTTCTCCAGGTTTCCGCCTCATACGGTAGAACTGTGTTGACATTTGTATTGACAATTCTGACCTTGAAGTTGGTTGACAGAGAGTTGTTGAGTTCCAGATGTCCTTTAGTTGTAGATATGCTGCTCTTGCTTTTCCGATCCGCGCTTTCACATCCGCATCAGATCCACCACGTTCATCAATGATGCTGCCCAGTTATGTAAAGGTTTTTACATCTTCCAAATCTTCTCCGTCAATTGTGACTGGATTGGTGCATGCTGTGTTGTATCGGAGGATCTTGCTTTTCCCTTTGTGTATATTGAGACCTACTGCTGCTGAGGCTGCTGCTACACTGGTCGTTTTCTCCTGCATTTGTTGTTGCGTGTGCGATGGAAGAGCCGGATCATCTGAGAAATCTAGATCGTTCAGCTGCATCCTAGATGTGCACTGTATCCCATCCTTACCCAAGATGTTGACGTCTTCATGATCCAGTCGATCACCAGGAGAACGAGAAAGGGTGAAAGTAAGCAACCTTGCCTGACACCGGTCTTTACTTCGAACGAGTCTTTGACCATTGATAGAACATAGTTTAGAAATATATTATATAATTAGGATACTGGGTGTAAACTACATATATCAAATTAGATTTTCATTCAATAAATTAATAGTGATAAATTTATATGTGATTCATATAGTTATCAGTGCAGTGGTTTGTTGTTTGTTTTTTCAACCTTTTCTGATTAATTAATTGATTGATTCTTATTTATTTCGACTGTAATTAATCATTATATATATAAATCTTCAAAAGGTTCCATTTTCAAGTTTCCTCTTATACAAGTAATTAAAAATAGTATTGAAATGCTTTTGAAATTTCACAGTGGAAATTTATCATTGAACATATAATTTCCATTTAAACATTAAAAACATGAAGTTCAGCGAAGGTATCTGTTTTCAACAAATTTATTATCAAGAAGTACAATCATATATATTTAAACGCATAAACATTGATACAAGGAGGCACTAAATAGATATGCGCCACATAAGTCATTCGATTTGTGTGAGTGCTGGGATACTGTCCGGATGCCCAAACCGAAGCAGGTGGGTTTCTTAGGGGGCTATACACGGAGCCTTCAACCTAAAGGTCTGAACCACAAAGCAGTGGAGCAACGTAAGGAGATACAGTTCCTTGGTACCCGGTAACCAACGATTGGTTCATACGCCACTTGTTCCTTCAGGATCCTGGAGCCAACCCATGTGCACCATTGGTTTGGAATGAGGGTTTTCCAACTCACCTAGGTGGACTCTCCATGTCCACCAACCCGGTTAAAACACCGGACATTCGCTTTTCGTCCTCTCAATTCCGTAAACAACACCCGTGGTGCGAGAAGACAGTGAATAGGACTTCCCTGGTAGTGGCTGTATGCACGTGTTCATGTGAGAGTATTTCGAGAGAGTGGAGTTGACTCTCTCCACTCTCGGCCGTACCAGAGTATATATATATATATATATTATTAGAGCCTTAGTTCCGTCATGACATATGAACAAGGAGTAGACATAATGATGTAATAAGAAGATTATAATACTAGATTATGCAAGATGAGTAGTAACAATAGATTATTGTGTGTTGTGTGTGCAAATAGAGGGCGCCTTGTAAAGTTAGTAAGTTAGCAACGGATTACAACATGAATGAAGTAAGATAATTACCAGAATAAGGGATTGTTGAGATTGTAGTAATTTTAATAGTTTAATTTAGAAGTAGAATTAACACCGTTGGATGCCGCCTCAGTAGTATACAGGTTGGGTTCACGCGCGAATCCTAAGATCCTGGGTTAGCGTCCAATATATGGGATCGTGGATGTGCACTGCTAGGGAGTGCTATTCTAAAACGAAACGACTGTCTAGTGCTTCCAGGTTTAAAATCGTGGTTAAGCTTAGATCGACTGATGAATTCGGCTGTTAAAATGTTTTTGTTACGATAATTAAGGGTAATAGAGGTACAAAATTAAATGATCTCAACAATAATGATGAACTAAATCATGAGGATATGAGACATAAGTAAAGATAGGGGGTTCTTTTCAAATACGAAATGTAATAATATCAATGATAGAATAACGATAGGACGTACTTCTTTTTTACTCTCAGTTCTGGCTCGAGCTCATGGATGGTAAGAGCTTTCTCTGTTTTATGGAGTTGGATACGAAGAAATCTAGGTATATTTGAAAGAATTGTATAAACAACCTTAAAATCAACCTGTGAATTGGTAGAATGATAATGAATTCATTGAAAAGAGATCCCTTAGTTGAAATTCATTTTTAAAAATCTACCATTTACTTTTAACAACATCTCTGTATTTACAATTGGATAATTAACCAACAGTTTAATCTCATTTCATTGTTGACCTATACAACAGTTACTGTGGTCGGTATACTTAGACTCTCAAAACTAATGTAATAGTTGGTGTGATTTGAGTATGCATCAGTTAGCTTAGCGGAACAAATTACTGAATAAACACTAACTGCATATTATTTAACTATTAATTTTTAACTAAGATAACTTTTGGCGAAGTCTATAGATGATATTTGTGGAATTTATAAAATTACGACCTTATTTTTTTGAGCTATTTTTCTGTTCTTAATGTGACATTTTCCATACGGTATGAATTGATACTTTGTTTTCCATTTCATTTCTGTCAATACAATAATATAGTTCATTATTGAATTTTGAATTTTATTGGGTTTATTTATAGTTGACCCTTCTGTTCCTGGGATTAATTTTGGTAATAAGTCTCGGTGGCCCGGACAAAATATGAACCGTTTACCTGGTAAGCAACAACATCCAACACCCCATGTTTTGCCTAATATGACTTCTACTGGTATGAGATGGCCTCCTGGTGCAACAACTACACATATGCAAGGCATATGGCCACATACAGACCAACGACGCCCAGGTACTGTTCCAGGACCTTGGTCAACTAATGCTTCTGGGATGGATAGTAGTAGTGCTGGAGGATTTTTCAATCAACCTACTCAAAGCATAGCTCCTCGAGTTTCGCAACAGATTGGTACCTCAGAGTTTCCTTCGTCATTAACTCCTGCTAGGGGTGTAAACCAGTCATTTAGAACGCCTCAAAGTGCCTTCTATCCACCCATAACTCCCGGTTTTTCGTCAACACCTATGTCACAACGTATGTTTATGAGTCCACAACAGCATTCACATCAATTACAACAACAGAGTATGATTCGTGCCCATGTGATGCGTCAACTTTTTAACTTGGGTTTTACTGAAGATGAAATACAACCTATATTCGCTGATACAAATACAAATGTGGAACGAGCATTGAGTAAGTTTTATTTCAGATTAATTGGTTCATAGTCATGTTTGTATCCGCATCTAGCTATTATAACCTTTTACTAGGATTGAAGTTATCGAAAATTTCACTTATTCGTTTGGAATTATCAGGAACAACTACAAAGCTTTACGACAAAATAGAACAACACCTTCTAACATGAATCCTTGTATCATACAAATATAGTTAGTGTATGACTTGACGCCACGATATTAAAGATAGCTGTATAGAAATGACATCTGTTTGTGTATTACTACTTCTTGATTGTAGTTATAGAAGGTTTGTGTAACTCCAGTGAACTGGCACGTCATTAGACATCTGTCAGAATAGAAGCCGTTGGTACTCCCTCAGTGATTTTTGTCTCCACTCTTATGAAATTGTGAGACTTTCTCTATTAACTGAGAAGCGTTTTTCTTGTTTGTATATCTGACTGAACTGTATCACATATTAATTACTATCCTTATTTGTTCGTTTATCAATCATACACCGCATCTCTCTTTTATTTCTTCACAATATAAATTCATTTGTGTGATGCATCTTTGGATGCCATATTTCTTAGACATTATAAGCAAATATATAAATAGACTATTTATTTAAGAACGTAAAATCAATATTGTGAAACTATGATACAGTTTATATCAACTTAGAGCAATCTAAAGGTAACCTACTCGCTACAAGAGACTTGAAGATGTTGGTTGCTAATATGTCCCTTATATTAAAACGGTACTAATTTTTCCAACATACTTCCTTTTACAACAACTCTATTGTTTAACTGTGAAGTCAGTGCTTTATTTATATATCCACGTTATAAATTCAAAACAGATCTTTTCTCACATTCTATTGCATAATCTAATCTCCAACTATTATCACTATTTATTGTTTCACATAACTGACATATAGAATTGTGATATTCTTATTCAAGTATCATTTTAAAATGAGAAAAATTTATCAGTTTATTACATAATTTTTGCTAAAAGAAAAAGATAACTTCGATTGCTTATCAATTATACCGTCTTTTAGTTGACTTACGTGATCGATCAGGCCATCCAGGTATTGATGAATTAATCAATGCACTGAGACCAATCACGTCCAATTTGTTGCCTACACCTAATTCAAATGATGTTAGACAACAGTCAGATTTTCCTGGACAAAGTACAAATCCCAATCGTTCTATGAATGCAATGAGAGGAAATGAGGTAATAAGGTTTATCTATCTGTCTATGTTACAGTACATTGTATTTACCTTTTCTAATAGTATTACCTTCATTAAACTGAAATAATTTAATTGCGAATTTATCATTGTTCTTTTAGACGATAAGTTAATCAGCGTCTCCGAGCAGATTTTTAGCTTTATGATCATTCTCACTATTCCTGCTCGTAAAATCGAAGATATTTATCTTCACTTCGTTTGTTTTTTTTTAAAAGTAAAAGTACCTACTCCACGGAATTTTCTCAACAAAAAGAAAAACTGACAAACTAACACTAACCATACAATCATGTCTATAAATCAGATTGTTCTATCATGTATTGGAAAACATTTTCAAAACCATCAATCACAAAAGCTTAGAGTCTATTTGATGAAACCATTAACATTCAATATGACACAATACAATCATTTCATCCCATTTTATATAGATCGAATCATCCAATAGTGTTGTGTATAACTATAAATTCAACACTATTAATTAAAAATTAATTTTGAACAGAATGGATGTTGTTTTGACTTACACTTAGATCTAATTTTATCAATCTATATAGCAAAGGTTAATGGATCACCTGATCATAGATCAATTAAACAGATTAATCGTTAAAAAAAGATACTAAGATAACCAAGCGGTTACAAACAACATTATTATGGGATATAAATCGACCACTGAATCTCTGTGCTAATGTGGTATGGCAACTCGGACTGATGTACGTACATACGAAGTTCTATATTGTTACTAACTGACTGACATTATTACAACCAATTACAAAGTTTTTTTTTCTAGAAAGAAACGTATTTCTACTTGAAGAATGCTTTGATGGTATTGTTGAAGATAACGTGGAAAGCTTTACAAATAAATCGTTTGTTCAGAGAATGCAACACTTTTAATAACATACTACTGCTAAGATACAAATTGTTTCCATCTGCAACTATTCTTGTCATTGACTTTGAACTAAATCTCAAAATCTAATTAACTATTCAAATAGTTTACACCTAAAAAATTACATTATAGACGAATGGTTTTCAATCACAAGGATTTAATTAATTCTCATGGAAAATGCTATTTGTTTTGATTCCATGTTCTCTGAAGTAGACGTCAACTCTGGAATTCTAGTACATCCAGCTGCCAAGTCCTGAATTAGACTAAATGGGCGTCACAGATTCCACCGCTAATCACGTTTAAATTGTTTTATGGCTATATCGAGGCAATCCTCATAGACTACACATAGTCTAACTAAGATTGATGAAAATTCAATCAAAATATCAACAACGGGTTAATCCAATCTATTTTAAATTGAATGAATTGTAACTTGAAGTCTATTATAAGTACCTGTATTCAATAAGTACACCGCATCATTACTTATTGACTATTCAGCTGTACTATAACTCAGTGGTTTATACATTCAATTCTCACTCACTCTAGTTCTGCTTCTCACGTAGCCTTATTGGCTACGTTAATACACGAATTTATAACGTAGCCAATAAGTGAATAAGATACTTATTGAGTCAGTCAGTCAGTCAGCTACAACGTGGGACCAGGCACATATATGCATCGGTCCAGGTTGCCATACCTCATTAGCACAGCAAGATGAACACCGGATTCATAGGAGTGGTTAGGTCAAAGGTGGTAATATATAGGAGAAAGATTGCATATAAGGATACAGTACAGGAAGAAAGAATTAGTTCGTAGAAAGAAAGATATGAAGCGAGTTTAATCTCTTAGTTTAAGGGAAGACAGGGAGTGTATGCACCGACGCCATTGTGATCGATTCTGAGCCATGTCACACACAGTCTCCAACCATTGGTTACGATAGTCACGCGGACCCCAACGAAGTAGGCTGCATCTACCAACACGGCTTAAACTAGAAGTTAGTGACTTCAAGCACTGATGCCACGTTTTGGTTTGGCCGCCCCTAACTTTCTTCCAACCATTTCCAATACCGGATAGCATTGCACGTCGTGGTAATCGGTGTTCAGGCATACGTAACACGTGGCCCAACCATCTCAGTCGATGAAGATTCATAACCTCATCAACTGATTTACCATCATTAACTCGTACCCAGTGTCTAATCTCACTATTACTTACCCGGTGATCCCAGCAGACGCCAGCAATATTTCTACGGCATCTGTGGTCAAATACTAATAGCTTACGGGTGTCTTCTACTCTTAATGGCCATGTTTCGCTGCCGTAAAGTAAGACAGAACAGACTGCCGCGCAGTATACTCGTCCTTTAACTGATAGACGGATATCTTGCCTTTGCCAAAGGTGACGTAAGTTGGCAAAAGTCAAGCGAGCTTTTCGAATCCGTGCAATCCGTGGCAAGCTCGACCACCACGTCAAGGTAGCAACAACGGTCGGGGATACTTATTGAACAACTTATTTAATCTACTAAGATATCATAGTTGATAGTGTTACAAGTTACCTATTAATTTTAATATATTCACTTTTTCTTTTTACCTATACATAGATTATGAAATCCAATATACCAGTTAGTAATAATAATAATCAACCTACAGAAAATTTAGAATTATCATTACAATTATTGCAACAACGTGAAACACAAATACTTCAAACCATTGTACAATTACATTCAAAACATCAAGTAAGTCATAAATCATATAGTCACATCATAAACCATAGTTTATTGAGTCATTTTCATTACAAAATGTTATCATTCTCTCTTACGGTTTAAAACCCAGCTATTCCTATTGCTTAATATTCTCGGACATCGATTCACTCGACAAGTTCCCCCAAATCAGAACACGATTGCATAGGAAAAGTGATTATATTCCAAATAACAAGGTTAGATGGAAGTAAAAAGCACAATAGGGAAAACGTTAGTATATTTATAGTTTTTTTCACATGAGGAGATTTCTAGAGTGTTCACCAAGTATTGACTAACGCTGATTGAATAAGAATTATCCAATCAGCGTGCAACAAAGCAAACGTACATTGAGCATGCTTTAATCCATTCTATGTCCCGCTAACACAAAATTTCATCTTTCTATTATATTCCCTATTTAATTTAGAAGTATTGTAATTGACAAAATTTGATTACTTACTACTTCAGGTTACTTAAAAATCATTCGATTTTTGACTACTACTAGGTCACAGATTCGAATCCATCTCAAATTATATTGGTTCAAACAACTGGTTGATATTTTTATACTTTAAATATTAAGTAAATAAATTAATCTGCTTAAATTGATTAGAATATTTGTTACGATTGTCTATTCGTTATACTTACCTGGACACAATACTGTCTCGGTTATCATTAGTTCGAAAATAAAGACTAACTAATAACAAATATATTTTCGTTATATCGCAATGAATAGAAAAATTATATTTCTGTCATTTCGTGACTTAATGTGAGCTACTTCTTCAGAGTAAATAAGTAACCGAATTAAATTAACATACGTTTAAATAGTACTCTGAAGAAGCGACTTACATTAGGTCACGAAACGTCAGTAATACAATTTTTCTACTTATTGGGATTTATTTGAAACTTCCAAGTCCAATCTTGCTATTAATACTTATAATATCGCCAGCTGTTGGAATGAGCTACATACGTGGATTTACATTTTCAAATTTAGATTTATTGAATAATTGTAATCTGCAGGTGAAGACGTTAGCTGATGAAATAGTCTACAATAGATTACGATTAAATATAGTTAGTTGCATTTACTCTCTATGCTTTCTTTTCTAGGTTCCGTGTGCTTGTTTTGTGACTATACAGTACTTATTTCGTTCATATTCATTGTTGGAACTATGTTTTAAGTGTTTAGATTTCTGTTGATTTTCATATTTTTTGTGTGGTTTGTTTGCTTTCATTTTACTGATATGAAGCGCACGTGTGTGTTTGTGTAGGCCGATCTAAATTCTCATATAATCTTATATACACGACCTGTACGTTTGGTGACTTTAAGTAATGTATGGAATTCGAGAACAATCACAAACGCAGTGGCATAGATTACATACCCCCCATTTTCCTCTAAGTTTAAATTATTTGCAACTGCATATTTCTTAATATCACTTGCTGTGGTTTGTTAATTTTCTTTTCTCAAATATGATTACCTTGTTTGTACAGTGTCATTTTGGTTAAATTTAATTTATTCCTTAGTTTTTTTTATCATTACTCTAATCAGGATCTTTAAAAACTTCAAAGCCTTGGTCTTGCATCTTCGAATCATCCAGTAAATAATACTAAGTTTAGAAGCAGAATACTAGGTTGAGAATGGAAAACTGGCAAATAAATTAGTGAATCTTCATGACTGAGTTGGTTGGGACAAGTGTTACCTGTCCACGCTCTCCACCTTCAGTTATAAGCTGTTTTTCGATGTGGGAGTAAGTTGAAAGATACGACGTATCAGTCTATGAAGTGAATGAGTGCTGACGTGGTTTATTTTGTCACGTACAGGCTGTCTGACTGGGGTTTGTGCTATAATTGTAACTAGTGGTTAGGAATGTTGGCTAACATCATTGAAAATCGGTCAAAATCACTCCACTTACCACGTTTATTATTTTCATATTCATTTTGATAATTTCATTTCATTGTACTGATATAATATGAAAACTTGGAACGATGCAGATATATGCCAGAATTTACGTTGCTTAAGAGTGAATGACTCACGATGACATCTTATCTTACGATACTTCTGAAATAAAGACAAACTCATAAATGTCTTTCGTATTTTTGTTTTTTTAAAAGGATTTAAATCAAAAACTCTCACATATACGTTCAGCAACTAATGTTCCATTTGCTACAAATCCTGTTATACATGAACTACAGTTACAAGCATTTCAAGTTGGTCAACAAATCGATGCTCAACAGGCTCAATTAAAACATGTACGTAGTCAAGCTGGTATGCTACGACAAATTACTATGTCCTCATCGAATTTATCTAATCCATCTCAAAATTTAAACACTACTAATATTACCACTGTTACACCATCATCGTTATTAACAAGTAGTGGTGTGATTGTTGGCGGTGGTACTACTGGTCAAACGGTTACTAATGTACAACACATAATTCCTAATTGTTTAACAGGGACAACTAATCCAGTTAATTGTAGTGGATTTAATTTATTGACTAACAATAATAGTTCATCAGTGTCGTCCACCTCTGCATTATCATCATCATGGTGTCCTATTTCAACACAAAGTGGCAGTATGATTAGTGGTTGTAGCAAAACAAATCAACCATTAAATATTTCTGTAGTCGGTAATAATAGTAATGGTTCGGAAAATATTGATTTTCTACAGGATCAATCAAATTTTAATATGAGTAAGTGAAAGCGGTATTTATGTAATAGTAACAATTATTTTGTCATAAATAACTATTCTTTCTTAGTTGTATCATAATCGAAATAGTCGATTTAATTAATTTGTTAAAAGAAATCTATGAGGTTGAATTCAATGTGTACTTTGAAGATTCGGCGGACACATATTTTTAGTGTTTGTTTTCGTCAAGGATATTCTTGTTGAATGGTTAATAAATGACGAAATTATGAAATTCATTTGCATTCATGGCTTAGTTCTGAAGCACCCTTATTAAATGATTTGTTAACATGCATACTTATTGTATATTCATTGAGCCTGAGTGTTGTCAGAAGTCTGAGTATAGTTATCACTTCCCGATTTCAGTCAGTATAAGCTGATTGGTTCATCACTATAGGCAGACCCGACCACTACGTCAAGATAGTAGTAACGGTCGGGACGTCTTAGAAATATTGCCCTCATCTTCTGAGATCACCGAGTGAGGTTAGACGCAAGGTATTAGATAATGATGGCATATCAGTTGATGTGAATCTACATCCACTGAGATGGTTGGGCCATGTATTACGCATACCTAATCACTGAATACCACGTTATGTAATGCTGATAGTGTAGGACACTGGAAGGATGTTAGCGGCGGCCAAACCAAAACGTGGCATCAATCCTTGCAGTCACTAACTTCTATTCTGAGCAATGTTGGTAGATACAGGTTACTTAGTTGGGGTCCACGCCACTGTTATAACTAGTAGTTGAAGACTTTGGGTGATGTGGCTCAGAATCGATCTAAATGGCGTAGGTGTACACACTTTTTGTCTTCCCTTAAAGCGTGAGATTAAAACTGCCTCATACCTTTCTATGAACTAATTCTTTCTCCTTGCTTCTATGAATTATTTGGTGCTGATCTTGTTATGCTAATAAGCTGTGGCAACTTGGACCGATGCATATATATGTGCCTGGTCCTACGTTGTAGATGACTGACTGACTGTAAGGCAAAACTTATGTTACCGACGTGCATATAACTTGTACTAGTTCCATGTGGTCATGACGCCCACACACTAAGACCCGAAGGTTTTCTATTCCCTCGTTAAAACATATTCACGTAGCGGGGTAATGTGCTTTGAAATATAACAGTCTTCCTGCCAGTGAAGTCAATAGGGTTCTCCAGTAATGCTTGATCAATCTTATGGCTGGTACACCACAACTATTTGGCTTCGTGGAGTAAAGTAGGTTAAACACGATCTAAACATGTGTTCATCTAATGATTGAAATTCTATTGTTTTAGCTAAATAATAAACTGTTGTTTTATTCTTGTACAAATTGTTATAAATGATATTTTGACAAATATATTTATTGGCATTTGTTTTGCACAATTCGTCTTTTATCAGCTGTTGTTATTTTCACATTGCTACATTAACACCTTCAACCATTTAATTGATACAAATATTGAATAAGGTTCCTATTCATTTGTGACGATATTTGATGAACAAACATTAGTTTGGAAACTATTGGAAAACGAAGAGTATTGAATAGCTGTTTTTGGTGGAGTTTTGTTCTCTGAGCTGGATGGTTTGGTCGTGTCTCATGCTGAAAATATAGTTGTTCTCGAGTGGAAACCTGCCTTTTGGCGAAATTCTCCCATTTTCGAACAACGAGAAGCGTATTACGCTCATATGATTTTGAGATGGTGGAGAAGATTTGTAGCTCAGAGAACAAAACTCCATCAAAATCATCCACCTGAGCTACAAATCTTCTCCACCATCTCAATTGAATAGCTGTTTTATCCTGCTGTATGACTTCTAATGAATGCCTACTTTTAACCATGTATGTAATCAAACTCAGTATATTGAGTTTCACAGAAAGCTCTTAATCTTTAAGTCACTGAATTAATATCTGATGGTTTGCATTTCTGGTTTGAGGAAATTCACATTCTTGCGCAACCTTCCTATCACACTATCGTCGTCTAAGCACCTCAAACCCTTCACACTTAAACTCCACAGATTTTATATCTTAACCTCGTTAGGATCGTAAGATTTATAGCTGCTAAACTGTTGCATAATTACTGCTAAATATATTTAGATTTATCTTTCGTTTCCAGTGGTTGTCTAAGGTGATTTCATGATATAAGCCAACAAACAAATTTACCGTAATTATTGTGCTGTTGTTAAATTGGTGCATGTATTTCCATTAGTGTTATAGTATTTAATGTTCCTTCTTTCTATTTGCTTATTTATTTGGTTGGGTATGTGAGGATTTTTCGTTTCTCCCCTCCCAAGTTTGATGAGCACTAGTGTATTTTCTCTCTTTGTTTTGCTTTTTAAAGATTCTTTATTATGGGAATCTAGTCCTTGGTCAGGTTCTAGTCCACAATTACACGAAAATTTTTCAAATAATCGTAATTCATTAGCAACTGACAGGCGTTGGACACCCTCTGGTAGTAGTAGTGGTGGTGGCAATGGCGGAGTTGTTGGTGGCGTCAGTGGCAATAGTAGCAGTAGACTACCACCACCATTTATATCATCTCAACTCTCATCACTTGGTGATCCTAGATGGTCAGATATGATGAATGATGTCACTAGTTCAATGAATGACACAAGACGACAATCGTTTGGTGCTGGTGTTAGTGAAATTGACGAAATGCACAACAGTGGAATAGATTATCATCCTATGATTCCCATTTCTATATCGAGTAAATCATGGCTTCTAGCGCATAACATTCCACCACATATATCAGTCGGAATGTTAAAAATGACTGTGTCCTCAGCATTAAACAATCATATCCTTCGATCTGCGGAATCCAGTGATAGAAATTCTTCTAATAGCACTTCTATTGGTAGTAATGGTAATAATAATGATATTGATTTTGAAATTCATCCGAATATGTCAGCACGTTGGGTTCTGCTAGGATTGAATAGTCCTACACACGTGTCTATTGTTCATGACACTTTAGAAGGTGGTAATAGTAATAATAATAATGGACAACAACAGACTACTGGTTGTTATGGATCAATTAAATTAATTACACCAACTGAAGCATTACTTCATTTGCAAGAAATCCAGGTAATTTGATTTGTTATAAAAATTATGTGATCTATGCATTGTATTTTCAACAGTTTTACAATATGTACACATATGTCTATGTATATTCACATTATTTCAAAATACTTTCATTGTTTGACATGTTTACATCGAGTTTGTGTACATAATAGAAACGTATCAATGCTGATGTTGATTGCAATAGTATATATTTCATTTATTGAATACGTAAGGTGAGAAGGGGGGCGAAGATAATTTCTTGAAGTTAGTAAGTTGATCCATGGTAGTAGATATAGTTAAGGGGTAAGCTGAAAATAACCTCAGTGAATTTCCACCTACTTTCTAATCAATCAGAGAACAGCTTTTTATAAATGGATAGTTTATATAAGAAAGCAAACATAAATTCATATACGTATATTGATAGTAATGTGTTCTTAGGGATTTGGGTATGAGGTAACATTTCATCCAGTGTGATAGGACATAAGTTGTGGAAATCAACAAACTGCATCATGTGGCAAGTGATAAATTGGAATCCTGAAAGGAAACGTAAATGAAGAAGACCAAAGAACACATTGTGTTGGGAATCGGAAGGAGACATCGAAAGGATGAATATCAACTGGAAGGTATTGCGCAGGACAGAGTTGGATGAAGAGTGCTGGTTGGCAGCCTTTTGTCCTCCACGAGATGTAACAGACGTAAGTAAATCAATCAGTTTGAGCTGTTGTTTAAGCTTATCAACAACACTTTTAACAACCATTCCCGTCGCCAATTGCTGTGTCATATTATTGGGGTTCAGTACAGATCTAGGAACGAAAATGATTCAGCTACTCTAATACGATCGGTTTTCTTCGGAACTGACAACAGCCAATTATATTCAACACATCAAACTTCGACAGCTAACACAGGAAGAAGACGGAATAGCAGGTAACTTGATATTTGTGATATGACAAGCAACTCAAGTGAAATTGGTACAAACGTTGTTGTTATGGTAGCGGAAAGTATGACCTTCAAGCATGTAGCAATTCAACGAACATGGCAATCAAAAATCAAACATTGTGCGGTTACTGTTTCTGAAGAGATTTTAGCCTTTATAATAAAATTTGACATGTTTTTCAGTTTGTAAGGATATAATTAAAAATTCCTTCCCATACCGTCCTCATATTATACAAGCCTTGTACTTTACAAATTGATTTGTGGTTATTGTGTTAATATGTCTAATTTGTTTCTTACATTAGAACTCAACTGTGCTGATGCTCTTGATCGATTTTAATAGCGACCTTAAGACCGGCCAATGAGAATACAACTTCTGCAAATGAAATAGATATTGCATGAAAGTATTAAGTTACAAATGATATAAAGATTAGAAATGATTATATCATTGTAAATGTCACACTACCTTTACATTAATACTCCTAACCTTAATACTTAACAAATAATCACATCTCCGAACTCCGTAGCTATTCAGTATATCATTTATTGATGGCACCTATATAATATACTCTTACTCGATGGTCCATTATTCTGTAGGCAGTCTACAACTATATTACCACCAAATTTAACCATAAGGTGAAATTTCATCAAGAAAAATGATAACCGATAGCCGGTCTTCCATAATTCCGTTTTGAAAATCGCCGATCTACTCAACAATTTCTATCTTCATTTTGTTATTTTCAAGGCTTTCAGGATGCTTTAGTTCCACTGTTTCTCATTGTGATGTATTTTGCTTTCTATGATGAGTTAGATTTGTGTCATGTTTATGATTATGTTTGCGAGAGAATAATGTTCTACTACGAACTCAACTGTACAGTTACTAACATATACAACGTTTCAACAACTATTCTCCTAACGAGATGAAACCCATGAAAAAGAGAGTACTGCCGAAAAGTTTGATATTCAATTTGTGATCACAATTATTCTTATCAGTTAAAACTAACATGAACTCTTGTTGACGGGCTACATTTTTTCTGTATACAATAAAGAACAATAAAATTCAATCATCAAACATTGTTTTATGGATCTACCGTTAACTCTTAGTATATTCTTCTTTGAATAATCTTTTTTTTCTTTATGAGATATGGGGGGGGTCGATGGGAATTTGTTTATGGAAAATAGTAAACATTATCAGGTTAATGGCAGTTCTTTGAAAAATAAAGAAGTTAGTTCTAGCTTATAAAATATATGTCAACTATTCGTTTAAACGTATTCAAATATATAATGTTTACACGTGGAGAACTACTGCAACCATCATCGAAACGGTACAAGTATTTATAAAAATTTGTCTACGTAAGAAACTCAATGTCCGTTGGCCGGATAAAATCAGCAACAGCATACTGTGGGAGAGAACAAACGAACTTCCATCTAAACAAGAAATTAGGAAAAGACAGTGGAAGTGCATAGGATATATATTAAATAAATCACGGAATTTCATCTCTAACTTGGAATCCTGAAAGGAAGTGGAAAAGAGGAAGACCAAAGAACATATTGCGTCGGGAATAGGAGGCAGTAATGAAAAGGATGTATAACAACAGGAAAGGATTGCCCTGAATAGAGTTAAATGGAGAATTCTTGTGAGCGGCTGATGCTCCCCCATGAAAGGTAGCAGGCATATGTAAGTACCGCATATATCCTTAGTGGATTGCTTCGATCGTTACCTGTAGTTACAAGTTTTAGCTAGCAGTGTGAAACTCGATATAGTCTTGAGTTGTCTCAGTGCGACTATCAAGACTGGAATGCAAGTACGTTTTGCTGATAAGTTTCAAACAGGACGAAACACGCGTCTTAAACTCAATTGTTAGGCATGGTCAAATTTTACTTAAACGCGATATATATATATATATATATATATATATATATATATATATATATATATATATATATATAGCTTTATGTTCTTATATTCTCTGTATTTATTGTATCTATTTATATTTTTCTTCATTCCTTTAGTCACTAGCTTCTCGTTTGAAAGGTTTAAATGCTGATGGATCTCAGTCAACTTCATCGGCTACTATTCATTCCATTTCACAATTATCATCATCCAATATGATGAGATGTGATTTTAACACTAACCATAATAATAATAATATACCAAGTAGTGAATCAAATCATTTATTAATTGGAATAAATGCCACAACTATTAATAATTCTTCTGTCAGTTCTTCTCTTCCTCTTACTACTACTGCTACTACTCCTGCCAATACTGTTGTTACAACTGTCAATAATCATAGTTCCGATGGTTAAATATTGATATTAACAATCCAGATTGTAATGCTTTTTTGTGATCAAGATATTAGCCCTAAGACCGGTCCCTATTCTCTCACTGCCGATTAATCCACTGACAAATATTCACATATATCATTTACTTTACATGTTTCTGTATGTATGTATGTATGTGTGTGTCTCTATACCCTTTCTGTGTTAATGGGTGTTCAATTTGTTACGTATTATTATGATAATTAGCATTATTATTTATGGTATTATTCATAGAAAAAAAAATGACAAAAGCATTTGGTATTGCTTGTGACTTCTTTGTTTTTTTTGGTTGTTTTTCTTTTATTATTTTTTTGTTACATCATGATCATCATCAATATTTATTAATAAGACGATAATGTTTTACATTTATGTATATCAGTTATTATTCAGTTAGTGCCTCACAGAACAAAAAGCAAAAAGAAGAAGAAAGAACACTTGATGAAATGAATTTCCACCTGATCTATTTATATGTTGTCTATCTATCTAACTATCTTTTACACTCTTAACTCATTCAGTGATAATAATGCATTGTATCAATGAAATATAGATAATAAACATAGTTATTTGTAATAATGCGCCCAACTTCCCTACCCCCCCCCATCTTATACCTGTTCATGAACAAAAACAACAACAACAAACCAATATTTTCCTTGTCATTTTGTTTGTTCTTTTAAGTTGATCTTTTGACTCTTCTGTGTACTTTTCTCCCTTTCTCTCTCTCTCTCACTCTCTAACGCATATCCTATAATGATCGTTTACACATAAATTATGGTAAAAAAAATTTTGTTTTATTCGTGTGATTGTTTTCCCTTTCTCAATTTAGTTTTATTATTTTTTGTTTGTTTGTTTTGTTTTGTTTACTTATCAATTTGTTATTCTATTTTTAATCACATGAATATTGATGTTGTGTGTGTGTGCGTGTGCGTGTTTGTTAGTTGTGTAGTTTGTCTTCTTTGTTCGGATAATGTTGGTAATAATAATAATAATGTGATTGTAGTCCGATCTTATCCCCCCCCTCTCTCTCTCTCTCTTGTCCCCCTTCGTATATTATCATTTTGTTTATGAACAAGACGTACCCATCTATTATAAGGTAGCTAATCATAATAATAATAATAATGTTTGGGTATGGTATTAGAAAAAAGTATGCACAATAATCATGATTTTGTCTATCAACATTATGCAACAATTTATGAGGTTATATTTATAATTTTTTGACTACTTATTTCATTGAATATTCAATAATGATGAAAGGTTGAATATTCTATGATGTTTATGTTTTACATTAAAATTTTATATTATATAACCAGTTTGTTTGTATGTTTATTTGTTTCATTCTCTTGTCCGGTTCTTCATTAGTTAATTGCCCTATTTAGTTTACAAACTTTGTACTTTTTCATGATTTCTATGAACTCGTTAATTGAATCTTTTGTAAGATTGTGTTTCTATGACTATGTGTTATAGAGGTATGTTTCATCTGATTGATATCTTGATATGGTTGCAAATTTTTGTTTCCCACCTCTTCCCCCCCAACTTTTTTTGTCACTTGAAAAAGAAAAAAAGGCATTTCTTATATTCTCACTTTTGTTGATACATTAATCCGTACATACACACACACTGGCTGGCACACAAAATCGTGTATACGATTTCCTATCTTCTCCTCTTAAATAAATCTGTGGTAATCTATCAGTCAGTTTATATTTGTTATTAAAATGTTTTGTTAATGGCCGCCTTTTTCGATTGTATTATTGTTCATCATACAATACTGTTGATGTTATCCATGATATATTGGTCAGGAACTATTTACAAATCATTGATATCACTCAATATTGTTACATCGATACTCTTACATTTACATATATGTGTGTATATATACATTAGATGTACCCAATAAATTGTTTGTTTGTTTGTATGTGTGAATTATCCCCATTTCTGTATTTTTATATGAGTAATTAGAGGGGGGAAAAAGTAATTGTGCCTTTGTTTTTTTTCATATTTTAATCTAATACAACATGACATTAGTGTCTTTTACTTGTACTACTTATAATAGTTTACTACTTATATGAATATTCATTACTTAAAATAATCTTAAATCCATCATATACAATGTAATCATTTTCAGCTAATGGGGAGGGGGTTTTTTGTTTGTTTGTTTAATATTGAGAAATAAACATTTGGTTTCCATACCTATAAATAGATAGATGTGTATGTACTACTACATGTAAAACACTTTCTTTTTCTAAGAAAACCAAACAACAATCTATTATGCGTAATTTACAGAGATGGGTCATTGATAATGATTGATTCTGTTTAGGCATTTGTTAAATTTACCCAATATCTTTCTTCTTTTTTAAAAAATCGTTTGCCTTCTTAGATTGATTGTGTGTGTGTGTGCGTGTGCGTTTACATTCACCGCCGGATATAAATTAAAATGATGTAACAGTTTATCTGTTGTTGTTGTTGTTGTGTTTTTTTAGAGAATTTTCCTTTTCTTGGAATAATAATAAGTCCTCATCTAAATTGTTGCTGTGTTTCTCTTCCTCTCTCGTTATTTTATTGTACCGTAGTGATATATGTATGTAATTTCTATTTACATACATATTTATGGTGTACTATAATTAAATCTGTATGTTTATTCATCTTGCATTTCTAATTATGACAGGCTTTTTCACGTTTTTCCTCCTCCTACACTTACTCCTTCTCTTCTGAGTTCCTTAAACCCTCCCTCAATGTACGACGATGTGTGTGTGTGTGTGCGTGTACGCGTTTGTATTTTCATTTTATTCACTAACATTATTCATTGAAAAAAATATTACTAATACTCTATACATAAATATTCATATACAAATGCATAGATTCTATTTGTTACCCTTTTTTATTGACTTTTGTTTTTCTTTCACATTAAAATCCTAGAATTCAGATTAGTTGGTCATCTTGTTGTTAGTAAGTAACGTGTGTGTACCTCACTGATTTGTTTATGAGAAATAATGTTTAGTCGATTCAGTGCCCTCCCCCCAATGCTCTGGTACGGTCGAGGGTGGGGTGGATCCGCTCTCCACGAAATGCCGTGCGGAAGTGCTGCTCATTGCCTTCTCGCAGCGGGGATGTTTACGAAATTAAGAGAACGAAAAGTGAATATCCGATGCTTTAACCGGGTTGGTGAATATGGAAGATACATTTAGGGGAGTTGGAAAACCTTGATTTCAAAACAGGAGTGCGCATGGGCTCCAGTATCCTGGAGGAACAAATGGCATATGAAACAATCATTGGTCACCGGCTACCATGAGAATGCATCCCCTGACGTCGTTCCACTGCCTTGTGGGTCAGACCTTTAGGTCGGAGGCTCCTTAAGAAAACGACCTGCTTCGGTTTGGGCACTCGGGCAGTGTCATCATCCCATTCACAAAGGAGTGACTTGTGTGGCGCTTATTTATTTGGTGCCCAATATTTATGTGTTCAAATAAATAGTATGCATTGAGAAAGATTTTATACCAAAAGCTATAATAACATACAATTATTTATTCGCAGTTTAGAGCAACATGGCACGTATGTACATCAGCTTATATCATAATCAGATCGAATTATCCAGACAAATGCTGGAATAGAGTACTTATAATATCAGTGAGTGTAGAAATGATTCGACGTGCATATACGCCAGTTGCGCCAGGATTTTCTAACCAACTCATTTCTGGGCTCCTTTCCAGTTTCTGATTGCTCTTCATTCTTTAGATGTATAACTCCAATTTCTAAATATGTCCTTTGACCTTCCTCTTTTTCGCCTTCAGAATTTGTCTTGTGGCACAGTTTGATGATGTTAGCAATGTGTGTCCTATCCTTCTCCAGAGCCCTTTCCTAATTTCCTTATCAGCTGCAAGCTAGATTATTCTCTGCTACTACTATTACTGATGGTATCCAGCCAACAGACATTTATTATTTTGCATAGGGAGTTGTTTATAAATGCATGTGCTTTTCTGATCATGGTTCAAGTACTTATCGAAATTTTAGCTTCGTTCAATAGAATTGTCTTGAAGTTCGTTTTGAAAATCTTGACTTTGATAACTGACAGTTGTTCTGAGTTGCAAATGTTCATCAATTGTGGGGATGCTACCCTTGCTTTGCTAGTCCGTGCTTTTACATCTGCATCAGATTCTTTTTTATCAATGATCCTGCCCAGGTACGTGAAAGTTTTCACTTCTTCCAGAGCTTCACAGAAAATATAGGGCACATGCACTGTGATAAGGCAATTTTAAGGTTTACTATCTAAGGGAGAAAAGTGATTCTGTCTTCGTCATTGAGATCTTTTTTTAAGTCATTTCACTCAACGTCATCAGTGATTGGTCATGACAGTCATGCCGATGTCAACCAGGTAATCTGTATCTATCTAAATGTTTCAGTTGCATAGGCGCTAGCTTCATGAGTTGCCGCTTCGTCTCCAAACCCGTTTCTGCAGCTGCGAAATCTTCACATCGATGTGGACAATAATCAGTCATTTGCGATGAAGCTAATGAATATTTCAGTCGATGAAGATTCGTTATTTCCCATCTTTACCTAGTTCTCTCCTAACCTTAGAATCGGTTGAATTAGTAAAGACAAAACGACATATTTATCATCGATATTAGTTGTAAATGAAGTCGAACGTCAACTTAATGTTATCGAACTCACAGCTATTAGTTTCAAAAATAATGATTTCATTCTCATACAAAGTCATTAGTGTATTTCATTACTGTATTGTCTTAAACTTCTAAATGAAGGTCCAGGACAGAGTGAGTTGGAGAATGTTGGTCAGCGGCTTATGCTCCACTTGGAGTAACAGGCGTAAGTAAGTAAGTATTGTCTTAAACCACGATGGATTGAATGTTTTCGACTCTCAGATTTTCCAATCACTTACTCCATGAAACAAAGGGCAACAAACAATTGAACACACTAATTTCTTGTCTTCATTTGTCTAGCATACTGTATCATATTGAATGCGACTTAGGATTACTTTATAGTTGTAAAGTTAGTTTCGTAAGTAAACTCTCCTAAGTTACAGTTACAATTGTATATATGTAGTGCATTTTAAAATATAACAGTTGGATTAACATGAAATACACATTTACTAAGTTGATTTAACAAATTGATAAGTCTCTTAATTGAACATTTGATTCGGTTCTTAAGTTATTCTGGTAATCTCCAGGCTAGATCTACACAGCGACTTGAACACGAGAGAAAAGACGCGAAATATGGAAGAAACTGTTTTACTTCAAAAGATTCGTGAATGTACAGAAAACTTAGGATTTTTATAGTATTTTAGATGTCATTGGGTTTCCGGAAAATTCTACAATGCTACTAAACATAGTAGCAGTGTAGGAAATCATCCGATCAGAAACCCGATATGTGACTTTTCACTTTCTAGATGTTTTTGTCAAAATTTCTGCTAAACTCTCATTGGATAACATGCTTGTCAGTGTTTTCAGAGCCTCGACTGTTTTATTACTAGGAATTGTTTAGATCTTTCCAACACAAGTTGTTTTCTAACAAGCTTATTTTCACATTGAAAATTGGACGGAACTTATGTCAGTCAGCTACAACGTAGGACCAGGCACATATGTGCATCGGTCCAAGTTGCCACACCTCATTAGCATAACAAGATCAACACCAAGTTTATAGAAGTAGTCACTTCAATAATAGTAACATATAAAAGAAAGATTGTGTATAAGGATTTAATACAAGAATTAGTTCGCAGAAAGAAAGGTACCAAACAATTTTAATCTCATAGTTTAAGGGAAGACAGTGATTAAGTAAGTAAGTATGCAACGAAGTTATAGATTTTTTGTATAACCGATTAGATGAACCAAATCGGTTATTAATAAATGTCCAATCACTGTAATAGATCTTCCTACACGAATGACATGTCTCAAAATCATTTGCAATGGCACAGGTGCATCCACTCTGTGTGTTCTCCAAAATTCTAGTCTTCTGAATTCTTCATGTCCCTTTCTTTTTTCTCTTTCCAAATTTATTTCACTGTATTATACTCCTTGAATAATATCTTCAAACCCTAATGTTTCCGATTACTGCTTATACTCTTACTACCTCTACCACAGTGAGATTTGAATCGACAATTACATCTGTGTGCTAATGTGGTATGGCAACTCGAACTGATGTGCGTACGTACGAAGTTCTACGTTGTTACTGACTGACTGACCTTCCTACACGAGGTCAGTTTTTACCTAAATAGATCAGTAGTGACATCTCGTATATTGCTGCTGAATGACATGAGTTCGAATTCAACAGTAAACATCAAATAGATGAAGGATGGTGATAAATACCAACTAAGAAGATATTGATATCATACAGAGTTTTCAGTCGACTACCTCCCTTTTTTTTATTAGTTCAAAATATAAAGTAATCACTCCTTTCTCTCTTATACACGATGAATTATTATTGACTAATTTAAGAAGTCTATTTCAGTTCGATGTATCAACTATCGATCTTGTATCTATGTATTACAATATGATGGTACTCATAGAAAATGTTCGAATCAAGGTCATTTAGATGGCCCGACTTTAGAAAGTACAAGTGCAGAATACTTTTCAATAGTTTAATTCTTAAAAAAAAATAAAATCCAGATCGCATTGAATTTAAACCAGAACGATGATAATGTAGTTCAATGGTTAACTGGTATTATTCTTCGACAACTTCCATTGATTATGTAACTAACAGTAATACGTTTGTAAAGCAATGAATAATTTTTTTTATCAAAATGGGAGTTTGTAGATATTGTATTAACTTTAATAGTTTAATTGATGAGTCAATCTAAGTTAGACCACTATTGAGTACTTGGAAACACTGGACAGTCGTTTCGTCCTAGTATGGGACTCCATAGCAGTGTGCATTCATGATCCCGAATCAAAAGGTTTCGAACCCAGGACATTCGATCTCGTATGCAAACTCTTAACCTCTAGACCAGTGGACTGGCATCCAACTGTGTTAACGTCTAACTTCAACCGATCCTGAGTTGAATTAGTTGGGTTCAAATAAATTCCTTCTAAACGTAATAGATATACTTTGTTGGTGAGTATCGTTTGATATGTAATCTATGAAAAAACAGACTTCCTATTACGTAACATTGGTAATCTCACTTTAAAATAATTGTGCTATGATTGCCTCGAACTTTATAACCAAAGGTGTCTAGTGTCTAGCAGTGGAAGATAAAAGCAAACAATATCAAGTGAATTAAACTTCACCCCATTACACAAGCACGTTGCTATCAAGACTTAGTAGCTGAGTGAATAACGCTATGGCGTTTGAAGCGAACGATACTGAGTTTGAGCCTGAGAGGGGATATCAACTCTGAGGTTCAGGTACACACAGCCGACGAGTCCCGATTAGGAGGTAACTCACGTCCTGGATTCCACTGCTAGCCACTATCCATCTTTGCTTATAAAGCAAACTTAATTGTCCATAACTATTTAAATCCAAATAACACTATAATAGAAAGTATTTCAGTTTTTGTAAGTTGTATTTGTATTTTAGTTGAAGTATCACTGAAAACAAAATAATAGTGAACTGTTGTTTTGTCCCTGTATTGAACTCTCTAGCAGTCTATACTTACAACTCTACTGAGAGACAGATCCAATACTTCACAGTGAAAGCCTAACCATTATAATCGCTGGATTCGTATTCACTAGCATATCTTACACTCTAATCGATTTGTATATTTCAGAAGAGCTCCAAACTAGTATAGTAGCAAATATTTAATTCTTTCTTGTTTTAATGATACTCCAAATGAAATCAATCTGTGATGAATATAACCTAAATAATTAAATCAATCTTCACAAAATCTCTTCAACTAAATTATTTTCAGAAGGGGGTTTTGTGAAGATTTTAATAACTTAATAGTTGAATTCATGAGTTAACTAAAGCTAAACCACCATGAAAAACGTGGAAGCACTGGATAGCCGTTTCGTCCTCCTCCGCAATGGGCATCCATGATCCTGCATCGTGAGATTTAATCCCAAGACCTGTCGGTCTGTCACACGAACGTTTAACCCTCTAGACCGCTGAGCTGGCCCGGCATTCAACAGTGTTAATGTTTAACTTCAACTAATCCACGAAATTAAATGACACATCCACTATTATCTTCAGTGAATTACTATCACACAACAGACATGGTTGATCTCCAATGGTCACTTCTTCTCACTTGAACTCCAAGAAATACCTCTTGAAGTCAGTTACTAGTAAGCATATGTTGATTAGTATCAGAAGGGTGTTTTTTGTATGGATATTTTAGTCATTTTAATCGTTGAGTACATAAGTTAATTGAAGCTAGACCACCATAGGAAACATGAAAGCATTGAACAGCCGTTTCATCCTTCTCAGCAATGCACATCGATGATACCGTAACGTGAGATTCAATCCCAAGATCTATCGGTCTCGTAAGCGAACACTCAACCTCTAGACCACTGAATTGGACTGAAATCCAACTTCAACGAATCCACAAAATTACACCACCGACATCTATCTACCTTAAACCTATAAAGAGAGAGAGAGACCCTATATCATCTCACCCTTTTCTCTGCTTTTCTTTTCTCTTTGTTTTTCTTCTTATTACTTAATTCTATATGAATATAACGATTTATCAAATCATCAGTAAATTAAGGTCAATTCATTCTATTGATTAATTTCTATAATGTTCAGTTTAAGGTTAATAAAACAAAATGAATGATGTTACACTTGAATATCATTTATACAATGTAAATGGTATTGATAAGAGATAAGAAAGAACAATTTTGTTTCTTTTCTTTTCACTTTCTTCTTTTTTTCTTTCTTTTCTTTTCTTTTTTCTTTCTTTTTAAATATTTTTCTTTATTTCATTGAATTTGGCCAACTATAATACAAGTTTAATCAAGTTTTTTTTTAAAGACTTTTGTAATTGATATTATATTAGATAAACCTTTTTTTAAGATGTTCACGTTTGGTTGTTTGTTTGTTTGTTTTGTAAGGTGTGTGTGTGTGTATATATACGCTTGTGAATTGGTGAATTGTAAATATAATGCGAACTTTAGTTTAATCTATAGTGATAATAATAATAATAATTGATTGATCACTGGATGGTGTTTAATGTCATGTATGTCAGGTCTTTGTTAGTGTGGATCGAATGCTATCGATCATGTTGCAATGTGGCCACCAGTCTAGGTGACTTGACATTGCGTGCACGATGTTGAGATAAGATGACAGTTGGAGGTAGTCAACAGGAAACACTGGACCCGGGTTTCGTGCTACTTGGCACTCGTCAGCAAGGTGTACCTGTAATCTTGAGGGAACTGGTGCTCCCTGGCGGATTCGATCCCGTGTCACCTAGCTTCACATTCAGAGACGTTACCACTGAGCTATGTGAGCCGCGACTGACCTCCTATAGGACTGATTGATCACTGGGTGATGATTAATATCATGTATGCCAGGTCTTTGTTAGTGTGGATCGAATCCTATCGACCAAGTTGCAATATTCAATGTCATGTGTGCCAATTCCTTCTTAGTGGTCAATCAATTGTAAATGCATCTCAGTCCTATAGGAGATTAGTCAAAACTCGGATAACTCAGTGATAACGTCTTTGATTGTGAAGCTAGGTGACACAAGGATCCAATCCGTCAGGGAGCATCAGTTCCCGCAAGTTTATTTATTTATTTTAACACATAGATATTGGTACTTGGAGACACCAAATAGATATGCGCCACATGAATCATTCGATTTGTGTGAAGGCCGGGATACTGCCAGAGTGTTCAAACTGAAGCAGGTGGTTTGCTTAGGGGACGACACCGGTCTGATCCACAAAATAGTGGAGCAACGTAAGTAGATGCAGTCACATGGTAGCCGGTGACCAACAATGGGTTCGTACGGTATTTGTTACTTCAGGATATTGAAGCCAATGTGCACTATTGGCTTGGAATCAGGGTTTTTCGACTCACTTAGGTGGATCCTCCGTATCCACCAACCCGATTAAAGCACCGGACATTCACTTTTCATTTTCTCGATTTCGTAAACAGTACTCATGGTGCGAGAAAGCTGACTCTCCCCACTTTCGTCCGTACCAAGGCATTTTGGGCCCCTCGAGATTACAGGGTACACACTGTTGACGAGTGCCAAGTATCACCACTACTTCCAACCACCATCTTATCTCAACATAGTGCACGCAATGTCGAGTTACATAGACTAAAGGTCAAATCGCAGCTTGGTTGATAGCATTCAATCTATACTAAGAAGGACCTGACACACATGACAATAATCACCACCTAGTGACCAATCAATCGTGAATACATCTCAGTCCTACAGGAGGTTAGTCGCCGCTTAGATAGCTCCGTGGTAACGTCTTTGAATGTAAAGTTGGGTGACACAGGATGGAATCCGTCAAAGAGCATCATTTCCCTCAAGGTTACAAGGTATACATTACTAATGAGTGTCAAGTAGCACGAAACCTAGGCTGAGGGTTTCCTGTTGACTATCTCCAACAATCATCCTAATAATAATAATAATAATTTTCTACAAATGTATAAACTGAATGGTATCAGCTATACAATAACTGTATTGTAGTATCAATAATCGAATGTTTGATATTTTCAACAATAAAAGTTTAGTGAAATATTAATATATCTAAACTATTAATAGGATCTTAGATGTTTGCATGTTTTGGAAAAGGTGGTTAATAGAATATTTATCGTCCCTACAAACACGTCAAAAATGGTTAGTTGGATATCACAATTCTCAGAAGGGAGATGTAGTAATTGTGGCTTCGGATATTTCGACCCTTGGAAGATGACCCTTAAGAATGGTAGAAGGCTGCGAAACAAATAACGACAGAGAGGTTAGGACGGTAACTGTTTGTAAAAATAACAAATTAGTTAGAATGGAGTAGTTCCTTGTTATACCAATGTAAGCAGAACGAGAAAACGTACTGTTGTATGTCCTACTTACTCCTCTAGTGTAAATTGTGTTACGGAATAAACCATGACCAAAGGCATCGAAGTGGCTTCGTATTGTATGGAGGTGTTTTGTGGGCGAAAATCTCTCCATGTATACACTTGCAACTTGTTCATATTGATTCCTTCAGGTGTATATTCTATTAGTCTTTTTAATTCCATTTGAGATGGTAATATTTGTATTTTATTGTAGTTTTTACTTTCCTTACACTTTCACTGAATTTTCATGTTTCTTCCTGAACTGTATTTATGTTCTTTTAGTTGATACTTAGTCTTGACGGCAGTCATATTCATTTGTTCCCCTTTTTTGATTGTGTTGCTTGTATTGACGGGAATTGTGCATTTTTGATTGTGCATTGAAGCACTCTTCTAGGATTCCAAACACTCTGTGTTATGATGCAACCAAATATTATCTTTCGCACAAATCTGTACATCATCTATTATGGATTAAACAATTATTGATTGAATAACTGGGTGGATAATATATGTTTACGTACTGATGTACATTTATATTTATAATGAAATCTAGAACCAACAATTCTTTAATCATCTTGTTTTTGGTCTCAAACTGGGCAATAGCACATATCTAAACTATCTAAACAGATATTCTTCAGTCTAAACCTTAGTTTAGATTCTACTTGAGTCTTATACTAGAACAAAACGATCATCCACTACTTTAAGATTCCTTCGGAATAAAAGTTAATAAAGTTAGCCTAACTAAAACAAAGCGTCTATCTGATGTAGTTACTATAAGATTTCAAACAATAGAGTACCAGGATGATAAAATTTGAGATTGTGAATATTTCAATGATACTATAACTTAATTTGACTCCGCCTGGAGTTCCTTCGAGGGTTACTGTTGGTCCAAAGCCCGGATAAAGGAAGAGGTTTGGGCATGGGGTTAGTGACCCCATCTCGTAGAAAACTAACTCGCTAAAAAAACGCTAACCAGAAAAAAATTATTCAAACCTTTTAAACTCCGCCCTGGGAATCAGAAGGCCTTCATTTAGAAGAGTTATGGCGCCTTATGGTAAAAGTCGAGTTCCTTCGGAAGTCACGAGGCCGATGCCCCTTCTGACAACCAGAGCAACCATTTATTTAGGTACATGGAATGTTCGTACAATGTGGGAGACCGGGAGAGTCTTCCAAATTGCTACTAACTTAATTTCACTGTCATATTCTCACTCATTGAAACCGATTTATATTCTACATACCGAGTAACCTTTCACTCTCATTTTATATTTTACATCACAGCTTTGTATCATCAACAAGGAATGATATATAAGGAACACATTCTTGGAATAGTTTGACTGTGGAATAACTTATTATACAAATCTATTATTCAAAGGTGACTTATTATCCATCCGAATTAGCTTGTTAGTGAGTCGAAAGTAACCGTTATTTTGTCAAGTAATAACTACAGAACATATAGCTCGTCTTTTTACTAAAAAAATGATTGTACTTCATCATTACATTCTATAGATCCCTGATACTGTACTGATACCCTACACTTGACGTCAGAAGAGGTCAATTAAAGATGTAGATGGGAAACGCAATTCGGGCTATTTCATAAGACTATTATGCTAAGATCTTGTTGGAGAGTATAGAGATATAGAACAGATTTAATATCAATCGGATTCTATCGTAGAACAGTAAAATAGACATAGAAGTTCATGATCATTTAGTTGTAACACTTTAAAATAAACCATTTTGAATTTCAGTCAGAATATTTTGTTAGATATTTTGGATTATAATTTAGTATAGTCACTGTTTTTGTTTACTAGTCTGTGGTGTTTGAATGAACTAATGATCCCTGTTGTACTTGTTGAATGTTCAATTTCGAATTCCAAATACAATACATTCGTTTGTGCTTTTGTCGTAGTTCTTGATTCAATTGCGTTAATTCTGGGATTCCTAGTTCATACGATAATTCAAATATTATACAGTCTTTAAAGTAGATTGATCATTAGACCTATTTAATCTCTTATGATATATCGAAATTTGAATATGGATGATAATATCTCTTGGAACTTTCATTCACTGTTGAATTAAGTTCAACTTTCATTACTTACTTACTCCTGTTACTCCCAATGGAGCATAGGCTGCCGACCAGCATTCTCCAACCCACTCTGTCATGAGCCTTCCTTTCCAATTCTGTCCAATTTTTGTTCATTTTTCTCATGTCTATTTCCATTTCTCGGCGTAATGTGTTCTTTGGTCTTCCTCTTTTCCTTTGGCCTTGATGATTCCATATGAGGGCTTGGATTGTGATGCGGTTGCGTGCTTTCTTCAATGTGTATCCTGTCCACTTCCAGCTCCTCTTCCTGATTTCTTCCTCCACTGGAATCTGGTTTGGTCTCTCCCATAGTATGTTGTTGTTGTTGGTAGTGTTTGGTCAACGGATCCTATGTATTTTGTGTAGATAACTTTTAATAAACACTTGTATCTTCTGGATGATGGCTTTCCTAGTTCTGCAAGTTTCCGCCCCATACAGTAGAACTGTCTTGACATTTGTATTGAAAATCCTGACCTTGGTGTTGGTTGACAGAGAGTTGTTGAGTTCCAGATGTCCTTTAGTTGTAGATATGCTGCTCTTACTTTTCCGATCCGCGCTTTCACATCCGCATCAGATCCACCACGTTCATCAATGATGCTGCCCAGTTATGTGAAGGTTTTTACATCTTCCAAATCTTCTCCGTCAATTGTGACTGGATTGGTGCATGCTGTGTTGCATCGGAGGATCTTGCTTTTCCCTTTGTGTATATTGAGACCTACTGCTGCTGAGGCTGCTGCTACACTGGTCGTTTTCTCCTGCATTTGTTGTTGCGTGTGCGATGGAAGAGCCGGATCATCTGTGAAGTCTAGATCGTTCAGCTGCATCCTAGATGTGCACTGTATCCCATCCTTACCCAAGATGTTGACGTCTTCATGATCCAGTCAATCACCAGGAGGAGGAGAAAAGGTGAGAGTAAGCAACCTTGCCTGACACTAGTATTTACTTCGAACGGGTTTGTGAACTGTTTAATCCATCATAGGAATTCCGCACGATATTGAATATCTTCTCAGGTACGCCGTAGTGTCAAAGAGGCCTCCATAATGTTTTCCTGTCAACGCTATCAAATGCTTTCTCGTAGTCAATGAAGTTGATGTAGAGTGATGAATTCCATTCAATTGATTGTTCTACAATAATCCGTAGTGTTGTGATTTGATCTGAGTATTTGATCATGAGTATTCTCCAGCAAACTTTGTTCAGGGCAATTCTTTCTAGTTGTTATTCATCCTATTCATGTCTGCTTCCAATTCTAGACGTGAAGGGTTCTTTGGTCTTCCACTTTTCCATTTCCCTTCAGGGTTCCAAGTTAGGGATAACCTCGTGATGCAATTTGATGATTTCTTCATTATGTGTCTTATTCACTTCCACTGTCTTTTCCTAATTTCCTCTTCCGATAGAAGTTGGTTTTTTCTCTTCCACAGTATGCTGTTGCTGATGGTATCCGTAGACAATTTTTTATAAATACTTTTATCTTTTTAATGATGTTTGTATTAGTTCTCCGAGTTTCAGTCTGCTTTTACTAACATTTCTCTATTTCCTTTGATTGATCATCTCTTATTTATTTTCATCTATACAGCTAATCTTCAATCTAAAAACAGTAACTATCCATCAATAAAAGTACACATACATATACTTGTCAACAGTTTCACTATAGAAGATGTACAATTATAGTAATATTCAACTGGGTTACTAATAATTAAATGTAACGCATTAACAATTCATGGATTGGTTAAGGTCAGACATTAACATCGTTGGATGCCAGCTCACTGGTCTAGCAGGTTAAGCGTTCGCATGCGAGACTGAAGGCTCTGGGTTCGAACCCCACTAACGGGATCATGGATGCACACTGCTGAGGAGCCTCACAATAAGACGAAAAGACCGTACACCAATCGGTTCAACATTTCAATCAATTCGTGATTTATCTATTCTTCTCTATTAATTATCATTAATATTATTATTACAGGTCATTGGAATAACCCTTAAATCAGTCCACATAGATTTCATCTTCATATTTTTTACATGAACTAAATCATAAATGAACTGAATAAAGCAAAGTATAACTATTATGACCTGCAACCTATATATATATAGTCGGTCAAGTCATATTATTCCATTATAATAAGTCAAGGTTGTATGTAAAGGTTGAAAAATAAGTTAGTTATTCATAGGAGATGATAATCGTTTATAAGTGAGACATCATAATTCATATATTCTATTGAAAGTATGCCATTGAATTCAATGTATAGTAGGGAAATGAATATGAACAGATCATTCATGCATGATTTGTCTTAGATTGATTGGAGTGATTTTATTGGTTTAGATGTTATTAAATGATAATATGAATTTCAACACGATTGAAGTTCATATATAGAAATACTTGTCCTGATTTCGAATCCTATTAGGCGAGGTCGTGGATGCGCACTGTTGTGGAGTTCAACAATAGAACGAAACGGCCATCCAGTTCTTCTAGATTTTCCATAGTGGTCTAGCTTCAATTGATTCATAATCTCAACTATTGAAATTACTACAATCTCCATAAAACTTCTTTTGATTATAAATATAAGTTGACTTCCTTAAAGTACGAATCGTTTACCAGTAAAAGTTTCCATTTCGAGAGATTTATCTTCTATAAATGATGAATTTCAGAAAGTCAATATAACAAGTTTAAAACTATCATTTGGTTTATTGTTCATTCTGACTTTGATCATTTCCATTTCAAGCTAATGATTAATTGCCTTAATGACCAATGGAATAATGGAATATGTATTGGATGTTAATGGGATATAGATTGGATTAAAACACATCATGTGCACGATTGTATTGATGCACGCTGACTGGCTATATCTTATCCAATCAATGCTAGTCAATACTTGGAGAACACTCTAGAATCTTCTCATGTAAAAAAAAACTATAAATATACTAACGTTTCTCTTATTATGCTCCCTACTTCCATCTACATTTGTTATTTGGAATATAATTTCGTTCCTGTTCAACTGTATTCTGATTTGGGGACTTGTCAAGTGAAGAAGTGTCCAAAAATACTAATCAACAAGAATATCTGGGTCGTAATAAGAGAGAATTATAACAACTGATATTCAAATCCACAAATATTTTAATGTAAGTTAAGTGATTTCAACAGTTGAGATCATGAGCCAATTGAAGTTACACCACCATGGAAAACCTGAAAGCACTGGACGGCTGTTTCATCCTAGTATGGGACTCCTCAGCAGTGAGCACCCACGATCCTTCCCTGAGAGATTCGAACCCAAAGCCTGTCAGTCTCGCACGCGAACGCTTAACCTCTAGACCACTGAGCCGAGTGGCATCCAACGATGTTAATGTCCAACTCCAAGGATGATCATAATGAAACTGGTCAACTAAGAAGAATTTCTAAATGATTTAGCAGTTTATAGTTTTCTCAAATATGGTCTCTATGAAACGATAAAGTATATATTCAAATGTAAACCTCCAATGAATCTTAATAGCAATCTAGTCCTTTGATCATTCAAATCTATTAATAGGGTTTATCACAGTCAATGATCATTGAGCTTCATTTTGAATCAGAGAAAACTAATCAATATGTGATCTCATTTATCAGCATGTTTATTTTGTCTATGATACAATATGAGCTCAGTAGGTTATTATCACTGATATTTGACTCCAATATACTATGATAACCAACTATAATATAAATGTTGGAATTTCAGTTAATTCTCTTTGGGATATAACAATTTGATTTCTGTAATAACTAAAATGACAAAAGAACCTAGTTGACTCACAAAAAAAGGAATAAAGACGTTTCAGCGAAGATTTCGTTTTCAACGGTGTCATTTTCCTAAGTTCTGTAATCATATTTTAAACTGAGTAGTCTGTAGTAAAACTCAGCCTATAGCTCGTCTGGAGTTATTGCCACTACCAAACGTCGGTAAAGTAGGAGTTGGGTATGAAGTCGGCAACTCCATTCTTTAGGAAACAACCTTGCTAAAAAAACGTCAACCAGAATAAACAAGTTAAACTACTTAAACTCTGGCCTGGGATTTCGAAGAAAAATAATGACGATTTATGGTGAAAGTCAAGATTCTATTTCTAACAACAAGAGCAACAACTAATAACGATACATGAAATGTCCGGACAATGTGGGATACCGGGAAATCAGATCAGTAATGAATACAAATGAGCAACCATTAATCGCAATAGTTTTAGCTCTGTAAAGAAGCTCCAATCTTTTTCGCGTATCAGTAAATTCAACAAACTATTGTTGTCCAGAATGAAAAATGAAAATTCCACTGTCAAACAATCGAACCCAAAGAGCTCAGGTCTGTTAAAATGGATCATCTTTATATGACCATTGTTCTATAAAAGCATTCCACACTTTTCTCGTTATAGTGTTTTCCGTCCCAATTAATTACTTAATTCCGCCTGGAGCCCCCTGGGGCTACTGTCGGTCCCAAGACCGGATAAAGGGGGAGGGTTGGGTATTCCCATCTCAATTCAAGGACAAAATAATATGAGTAATGATTATATTGAATAAATTAATTAAATTGATAATTCGACAGAGTAAAACGTCTTAATCGAAGATATATTTCAAGAAAGTACCCCTTAATAAGTAAATGAAACGACTGTACGAAATGAAATCTGTTAATAATATACGCTATATTTAAGTAAACTATCGTCTTACGAAGAATGAAGACCGCTCAATGAAGAAACTTTTCCTTTCCATGATATCGTTTTATTAATCTGTTCAACAATATTTATAATTTCTAACACTCCTCCGTTTTGCCATAGAATTACTTACTTACGCCTTTTACCCCTCGTTTGAGGAGAACAGGCCATCCACCAGGATTCTCCATTTAACTCTGTCCTGAACAATCCTTTCCAGTTGTTTCCAGCTGTTATTCACACTTTTCATGCCTGTTTTTAATTCAGAGTGTAGTATATTCTTCGGCCTTCCTCTTTTACGTTTCCCTACATGATCCCAAGTTAGCACCTGCCTCGTGATGCAGTTTGGTGATTTCTGTAATGTGTGTCCTATCCACTTCCAACGTCTTTTCCTAATTTCCTCATCAGATGGAAGCTGGTTTGTTATATCCCACAATAGGCTGTTGATGATGGTATCCAACCAACGGACATTGAGTATTTTACGTAGACAATTATTTATAAATACTTTTGTTTTATTATGTTGGTTGTACAGTAGAATTGGTTTGATCTACGTACTGAAGATTCCGACTTTAATGGTGGTTGATAGTTATCTTGAGTTTCATTTGTTCTTTAATTGTAGAAATGCTGTTCTCGCTTTGACAATCCTTTCGGTTACATTTGCATCGGATCCTACTTGTTAATCGATTATGTTTTCCAGGTATGTGAAAGGTTCCACCTAGAGATTCGCCATCAAGTGTGAAATATTTACGCTATATGATAGTCAAACTTATGAGACTGTAAAAAAGATAACTTGACTCTCACTTATATTAACATGCAGCAAAACGTTTAACATTTTAAAAATCTTTTGTAACTCAATAGTATTCATGTTGACTAGGCTAAGGAAGGAGATACTTTTCTAACTTCATTTATAAGTGCATACTACTGAACAGTACTTATTTGTATATCTTGATGATGCCACAGGTATTCGGAGTTTGACAACGCTTTAATCAGTAACACCTAATATGAATCGTACCCATCAAGTGAAATCAAAAGACAGAAGCGAGGTGGTAGGCTATCAATATATCGGGGGTCGTCTGATCTAATCTGGCTAGCGGTTGAAGGGGATGTTGAGCACGGTGTTCCCACTCGTGATCTGGAGCGGATGCATGACCAAGCACCTTCAGCTAGGCGAGTCCATTAAAACTAATATGGTCAGCATTCAATGTCGAAAACTTACAGAGCTATTTATTTTGGGGATTCATTTAGCGCTACAGTCTGATATCAGTTAGTAACGGAAATTATCTTGGTACAAGAGAGAGTTTGTAAAGATATTAGAATTTTCATAGTCTGAATCACGAGTTAATTATAGCTAGAACATCTGAGAAAACCAAAACGTTCTGGACGGTTGATTCACCCTAATATGAGCTTTTTGGGAACAGCTGTTATATGTATATCATCGAATGCTGGCTCAGTCATTAGAGACTTACGATTAGGGTGAAGAAGTGATGTTCTTGTCTTTGACGCCAAGTGGGGTCGTAAGAAGTAACATACTAGGATAACCAACTTACGAATTGAGAAAATTTAGACACAAATTTTTCAATAAAGTTAAAGAAAAATTATTTACTTTTTGAAGTTTTCGAATAATGGTTAGGAGTGGTTTTTAATTACACGCATTTCGTCCTATTTAATCAGTTATGAGATTACCGATTATTTTTCTTTTGTATTGTGGTTTTCTCAAAAAAAGATTTATGCATTTAGTTTATGAATTATTTCTCGAAAACGTTCACTTTACTAAAAACTAGAGACAAGAGTATTCGTTAACAAAAACGGTTTGCGACAGATTATTTACTGTGGACATATATGTATATGATAATAATCATTATCATAGTAATCTTTGTCCAAATTATTCATACTTCAGAAATTTTGCTAATGTATCTGTGGTGCCATCGGACCCTCACCAAACGAATTTGGAAGCCGAGCATATAATTACTGAAAAGACATATTCAACAATTGACACGAAGAGAATGTTAACTATAAAGAATGCGAGAACATTAATTCAGTTCGTCGGATGTTATGGTTCAGCCTCGTAGGTGTGGTCATTCTTGTGTAACATATCCCTTTTATTCATACTAAATATAGTGTTCTATCTCCAGTCTGAATGTTTTCTCCATTATATATTGGTAATTGTTACGATACGACGAGTCAGTTTAGACAATGATGTAACTATCATATAATATCTTATAGATTAGGTAATCACATCATGACACATCTACAATTTTAGGATTAGATATATTATTAGAATAGTACATATAAGGAACTTGGACCATAGTTCTACATATCTCGTATCGATATTGAACACCTAATGAAAAGACGTTTGGTTGTTTGTCTACAATTGACCACAGTTAGGAAATTTGGATGAAACCGTTTTAAATTTTGTTATGATCATAGTTAATTAGTGTCTCTGACATTATTATTGACTCACGGTTTCACTTATCAACCGATTGTTCGGTGGGCTCCCAATGAAATCTACCAAACGCTGTGGTACGACTGAGGGTGTAACAGTCTACTCTTCTTCTGAAGATGACCGCACGTACATAGTCATTAACAGAAGAGTTCTGTTCAATGCCCTCGCACTATGGAGGTGTAATTTACAACGCTGAGGGGACAAAAGTCGAATACCTGGCACTTAAACCAGGTTGCTGGAAATGAAGAATCAATGTAGTAGGTTTAAAAACTTCAATTCCAAACCATTGGTGTAAACGTTCTCCAGGATCATGAATATACAAACGAAGTGCGAACCTATTGTTGATCATCGGCTACCACGTGACCGCATCTACTAAAGTTCTCCCACTGCCCTGCGGACTAGACGTATTAGTAAAAGACTCACAAATTTGGTCCCTACGATGTTCACCTGTCTCGGACTGAGTGTTCACTTACTGAATATTTGTAACTGCAGACTTCTATGTACTATGCTGTAGACCTACTAAATTATTTAATTATTGAACTTCATTTTTGGTTACAGTTTATGCTGAGTCACGTCTAAACATTTAGCAGATCCATACTTCTATCAGGTACCCGATAGGTGCTCCCCAAATACTCCATATAATCAGCGATGTTACATACTACATCACAACTACAGGGACATCCGTATTTTGGAAAGCATGCTGACTAGCTTTTGAGACGGCAAGGTTAGTCGTAAATTCTAACAACTGTTCGCATGAGCCGGTCTTTAACTTACAGGAGGCAAGTGGAAAACCGACTACCATATATGATAAGTGACATGTTTATCTTAATATGGGTTAAAGCCAAATCACTAACCATATTTTCGTTGTTGCAGATATTTCTATGCCAATCATTGGTAAAGACCTGCTACAACACGATCATCTACTCATCGACACGCTCAAACGGTGATAAGTGGACGGGAATACTAAATTATCTGCTTATGGAACTTCATTTGCTGGTTTTAGGTCAGATTCAGTTGCTATAGAGAACGTAATCAAACCACACTACCAACGGATACACGATAGGCACGATATTCCGTACCGAGCCCAATCAAAATTGCCGTGTATAACCAGCAATGTATCACATCACACAATAACCATAAGACCATCAGTATTCTCTAAATTGCGCAGACTGATTTAAAAAGCTAAGGTCGTCCAAAAACGAATTCGAGCACATGATAGATTTAGGAATCATTCGGCCATCGAACACCCCATGGGAATCTCCTTTGCACATGGCCCGTAAAAATGGTAACAATGGTTGGCGTTCAACTGATGACGGTTGGTGACTGAACTCGAAAATCACTACCCACCGTCAACCACTGCTGCACATTCACGGTTTGACAGATACTTTGAAGGGTACAACTGTTTCTTTTAAAATCGACTCGGTCGAAGCATATAACAAAATTCCCATGGCTGCTGACGACATTCCTAGGACCGCTTTAATCACATTTTCAGTCTCTACGAACTATTGCGCATGCCTTTCAGTTCAAGAAATGTTGCAAACATTTTTCAGGGATTTGTCGATGACGCATTAAGGAGTCTAAACGTTGTGCACGCGTACGTAGACGACTTAGAGTGATATTGATCATAACCACAAAATCCTCAAAGCTTAAAGTAAAATAACTGGGAAAATATATATTCATCACTTAACACAAAGAAAAGGCCAATAATGGTGAACGCGGGAACAGATAATTAAATTTATCAGATAGCACGGCTCAGCCTTGAAGGCGTGGTCATGCTTATGTAACTTATCTCTTATTCATATTAAGTATATGGTCTACTATAATATTAGTACTGCTCTTATAACAGACCTAATCCTAAATTTGTAGATTTCTCATGATATAGCTGCCTAACCTATAAGATCTTACGTGAAAGTCACATCATCGTCTACACCAACTCACTGTATCGTAACAACTACCAATACATGATGTAGAACAAGGTTAGGCTAGATAAAGAACAATATATTTTATATGAATAGAAGATATAAGGCAATATTCGGCACAGACCACGCCTGCATGGCCGAGCCATGCCATCTGATCAACTCCAATTCATTCAATTCCTTGTTCGCGCCTTCTCCATCATTAGGTATTTCTCCGCGTTAAATATTGAATATATATTTTCCGAGCAATCTCGTATTCAGCTTTGAAGATTGTGTGGTTATTGTCCAATGCCACTACAAGTATATGGTTCTATCTCCAGCCTAATTGTGTTCTTTTGAAACGCCATACATTAATTTGCTGATTGATACGATACGAGTCAGAATACATGATGATATAACTTCCACGTAGGATCTTATAAATTAGGTTTCCACATCATGACAAATCTACAATTTTGGGACTAGGCCTATTATTATAGCAGTACTAATAACGGTCTAAATCATAATTCCACAGACCTCTTGATTGTAAGTCCGGACAGAGTATCCTATTTTAGGCATCTGCGCCTCGTTTCCAAATGACTGCGAAAACATGAATTACTGTAAAAATTGAGAAATGTCCGATTGGATCCGACCCTATTAATCTTCTCGGGCACAGTATTGACGCTCGAGGTATCTGCCATTTTAAAAGCTAGGTGTCCATCATTCTGAACTACACAGAACCGACCTCAGTAGAGCAATTGCACACATTCAACTGCCTTTTAGGTTTCTATCGACGGTTCATACCGAATCGTGTGTCTGTCATGAGACCCTTAACAAACCAACTTTCTGGAATTGCGAAACTCAACAATTTGGAAAACAACGCGTAGAAAACACTATCCACAGTTAAGAAAATTACCTAACAAGCAACCGTGCTGGCACATTAGGAAATCAATGCACTAATTAACATCGCCGTAAATGCATACAAATCGGCAGTCGGAGAAGTCTTACAAAAATTTGTTGAGCTGCACTTGGCGACCCTTGGCATTTCTCTGAGGACGGTTGAAAGACATTAAGTCGACGTACAGAGATAATGAACTACTAGCTATGTATTGTGTTGTACGGCATTTCCGACACTATGAAAGAACAAGAATTCACATTGTTGACTGACCGTGGATTTCTCACATTCCCTTTAACTCGTCTTCAGGCAAGTCCTGCGTTCGGAAGTCTAGGGTTCTAGACTGTATTCTCAGTTTACATCTGACATACGACACATTTCTGGCGAAAACAATGTAGTCGTAGGCTCCTTGTCTCTGATAACTTCTCTCAACAGTTTCCAAGATAAAAGCCATAAACTCTCCTGGCTTCAAAAAACACCGATTTTCGTCCAATAGTGCTGAGATATCATCGATGCAAAGTTTTCAGTACGTTGCACAAACCTTCTCATCCAAGCATGGGAGCAACTATAAAGCTCACAGCAGAACGATTTTGCTGTCCCGGTATGAATAAAGACGTAAGGGAGTGGGCACGCTCTTGTGTGATCAGCCAGAAATCCAAGGTGAATAGACACAAAAAATGTCCCTTGGGGTCTTTCAGTACTCCGGATGCTCGTTTCACTCACGTTCATTTGGATTTAGTGGGACACTTACCACACTCAAATGGACACTTTTTCCCCTAGGATATTCTTTTTGTATCTTCTTACCCTTCTAAACATATTTAACTCCAAATTGTCCTTTGAAATATTTATACTAATACCCAGTTTCACCCTGTATACTATTACATAAATCTAAATGTATTCATCCGAGTGCATTGAAGGATTTTTATTTCATTTTTCTAAATTGTTGGTTTCCTTCTGAGGTTGATATTCATTACACAATTATTATTCTTATCATGGATCAAAACTTTTCACTAGGTGTTCACTTCTTTTCTCTTTTCTTTCCCTCTAAATAAATATTCTTAAGACTACGAAGTTTTTAATTAAGACAATAACTTGTGTTTTATCTTCACTATGCATATATGACTACTCATACACATAGATATTTTATTACCTTTTTCATTTAATTGAGACTTTCATAGCATCACTCCAAACTATGTGACTGCACAGACATTTATATTCTAGCGTCATATCTTACTGCAATTATAAGTTATTTTTTCTTAATTATTTTTTGTTACTAATTTAACGATACACACATAGTCGTTTATTCTTGTTCTGTGTTCATAAACACGCTTATTAGACTGTTTGCGTATTTCATGTCTCCTTTATTTCTATTCCCTTATTTTCTCCATTTCCTTCTTTAAACCCAATTCAATATTCTTCTCAATTACAAAGACCCCATTTATTATTATTAATACTCTACTATTATTATTCTCAATTATCTATTTTATTTTCATTATTATTATTTTTTTTAAATATGGCAAGTATAATGCTAACATTATTGAGAATTGTGTATAATTGCATTTTCTGAAGAAACCCGAAATGGTTTCTTCACAACACTTATGTACCCATAAGATGTTTGTGAATAATAATAATAATAATAATAATAATAATAATAATCGTCTCGCATGATGGCCACGAGCAGTACTCGTTCAAGACAATACTACTGAAACAGTGACCCCCGCCTTCATTGAACGATGATGGGCAAACATTGACTGTCTTTCGACTATCAATGCAGACTGTGGATATCAGCTCGAATCTGAAATTTCACGTTTTCTTACCACACTACAGTGAATCACAGGAGACTGAACGACAACCTACCACTCACAAGTTACCGGATTTGCAGAACGATTTCATCAACAGTTCAAAGCTTCATTCTCAGCTGCAATCGTTTCACAGTGGATTGACTCTCTTTCACTTGTTTTAGTCAGCATTCACAGTGTAATGAAGCATGATGTTAGACACTGTACTACAACAAATATGGATCTGAACTCTTACACGAGCAAGCCCACAAAAGATATGCGTTCAGTTGAAGTTTTTCCATTCGACGTCAGTCAACTAATGTTTTGTTCAACCTGCCCTACGATATACTACACACTTCTTTCTACCTCGTGACTCGTTTCGACGGCCTTTTGAAAATACATACGAAAGACCCTTTAAAAATCTTCAGTGTGAACCTAAGTACGATATCACCGACTATCTTAAGTTCACCTACTTAGGCGTGAACTCTATTTATGTCGGAATTCCTGAAGAACAAACAAACGGTGCCAACTTCGCGACTATGATGCCACCCTATGACGAAACTTTGCTAGGATCTAAGAATTGGCTTAAAACAGCGCGATTTGGAAGAATGGTATGGTTTCCAGTAAACTTGAATGACTACTGTGGATTTTAACTTGTTGATCGCGTCCCACGATTATTTGGTTGTATTCTCGGGTTTTCTATACAATCGTGTCCAGATATATTGTTTTTCTCAATATGTTTACATATGTGTGTAATGATTTTTCACTTGAAAATTCCGAAAAATCCCGTTTGGGTTAAAATTTTTTACGCAGACCCTTGTTCTATATGCTCATATATACCGGTTTTTTGTTTGCACGTTTTTCTTCCTTACACGAGTAACAGTGTGGCTTGACATGTACTTAGTCTTTCATTTTTTCTCTATCGGAACGACTGGGAGAGATGTAGTGTAGACAAGGAGTGGGATGCGCCGAAATTGTGAATGTACATTTTTTTGTTATGTTGTAAGACATGACCTCTTTAACGAGGTTATGCAGCCTCGTTGGAATTACAAACTCCTTATTGCAATGGATCAAGTTTTTTCTCACAATCAGATACCAAATGACCAAAATTAATTCTGCAACATCTACAACCCACCAATAACTAGAGGTGTTGTGCAGTGTAGTGTTGTAGTGGCATTGGACAATAGCCACACAATCCACAAAGCTGTGAACACGAGACTACTCAGAAAATAGATATTCAATATTTAACTCGGGGAAATACCTAACAATGGAGAAGGCGCGGAGAATGAATTGAATGGACTGGAGTTGATCGAACGGCATGGCTCGGCCATGCAGGCGTGGTCTCTGCTGAATGTTACCTTATATCTTCTATTCATATTAAATATATTGTTCCTTCTCTAGCCTAACCTTGTTCTACATCATGTTTTGGTAATTGATACGATACAGTGAGTTGGTGTAGACGATGGTGTGACTTCCACGTAAGATCTTATAGGTTAGGCAGTTATATCATGAGAAATCTACAAATTTAGGATTAGGTCTATTATAAGAGCAGTACTAATATCATAGTAGACCATAATTCTACAGTGTCTTGGGTCCATTTTCTTTTACAATTTACATCAGCAGTGCATGCAAGTGTTTGAACACAGGTAAGACCTATCTTCGCGCTGATGACTTAAAAGTAATCTATAAAACTGACATTTGCGACGTACGTAGTACTATTCAAGTAATCCAACATGAACTCAACAAGGTAGACTACTGATGCAAACACTGGAATTTGAAGCTCGACAGAGAGAAGTGTGTCTGGCTATGTAATGATGATGCGTCTCTTACGATAAAACCGACAAATAGAACACACTTCCCAAACTCACATCGGTAACTGACCCACGGATGCATTACTTACACAGTCTTAACTTATCTGAACAAACCGCAATCAAAGCATCTAAAATGAGGAAATTGCCTAACTTCATTCTTCGCCACTTCTTTTAAAATGAATCTAAAATCATTCTTTATAAACTTTGTATAGTACCTATCGTTGAATACTGTTCGTTCTTATTTTCCAACCTACGCCTATCCGATATACTTAAGATGGAAGTAATACAACGATATTTCAACCGCAATATACTTAAGAACAACTCACTCATTACCTACTGTTCCCGAAGCCATATCATAGGACCAGAAGCCTCTTTGAAAAGAGAGCTTAGGTCTAATTTGATTCTCTACTTCAAACCCTCCAAAAACCTTACTTTTTCCGCATGTAATATAGTTCTTGCCCAAGAATCACATGAAAACGACACTCGGGACAAGGTATCTACGGTTAAAGTTGAGAAACACAAATAAAAAACTTGTAAACTCTTTCATGGAGTGTGCATTAATATGGAACAGTCTTCCCTCTAAAATACGCATGGCAGATAAATTACATACATTTGTAAGACTTAGAGATCGAGCCTTCGCTTGCACTGGTCTAGCACGATCGAACACATCTGGGTCCCACTCAGATGTCATAGGATCTCTACAAGTATAGACTAAACAAGATTATAAGTTCGGTTTGTCTCACTTTTCTACTGTTCAGTTGAGTTGGATACTTTCCCTTCCTTATTTTCTTGCTTGGAGTAGACAGGTAAATCACTGGGCCTATCGATGCTGCTCAACTAAACTTGGTTGCTAAGGGACGCTCTCTACCACCATAAAAAGTCAAGAGAACCGCACAATTGACCGCCCGCTACCAGTGGTCCTGCATCTATGGAGCCTACAACCCATCAACCGGTTAGGATAGCATAAAATAGCAATATCACCAAGTTAACATGAATTCCTTCTTGCCTATTCATTATCAGATTTTTACACTGTTGTACACTACGTTGACTTGCCATTAATTTTATTTCGACACTCGTTACCTTATCTACTTTTCTGCCTACTTTGGTAAACAACTATCCTACAATATACACTTCTTCATAAGCCTATATTCTGATTGGAAACATACTATAGTCAGTTAAAACATTGTATCGATGCCTAACCCATAGTCCATAATTCGTGAATGCTTGATAAGTTTGTGAAATGGTTCTTATAGAAATAATGTTTTGCAACAGTGTGTGAAACACAGATCATCGTATGAGGCGTGATATATATCCGAGGAGAGCTTAAATAAGGCTAACATCACAAAAGGAGGGAGGGTGAAGTTACTGACCAGCAAGCATTAATGGTAAGAGTGGTCACTTCGACCCACCTGTGTTTGTGGAACACAACATTTCGCTTATATCAGGCTCTTTATGTTTGAGAACAAGTAAATCAATCTGTGATATTGAGGTTGTTGTCCTACGTCCACCATTTAGACTCCTGTTTCCAATTTTATGCGGGATTAGCTATTCTAATAAGACAACCTACAACATGCTAACTCGGACTTTTACACTAGGACTTTGTAGCTGGCATCGATTGAAAAAATAAAAGAAGGTCAGAAATAAAAGATATAATTAGTAGTTTTTTAACATTTATTTCTCTTGATGTACTTTCCATTCTAATAAACAGTTTTCTTTATTCCAACTTCGACTTCCCTCCCATCATTTGAACCCACTCCACTTTGTTAAACACTGCGATTCATTGTTATTTATAACTGCATTCTCTCATCTGGAGTCTCCAATCACATTTTACTCTAGCTAGTATGAATTTATTCTAATAATTTATCATGCCTCTGTCTGTTCCGCTACAAAATGTTAAGCATTGTTGATCGTTCATATTCAAGTGTGTTTCTGCTCCTACATTTCTCTTTCTTTCAGAATCTTGCTTTGGGGGCACGGCTATGGAACTTCTGACGTCTGACCTTGAGAAAACGCGCATATCATGTTTATTCCATAGTTCACACCACGCGTTCTACAAATCTAATTCATAATAGCCATAAGCTTAAAAAGTTCATTACACAAATTATTAACATGGCCAGAATTCCAACGCAGTTATGTCGAGATTGGATCTAGCGTGTAACCTGGGCGCGACACCACTTTGGAAAATATTTTTAAGACTGTACTCAGTGTAATACTAAAGCATAAACCTGATCAGTAACGCACCATGATATCTGCACGAATATACTGATATTCACTTTCATTGATTTGATCTATTTAACGATCCAACTTGGGAAGCATTCCGTGAACCAACAAATGTTGTAATATGTATATCATTCCTGTAAAAATGGCATGCATCAGCCATTGCAGAAAGATATTATTATCAGCATATGACTACTTATATTATGGAACGTTGACCACATGCTGCTGGATAGAGAAAACTGTAAGAGTAGCGGTTACCAACGGAATGTTCGTTCGATATAATAGTCTGGCTGGCCTTATCTTGGAGATAATGAAACGAGTGAGTTGTTGCAGTAAATAAATTCCCAAAAGAAATAGTTCTGTAAGTCTACGACGTTGATGCCAGCCTCATTAGTTTGACTGGACACACTGTGGCTGAAGGCAATCAGTTACAAATGCACACCAAGCCACCAGTGGGTATGCCGTACTACGCGTCCCTTGCAACTACTAACCAGCTTAAATCAAACGATTCTCAAGACATGGGCAAGTTTCCAAATATATCTTCGAACATTATTCACCGACTACTTATTTGACTAGGTTGATATCTTCCAATTATAAAGGCGTTACGGAAGAAAGATTCATCAAACTCCCAATACCCGTGTCCTTTTTAATTCACTTTAGATAGAACATGAAAAAAAACCGTACAAAAATCTGTGTAAATTTTTTCGCCAACCGAATCTCTAATTTATAGTACTCACTTGAGGAAGCTGTTGTGACGTCACACCCAGGTGAATCATCTGAGAGAAGGTTCGACAACTAACTTAGTTCTGTCCTTCGTTTTATATAATTAATATAACAAGTATCACTCTTCTACATGATCATATGTACTTTGCTACAACATGGACATAGACACTTCAAAACGAACAGTCTACTAATTGTGCTAGACAAATTAGAGATTAAAATTCACAGAAAATTTTGTAATATATTAGTTAGATCTTGGACGGGTAGTCATCCCGTGACACAAAATATAGTTTGCGTAGTGCGGTATTGTCTATTGAACTGACCTAGAGAACTTTGCGGAGATTTTGCTTCCAGTTCACCCATCTGGTAATGTCGGATCCAGATGTTAAAAAGGTATTGACTAAAACTATCTCATCTTCTTTAAAGGCTATTGAAGCACACAGACAGAAAACTGTTATGGCGAACCAACAAATTAGCGTGTTAAATTCTCAAATAGAGTCGCTTAACATAAAGTTCAGGCGGTCACAATTAATTGAGAGTGAATTAGTTACCTTGCCTGAAGATGTAGCTACTTACAAAGCATGTGGGAGAATGTAATTTGCCTAAAAGTATACTATTAAATATGTGAAGGTTCATCAAGAAGACTAGGGAAACTCTAATTGAAGATATAAAGAAGGACAGAGACAAGGTCACTGATTCTATTGATATTTCTCAGGTAAGATTGCCTTTAATAATTACGTTGCTATAGAAAGCCCGAGACACAGTAAATAATGAGTTAAGCGAGTCTAAAGAGGCGTTGCGTGAGCTTCTAAGTTCAAAGCAGTCCTAACAACAACTTTACATAGGAACGAGTTGTGATTGTATAGTTTGAAATATATTCATTCATTACTTCATAAGTGTTTCAATGCTCATTAACTCATCTTCTAGTCAATATATGTGCCTTCTGCTTGTTATGGTGCGTAGTGATGGAAAACAAAATTGTACAGCTCCTTAGTAAGTGAGAACTGTTTCTAAAGTAATTGCTTTGGGAGCAATCAGCAGTCGTCTGCAGACATATGGTTCCTCTATTTACTGTTCGGCCAGGTTGACTTATTCCAGACGCAATGTTTTTAACCACCGAGTAGCATGATAATAGAGCGGTGTTTAAGTCGTTATGGCATCCGAACCACTCTTGATTTACATCGGTTGGTCAAACGAATAAAACAATCAGCCTTCGCATTCTGAGTGCTGTTCAAAGCTAAATACATTCATCTGTGCCTGGTAAATCAGTCAACAACTGAAGCACGTATTTAGTTGCGGATATATTTGGTAGTCAGTAGTTACTTGGTTTCACTCAAATAAGTACTTGACTAGGAATGACTACTTGCTTTTGGAAATTTGCTCCAAATATGTTGAGTAGAACTTTTAGTCGTTTTAATGCACTGAATGTAAAAAAACGATTATTTTTCATGAATCAAACTTTGATCATCTTTATGAATAAAAACAAATTTCACATTTGTGACAATTGTATAAACCATCTATAAATATTGAATGTAGACTTCAGAGTCCATTATGGTAATGTAATCTCTGATAAGAAATGTTTATTCACTTCCTAATATCGGCATTAAACACCGGGTTTCCGTTAGACTGTATTTGGCACAGTAAGTAGCATATTATAATAGCTCATTCAGACACAATACAATATAAAGAAACTAGTCCGTAAATCCACCACCAAATACTTTCAGTTAACCTCTTCTCTGTGTAGAGTGGTGGTTAAATGTAATTGACAAAAAGCCACTGACCAACGTTTCGTGCTGTTTAGGACCCGGAGATGTATTCACGATTGATTGATGACGGGGCAATGCCTAGTATCAGTTCTGATCGAATTCTATCGAGTAGGTTGGGAACCCGCCAGGGGGCATCAGTCTCCTCAACATTACGTGTACGTATACCTGACAAATGCCAAGTAGCGCAAAATATAGGTCGAGGGTTTCATGTTGACTGCCTCTTACCATTACTTTATATCTCAACGTAGTGGACTCAGTTTTGAGTCATTTATGCCAGGAGCCATATTGCAAATTGATCGATAGGACTCGATCAGAGGAACTAAACAAACACAATCTTCGTCACTACTCAATCGATTTTAAGGCTTCTTTGTATAACTAAGCAACGGCTTTTTATTCCGAATAGCGGAAAGCATCATATTCAATACATAATGGGTCTAATCCCCTGAAAACTACAGATTTATAAGATGTAGGTATATCTTTTCTGATTTGATCAAATAGTCCAAGAAAAAGACTTTTTCAAGACAGTTCGTCAAGTATGTCGACTGCCTAGACTGGCACACGCTCTTTTAGAAGGTAATATCAACATCCCGGCAGCAGACTGATCCGGACTAGTTCTTGACGTGATTTGAAGAGAAGTCTGGTGATTCCTGTTATATTGTTTGATATTTAGGTGTGCCTTGATGTTAACCTTTTTATATCTGAAGAGTGTTCTGTTTGCATCATGTAACGTACACATGCATAGTGATATTACGTATCTTGAGACACTATCAAATACAACATGTACGCAACATATCTAGTGGTCTTTTGCGCGTCACCGAATACAAACCACTACTAAAGAATGTAGGACTGTCCCTTTTACTTCAACCATAACGTGCATGAAATAGAAGGGGAGTTGGTATGCATCTGTAGCTATGATGCTTAGGATAGTCTACTTACACACACACATCACCAACATAAACTGCCCTGTTACCGTACTACTGTGTGCCTTTCACTTTTCATTCGTTCAGCCTTTTAATAAGCTAATTCTGTAGTGCTTCTTAGCTGTCGAGTCATAGAATTGGGGTTCTATCTTAATTCGAATTGTTATCGTTATTTTACCTACGTGAAGTACAAAGATAATCGTCAAAACTCGGATTCCAAATGGTAGGTTATGATCACCCTAAATATACTTTGGCTTAGGAAACAGATTGGTAACAAGTCCTCATATACAAACTCGAGCATTATTTACTGAGTTGCACTAGAAATTAAAACGACATTGATCGTAGCTATTGGTTACACTTACATCACCACATGCGTTGATAAGAATGATTATTACACAAGTCAAGGACAGGTATCACGAAAACTGTTTCATCCAATGCAACGGGTCTTAATTTTATGCCATTAAAGATGGTAGTTAGACAGTGGTATATCAGATAAAACTGACTATAATTGATAGGAAAAACACGATACAAACAATTGACTTAGACAAGATCGGGGAAGGGAATAAATATAGCGAGTTGTCTTTTGTGCAGAAAGAAATAAAATGGAGACAACAATGTACATGTTGATGATTTGATTAATAACTATGGTAGTCTTTATCATCTTCGAATATCGCCAAAATTAAAATTGGATTGTGCCCCAGTACCGGCTTTAATTTCTGCGATTGCATCATCAACTAAGTTCAAACGCTCGCGAAGTTTTCTTAGACGTTGTTCTGCAGCAAAACTTCCTGTATCTGACTCAAATGGTTCAGACCGATCAATAGTTACACCAGGTCCTCTACTACGATGACGACTACGAGCACGTTTAGCACCAAAACTATCTGTAGAGTCAACCATTGTTAAATCAGCTGATGATTTTTCGCAAACACTGACATCTGGTACGTCGTAGTTAACTCTGCGATATTGCTCGCGATCAAGGCGAATAATTTTAGGCAATATATCGACATCTGCATGAGGTGATCGGCTCCTGAAATCAATCATTTCTAAACCATGAGGTGTTCTCGGTCTAATTATCCTCTCCTTAGTTGGCATATTGAACTGACTAACGGCAGTACGCCTACTCTCAGGATTGACAACTCTGTGCAGTTCGTCAACAGACTGATTTGGATAGTGAGCACCAGGCAGACGTGAATCTCGTTCCGGACGTTGCCGTACTGGCATTTCCTCGACGCCTGAAAAATAATATCAGATTATAGGATTATTTTATAGAAAGCAGGTAATGAATGATTATGATAATTAAGACCGGCTGGATAGTTAACATGGATGATATCGTCTAAATACCTTACAGTGAGGCGAAAAGCTCGATTAGACAGAATTAAAGTTCTAAATACCACAAAAAAGAAAAGCAAGACAACAGGAAGATTAGAGAGAAAAGAGTGAAATTGTGAATCGTTGAGCTTCAGTATGCTAGTATTCATGATTTAAATAGAATAAGGGTCAAAAGAACGAAACTTGCTTTATTATCCTGTGAATATGGACTGCTCAGAAGTCATATTAATTTCTGCCGTTTATCTTATTACTTTCATCCACCTTCGGTGGGCCCATGAGTTACAAAATTTCGAAACAGATGAAATCATCTCGCCCAGTCCCTTCAAACACACCCGTTGTACCACAAGCTAGATTGTTTATCAATAAAAGGACTAATAAACTACGCAATAGTTCAATCTGTATTGGTTTATAGCTGTGAAACAAGACCATTGAAAGTGGAAGACTTGAATGGATTGCAAGTACTTGATCATAGGTATATTCGAACCATCACTACTCATATACGACACAAGTAATCAACTGGGCAATGGTGAAGTTGACTATGTAGCAGTAAGGGCAAATTGACGAGGCCTTATATTACTGAGGTGGTTGGTATATACGTTACGTATGACATACGACTCCGACGCGACGCGCTATGCTGAACCAGCAAAAAGAGTGCGTTGGTGAGAAGTGGAACATGAACATATACTGTTGAATAAGTCCATCGAGCTATTGAATGCTGGCCTTGAGGTGTATGTATGACAGTGCAAACTTCGTAGTTAAGAGAAGATTAGTAAGACAATAATGGTGAATTACTTAATAAACTGGTTGGTTTTGATACAGACCGGAGTGCAATGGACATTCCTGCTCTAGGAAACTGACTGACATTAAACACATTACATAAAACAAACTGAATCAAATATGCTATTCCTCTTGTAATTTCTCATACAGTCCTGGCATCAAAACAAATAGAACAGTGTTGCTGGTTGAGAAAGCTCATATTCTATGACAGCTAAATTTATCATGTCCCAGTCTTATTAAAAAACCATACACAGGGTGAAGCTGGTTAATTTTATACTACAAATTACTGCATACTATTTTTAATCTAATTACCTCATTCTTATCAACACATACCAATTAATTGTTTATAGAATATTAGTAAAATAAACTAACCAGAGGGATAGGATCGTTTCATAGGTTGTATAGGTTTCTGAATAAATTGATCTGTCCCACGTGTTCTATGCGTAGAACGTTCATTAAAATCTGATTGCTTAGTATATCGAACGTATTCTAATGGTTCACGAGGATCAATACTGTTTGGTAGCATGCTACGTCCTACATGTCGACGTGTTGTATTCTCATCAATCTCTTTTAGGCTTGTACGTTGCGTATCTTGACGAACACGTTTACGACCACTTGGGCGGACACCCTCTTGGTCATGTTTAGTGAGTGGTGCTTGACGACCTGCAGGATTATGTCGAACTGCAGCAGGTCTACCTGAGTCAGAACGAGAACGTCCACTAGATGGTGATCTGGAAGAATTAGAAGAGCTAGAACTGCCAGATGCCTCTGAAGAGGCTGAAAATGATTTTCGCCTATAAGTCGGTCTTCCACGCACAGGTATGCTTTCCAAATCTGTTCGTTTACGTCGACGTGGTCGTCTATTCTTGTTCGCCGCTTCAGCCGCCGCTCTTCGTCGCTCACGTATTTCCAATGCAGCCGCTGCGGCTTCTGCCTGTAAACGAACTTGAGTCTGTGTCATAGGCATGTTAATAATATTAGTGCCAACAGTAGAATGTTGGTTAGTATCAATAGGAGACGTATGACGATGCAATATAGGAACACCAGGAGGTCGAATTTGTCGAGATTGGGGTGGTGGTGATGATGGTTGGGGTGGCAGGCGGTTAGTAGATGTACGAGAAGGTGCAGCGTTTGCAAGTGAGCTGATACCTACAGGTGCAGCCTAAAATACAAAAGTACAACAGTGTTTAAAGTTAAATTTCATTCTGGCTTCAACTAAATGATGTTAACCTAACAAAAAACCATGTAGATTGAGCCTAGAAGTAATCAAAGGTTAATAAATAATAAACTTACCGATTGGATGACATGACGAATAAAACCATTAAGACTTCTCAATTAGATTTTATCTATAATTTTCTTTAGAATTTCTATCTATGCACATATGACAATGATTATTGACTGATTCAGTTAATATTTCACTTTACAACTGTCTTGAATCCATATATCAGCAAGAATGTAGAATAATTCATAGGTTAGAAATAGAATTTGAATTTCACAGGCACAATTAATTTTCTTTGAAATTTTAGGTGCATCGTACTAAAAAGCGGTAGCTAACATGAAACTTAGATCAACTAGGGTTTCCATTCCGATTGCTTTTAACCACTACTTAACAATGGAATTATGTTTTATCACATATACAACACAAAAAGCTTAACATTAGATAACAGATCGTCTTTTAGTTACATTCAGTTGTATTTACCTTTTTATATGACCTTATCATATAGAATTTAAAAAAGTTATTATTAGTATTATTTATTTTAACACATAAACATTGGTACAATGAAGTACCAAATACATATGCGCCACACAAATCTCATTCGATATATATGAGGGATGTGATACTGCCCGGGTGCCCAAACCGAAACAGGTGGGTTTCTAAGGGGGCCACTCCCCGAGCCTTCGACCTGAAAGTCTGATCCACAAGGCAGTGGAGCAACGTAAGGAGATGCAGTCCCATGGTAGCCGGTGACCAACAATTGATTCATACGCCACTTGTTCCTTCAGAATACTGGAGCCAGCCCATGTGCACCATTGGTTTGGAATCCGGTTAAAGCGCCGGACATTCGCTTTTCGTCCTCTCATTTTCGTAAACAACACCCTCGCCACGAGAAGGCAGTGAGTAGGACTTCCCTGGCAGAGGCTATATACGCGTGGCCATGTGAGAGCATTTCGAGAGGGAGAGCAGACTTTCCCCACTCTCGGCCTTACCAGGGCATTTAGGGGTGAAATTGAAGAATCTTTTACCACACACTTAAGGTGTCCATAAGAAACATTTGATCAGTGGACAAATTAGGTTTTGTAGTTTTTATTGTTACCAAATAATGAAACAGAATAGTTGTAATTCAACTTTCAAAATGAACAACGATAGTTTAAGTTAATGAAGGAAGAAATGAGAAAGTGGTCAAATTAGATTCTCTGTGATGATTAGTTGCTATTTAGCTTATCTATCTATTATAATTATTTAATTTAGTTTATATGTACAAGTAACAAGAACAACAAGCACGTCGATTGCATGAATGATATCTACATGAGAAAAATTCTTTATGACAACTTGATAATCAAAAATTGGTATAGAATTTGCTAATTTATATGATCATTGTAAAACTATCTGAACTCAGTAGCTAAGTGGATAATACAATGGTGTTTGAAATAAATGACACTAGGTTCGACTCCCAGGATGACCATAAACTCTGGGATCCATGTCAATTTAGCTGATGAGCTTCAAATAGTACGAAAATTGCATCCTAGAGAGCCCATTGCTAACCTCTGGTTATGTTAAACTTTTCGTTGAAATTTTAATAAAATTACCTTCATTCGTGGCGCCAATGTTAAACGAACACCAGGTCGATTTGGTGGAAGTTCACCAGCACCAACAGCACCGCCAGTTGAAACTGACTGAGCAGAATTTACAACGGTGTTTGAAAGAGTATCAGTATTACTGGAACGGTATAATGCTTCAGGTTCAATGTGTTGTTCCATAACAACTGGACAGTTTTGATCATTAATAGTACTGGTTTGACTGTTGGGCATATCATTTCTTGCGTTTTCTGGATAACTGACAGATTTTGGAGCCCAATTAGTCAAAGTAGATGGTCTAGTTGCGTCATCTGCAAATGGGCTACGACTTTTCTTTCTGCGTAATGGTGACGCTATTTGACGAAGAAATAAACAGGTATTTTTAAGGCAGGCGGGGTGGTTAAAAAACGATTGAAACGAAAATATTCGACAAATATTATGTTGAAACAACTAAGGCACAGTTACTTACAACTGTAAAAAACAACATTGTTGTTCAACTTCGAAGTATCTTGTTACTAACAGCAAAAAAAATATCTACATATTCACTCTGTTTTGGGATAATTGTTTACGAAAACAGTACAGGGGCAAATTCAGACATTTCGAGTTTAAACTAGGTTAGTAGTGAACAGTGTGTACATGTTTGAATTAATTCAAAAAACTATGATTATAAAACAGTAGAATATGTTGTTATGCGTGGATCTCGAAGAAACAATTAATGTACGGTGGCCATCGGCTTATACACGAAAGACTCATTCACCAATGCTTCTACATAGAAATGTGCGTTAAGCTATTAATTGGATAGTCTAAGAGGTAACCAGTTTTTACTGATATGTCGTTTATATATTCTGTCTTTAGTAGCAAATTAGAAATGAACACTGGAAATTGTACGCTGTTTGGATTGATTCTTTTAAGTTTTAGCTTAATAATATGTGTAAAACACATCAGCTATTTTGGAAACCACATACATGATCTAACTATCTCTTATCAACTCAAGTCTATTTCGTGAATTAATGGAGTATATTTCTAGTGCCAAGAAAAATATTTTTCAAAAATGGAAATGACCGCCCCACTTTTCCCCAATAATATCAGTTTATGAAAGGATATTTTTATCCAATTTCGAACAGAAATAGCTGGAATAACAGAAGGACCATGTGAAAAAGCAGTTCTATTGATCCATAGATTTAAAAAAATTCAATTCGACTGTAATATTCTGTATCTCATGATTGGTGAAAAATAATTAAACCAAGGAATTAGAACGAATCCTGAAGACAATCATAACCAAACTAGCCGGTGGTTCATTCTTCAGGGATACATGCATGTGATATCCTTAGTAAGCAAACTAATTAACTGACTAACTGGGAGGAGACAATAGACAGTGTTCCAACACAGTAAACTGAAGCAACTGTAATTGTATTTGGATTTTATCTACTAACAGTATATGTACCCTTCACTAGATGTTCGGATACAGTCGCATAAAATTCAAGAAAACTGTTGTTCCGTACACTGGTACTGAGAGTCCAATTAATTAGTTGTATCGCTAACCTTACAAAAGTCAAGGTCTTTACACTTCGCCATAAGCTCTGACTCGACTGCTAGTGTTCGAGTAAAGATCCTTCATAAGGTTTATGTACTTCTGAGGCTAGTATTTTAGATATTACATTAGTTAAACTAATCCCTCTATGGTTGTCACAGGATGATATGCAATCTTTCTTTTATATATTACCACCTCTGAATAAACTACTTTTATGAATCCGGTTTTCATCTTGTTGTGTCAATGGACCAGGCACATATATGCATCAGTCCAAGTTGCCATACCTATATATATAGTGACAGATCAGTTTAACTGCTCACTAATTCGATCTGTTATCAAAAGAAATCAATCAATACAGGTTAGTTATTTAGAATTTTTTAATCAGTGGAAAGCTCAACAACAGTGGTACTTACCGACACCACTTCGTCTATTCCGTACATGTTGTGGGCCAGGAATTACATCAGGTAGACGTTCATGACGATGAACAGTAACATCACGACCATTCTCACCTCCAGAAGATGGACTACGAGACCAGGAACTAATTGTTTAAAATATTAAATAGAATACAGATATCAAATACTACTTTTGTTAATTTAGTTTGGATCGTATAAATTTTTGATACACTAACTTAGGAGTTGATAATCACAATCTACCCACGTGCATGTGCTATACATAATTTTGTCTAAAGATTGAATCCGAAATGTCTCACATAACATTTTAAACTGGATTTTAATATTCACAATAAAACTTGAATTAGGGAGTTGTCGCTGCATCAAATGTTATCTTTTTAGACTTAGTTATGATGTTGTTGTTATAGTACACCCAAACTCCGATTGGAGCTCTTTCAGAGTTACTGCTGACCCCAAGGTCGGGCAAAGTAGGGTTGTGGATGGGATTGAAAGTCTTATCCCGTAAATAAAGAACCTTACTAAAGAAAGATGTTTGACAATATTTTTTTGAAAATTCAACCCTATCACAACATATCATTATTGGAGTATCGCCCCCAAATACCCTGGTATGGCCGAGAGTGGGGAGAGTCTGCTCTCCCTCTCCAAATTCTCTCACATGGCCACGCGTATATAACCTCTGCCAGGGAAGTCCTACTCACTGCCTTCTCTCACCACGTGTTGTTTACAAAATTGAGAGGACGAAAAGCGAATGTCGGGCGCTTTATCCGGGTTGGTGGACACGGAGAGTCCACCTAGGGGAGTTGGAAAACCCTCATTCCAAACCAATGGTGCACATGGGTTAGCTCCAGTATCCTGAAGGAACAAATGGCGCATGAACCAATCGTCGGTCACCGGCTTCCATGGGACTGCATCTCCTTACGTTGCTCCACTACCTTGTGGATCAGACCTTCAGGTCGAAGGCTCCGGATGTGGCCCCCTAAGAAAACCACCTGCTTTGATTTGAGCACCCGGGTAGTATCATAGCCCTCACGCATCAAATGAGATGTGTGTGGCGCATATATATTTAGTGCCTCCTTGTACCAATATCTATGTGTTAAAATAAATAAATAATATGGATAATCGACCATCGACAAATTGCGCTATTCCTAACTAGTTAGTAACACGGACAGTTTCATGATAGATATAAAATACAGATTATTTAGAATTGGTCAACTTCGCCTGTATTACTAAAAAATATTTCTCAATCGTAGCTGCTACATTACACGGCAGTTAAGTTTATCTGTTTTGAGAAATCTAATCGCAAAATTCAGTTATTGTGGTTATGTTGCATCAAACAGATCGCTGTGGGACTATGAGCATAAATTTCTACTTCCAAGAACAAAGCCATCTAGTTGCCTTTCCTGTGAATCTACTCAGAACCTGGAAAGTTGATGTCTTTTCACAAACAGAAAAGATGAGTTGAAGAATTTAAGTCTTACTATTTGGATTTTGAATAGCGATAGTAATATGATACTCAAAAATTAGGCTTAATAATCAGGCGCTAATTGTTTGGTGAATGAAGTGACCTACACATTAATTCTTTTCAATCACCACCGATCATATTTCGTCATGTTTACTTTGTGTTAATCCTTCTTAGATAAGAATATCATTTCACCAGAGAAAATATATTACTCTAGCTACTACTACAACAATAATTAGTTCTTGTAGGCAGTTATCATATGATCACACATGTTATTACTGCATATCATTGATTGATTAACAGTCAGGATATTTTATAACCAATCATTTAATTATTTGTTTTTTTTGGCTATTTTGGTTATAATGGTAAATTGAGCATTTTTCAAAACCTCATTAACAGTAGGTGTCTAGCGAAAGTCTCAGTCGCTCAGAAGCCAACACCACTAAAGTTTATCTTTTCTGTAATTATTTCCTTATATTTCATTGAAGCATTTGACTGTTTTGGAACTCAGAATCCTTCCTATTTTTATTTATTTTGGAGTACCATCTTTTGACTGATTTATTTGTCATATAATAATAATAATAATAATCTAACAACTCTTAAGAAATATGGACGTGTTGTGAATGTTGTACACTTTTTGGATCAATCAATGTAAAAAGTATAACAGCCCCCAAATGCCCTGGTACGGCCGAGAGTGGGGAGTCAGGTCTCACTCTCCAAATGCTCTCATATGGCCACGTGCATACAACCACTGCCAGGGAAGTCCTACTCAGCCAGTCAGTCACGAGAGAATTGGTGTATTGACTTGTTGTTGGTGTATTTGGCGAAGTAGTGTTGTGCACTAGAGATAAGGAAGTGAATAGAGAATGAGTGAACCGTCGATATGTGGAGTTGCAATCGGTGGAATGGTCTTGATGATCTGTTGACGAGGGAGGATCGGTAAGTGTCACTATGTATATGTGTTTGAGAGTATTTGTGATGTGAGGATGTGTTGTGAGGTGTTGGTTTTGTTGAGTGAGTTGTTGCTAAGTGTTTTGTCTGCGTGAATTGCCCGTTGTTGCTACCTTGACGTGGTGGTCGGGCTTGCCTATCGTGATGAAGCAACCGAGCTAAACTGGCTGGAACAACCGTTCCTCAAGGTTCTACCATGTTAGACAGGTCAGTTGAAGAGCGGTAAGACTAAAAGCAACAAACCCAAGGTCCGAAGGTGAAGTCGTACTGCTGACTGTACAGAGGTGTGACAGCAGTAAGGTGTTTCCTTCAGACAACCAGCATGACAGCGATGCTGCCTTCCCACAAGGAGGGGTGGGGTTAGAAAAGGTCGACCCTAAGAATGCACACCTCACCTTATCCCACGGATTTCCGTCTCCGGCGGTAAGGTCCTAACAAGTACGGAGCTAACACAAAAATCACCCATATAAAGGTCGTGTGTGGCCGACCTCAAGAAGTTGTCCCTCGGGCACTGCGGTCACGCTCTCAAGTCACTAAGACCACCTCTAATGCGGTTTCTTTTTCAGGTACCTCCGAAAGAACTGACTGACTGTTTGGTTTAAACTACCTATCTGAGCATTAAAGTCACCTGCTACGAGTACTATGTCTGAGCGTTTAGCTTTCTGAAGAAGTTCAGACAGCTTTCTGTAAAATTCATCTTTCACATCATCTGAGCTGCAGTCAGTGGGAGCGTAGGCAGAAACGACGAAAAGGCAACGCCGTGTGTCCCTATCCTTCCGAGTTCTTACGGAGTCGTGTAACCGAACAGCACATAGACGACTGTTGACGGGGATTCACTCTAACAGTGCTTGTTCCGCCCTCATGCTTAGTGCTATCCATACTCCTGCCAGTCCACGAGAACTGGCCATCGGGTCACCAGATACACGGAGGGTGTGTCTCGTTGGCTCTCCGTTTTGCCGAGGTGATGTCAAGTGAATGACCACACTGAAATCCTGTATACGTGCTTCGAAAACAGCATACATCAATGGTAAGAGATTCTAGAGTTTTAGCCAAGGAAGCCTGCTGATCGATTTGACATAGTGTTCGTACGTTGAAGGCTCCAATGTGTAATTTGGAGCGAGGTTTCAGTAGACCTGTGACAGTGTTTTGAGCACTAGAATCGTTGGCTATGGTGACACTTGAGGAGGAAGCCGAAAGAGGAAATTTAGAGTTGAAAGTCCATGTAGGAGGAATAATAGGAATGGAAGAGAGAGGTTGATCATGAATACAGTGGTCTTGACTGCTGTTAGAGGTATGAGGGCGGTTATCACTTCCCGGTTGCCCACACCGTAGAAGGGTTCTTCTGGAGGTACCTGAAAAAGAAACCGCATTAGAGGTGGTCTTAGTGACTTGAGAGCGTGACCGCAGTGCCCGAGGGACAACTTCTTGAAGTCGGCCACACACGACCTTTATATGGGTGATTTTTGTGTTAGCTCCGTACTTGTTAGGACCTTACCGCCGGAGACGGATATCTGTGGGATAAGGCGAGGTGTGCATTCTTAGGGTCGACCTTTTCTAACCTCACCCCTCCTTGTGGGAAGGCAGTATCGCTGTCATGCTGGTTCTCTGAAGGAAACACCTTACTGCTGTCACACCTCTGTACAGTCAGCAGTACGACTTCACCTTCGAACCTTGAGTTTGTTGCTTTTAGTCTTACCGCTCTTCAACTGACCTGTCTGACATGGTCGGACCTTGAGGAACGGTTGTTCTAGCCAGTATAGCTCGGTTGCTTCATCACGATAGGCAAGCCCGACCACCACGTCAAGGTAGCAACAACGGTCGGGTAAACCAAACAGAAAGGCATTTAGGTGGATATTTTAGTATTCCGACACAGCGAACAGATAATGGTGATCGTTTGCTGCAACTATGCTTAGACAATCGTTTATTTTTAGCAAACACAAATTTTAAGCATAAGGAGAGACATCGTCTAACACGGCGACCCCCTACACCAAACCAACGATGGACTCAAATAGACCATATTGCCATCAGTCATCGTTTGAGAGGGTCGATAGAAGATTTTCGCTCATTCTGGAGTACCTGCTTGGACTCCGACCATGCCCTAATATGGGCACGCATCTGCTTGCGCCTCACTGGACGCAAAAATGCCACAGTAAAAAGACCCATTAGAACTGAGTTGAGTAACGAGAAAACCAAAAATACGTTCCAAGAATAACTGAGTTCACAACTAGGTAGTTCTGAAAACGAGGCTGACCCAGATGTTGCTTGGAAAGCCATACAAACAGCTGTGGAAACAGCAGTGACATCTATCAGTGATTTAAACCACAGAGTTACAAAGAACCAGTGGATTTCTTCAAAGTCTATCACACTGATGGATTCTCGCAAACTCGTCCCATCAGGTTCCGAACATGATGAAGAGCGTAAACAAATCAGATCTACAGTTTAAAAATCCTTATAGAATATTCAAAAACGAAGAATATTTAAGCGAACAATTGTTTTCAATAACTTCATCAGGCTCTACAGTTATAAGTCCATAATTATAATATTTTAAAAAGTCCAAAAATAAGGCATGTTTTAATGAGTTTGACAATGTTATGTGTTAAAAATGGTGAACGTTTGCATCTGTTACGATATATAGATATATATACTTCAAAAAATTGTAATATTTGCAAATTAGAAAGGTCATTCAATAAAGGTCAGTAAATTGTTCAGTCACAATAAGATAATAGTACTATTGCAAAATTGAAAATAATTTTGTCAACTGAGATAATAATAATATTGTTGTGTGAATATAATCAGATCTAGGTTAAGAAAAAGTCTAACAAACGACCGTGAGCAGTGGTGGGCAATGAAAGCAAAAGAGATGGAAAAGGCGGCGACTATAGGGAACACAAGACAGCTCTACAGACTAATAAAAGAAACTGGAATTAATAAGTCAAGTGTAAGTGAGATTATTTCGGAAAAAGACGATACTCTCATCTACTCCCAGTCCAGACGTTTAGAACGATGGGCGGAACACTTTAGAGAACAGTTCAACTGGCCTTCAGCTACTCTACAACTACCCTCCATTCCCAGACAGTGTGAATGGAACATTGAAGTAGGTCCCCCGACTCTTGCTGAAGTTCAAAAGGCTATAGCTAATCTGAAACGAGGAAGGGCAGCTGGTCCAGATAGATTGGCTCCAGAGGTCTTTAAGGATGGTGGTCCAATTTTAGCGATTAGGTTGACTAGTATTTTAGCTAAGATCTGGGAGTCAGACGTTATCCTATCTGACTGGTCACAATCACTTATCGTCCCAATATATAAGAAAGGGTCAAAATCATCCTGTGACAACCATAGAGGGATTAGTTTAACAAATATAGTATCTAAAATACTAGCCTCGATAATTATCAGACGCCTAAATAAGACTCGTGAACTGCAAACACGGAAGAACCAAGCTGGCTTCAGACCTGGTCGTGGCTGCATCGACCACATATTCACCATTCGTCAGTTTCTAGAACATAGGCATACTTATCGGCGTCCGACAATGGTGGTCTTTCTTGACTTAAAAGCAGCATTTGACTCGGTAGACCGCGAGATTCTGTGGCAGTGTCTGTCATTGAAAGGCGTACCTCAGAAGTACATAAACCTTGTAAAGGCTCGTTACTCGAACACTACTAGTCGAGTCAGAGCTTATGGCGAACTGTCATCTACTTTTGCAACCTCAAGTGGTGTCCGTCAAGGCTGTCTACTTTCTCCACTTTTGTTTAACTTCATCATAGACCTATTGATGGAAATAACATTCTCGTCTACCGAATTCTCGGGTATTGATCTCCTACCAGGAGGTCCACTCATCGACTTAGAATAGACAGATGACATAGTCCTGTTTGGTGAAGACGCTGACAAAACGCAGAGTCTTCTGGTAGCACTAAGCAACAATGCCAGAATGTTTGGAATGCGCTTCTCTCCCTCTAAATGCAAGTTGTTGCTTCAGGATTGGCCTGCGTCAACACCTGAACTAAGGATAGGGAGTGAAGTAGTCGAACGCGTCGACAATTTCACTTATCTTGGAAGTGTGGTCAGCCCTAATGGGCTGGTATCGGACGAAATCTCAGCACGGATTCGAAAAGCTCGCTTGGTTTTTGCCACCTTACGTCACCTATGGCGAAGGCGAGATATCCGTCTATTAATAAAAGGACGAGTATACTGCGCGGCAGTCCGTTCTGTTTTAATGTACGGCAGCAAAACATGGCCATTACGAGTAGCAGACACTTGTAGTATTTGACCACAGATGCCTTAGAAATATTGCTGGCGTCTGTTAGTATCATCGGGTAAGTAATAGTGATGTTAGACGCAGGGTATTAGGTAATGATGGTGAATCAGTTAATGAGGTTGTGAATCCTCATCGACTGAGATGATTGGGCCACGTGTTACGTATGCCTGAACACCGACTACCACTACGTGCAATGCTATCCGGTATTGTAGATGGTTGGAAGAGAATTAGGGGCGGTCAAACCAAAATGTGGCATCAGTCCACAAATTCATTAACTTCTAGTGTGAGCCATGTTGATAGATGGAGACTACTTGGTTGGGGTCTGAGTGACTTTCGTAACCAATGGTTGGAGACTGTGTGTGATATGGCTCAGAATCGATCACAATGGTGTCGGTGTATACACTCTCTCTCTTCCCTTAAACTAAGAGATTAAAATCGCCTCATACCATTCTCTCTAACTGTAATATTTCCTTATATACAATCTTTCTTTTATATATTGCTACTCCTATGCATCCGATGTTGATCTTCTTGCGCTAATAAGGTATGGCAACTTGGACCGATGCACATATGTGCCTGGTCCTACGTTGTAGCTGACTGACTGACATTCCATACTCACTGTCTTCTCGTATCATGGGTATTGTTTACGAGATTGAGAGGACGAAAAGCGAACGTCCGGTGCTTTAACCGGGTTGGTGGACACGGATAGTTCACCCTGATCCCCAACCAATGGTACACATGGGCTGGCTCCAGTATCCTGAAGGAACAAATGGCATATGGACCAAACGTTGGTCACCGACTACCATGCAACTGCATCTGCCGACGTTGCTCCGCTGCCTTTTGAATCAGACTTTTAAGTCAAAGGCTCCGGGCGTGCCCCCCTAAGGAAACCACCTGCTTCGGTTTGGGCACCCGGGCAGTATCGCAGCCCTCACATAAATCGAATGATTTATGTGGCGCATATCTATTTGTTGCTTCCCTGTACCAGTGTTTATGTGTTTAAATAAATAAATCATAAATATATTTCAGAATGTAAATTATCAATGGATATTTAATTTCCGATAACTATGATTAACAGTTAAATGCAATGAGTGATTATACAACACAACTTACGTAATGTATCGTTTTTCTCCAGTATCTTTATCACCAGAAGGAGTCGGTGATTTTGAAGATGAATGAGAACGTTCTTTAGTGTGTCCATCACCTAATCAAATTATATATATACGAATATAATTTAAGTGTATATACAGCAAAATTGTTGAACATATAAGTTAATGAATCGTTTAGGTATTTCTATATTACATTATTCTCTTTCAAGAAAGATACAGAGGATATTTGATATAATAGTAATAATAATGATAGTATCAATGATAGTAGAAAATAACATTAGGCAAAGACAATGTGATTCGAGTTTCCACACCACATTAGCACAGAGATGTAGTTGTCGATTCAAATCCCATATTGGTAGAGGTAGTAAAAGTATAAGCAGTAATCGGGAACATTAGGCTTTGAAGATGTTATACAAGGAGTATAATCCAGTGAAATAAATTTGGAAAGAAAATAAGGGACGTGAAGGGTTCATTAGATTAGAATTTTGAAGAACACAAAGAGTGGATGCACCTGCGCCATTGCAAATGATTTTGAGCCATGTCATTCAGGGTATCTAACCATCGGTTGCTATCATCTCGCGGTCCCCAACCAGGCAGTCTACACCTACCAACATGACTCAGTCCACTTGTCAGTGGCTTCATGGATTTGTGACATGTTTTGGTCTGGCCACCCCTATCTTTTTTCCAACCTACTCCTACACCATTGGACATCGCACGTCGAGGCAATCGGTCGTTGGGCATACACGTAACACGTCCCAGCCATCTCAACTGATTAAGTTTCACTACTTCATCAATTGATTTGCCATCCTTACCTAGTACCCGTTTCCTAACAACTGTGTTACTTAATCGATGGTCCCATGATATACGAGCAATGTTTCGAAGACACCTATGATCAAATACTAGTAGCCTACGGATATCCTCTACTCTTACCGGCCATGTTTCACTGCCATAAAGTAGGACGGAACGAACTGCTGAGCAGTAAACACGTCCTTTGGTTGATAGACGGATATCTCGCCTACGCCATAAATGACGCAAGTTTGTAAAAGCTAGTCGAGCCTTCTGGATACGTGCTTAGATTTCGTCACACACCAGACCACAAGGGCTGATGAGACTTCCAAGATAAGTGAAGCGATCGACACGCTCAACTACTTCACTCCCTATCACTAGTTCGGGTGTCGATGCCACCCAATCCTGAAGCAATATTTTGCATTTCGAGGAGAAAAAATAAATTTGTGGGGATTGTAGTATTATCACAGTTGAAATCATGAGTCGATCTAAGCTAGACCATCATTAAAAACCCGGAAACATTGGACGGCCTTTTCGTCCTAAGACATGGAATTCCTCAGTAGTGTGCATCCATGATCACACACGCTGGACTCTAACCCAAGACTTCGGTCTCATGAGAGGATGCTTAACATCTAGACCACTGCGCCGAAAGATGGTGTTAATGTCTAACTTCACTTAATCAATGATCTTGTGCAACCCTTTATCCATTGCCTATGGGAGATAACCGTCTCACACCCGACACACTGGTTATGGTTTCTCGCTAGAATTTCAGGACTTACATCTTGAAGCTAGTCACTAGTGAGTTCCACATGTTGGGTCGTGGATTCGCACTGCTAAGTAGTCCCATATTAGGATATAATAGCCGTCTATTGCTTTCAGGTTTCTAATGGTGGTCTAGTTTAAATTAACTCATGATTTCAACCATGAAAATACTTTGAAAACTCAAGATCTAAGAGAAGACAAATAGTGAATACATCTATTCTGTTGCAACTACATACATACATACCCAACCATTAGTTGAACATTTACGTGGACTCTAACCAGATAGTTTGTATCTGCCGACATAGCTCAAACTAACAGTTAATAGCTTTGTGGACTGACGTGCCACGTCTTGACTAGATAGCCTCTAGTTTTTCTCCAAATTGTACATTAACAAACATCGTGCGTCAGGGTATGCAGTTGTTGGCCGTACGTAATACACGTCTGCCATAAATATGCTCAGACAACTGCTTCTGTTTAGCAAGTATCAACGTTAATCTTGAGAAGAGACAGTCTGATATAGTGACATACTTTTTACGATGAATGTTAAATTACACTTTTTTGAATTTCGTGTAAAATACACTAAACTTGATTATTTTGAATGAATTAGGAATGTAGCATAAATAAGTTAACTTAGTGCCTTATATTAACGTTCACGTGTATTTCCGTAGAGATGTTTTTGTTTTTAAATCATACAATAACAGTAACGTTGAGTCTTCACTTGAAAGAACCGATCGTCAATGTGTTACTTCGTCTACTTCATTAATTAAAATGAATCTTCAAACAATCAGTGAACATAACGTGCAACGAATATGTATTATGCCATATCAAATCACGAACGAATTTATTTGTGTTAGCGTTTATAGAATTACAGATTAAATAAATTTTAGAGGTAAATCAATTTGTTAGAAGAAAAAAAAACTAGAATTACGTGCACAGTCAACTTTTATTTACAAAAATGAAGTCAGTCAGGTTCAAGAAAATATAAAGCAGTTTATCCCATTTGGTACATTCAAATTTTAGCTTTCTGAAAAGTTATAAATATGTATTAGTTGTGAAGAGCTGGCTCATTTGATTAAAGTATTTGGCTTCCAACCACTAAGTCATGGGTTCAGTTTGGACAACCGAATATTGTATAATGCATTTATGTGTTGTGCTAATATTTCCTTATCTTGTTAACGAGAGAGAGAAGTCCAGTTTCATGCTGGGAGCTCTATTGATGATGACCTTAGTATAATCAACAATACATTTAAACTTAATCGACTATATATAAGTTACAAAGATTAAGATTTATGAACTGGATGACTGTCGCTAAACACAATCGTAGTAGGAATCCATCGAAAATTCATAAAGTAAAAGCGATATATATATATATATATATATATATATATATATATATATTTAATAATAACACTTTTAAACAGCATTATCAATAGCGTTCACCAGGCAAAAATACTTACTTTTCGGCACATTTTGTGCTGTAGTAGCAAGAGATGGTGCTATAACCCAAGGTCTCTTTACTGGTCTTTCATTTGGAAGCGGTGGAACATCAGTACGTCGTCTAAATAATAGAGAGAGAAGAAAACAATAAACGTTATACCGATAGGAATACTAGTTAATATGTAGATTAAAGGAGATTAAATGAGGGAAGACATTGAAAATAAGGAGGAAAGACATTACCGAGGTGGTGAGGTAACAGGTGATTTTGATCGTCGACCAGTTTTATTCTTAGAATCTCCCCCGCGTCCTCCAGGACCTATCATAAAATGAGAGCGAAAGAGAATACAAAAATCTAACTATTTAAAAAGTATGATATGAGATTCTATTTAATTAATATGAACAACTTAGAGCAGAAGTAAAATAGATGTATTCTACTCCTCTCCTCCTCACTGAAACAAAGTATTGCGTGTAACAAAAACTTTGAATAATACGATTATGTCGTTTGCTGGATTTTCTATTCAACTATACTCATGTTACGGATACTTCGAAATTGTGAGGTACTGTTATAAGAGCATAATAATGAAGTAAAGCAACACTTGTTATTTTGATTCGATTTATTCAAAATATTTCAGGTAAAGTTGGTAACCGAACTAACCTCTGAACCAAGTTTGATTACCACCGCTCTTACGACCACGAGATCCTGCCGAAGATTTAGAGCCTGATCTTGACGCAGACGAATTGCCAGATTCTATATTTCTACCTCGGTGCTTTCCAGCTCCCCAGTAGCTGCGGCCACGATCATTCATAGCACCAGATCTTGCACCGCTCGCTGCGGTAGGATAAGAAGAACGAGAACGACCAGACCCAGAATCGGAATCAGACGAGCGAGAATTGGTAGCGGAAGAATGTCTGCTATCATATTTTCCGTGACGTCTAGGTGATCTTAAGTAAGGCTTCATAGCCTTAGCACAAGTTTCTTTCCACGACACTGCGACAGAAGCTAAGGAGGAAATATTTGACGACGCCGCAGAACTACGAGAAGAGCTTCTTGACGAAGATGAAACTGAGGATGATGACGATGCGGATGAGAAACGCCGACTAGCACTTCGACTACGACGATGTTTCGTAACTCTTCTCCGCCATTCTGATGTTTCTTTTGCACTTGGAGGAAGAATATCCTCCGGAAGATATCGGTGACCAGTTAGTTCAGTACGTCCAATAATACATACTTGATAATAACAAGGCCATCTGGGAATAAAAACAAGCTAACATGTTATACCGATTAACTACTTGATATGACAATAAGAGAAAAGTATTCTTCGACGTTACTAAGAAGCGCATAATGAAAAGAAACGAAGAGTGAAAATATAAAAAAAGCGAACGTGGTGGTTATCCGACTTTGTTATTCGACTTTCTCACGCAAAAGGGGTGCAAATAAGGATGAAATAAGCTATGTTCGGGTGTGAGTAACGGTATAAAAAACACCTCATCCAATTTATAACGGTCGGGAAGTTAGAGATCAACATTCAGATTAAACTTTATACTATCCTTATTCACAGCCTTGAAATATGTAACCTTTCTCCTTGTCAAGTACATGACCAGTTCATTATTTAAATAATAAACTATTCAAAACATTTTTGGTTGGAAGATCGATTTTCATCTATAGATATGTCTGAACTGATACAGCACCCGTTTGTTAGAATGTAGATTGCCAGTTCCGTTTCTGCCACAATTTAAGTTTTCCTTTGAATATATGTACATGGATCAGTACCATTTAGAATGATTGAGATTACATGAACTGTTAAATAAAAATGAAACTAATTAGTTTCCGGAGGTAATGCATTTTTAAATATGATCTATCTCTTAGTAATTAGAGCAAACATACTTACAAAAAATCATCTTCTACAGGAGTTTCAACTTTTTTATCCACCGCCGGTGCGGGTACCGGTAAATTCATACGCTTTTCAACGAGATCTTTTTCCTTAGCCTTTAAAGCTTTTGCACGTTCTAAACGCTGTTGATAAGAAAAAAGTGCATGGATTAAAATAAGAATATGAATAACGAGTAGCATATGTAATTTAGTTACAGTACTTACTGTAATCAATTTACCAAAGACGATTTTATATAATAGGGTCAGTTAGTGATACGCAAGGTAGAACCTGCTACATGTGTACTAGAACTGGAACACTTTGTATATAAGCGTTAGTAATACCACTTAGACGTTTGAAATGAAGTAGGTGGGGTGAATAGGTATCATTACCAAGGTTTGATTTGATAATTTCTAATAAATTGAGCATTGGATAGATTGTTATAAATAAATTATTTATTTATTTTAACACATAGATATTGGTACAAAGAGGCACCAAATACATATGCGCCACACAAATCTCACTTCATATGTGTGAGGGATGTGATACTGCCTGGGTGTCCAAACCGAAGCAGGTTATAAATAAATAACATATTTGTAATATCCCAATGAGTAGAAAAATTAGATTTTCTGACGTTTCGTGACTTAGTGTAAGCCACTTCTTCAGAGAATAAATAACCAAATTAAACTTGCATTATTTTTAATCTGGTTATTTATTCTCTGAAGAAGTGGCTTACACTAAGTCACGAAACGTCAGAAAATCTAATTTTTCTACTCATTGGGATATTACAAATATATTATTTATTTATAGGTGGGGTGAGGTTTATATCTGTAACTTAATGACAGAATGTCACATTCATTATATCTATCTCATTTGTAAAAAAATTATTTTCGAATCAACAAAATTTGTGTTCACTTCAATAGTAATAGCCTGGATGGTTGATTCAGTCAGTCAGCTACAAAGTAGGACCAGGCACATATATGCATCGGTTCAAGTTGCCACACCTCATTATTTATTTATTTGAACACATAAATATTGGTACAAGAGAGCGCCAATATATATGCGCCACACAAAACAATGGGAATTCGAAGAGAAGTAGAAAGAAAAAAAAAGAAAAAAAACTAGGAAACGCAAAAGAAAAAGATAGTAATGACGAAGAGGTACAATCAGAAGAAATCTTTCAGGTAAGGAGACACAACCACTTTTTATGAAGAAAGTAAAAGAAGGTTACAGCAGGATCGCCACTGGCTTCCATTCTGAGCCATATCTGATAACGTCTCTAGCCACTGTGTAACACCATCTCTCAGACCCCAACCAGGGAGTCGTGAAGGACCAACAGAAGCCAGTCCTTTACAGCTTTCTTTCATACCACGACACCATGTCATACACTGACCACCTCTCCGCTTCTTCCAACCAGTCCCAGAGTCGGCAAATAATGCACGACGTGGAATTCTCTGGGACGACATTCGGAGAACATGTCCAAGCCACCGAAGTCGATGTTTCAAGATGGTGACACCAATTGAATTATCATCTCTGTGCCCGAACACACGACGCCGAACCTCTGAATTACTAACATGGTGTTGCCACTGAATGTCAGCAATCCTTCGGAGACAACGATGATCGAACACAGAGAGTCGTCTAACGTCCTCGACTCAGAGAGGCCAGGTTTCACAAACATAGAGCAAAACTGCTCTCACCAGCGCGTTGTAGATCCGACCTTTTACAGCCAGACTAACATCACGAAGGCGCCAAAGGTGGCACAGATTGGCATAAGCCGCTCTGGCTTTCACTATTCGTGCATTGATCTCATCACTCACACCCCCACTAGCACTTATGCAGCTACCCAGATACACGAACTTCTCAACTACGTCTATCTGCTCACCATCCAGGGTGAGTACAGGATTAGAATCCTGCCAGTCTTGTAGAAGTACTTTGCACTTCGAAGGTGCAAAGCACATACCATACCTACGGACACTGATTGCCAACTGATTAAGTGCGGATTGCATGCCTTGGGCATTATCGCACAGTAAGACAATGTCGTCCGCATACTCAAGGTCGAGAAGTCTTTCTCCAGGCAACAGATCCACACCACCATTACTTACATTCATCAGAGCTGTTTCCAGAATGTCATCGATGGCAAAGTTGAAGAGGAATGGTGAGATTGGGCAACCCTGCCTAACCCCACTGCTCGAATGGAACAATGGAGAGAGGTGGTTGTATGCCCTCACTCTGCCTGAGGTGTTTTTATACAGGGCTTTTAGGATGTTAATAAACTTCTCAGGCACACCCTTCTTCAATAGACAATCCCAGAGAACAGTCCAGTCCAACGAATCGAAGGCAGCCCTGATGTCAAGAAACACTACGATTGTTGGCCTTTGATAAGTATGGCGGTGTTCTAACATTTGGCGGAGGGTGAAGATATGATCAATACATCCTCGACCAGAACGAAACCCAGCCTGCTGCTCGCGAGTCAATCTTTCTCGGGTTTTGAACAACCTACGAAGAATGACGGAAGCCAATAGCTTGGACGCAATCGGAAGTAAACTTATCCCCCGATAGTTGTTACAAGAACGACGTGAACCCTTTTTAAAGATAGGGACAACTATCGACTCATTCCATGACGTTGGCACACTCTCTAATTCCCAAACCTTTGTAAACAACGTCGTCAATTCCTTAGTCAAAAAGTCACCACCATCTTTAAAAAGAGCCGGAGGTAAGTCATCTGGGCCAGGTGATTTGTAACGCTTCAAGAGTTGGAGTTCCTTGCGGACTTCCTCCTCATTTGGTGGATCAGTCGTCACCGGCCATGGAGGGCAGGACAGTCTGACCGATGTTGCCGGAGCAGCAGGCCAGTTGAACTGCCCTTCGAAAAATTCTGCCCATCGTCCAAGACGTCGATGGATGTTAGTGATTGGCATCCCATCATCCTCGCAGATTATTTCACTCACACCAGACTTCTTGCTGCCAGTGGCTCGGATGAGTTGGAAGAGCTTCCGGTAGTTACCAGATGCAGCTGCTGCTTCCAGCTCATTAGCACGCATCGACCACCAGGCTTCTCGGTCCTTACGCAAGCTTTGCCCAATTTACTTACGTAACATCCTTCGTTTATGCTCAAACTCACGGTCACCCGGAGTAGACCGACGGGCTTCAATGAGTTGTAAGGAACCCGGAGAAACCCAGTGCTTAAAAGCGGGACGTTTCGCAAACCCACAACTGACTGTTCCCGCCATTTTCATGGCGTCATGCAATTGCAACCAATGCTCATCTATACTTTTCGGTGGAGTGGTAGCTAGCCTAGAGGCTAGCTCGGTTCGATACTTACTAGCAACAGAAGTTGCAACCAGCTTGCTAACATCAATCCGTTGATGGCGTTCACTTCGTTGTCCACTGAAAAGGCAAGATTGGCGCAGACCAAGGCATGGTCAGAGTCTAGATAGGTACTCCAAAAGGAGCGGAAGTCTTGTACACAACCACGCCAGCGGTAGCTGATCGCGATGTGATCAATCTGAGTCCAGGCTTGAGATTCAGAGGGAGGACGCCAGGTGGCACATCGGCGATGACTGTGTCGAAAGTTAGTGCTAGCCAGAAACAGGTTGTGGTCTGTGCAAAGTTGCAGTAGACGGTCCCCGTTATCTGACCTGCGACCAACGAGTCCCCATCGGCTACCTAAACGACTCTCTTCTGTGCCTAGACGCCCGACCTGAGCATTCAAGTCTCCGGCTAGTACTACAATATCTGTCGAACGCACTTTCTGGAGAAGAACTGATAACTGGTGGTAAAACTCATCCTTGATTGCATCCGGGCTGCAATCTGTCGGGGCATAGGCGGAGATGACGAAAAGACATCGTTTCTCACGCCGATTTCTTCTCACTTTGATGGAACTCTCTAATCTAACAGCACATAACCGACTGTTAATGGGGATCCAATCGACTAGTGCTGCCTCAGCTCTAGCGCTTAGTGCGACACCAACGCCAGCAAGACCAGACGAAGATGCCACAGGGTCCCCGGATAAGCGCACGTAAAACAAGCTTTTCGAAGCGACAGATGGAGATCGAATTTGTAGTACTTCGCCAGAGTCTTGAATACGGGTCTCGGATAGACAACACACGTCGATATTAAGACTTTCCAAAGACATAGCCAGCCCTATCTGTTGTCCGACCTGCATAAATGTGCGAACGTTGAAGGCAGCCAGTTTGAATGGTGCACGTGGTTTCAGAAAAACTGCTTCAGTCCTCGTATTCGGTGGTAACATACAATTTTCAACCGGACAGTGACTCGAGAACGTTTAGATACAGTCGGATTTCCACCAAAGACGAGCCGCTGTATAAGTATAAAAGAGGGTGAATAATGTGGAAAATAATAATAATAATAATGATAATAATAACAATAATGACAATAATAGTAGTAATAATAATATTAGTATTAATAATGACAATAATTGTAATGATAATAATCTGAATCAATTGTTTGTTTTTCAAAGCGACAAAAGTAATTTCCATAGACATAAAGAGTTCATCATTTGTGTGTGGGCTGTGATACTGCCCGGGTGCCCAAACCGAAGCAGGGGGTTATCTTAGGGGGCCACTCCCCGAGCCTTTGACCTAAAGGTCTAACCCACAAGGCAGTGGAGCATCGTAAGGAGATGCAGTCCCATGGTAGCCGGTGACCAACGATTGGTTCATACGCCATTTGTTCCCGCAGGATACTGGAGCCCATGTGCACCATTGATTTGGAATCCGGTTAAAGCGCCGGACATTCGCTTTTCGTCCTCTCATTTTCGTAAACAACACCCCTGCCACGAGAAGGCAATGAGTAGGACTTCCCTGGCAGAGGCTGTATACGCGTGGCCGTGTGAGAGTATTTCGAGAGGGAGAGCGGACACTCCCCACTCTCCCACACCTCAATAACACAACAAGATCAACACCAGATTCATAGAAGTAGTTAAGTCAATGGTTGCAATATATAAAAGATTACATATAAGGATATAGTACAGGGAGAAAAAAATAGCTAGTAGAAAGAAAGATATGAAGCGATTTTAATCTCATAGTTTAAGGGAATATAAAGAGTGTATACGCCTACGCCATTGTGAAAGATTCTGAGCCATGTCACCAGAAGTCTCCAACCATTGGTTACGATAGTCACGCGGATCCCAACCAAGTAGTCTGCATCTACCAATATGGATAAGACTAGAATTTAGTGACTTCAAGCACCGATGCCACGTTTTGCTTTGTCCGACCCTAACTTTCAGCCATCCCCAACACTAGTTGCCATCATGCAATGTTCTTCAAACACTAGATTCAATAACTATGACAAGCTTAGGTGATAAACACGTCTGCCCTATGAAGCCTCATAATGTTAATCAGATCACATTAAGGACATGTTTCAAAACCTGAATCTAGTAATCAACAGTCAGCCAATAAAACTACTAAGTTACAGTTTTGCATATATAATCCTCAGAAGTTTAGAACTCCCAAGTCGATTTTGACGTATACATAAACGGGATAATTAAAATAAATACATCTACAAAATATTGATTTTCATTGAACGAAAACATAGATGGTATGTGATATAATAATCGGTTATGTACTTTGATAATTATTCAGTTGGAGGTTAACAGACAGTTTGTGAGCGAATGATTTATTTAGTCACCATGGCTGAATGATCACTTGATTATTACTCATTCCCAGTACCTTATTAATCAATTTCGATGTCATAATAAACAGTATACAATTTTCTATGGAACTGATAGACTTTTAGCATAATAAAAACCTTTGCATATACAAATTACATACAGTCGGACCAGTGAATAAGTAAAATTGACGTACATAGTAAAGCTATGCTGAGACAAGACAAAGAGATTGATGGGGATATGCTAATACATCAATTAGGATAAGTAAGTAATATATATGAGATAATTAGTAGCTCTTTATGTTGCCGTAAAACTAAGTTTGAAGTGCCAGTAGGGTGAGAGTAGCCTTGTGTCGATCAAGTCAAGATATACATTGGTCTTTTTGTTACCACATACCCAAAGAAGTCGCAAATATGTTTAAACGGAGAAAAAAGTTGGGTGTTGTTCCCTATTTACAGTATTTCATGGTGTATACGTTCATTTTAATTTTTAAAAATATTACCGTTTACTACATGAATGTCATAGATGAGAGAGTAGCTGAAAAAGTACAGAGAAAACCACAATGACCCAGGTACATTCTTTCTTTACCCTTCTGAACCAATGAATGAATTATTGTGCCTCTTTACATCAAATATCTGAGTTCTTATTTTCATTATTTGCGCTGTTAGATTTTCAGTCTGTCGGTCTTATGATTCGTAAACGTTTATTCCGTTCTCTTGTGATTAGAATGATAGACTTCCATTCATTAAGCCGCAGGTTCAAACCCAGATGCTTTTAATTTGGTATGAACAACAGGGTGGTAGTATCCTTAGCTCGCACGACTAAAGTGACTCGGAGCTAAGAATATAAATCCGTACTTCATAAATGAGTTGTCACCTTGTACTATTAATGCTGCTTAGAAGGGTTCTTTTTGTAAATCTGCACGTACAAGATTACAGGCAATTATTCACAATAAAGTTTCATAACATCTCTGACGCTAAAGCTAAACTTACAAGCGTACATATTAGTTGAACAGTGAACAGTGTGATGAGGCCTTTAAAAAAATGAAACTGTATTGTTCTACTGTTAGTTATTCACAAAATTCTTTGTTTTGAATAACTGATAATTTGATATTTAACGATAAGGTATCTGACTAACAATACAAAAACAGTAAAGTGAAAGTTTGTAAATTATCATATGACGAAAACAATAATTGACGAATCAGGAACTAAATAGTTTATATTTTGTTACCATTTTGAACTGAATTTTAGTAGAAACTAGTGCCAATTTCAGGAGTATGGTGGATAGCAACCATGAGGTATCCAACGGTCCCTGGTTTTCAGTGGTTCAAACCAAGGACCACGAATTAAGCCTTACTTCTCATGAAATTCGATCTGACCTGAATAACGAAAGACGCTACGATAAGCGTTTATTTACTACTAAAGTACTAAACTGAGTAGTGAGACATCCCACCTGAATTCACCAAATCGTTACACTTAAGAAGTAGGTAAGATGATTGCGGAAAAAATGATCGACATTAGAAACCAAACAAAAAAAGTGACATGTTAACTTTGCTAGGTCCTGACACTAATAATAATGATTTTTAGACCAACTCGTTCACTAGGTACTTGGGTATGAACAATACTAATTGTGAGATCTAACGATAGTAGCTGGTCAACAAAAACGGAATGAAGCAGGACTTCGACCTCCTTATGTGTTGTATGTTTAGATGTAGATAGGAAAAAGACTATGACTCACTTCACGTGCCAAACGCAGACCACGTTCCCAAGGGGTTTCGTCCTTTTTTACTACCACATCTGCTGTTCCCTCAACCTACAAAAATTTAGAAACAAACCATATATGCAAACAAGACCAGCTAAGATACTACAACTATATATATATATAAATATATATATATATATATCTTAAAACAGCAGTCAAACACTGAATTGATTTGCAAAATAGTAGCTCTGTTCTTCCTAATCTCTCTCAAAGTTACACGTGTAATGACCAGTGCTAATCGGAGGGGGCATAGGAAACACACAAACAAACTAACTAAGTAGATGAACGTTTATAATCACACTAACCAAGATACTATTTTGATCTAGAATCCTGCTTCTAAAGTTAGCACTGATTGCCGTGGCTCCAACTCAAACAGGTCATGCTTCGGAGGAAAACGAGCAAATATTAGCAATCTGTGTATGTGTGCTAAAGAAAACGAACACTTCACTCCCAATGATTACAATAAACACAGGTGTAGAATGCAACATTCTGTATTTAGGAGGAAACAGAGACGTCCCATAGGTTCTTGTTTGTCATATCAACTCTTCACTGGAAACCTCTTTGCCAGGCAGAATAATATCATGTGTTGACTAAATCGGTAAATAAATGTCGTGATGAAAATCACATCTTTAGAAACCAGATGCTGCTATCTGTAAAGACATGTTTATGACAATACCACGTAACAGTGGAAATAGTAGATCCCGGCAAAAGACGACTTGATTTATTTGGGCGGGTGTTTTCAAATTCCTAAATAAATTTAGTGTTTATGTCAGGAGCCCTCATAAGACCGAGGCTTTTTTAAACTCCTCCCAATGACGGGTAATGAAGCAAAACCTGCCAAATCCAGACCACACTTGAAAAAGTAGTTAGGTCAAACAAAATAAAATATTATATATGATCGTTTTTTTAGTGGAAGATGGTGCTGAAGGATGTGTCTTCAAGATGTCATGGTGGAAAAAAGGAAAAAGAGCATAGGAAAAGGGCGATGTAAAAAAAAGTCTAAGCGTGAGCCAAACAATTACCTCATCAATTTCTGACTGCACTTCCCCTTCTTCGGAACTCTGTTCATCCTTGCTGAACTCCGACTCGTCACTACTTCTCATTTCACCTTCATCATAAGGACTTGACCCAGAGCTGTCTGAACTTGAAGAGGAAGCTGAACTTTCATGATACTCTCTTTTATTATTCTTTAAAGAAAGTAGCTTTATAGCAATATTAAAAACAGAAGAATAAATACTTCTGTCTCCCATGGGTTTATTGAAAAATTCTCATCCTCAAAGTCCAGTTGTTCATGGTGATCATTTTCAAGACAATGAAGTGCGGAAATAACTGCACAATACTATGAAAAGACAACAAACTAACCAGCAGGATCCATGGCGCGACCACAGTTGTTTTAGCCGCTCTCATCAAGGTCCATTCCCAATGACCGTACGATAGATTTGTTCTTTAGTATCTGTTTTAGAGTTTTAAAATAGGATTTTTATATCATGGGACTGTTTGATGTGCTATTACATTCCTTGAATAAACCAAGGTCATTTTTTATAAGTCCTCTTAACGAACTCGATGTCTTTGGTCTGCTAAACAAGCTTGACATAGGCAAATCAACTGGACTCAATGGACTGAATCCTTGGTTACTAAAGAAACTAGTTAACTTCTTTGCAAGCCCCTAAAGTATATGCCTTAATATATTCGTAAGCCAGGGTCGTTTACCAAAAGACTGGAAGAACGCCATAGTCCTGTCTTCAAAACAGGTACGAAACATAAACCTCAGAATTACCGACCCGTTAGCCTTATTAGTGTGGCTGTTAAAATCTCAGAAAAGATTATTTGGAAGGAGCTGTTTAAGTATCTCGATGAAGACCGGATCCTTTCGGACATGCGGCATGGTTTCAGTATAGGTTATTCCTGTCTCACTAACTTATTAGTCGTTCATGAAAGCTGGTGTACTCTTAAGGACCAAAAGTTACCTGTAGGCGTAGCCTTCATTGATTTCAGCAAAGCTTGTGACAAAGTTCCGCACAACCAGATGTTATATAAGTTAAGAAATGTCGAGGTTGGATGCAATCTATTGATGTGGATAAAAGACTTCTTAGTTGAGCGCCAACAAGGAGTACGGTTGAACTCAAAGTTGTCTATCTGGCAAATTGTACCTAATGGAGTGCTCCAGGGTATTCCTCTTGTATGTAAATGACCTTCTTTGTTTATCATCATCATCGGTCTTGCTATTCGCTGACGATGTCAAGATATGGAGAACGATACGATGTAAGGGTGAGAGCTTAGAACTCCAAAATGACCTGAAGAAATTACCTGAATGGTCCGAAACCTGGCAGTTACCGATAAATACTTCCAAGTTTATTGTGATGCATATTGGTTATCAAGGCACAGATACATACACGATGAGTAACACTGAGCTACCTGTTGTCCAAACACACAATGTCTTAGGAGTCACCGTTAGCCAAGACTTAAAGACTACTGCACACTGCCGTGTAATAGCCACCAAAGGTTTTAAAACTTTATGGTCAATACGTCGAGCCTTTGGTCATGTGGATGCTAAGAATTTTTCGACTTTGTATACAGTGTTCATGCGTCTCAAACTTGAGTACTGCATACAAGCGGCTAGCCCCTGCTTAAAAAAGACAGTGAGCTTCTGGAAAAGGTCCAGAGAACAGCAACTAAACTGATTCTCAGGATAGCAAAGCTTCCGTATGATGCTCGACTGGTCAAGCTATACCTATTCCCGTCGTCATATCGCAGAACTAGGGGCGAATTGATTAAAGTTTTCAAATTGCTTTGTGATAAATTTACTCTTTATATGCCCTCATTTTTCTTCTCTACCAAACCAGAGAACTTACGATGACACTCCAAAACTGTCCACAAGCCCAGAAGAAATTACTTGATAGCTGACTACCGACTTCCTCAATGAATCATCAACGAATGGAATTCATCACCTCAGAACGTGGTAAAGGCTCCATCCGTCGTCTCTTTCAAGAGAAAGTTCGATCAACTGAGAGACCATCATTGCCAAGACTAACACAGACTATCAAGCCTCCTGTGGTTTTTAAACTGAAATTCAAACTCTTACTTATCTCGATTTCTTCCAAAATACAAGGACTCCAATTGTAGAATATAGCAATAGTCATATTACTTTTCTGATTTGTCACCATTTAAACGTTTGTGTACACCTTATCTACGCACTAAAAATATGTTGGTGTGGAAGGACAACTGTGGTATTTCATACAGGTCTGATAAATACATATAAATGTATATCTATACTAAGATACGATACTTGATTGGGCATATGACTACCAAGTGTGACGATTCAATTTTATTGATTAACTTGTGCTCAGCTGTGTTATTGATTCGGACACCTCATACGCGAATCCTCGTAAAATTCCTCTGATGGTTGTAGAAATGCCACAAGTATACAGAGTTTGACAGCGCTCTAGCCAGTAAAATCTTTGCAATTGAAACAAGCGAACCCTGCCAAATCTAAAGTCGGAAGTGAGGAAGTTCGAAGGTATGTTTGAAAGGCTATCGATATATCAAGAAGTGACCAGTCTAAGCTGGCTAGCGGTTGTAGGAGATGCAATTTACGGCTAGACGATACCATTAAAATTAGTGCAGTCAGCATCAAATGTCGATGACTACAGAATTATTGATTTGGAGGGGTTTATTTGCCGCTAGAGTTGCCTGTCTATTTGACCATCTGCTTTCGTATTCCATCATTACGCTGATGCATAAATACTAGGGACAAAGTGATAGGCTGATACGCCGAATAGTTTGGATTCATTCTACTACAACGTGAGTCCTTTCATACCGACATGGCTTCGTTGATATCTCATCAGTAATCGAGAATATTCACATTTCCACAACTATGTTGCAGCATTTTGACACTTCCGAGAATGCGATTTCGGTCTTCACCTTGCTGACAGACTGCCACGATAACGAAAAGTGGCTTCGCGTCCACATTACATACCAGATCCAGTCTTGTCATTTTCGCTATAAATACAAGGACAACTAACAGGAGTATATACTAAGTCAAAAATCCTTGTTTTTAGCTCCTGCATTATGAGAAAGATCAGGACGACGCCAAGTGAAGAACCCCATGTGTGCAACATGAGCCACTCGACTCACACTAAAACTAAGTTTCCAACTAAGTAACCAGGATCATATTTCTTCTAACACCCTGCTCTTTTTAAAACAAGTAGTCAAAGGAGAAATACAGGAAAAGGCGTTCAAACTTGTCCACAACACACCCTACTGAGGCTAAACGATATAAAGATGATTATTGTGTCCCGTGCTCGTCGCTCATTAAAACCAGCGACTCATCAGCGGAAAGGAATTTCTTTAGTGGGTGGGTTCACTGTTGCTACAGAGTTGGAAATATTTGACCGGTTAAAAGCTGTCACAGTTGATAATAATAATCCCACCATGTGTTTGTATGCATTTGTTTCACTCAAATCTTGAACTTGTTTGTTTATAACGTTGAACTCAAACATTTTGTTTTGGTATTTTAGAAGCTTTGCTCCGGAAACCCTAAAGTTGAAGGTTTGTTTCGTAATTGTCATAATAATTATTAGAACAATATATTATTATATATTATATATATATTATATTATTATTATAATTTGTGGACAAACTTTGGTACCTGGATTGGGACTTAGCTGTGCTGTTATTTGGGGTCATAAATAGCGAGCGGATCAATCTAGAGTGCATCAATAACAGAAGAGAGCAAACTTTGGACATAACTGTCGTTGTGACACCGCGGTACCTAAATAGTATCACAGGTTTCTGTTAAGTCGCTCTTGTCTGTGGTCTTGCTATGTCCGCCTACAATATAGAAGAAATACATGGATTGAACCGATAAATGAGAGGCATAGAATCCCATTGGAAGCAGTTCTATCCATCACCACCAATACATTCAAATTCAAACACTGGCTCTGCCGAATACGTGACCATAGAAGTCAACCCGTGCTCATACACAAACAAAGTTGCCGGCTGTTGATAGCACTGAACTATTTCGTTACAACAATGTGCAGTGAATGAGTGTTGGAAACGACGATAGCAAAATCATAGTTTTCAAGACGCTTAAAAATAGGTTACGAAGACAGACAAAATTTTCTGGGTTTATCTAGTATCACGGTTTTGGAGAGTAGCTCATTAGAAAGAATGGGAAGCTCTCGATATAGAACAGCGGTACAAATACTGTACAGTGCTGGTGAAGGGTATCGCTCCAGCCAATCTATGCTGCCTGTACAAGGGCCAAAACGTGGCGAAAGATAAATCCACTTCAATAATGGTGATTTTATCTTCACACATGTTGCAGAAGAAATTTTACTGGCATCGCAGAGAACATCGGTTGAATGGTCTCAAACACTATTAAGACCAAACGAACTGTACACCATAACAAATACCGTTGGAATGTCAGCATACACAGAACTGAATTTAGAGGCCGAAAAGGAAATCTTCATCCCTACAGATAATGATCCAGATATATGAGATAATCAAGAATGTCCTATGGAATCATCAATGGAAGGTAATGTTTTCTCCAAAGATATGGGTAATGTAACTTCACCTAGCACAACTTTCGGCAAATTGTTCATTTTAACCATTCTTACAAACACTTAGAAACCCTAAAAACTCATTTGCTATTATTAATATCACCAGCTTTATTCAGTATTATATTTTTAGTACAATATAGAATTCTCAGAGCAAAGTATTTCAAAAAGTTTCCGTTTCTTTCTTCTTGGTCGGTAATAAATATTGAGTGATCGCCAGTTAGCTGTTAGCAGTTCACTGAATGAACATCTGAATAATGTGCATTCTTTTCGTTGTATATTGCTAGCAACCACATTGTCTCTTATTGAGTTTTTTTGTAACTTTGACAACAAAAGGTTGTTCACTTTTCAGAAACGCAGCAGAATGGGTTATGCGAATAATAGACACAACGATATATTAAAACAAACAAAAATAAATAACTTGTTGAAATATCTAGATGGCAGGAACAGGTAGCCCAGATGCTCAAGCAGTCAGCCCTTTTCTGTTAGGTTCTGTTAAGGTTCTAAAGGCTCGAAACATATCGGAAGAGGGCCTCTTCAATCATATTAGGTGTTGTAGAAACCGACCTGCATCGGTAAGGTAACAGCGAATACTTCCAATAAAACACACCTTAATGTCGGGTGGCCTTGATCAGCAACCCACAGTACGGAGTACAGGGATCAAAGTCTCGCTAGTGGGATACACTCTACAGTCATTCAGTCAGCTAGAACGTAGGACCAGGCACATATATGCATCGGTTGTAGTCGCCATACCTCATTAGCACAGCAAGATGGACACCAGATTCATAATAGTTAATCCAGTGGTGGCAATACACAAAAGAAAGATTGCATATAAAGATATGGTACCGGAAGAAAGAATTAGTTCGTAGAAAGAGAGACATAAAGCAGTTTTGGTCTCACAGTTAAAGGGAAGACAGTGAGTGTATACACCCACGTCACTATACAGAACTATACGGAACTGGTCAACACACATTGGACAACAAATTCGCTCAAAATCTATGAGACAGATTCTGCTTTAGGGGAACACCAGGTAACGAGGGAAAACATCAAGTGCCTGAATGGCAGCACAAGAAGATTAAGGGGTAAACTGGGAGAAATCAGAAACGTGTGCTTCCAGTTCTATCTGGAGATCATATTCCTAACTGAAACATAGGTATCGCCAGAAATCAGGGATGAAGAAATGAGGTTGCAAGACAGGACACTTTTCAGATACGATAAGATTCACAAAACAGTACATGGAGCGCTGATACACATTAACAGTCAATTCAAAGTCGTAACACCATACAGTGCCGAATTGACCGAGGTGACAGAATTACGCTAATGGCATGCAACACCAAGCCATCTCAACACCAGCATATTATCAGAATATCATTATGCTTCTCGAGACAACCCTCAAAATATTGTATATCAAAGAGCAAACGCCCAGGTACCATCCTGCTTTTTCTCAATAATAGTTAATCGTTTATGAAATGCACTCCAAACCGAAGCGAACACAGCCCTCTCAATAGATGGCTCCAAGAGGAGACGTGACGAACAAGTACTCATCCATGCATTACCATCTCCATCTCGAAACAGATGTGTCTGGCGCATGTCTCATAATTTACGGACGTTGCCATCGCCGAATGTCAGTAACTAATTCCTACCTCTCTTACGTTAATTTCAGTTTTCTCCTCTTTCGTTTTCGTCTTCTTACACATTACCAATTAATTAACTTATTATTTTCTAAACAATCGTTTACGATAAGCACTAAAATTGTCACTTTATTATTTTCGCATTGCAACGAGCAAACCCCTTGCCTGGTAATATGGTGACCTCTGGTATCCAGGATTTCTGCTTTCATGGGACAGGCGAGTTCCCTCAAACTACAAGATGAAAAAATTCACAAATATTTACCAAGCCGACTAGAATTAGTTCATTTGAATGATCAGGCTATCACACACTGGACATCACGAAATACCTAGAACTATATGGAAACAAGAAGTGGGCTTAATGAAATCAGTAGATTTATACAAGCTCTTGAGAAGGATATTGAACGATGCAGGTTAGACCTTATCAAATGCAGTTTGGGATTCGTTTCACTACAATACACTTGTTGGATACTGTATAGCTAGTGCTTTTTCTCTTTTGCTATATTTGGTGATAACTCATAGTGCCAGTTCCGGTACAGAGATCTAATTCTGGTAGTAATGAAACCTTACTTTTATTTCGGTCCAGAAGTGTTCATTCTTAAAATTTCAGCATCATGGAGAACACTTGTGCGTCCCTCGTACATTGTTCGAGATAGTTTAGTTCAGTCGCCGTAAATACCTAAGAGTATGCATTTGTTCGTTTAAATTTCAACTATACGGACTGAACTGCATGCCAGATTTATATTATTTAAGAGCCCTTAAATCTTTTCCAAGCCTAACTTGAGCATTTGAAACCATTAAGGTGTAAAGAACCTTCTTTCCAGATTTCACGAAGTGAGGAAGAAAGGGTTTAAACTGCCATAAACTAACTTTCGGTATCTATGAAGACATCTGAAAAATCAGTTATTTAATGAGAGTATAATTCCGTGCTGTTTGCTTTGAATTCGAACTCTTGCTTGTGTCTTTGTGAAGTTCTAGACTAATTGGGATTAGTACTGTTTTTCTACATTGTTTCAAATTCAAAACTGGCGTCGCAATACAAATGTATTCAAGTAACTTGGGGAAATCGCCCATCAACGCGTCCCCTTGGGAGGTATGAAATTATTTGGAATGCTCTGATATCTGGTGTTTGACAAAAAACTTTGGGGAAGATAATATTTCAACTTATTTTATTATTGTCATTGGTAGATAGGACTTTGGTTTGTTTAGGAATAAAGCCACCAATAAAAATATCCTGACATACGTGTTCCACTTCCGTTCAACAAACTTAAGAGATTGCTGTAAGATCCAAACTACGGTTGGACTGATGGACAGCTGTCTGGATGAGTTAGATACGCGCCCTCGCCCGTTTGAAACCAAAACAAAGTAATTGGGTAAGATAGCGGTTCTATAATTTATCATAAATTTAAGTGTACATTATTACCTAAACAAATATAACCACTCAGCTATCCAACCAACAATTGTTCAATTGATCAATTCACAACCAAAATGCACAGGTCAAGCAATCAAAAGCAGGAACAAACCAATATGGCTGCCGCCCAGACTTAGTATAAACTAAAACAACATAAGTGCAGTTCGGGAAGAAACACGGGGAGTTAGTGAAGGTGTAGTAAAAACAAAAACTATAATAAAATACAAATAGTAACAATTCAAATGTGGTCAAAAAGTTAACAATGTACAACTAAGAGGATCAATAGGAACAAAGTGCAAGTATATACATGGAGGGATTTCACAAACACACAAAGCATTCAAAATGGATCTTACACCGGCCCCCAAAATCCCTCCATATCACACAAGCTACCTTGATGCCTATGGTCATGGTTCACTACGTAGCATATGACGCTATGGGAACGAATAGGACTTGCAACAGTACGCCTACTCGACCTACCTACATTGATAATACGAGGAACTAATTCGAGCCTTCAAAGAGGCATTATCTACGTACATCTCCCCTGACTAATCCACCATTCATACGAACAACCACTGTCCTAACAATTCCGTCATCGTCTATTTCAAAATCTTCAACTACTCCTAAGGGCCACTTTCCACGGGTCGATATGTCCGAAGCCACGATCACTACATCTCCTTTCTGAAATTTGCGGTGTTCAACCAACCACTTTTGACACTTTTGTAAGGTCGGTAAATACTCTCTTAACCACCTTTTCCAAAACACATTAGCAAGATGAATAACCTGTTTCCATCGTTTGTCATATTTATCTCTGATGCTTCCTTCGTCGACTATTCCGTCGCATTCTCTCAATAATAACAAACTATTTGGCAACAAGGCTAGTTGATCGTTAGCATCTTGAACGATCGGAGTTAAGGGTCGATCGTTCAATATCCTTTCAATCTCAATCAAATAAGTGCTTAAGGTCTCATCGGTTAAAGTCTGTTCTCTAGTTATCAATAATAACAGTCGGCGTATGGACCTAATCATCCTTTCCCAGACTCCACCCCTATGGCTGGATGAGGGCGGGTTAAAATGCCACTGAATCTGCCTAGCTGACAGTTCCTTGTCTATTTTCTGCTGATTCAACTGTTGCACAAATCTCCTTAGTTCAGAGACTGCACCCACGAAATTTGACCCATTGTCACTGTAAATTTCTGCAGGTTTCCCTCTTCTTCCAATAAAACGTAGCAAGGCCATTATAAACGAATCAGTATTCAAACTATGTGTCATTTCAATATGTACTGCTCGGGTTTGCAAGCAAGTAAATACACATCCATAGCTTTTTTCTAATGATCTTCCTCTTTTGACTTAACAAGGTCCAAAGTAGTCTACTCCCACGGCTGAGAAGCTATACCATCCTTGTTGAACTCTACAAGCTGGAAGCGGCGCCATCAATTGTCGTCCTGTATTCATCGTAAACCGCCGGCATGTCACACACTTTCCTATCACTCTTATGACCGTGCTGGTTCCTTTTATTATCCAATACCTTTTTCGAATCGTGGCCAGTACTTATGACGTTCCTGTGTGCCCTTGTTCCTTATGATAATGTCTAATTATCATTTCTGTCACTAAGTGTCGACTGGGCAATATTATTGGATATTTAAAGGCATTTGGGAAATCTGAGTAGCTTAGTCGACCTCCAACGCAGAGTAACCCATCAAGCATTATCGGTGATAAGCCCTTCAGATCACTGTACAAAATTCGCCATGCAGTAAGGTAGGACATTTAAACCAAAGCTCAACATCTGACATTTGTATACCTCTCGAGGTCCAATCAGCTGGATTCTGTGACGACTTAACATAACTCCATTGTTCAATTTTCGTATACTGATGCACAATGGCGAGGCGGTTCGCTATATAGGTGCTATAGCGATTCTCGATATTCATGATGTAGTACAACACTACCATGGAATCTGTATGTAAGTTTACTTTGCAGAAAAAATTAGGCAGACTTCTCTGCAAGACTTCAATGAGCCTCACACTAAACACTGCCGCTGCCATCTTTAGCCTCAGTAAAGTGACCTGTTTGATAGGTGCTACTCCAGACTTGCTGTATAACAAAATACAGTAGGGTTGTTCCTTCAAATAACTGACTCGTGCGTACGCGACTGCTCCATAACCGATCTCTGAAGCGTCACTGAACAGGTGAAATTTTACTTCCGCATCGGGTTCGTCAATTCTCTTCTTGATACCCCGAGCCACCGTAAAATGACCTATCTGACGCATAAAATTTACCCAATTTAGCCACGCCGACCTGTATGCCTCGTTGAGAGGCTGATCTCAGCCTAATTGGGACTTACATAGTTTTTGCGAGAGAACCTTGGCAGTAAGACAGACTGGAGCAATTAAACCCAAATGATCGAACAGAGAAGAAACTGTAGATAGGATAATTCTCCTAGTCAGAGGCCTTTCAGGTGCATCGAAGTAAAACTTGAGTACATCTCGTTTAAAATCCCACTCTTATCCTAGAGTTCGATGTTTAGTGTAATAACTCATTGACATTTCTATCAAGGACTCTTCTTTACATACATCGGGCAAGATGATCCTTACTTCCTCCGAGTTGGTGAACCACTTCTTTAGTTTAAAACCTCCTCTACATAATAATTCACTTATCTGCTTAACGAAACTCTTTGCTTGATCACAAGTCGGAAAGGATATTAAGCAATCATCAACATAGAAATTATTCTTAACAGCATCTACAACATAACCATCATAACCGTCAGAGAATATTTGGGCCGTCTTATTCAAAGCAAAGTTCGCGCAAAACGGCGATGATGTGGCATCAAATGGATGAGATGTCATTTGAAACTCGGATGGTTCCCTCGCCATATCTCCCTCCTGCCACCACAGAAGTCTTGAAGCTCCTCGATCAGACTCAGAGACCTTCACTTGCATGAACATTTCTCCAACATCCGCAGAGATTGCGACTGCTTCCTTGCGGAAACGCAGTAATATACACACAAACTCCGCAGTGGTATCGGGTCCTTGATAAATCATATCATTTAGAGAAACGCCTGCAAACTTGACGGCACAGTCAAAGACCACTCTCAGTTTTTCCGGCTTTTTCGGATTTAACACCGCATGATGAGGTAAATACCACCGGGGACGATAATTCGGTTGCAACTGTAGTTCAGGGACCTTCTCTGCATAGCCCTTTGTAAAAGTACTTTCAATACTTTTGGTATACCTGACATGTAGACTGTCATCCTTCAACAGTTTACGCTTCAAATTCTGTAATCTACTGTTGGCTACTTCATAATTTCCCACTTTTATATTTGGATTCCCTTTCCATGGTATAAGAACTACGAAATGGCCATTGTCGAAGCGCATGTCCTTTTATAGCTGCCTTATCTTCTACCGATAATGATTTATCACTTGAATAAGCGTCGGAAAACTCTGCGTCATAAAACTTACGTATTTCGTTCTCTAATGTCTGTATCTTACTGGTATGATTAACAACTCTTTTCCTATAATCCGGATACGTTGCGGGTCCGAAGACCGTCCACCCCAGCAACGTTTTCACAGCGTACGGGTTTTTTCTTCCACCCAACCGTTGGTCTAACACCCAGTGTGCTTCTGGCACGTCGCGACCAATCAACAGCAGAACTTCGGAGTCTAAGTTATCTATTGATACGTCCCTTAAATGTGGCCACTTAACTAGGTTGTTCACCGCCGCCCTTGTTGGTTTACCTGCCACAACCCGAGCTCCTTCGATCGTAACATGTTCGGACCGATCTAAAGAATATACCTCAAAAGGAGTCCTTGTGACCGTCATTGTCCTATTACCACTCACAGTCTTTACTATCACTGACGCTCGGTCTTTCTTCAGCCCGAGATACCTCAAACAGCTCGATTTAATCAACGTTACATCAGACCAGTAATTCAACAAAGCATAACCAACCATTTCGGCATTTCCCAACATCAACCGCACAGGAATCATTCCTAAGCACACTTGGCTACTTAGGGATTTAGTAATCCACAGCAATTCGGGTTTATTATTTACACTGTGCAGCAGAATGATGCCTCTTCTCACAACTGTTAACATTACAGAGCCTTGTCATCTTGCATTCATTGACCTTATGTCCTTGTCTAAGATAGACGAAACAAATGCCATTAACTTTTGCGTGAGACCATCTCTCTTGAACGGTAAGCGCTAAAAATTTTGGACATTTATAAATAGCATGGTCCTGGAAGCACACACTGCATTTAGCTCTCTCTCTCGAATTATTCTCCCGCTCCAATTGCAAGTGACAATTATTCTTTAAGTTGTGTCCCTTTCTCGGACGATTCGCTAACCGTCCAAACCTACTATTAGCTACTCTCGCGCGGGATGCTATAAGTTGGGTAAGCTCATCAAAGGTCGGTTCTCTATTATCTTCAATCAATTCATCTACCCAGTCCGCCCACTGGGCTTGCATAACTTGAGGTAAGAGTCTTACTATTCTCTCTAAAGTAATTAGAGAATTTAAGTCGGCCGTATACTTCATCTGTTTCAAAACCATAGAACAATTTTCCATCCTTATAGCTAGATTAGTCAGTTGCTCAGGATCACTGTAATCAACATTTGTAGTTTTGAATAAGTCCTCTAAAATCTCCCTAGCGATTACATGAGACTGTCCGAACAACCGTTTTAAAATTTCTTTGGCCTTCTTGTAACCAGAGGAGGCTGTTTTCGCCTTACCCTTACAATAATGTATCAAATAAAGCAAGCGTTGACCATCATCCTTGACCCTTGATTCCACATAGGTCTCAACTCCCTTAAAAACTCATAACTCTTGGTTGACCGTCGAAATAACTTAACTCAACCTTTGGTAACTCGGACCTAGAAACGCCGTAGGCTACGCTTTTGCTTGCTTCACGTCTAAATAAGGTTTTCTATGCCATCTGCCATTATATCACAATAGATTCACTATAATTACAATCGTCCCTATTAGAATATGAACCATGACACTAGAACATCAAAGGCACTTGCCTTGATTGAGGGGATCCATCCTTTTGTTCATCTCTTTAACATCCAGGAGCCTTGGACTTAATTTCCTTCGACGATTGTTTGGCATCACAAGCGAACGACCAAATATTCCCAGAGACAATGATTGGAATCAAAGAAACGAAAACCAAACGAATTCGACCAAATTATTTGTTTAGAACTGTAAGATCCAAACTACGGTTGGACTGATGGACAGCTGTCTGGATGAGTTAGATACGCGCCCTCGCCCGTTTGAAACCAAAACAAAGTAATTGGGTAAGATAGCGGTTCTATAATTTATCATAAATTTAAGTGTACATTATTACCTAAACAAATATAACCACTCAGCTATCCAACCAACAATTGTTCAATTGATCAATTCACAACCAAAATGCACAGGTCAAGCAATCAAAAGCAGGAACAAACCAATATGGCTGCCGCCCAGACTTAGTATAAACTAAAACAACATAAGTGCAGTTCGGGAAGAAACACGGGAGTTAGTGAAGGTGTAGTAAAAACAAAAACTATAATAAAATACAAATAGTAACAATTCAAATGTGGTCAAAAGTTAACAATGTACAACTAAGAGGATCAATAGGAACAAAGTGCAAGTATATACATGGAGGGAGTTTCACAAACACACAAAGCATTCAAAATGGATCTTACAATTGCTAATAGACTATTTTCATGTAACACAAGTTTTGAACACTTGAACACTTGAAACAGTAGGGTTCAACATTTTAGTTCATGTTCCGAATCAGACTATTACCGATTTCATGATACATCTTCAGACCAAGCTCCTCTAATAATAGTAACAATAATGATAATTTATTCTCATGTAACAGTCTGTTATATGAGGCATGCCAGTTTACAGGCAAGGTCAAATTTTTACAGAAGATACAGTCTTTACTGTGGTGGATCACTCAGTTTGATATTTTTTAAGGTTTATTGATCATAAAAGTATGGGGGATAATATTTCTCACATATAAATGCAAATAAAATTAGTAAGATCAGTATCATCAATATGACAGTTGACGCGCTTTATGGAAGTAGTCGAGAGTAAATCCACGTAAATTTGAGAGCTTCTCGAAGCCATGACCATATACCCCACTGGAACATCTAAGGCACTAATGATGGTGCAGGACAAAGTCACCCGTTTCATATGCGTTATTGGTGGAATATCTTGAGTGGGCTGAAAAAGAGGATAAGGAAAAGAAAGGACAAGAAGCGAAGTATATAATGTTCATGCATATTGAAACTGAATGATTTGTGGTGAAATAGTGAAGGTACGATTACTTAGTCTGATTTGCAACTATTAAGGTACTTTTTAAGCAATAGCATTCTAGTAAATTAAAGAAAGAAAATGTAAATGTAGTATGAATGGACAAAGAACTGTATAAATGGAGTTGGTTCAAAAAAAGGTTGAAAGTATGGGATTATGTGAAGTTTTAAAATATAGTACTGAAAAACTGTATTCTGATACACATGGCTATCTCCTTTTTGCCGAGGCTATTTCAGATCACTTTTATTTTTATTGATTTCATAGAGTAATGAGCTGGTTTTGCTCATAGACAATTGTCTAGTTTCGCTTGTAATAGGATTACTAGGTGGAAAATGAAACAAAGTCAACGTCACAAGTACGATTTAAGGAGGTATTTTGTATAATAAATTAGTATCAATACCACTGGTTCGTGACATTCCACCAGACTATAAGAAGTCGTAATTTAATAAAGTGTTCTGCCCTGCACACATGGGTGGATTAAAGTTATCTCCCCACCATCATATTTACTGATTAGTGACGTAACCCTCCCTCTTTTTGTGATGTTAGGCCCTCTTACGTTTGTGATTTTTGTGAATATTGTTTTAATCTAAGCTCCTTGTTGGAATACACTGTTTCTACTAGTTCCATGTTACAAGCAAATCAGACGGTTAAAGCTTCTGTATGGTGGGTTAGATATCCATTAAGTATATCACACTGCTATGAAGATAACTAATGGTAGAATTGGTAAGACACTGGTCAGATTACATGTTGTTTTTTCAGATGGTAAGGGTAGATGAAAAATCGAAGAATATGCAAATGAAAATGTAATAAAACAAGATATTAAGCGACTCTCAAGAATTTAAGATATCATGAGCTTCTTATTATCGTGCATAGTTGAGCAGCATCCATGCAGTTGGTGATTTATCTGTCTACTTGTAATAGAAAAAGAAGAACATGATGCCTAAGAAGAATAATGAAATTTTAATCGATAGAGAGAGTTGGAATCTGAAAGTGGTGGATAAGGGCATAAGAGCATGACTAGTAATCGGTGAATAATGGGAGAGGGTAAACCATGAGTTTTATTATTTGGCTAAGTTCATATATTCATGATCAGTCTAGATATTAGGCGGCCCATAATAAAGTGCCTCATTGGTGGACGGAAGTTCAGGGAATAGTTGATGAAGCTCTTTAGAGTCAAACAACGCGGTTATTAGTCCTTTGGTGGTGAACTTGGTGATAGTGTCACAGTCTGTAGATTGGTTCATGAATGATGAGTGGGTAGGAGATTAGTCCCTATATTGCGTTGCAGAGAAATAGGTTGTTTCTTTCCAAAAGTGGATAATGTCACCTATTGAATATCAATGTATTCAATAATGATTTATACATACAAGATCCGTCATCCATTTAATTGATTGAAACGCAAAATGAAACCTTTGAAAATGTCCACATCTATTTTATTTTATTTCTATTCATCTTAACACATGAAGTTTGCTTATGTTCGTGTTTATAATTATTACCATTATTAATATCATTATTGGTCCCCCGATACATTGGATATTCTTTTTATCTCTTCTTATCCTTCTAAACATATTTAATTCCAGATTGTCCTTTGAAATCAATTGTGACTTTCATAGCATCATTCTTAATTATTATTGCACAATTGTTTATACTAATGTTCGCTTTCACTCTGTATATTATTACATAAATCTAAATGTATTCATCAGAGTGCATTAAAAGATTTTTATTTTATTTTTCACAATTGCTGGCTTACTTCTGAGGTCGATATTCACTACAAAATTATTATTCTTATCATGAATGAACCTTTTCACTATGTGTTCATTTCTTTTCTCTCTCTTCTTTCCCTCTAAATAAATATTATTCTTAAGATTACGAAGTTTGTAATTAAGACAACAACTTGTGTTACACTTAAATTAACTTCTCAAACCCGTTTTATCTTCACTATGCATATATGACTACTCATAGATATTGATATTTTATTATCCTTTTCACTCAATTGAGACTTTCATCACATCACTCCAAACTATGACTGCACAAACACTTATTCTAGTGTCATATCCTACTGCAATTATAAGTTATTTTTTCTTAATTATTTTTTGTTACTAATTTGACGTTTCATACATGGTTGTTTATTCATGTTCTGTGCTCATGAACACACCTATTAAACTATTTGCGTATTTCATGTCTCCTTTATTTCTATTCCCTTATTTTTTTCCTTTCCTTCTTTAAACTCAATTCAATATTCTTCTCAATTACACAGACCCGATTTATTGTTATTATTATTCTATTATTAATACTTTTTTTAAATATGGCAAATATAATGCTAACATTATTGAAAATTGTGTATTATTGCATTTTTTGAAGAAACCCTAAATGGTTTCTCCACAACACTTATGTACCCATAAGATGTTTGGGAATAATAATAATAATAATAGTAATAATAATAATAACGGTACCGTAAAGGTTATAAGGAGAGGTGTAGTCAAGAGTGGAGTCACATCCTAGCGGTTGGCGTGTGAAGCGTCTTTGAACATCTTCCACTCTTATCTTGTCTGTGGTATTCGTGTTTGAGAAGATAAAAGAGCACTATTCAGGGGAGGGTCGTGTACATATTTTGTAAATGGTAAGTTTAGCCTCTGTTGTGAAGAAACCTCTCATTATGAAACCAATTAGCCGTCTTTGTTTAGAAATAATAAAGAAGACATGTTCTTCAAAATTTGAGTTTCCCGTGTAGGTAATACCTAGATTGTGCACTAATCAGAATGTTTGAACCCTAATTTTACTTAAAGTTCCAAACCATAGGGATATTTCCCAAAATGCATGATCGCACACTGGTTGAGGTTAAATGGTAATTACCATTTTTTGCTCCAGGTAGTTCGGTTATTGAGGTCACTTTGAATCTAAGATACACTTTTGCTTGGAGCTTCAGGCTTAAAGCCGTATACTATTTTTAGATCATCGGCGTATAAGTGTGTTCTTTTAGATATTATGATGCTACATACATCGTATATATACATAAGAAACGAAAGTGAACCTAATAAACTTTCCTGGATGACTCTGTGGTGGCATTGGACCATAACCACACAATCCTCAAAGCTGAACACGAGACTACTCAGAAAATAGATATTCAATATTTAATGCGGAGGAATACCTAATGATGGGGAAGACGTGAACAAGGAGTTGAATGAGAGTTGATCGAATGGCATGGCTCGGTCATGCCGGCGTGGTCCTTGTTGAATGTTATCTTATATCTTTTGTTCATATTAGATATATTGTTCTATCTCTTGCCTAAGCTTGCTCTACATCATGTATTGGTACAATACGATGAGTTGGTGTAGACGATGATGCAACTTCCACGTAAGATCTTATAGATCAGGCAGTTAAATCATGACAAATCTACGATTTTAGGATTAGGTCTATTATTAGAGCAGTACTAATATCACAGCAGACCATAATTCTACAAGTTCAGGCATATTACATAATAGAGAGTATACTCGAGAGTGAGTGTAAATAAGGCATCCTGCACCTCGTTTTGTCAATCTACCACTTCTATATAGGAAATAGTTATCAAGAGATATACTTGGGCCGGAAATATTACTGTTAGTCCATGTTTTAGATATCATTATAAGCTATGGTTGATATATGGATACAAACAGGGCTAAATCCGTCTTTTTATTGCAGATCGACCTATTGTTGATAAGACACATGAGAGAGTGAGAGTATCTCGAATAAAGTTGTCATAACCCTCGCGGGTGTGATATGGGTTTAAAGTGAGGAATTGGATGTTCTTCAATAGCTCGGTATTTCGATAGCTAGACTTAGTGGGAGATGTATCAAATGAGCTAGTGAAGTTGATTGGGGAGTTTATCCAGGAGGAAAGGGTGAGAGTATTCTCTGGTGGAAACTGTATGGGGGAAGCAAGCTTATGTTCTGCATGTTGTTTGAAATGACTTAAGCTATATGCTTCAACAGAGGTGTCACTAGGGGTCGTATTCCAAAAAAAGAGTGTAATGTAGGATAGTTGTTTACCAAAGTAGGCAGAAATGTATAGGAATGTATGATTTATAGGGGCTGTATTCCAAAACAATCTGGTGCATGCCGGCTGTGAAATGTACTGTCATTTACAAAATAGTCTTGTCGGTTAGGCTGGTAGCATCTGTTATAGTTATTTATGTTAGTGTGAATGTGAGAAGTATCTGCTTCACATAACCGGAATTAGCTACGACTGTTATCATACACGGGAGCCGTTTTTATGTTGTGGGTTGGTACTAAAGAGTATGAAAAGTTCTCTTTCTGAGAGTAGTTACAATTGTGACCCTGAGGAATGTAGATAGTGTGTGGGATGATTGACCTGTTATTACCATGCTTATTAATGGTTTTCGACTTAATTTGGTGAGTAGAATGATCGATAATCTGATAGTCTTTACTAGTCTGCATGTAAAAGGTGTTGTTACACTCAGACCTACCACCAGTTTTGACACTTAGAGGTATTGATGGCAAGTTATATGACATCAGTGGGAGAACCTGTTCAGTGTTCTCGGGATGCACATAGAACAGTTGGGTCCAATCTGACGTGTTTACCTATTCGGTATGGTGGATTTTGCTTGCCCACCTTTTTCGTCAGAGCCGGAGAGTTTCTTTGTCTTTGTGAGATGAATTCAAGTTTAGTCCAATCATCTTGTGGTGTAGCTTTAAAAGGTCTAGTTTTCAAGTGAATAGGTTTACTTAGATTTGTGTCGTTACATGGTTCACTTTCGAGTACTTTACTGTGCGAACAACTGGGATTAAGAATATCGTTATGCTTTTTGTTGACAGTTGGGATCTTTATCTTATGCAGAGGTTTCAGATCTGCAGACTCATCTAGGAGTGGTGTCGTGCTTATTGCGCATATGCTTTGATCTGTTTACCGTGTTGCAACCTGTCTCTAGTTGGTTATTTGCTGTAATATTATCATGTAGTCCTTCCCCTTCATGTCTTCTTACACGACATTGGCAGGGCGTTAGGTCTGGAGTAACTTTTACGCTCCTGTATGGAATTAATATGCTTATACGTTTGCTCGAGCATCGTTACAACAGTTAAACTTAAACAGGAGAGGGTATGTCGACATATCCGACTTTTTTATAAGGCGGATGATTTCGTAGTCGACGTTCAGCATACTGCATGAGCTAAGGCAAATATCCCTTAACTTATTTGGATGTGTGTGGTCAGTGAGATTGTATGCAGCTGCATTGTAGGATGACATAGATATTTTCGTCACTTCTTCCTCCACAAACTAAAATACACTCTGCTTTAGTAAGTTGTCCAAGATTGTTATCAGTATTAGGGTTCCATATATGTGTGAGGGTTGCTAATTGGTTAAATCTACCGCTAGTGTTGGCTAGAGAGTTTTGTAGCTGACGGATATCAGTACTATATCGATCAGTATTTTTGTATGTGTAAGATAAACTATTAGACGCTTTGGTTTTTAAATGTTTAGATTTAGGCCTTAGTAAAGATGCTGTTTGGTAGACTGTGTCGACCTTTCGAAGCACGTGGGTATCATGCCCTATATTTCAACCAACCTTACCGCTGGCATGCTTCACAAAGAGATGGAGTGGTTGTTACATGGAGAATCAGGTAGTGATGGTGACATTTGTGGATAAGACGCGTACGGTTCAGAAGACAAAGGGGTTACAAATTTTGACCTTTTAGTTGGTTTATAAGTTGGTGAACTTTCTCTTTTACTAGTTTTACTTGCCATATTTTGAAGCTGTGTGAGTAGAAAAGTCGTTTAATTAAATAGAATATATGAGTATATAATTATTATTATGTATTACCTTATCTCTCCTTGGTGCTCATGCATTCACTGTGCCTGAATAAAAAGGCAATTTTGTAGCCGTCTATGGTTTCAACCAATTACTGTGTCATTTTTCTTAATTTCTTCCAGACAGTCTCTGTAAACACTTCTGCTGCTTGAGCTGGTCAGTACATTATTATTACCGACTAAAATCAATGGAAATTTGTTGAGTTTCAAGCACTTGTTTGATGACACATATTTTTCTTACCCATTGTATCGGCCAACTGATGTGCTATGAAAAATTTCTTTTGTACAGAAATTTCCAGGAAAGAGTATTCGGTGTTAGTGAATATCAGAATTGTGTTTTTAGTGCTTCTTCCCGTTGACAACTAACAAAAAGCATTTTACAATTCCAGTTAGAAAAGTGAAGTCACTCCCGTCAGAAAGGATAATAAATAATAAGTTCATTCGATGAAACTCGTGAACTTAACTGCAAAACCAAGCCGTAAATAAATGGACAGTGATTATGATTATGCAGAGTTTTAAAAAGTACTATAACTGGGGAGAAATCTACCTGAGCAGCGCGTTTAAATGGTTGCAAAGCAATTATCATTACAATGCAACGACATAGAAACTTATCTTTTTTTATCACACAAGAGGTGAGTAAATTAAATTCTGTAGAATGTTCAGCGATTATTTATGGTCTTACTTGTACTAAGATTTTCATCGCTCGAAACGAGGAAATTGCAACATGCCAAAGACTTTACAGGTCAAGACACGATTATTTTCTAGTCGGTCACCAAGTGACCTATTGAATTATGAACAAACCATAATCCTAACATATGGCTGCAACTTTGGTCATCTCTTTCAAAAGAAATTTGGACTAGTCACTTGGTATGAATTCTCAGTAATGAAACAAGAAATTCAGACTTTCATGGCTTCTAGACTGAAAGTAAGTTCAAGGATTGTACGCTGTTTTATATTGGTTCATAGAAAACATATTGGTTTTATATTTTGGGTTTACCTGTCAAGGCCAAACCTCAAGGACGTAACCGAAGCAAGAATTCAAATCCTCTCGTCATATTGGCGTTACATATATTCAACATCGACTAGTAATAATTCTTTGAACTAAGATTGTATATATTTTGTGTATATATTGTATATGTTTTGCAATAATGGATGGCAAGTATTTTAATGACTGGATTCGTGTTCTTAAGCTGTTTGTGAATATCTGCAAATACGTAAAGACTTCTCACCAGATTCTGTTTGTTAAATTGACTAGCACTTTCACCTAACAGTTATTGATTATTCAGAAACGTTTAATAACAGAAAATACTCGAAATCTTCATTTAAAAACTAAATTATGTTTCGGTTTTCACAGAATTCTGTAGTAATAATAACCTTAATATTCCTATTTGGAGAGAAAATCTTGTCCGTTTTGAGGAAGTTATTGGAAAGCCGTAGTAGTTAACTTTGAGGAAATTAGAGAAAAAAATTCAAAGCTTCCTCAGGTCTGAGGGAAATTCTCAAGGTATTTGCGGAAATTTAGTTTTTCTTCAATATTTTCCGGAATCTTATAACATGGGTTTTTCCTCCAAAATTTACACAAATTTAGGGGAATACTACCAAATATCTTACGCCTTTGGGGAAAACCCTAAAATAAGGAGACTGGAACAATTGACATAAATTCACTTTCTAAAACTCTCTATATACTTTGTTTTCGTTAGCTAAATCTTCGATTGTAACAATTCTTATTAATGTTCAAAACACTATCAACATGGAGAACAGACCACAGTGCAGTATATCACTCAATTTAGTTGATAACAAAGAACTACGGTCGCGTATCAGGAATTCAATGTAAGTTTAGTTTATTTAAATATATTCGGTTGGACTTAATTTTATGGACGACATTTGCGCAATACTAAAATGACCTTAAAAATGTTCACCTATTAACTGGATGACAATGAGAGTTATGAACCTGTGGGAAAAATAACGATTATAATTTACAGTTGATGGTTAAGACTAGGCATTAGAATAGTGTTTCCATGCTGAACGAACTTAAGCTAAAATGCGAAAACGCTATTTAGCCAAATGGATGAATAAATTTTGCTTCAAAATCCAGGACCTATTATCCTAAATTTGATTGTCTCGTCCATAAACTTTGGTCTCGCCGAAATACTCCTTCCTTAACACTTATATTGTCCTCACTCTTCAAATACATGGGGTGTAGTCAAGTTGATAGTAAAACTGACTATTCAGTTTTCTCAAACCGATCAGGGTCGTAAGTCAAACTAGTCGTGAACAACGTATTCCATTTGAGTTTTATTTGTCATTATTTTTTAAAAATACCACGTAAAATACCATGACAAACTCGAATAGTTCTGAAAATTGTTTCGAGTTTACTACAAATGCCCTGGTACGGCTGAGAGTGGGGAGAGTCTGCTCTCCCTCTCGAAATGCTCTCACATGGCCACGCGTATATAGCCTCTGCCAGGGAAGTCCTACTCACTGCCTTCTTGCACCACGGGTGTTGTTTACGAAAATGAGAGGACGAAAAGCGAATGTCCGGCGCTTTATCCGGGTTAGTGGACACGGAGAGTCCACCTAGGGGAGTTGTAAAACCCTAATTCCAAACCAATGGTGCACATGGGCTGGCTCCAGTATTCTGAAGGAAAAAGTGGCGTATGAATAAATCGTTGGTCACCGGCTACCATAGGACTGCATCTCCTTACGATGCTCCACTGTTTTGTGGATCAGACCTTTAGGTCGAAGGGTCTGGGTGTAGCCTCCTACGAAAACCACCTGCTCCGGTTTGGGCACCTGGGCAGTATCACAGCCCTCATACATATCAAATGAGATTTGTGTAGCGCATATGTATTTGTTGCCTCCTTGTACCAATATCTATGTGTTAAAATAATACATAAAATAATAATAAATTACTGTAAATGTATTCAAGGAGGGACTCATATTTTCTAATTTGTACCACCTTTTCGTATTCCCCTAGTTTTTTTAGTTAACTAACCGGGTTCCTTTTATATCACATTACGTGTCTACGAATGGTAATGACTTTGTTCATCCATGTCGTCAACTTCAGGGATTCCAATACCAATTAAATAACTTGTAGGAAAGTGTTCTTTTCATACTCTTGTATTTTCTCTGTGGATTGGTCCTAAAATACACCTGGGAAAGTACATGAAATTCCTCTAAAATAGTTATAACACTTTTCTGTACCATAACATCTAACCACTAACTTCATTCCTACTCAATGACTGCATACCAGGAGATAATATTTAGCGAGCTTTACCATACCTTGTATTTCCTCAACGCTTTCCGAATTTGTCATCGTTTTTACATAACAGGCTGGTAAATAGGAAAGTTTTCATTTGTTTCTATGTAATGAAAACAAAGGTTATTTTGTTTTTGTTTTCATACTTCTCAATTACCTTGTTGGCTAAAACATTTTGTTAAATTGGCCGTAATGAACATCATTGAATATGTTTTCAAGACAAGCACGTATAAATATATTCAGTCCATTTTTATTTCCTTATCGGTCATATTTTATAACCGTCAGATGATAGCGAGCTCTTCAACTACTTATCAAGTGCCCAACAAGCTTTTCACGGTATGGAAAATTTTAAGCTTAGTTAGATCGTTTTGGTAGAGATTAGTTTTATGAGCTTTGACCTATCATTGTATGTTTATTCTGTTTCCCCCCTTTCGACTTGATTGTTTGGACATCGGTGCCAAAATCTCCATGGCAACTGGATAAGTAGTGTCATATATGTTGATAGGGCCTGTTTTTTGACAGATTTTTGGTGTTGGTTTGTCCATCTCATTTGCGTTCTCGTTTCTTCAGTAGGACGTTAAAAGTGTACGTTTTAAAGGTAGATAAATTTTTACAATAAATGTAACTGTCCCATTTCGTTAAAACAATGTGAGGTTTTATCGTAGCTCAACTTAATACTTCTGGAAATTGAGCTATTTCAGATTATTTTTTAGCATTTCATCTATTTTGAATTGTCTGGTTTTATTTGCTTTATATTTAAAATTTCACTCAGTTGAGCTTTCTGAATCAGCCCACAAATTAGTGTTTGTACAACTTTGCAAGAAAAGTGTTACTTTATCACAAGGTTAATCGCTTAACTTCAGTAATTTTTAGCATGCGAATTCGATGATTTATTTGTGTATAGATTATTTTGCTTCTAACTCCATATCCGATACTTGTTACTGTGAAACTGTGGTCTATTGTTTTGACCATCACGTCACGGTTTTTATTTTTACCTGAACTAAATCAGTTCAATAGTTGTATTCCTAAGTCTTTCATAATAAATTTAACTGTGTCAATTTATACCAAGTTTTCATGTTTTTGTTTACCTAAAAATGTGTATTCTATAAATTGTCAATTCTGTTTATATTAAGGGGTATCGGTTATTGGAATGCCTATACTAAAAGTGAAAAGTATTTGTCTGAAAAACCAACAAATATGGAAATTGATTCTGCCGAATTAGCAAAGCATAATAAGTCTGATGATATGTGGATAGCTTTAGATCATCAAGGAAAAAGTAAGCCTAGTTCTTGTTATTTTTGAAAGTCTTTGAAGACTTCATAGTAATTCATATCTTCTAATTGTTTTATGAAAGTCCTTTTATGCACAACTGATCATTTTCATGGCTTGAAATGATCATGTATAGTACATATAGCAGGAATTTTCTCTTAAAAAATGCCGCAGATTATCTGAATAACATCTAGATATAAACACACCATTCCTAGTCCACTCATCATCATACATTTTTATGTTTGATTTTTCTACCATATGCGGCACCATAGTTGTTTCTATTCCTTTACTTTCCATCATGTCGGTTTCTTTCTGTATTGATGCGAAGTAAGAATATAGGCAGATAAACATGTGTGCTAGGTTCTAAACTTCTTTTACGACCGACGAAACCCGATTGTAGCAAATAAATTGTTTTTCAATATACGCCATAAATCATGTTATAAAAGAGAATCCTTTTAAGGACTTTTAGAAGTGGGGTAACTTATGCTTACAATACAGTTCTCGACATAAAGTCTACCAATAGTTATTTGAATAACACTATCAACCATAAGGTCGTACCTTTTAATGCCACAACATCTACTGTTTGGGCAAATGGATAATATCACTAATACACACAGTTTTGATTAAAGCCTTTGGTTAGTAACCGAGACAAGCTAACACCTACCTACATTCTTTTGAAATTTTTTAAAAGTTATCTTCATTTAAGTTCAAAAACTTTGCTGGATTTAGCTAGTTTGTTACTGTAACCAAATTGTATATCGTTTTTTATCTATTTTTTTTCCTTTTATTAGCTGTAGTATATGATATCACAAAATTTGCGGCGTATCATCCTGGAGGTGTTGATATACTGTTGGAATATGCTGGAACTGATGCTTCAGAAGCATTTCGAATAGTAGGTCTCTTACTTTGTTCGATATAAACATAAATTAGGCAATCGAGTTAGATTGACAGTACTATAACACCGGAACGTTATGTACCTTGCGACTAATTTCTATCAACGACCAAGTTATTCCATGGATCTAGTACTTTATATAAAGGTTTAGTGAATATTAGTTTACAGATCAGATTCATCCCAGACGAGTGTAGTTTTGGATACTATTAAAAACCAGCGATCATGGAACACCTGTCTTATCTCAGTATGGAATACTAACAACTAACAACTCGTTCAGGGATCAAGATCAAAACCTTTAGAGATCAGGACAAGCTTGTTAACTTCCACTCAAAACACGATTGATGGTTAAATGATAGGTATTTTAGCCCTATCTCTTTTATTTACAAAAAAACGAACAATGTATGTAATCGTGAGCAGTAATAAACTAAAGGGAAACGAAACAATGGGACTATAACAAAACATAATCAATCTGTTTATCATAATCGTTGTTTACAAACATTTTAATCTATTTCAAATGAGACTTTCTGATGTTATACTACAATTGAGGTTTAGTAATAGGGTCGTTAATTCTGCTGCTCACAATAATAATACTAACAATACGAATAGTAAATCTTTTGCTTTATTCTAATATATATGTTAAGGTAAACGCACTAAATATCGGTTCACTAATGGATATTATTATCGATCAAGCTACTTTTATTTGAACACATAAATATTAGTACAAGAGGGCACCAAATATATATGCCCCATTAAGATTGTATGAAAGTACTTCTATGTGATTTTCTACATCCTCAAAATATCAGATATCATGATATCATGTATCCATAATATTCTAGTTTGTTTTTTAATTATCATTCTGTGGGAAGGGTTGGAAAATGTACCTAATAATGTGGTATCGCTGGGCATAAAACACCCAGTTATTAAACATCATCTTTAAGTTGGTGTTGAAAGGTTTCTCAATTGATTCAATGGCAAAATTTGACAGATGTGGGGGGGGGCACTTCGAATAGTATATTATCATGATTGTTGAAATGTTTTCTTTTCATGCGTTTGATTAGATAGTGGCTTGGTGGTTAGAAAAGGCACTTTTTTCAATAAGTAAATCGCGGATTCGAATCCAATCCTCCATCTACTTCGTTTTTTGATGCATTCAGATAGTACTACAACATCTTACACAAAATGTGTAACTCAAACCCGGCTACATAAAGCTATACTTGATAAATGAGTTTTAATCCTTACTAATGAACGCTACTTGTTTCCACTTTTCTATTATTGGTTATATTTAGGTTTAGTTATTTTTCAAATAGACTGTTCCAATGTTTCTGCGTAGACGAACCATTGTTTTGACTTGCATCTGTGCATGAACATTAAAATCGTAGCATTGAAATTAGTTGTTGCTCAGAAGTATGTCATTAATCAGATGACTGAAAGCATTTCAATTTGATCATCATATCTTACACTTGAATAGATATCAATGAGTTGAAATATAAAGAATGTATATGATGTTGAAATGATGAAACACAAGACAAATTTGTAATGATCAATATTTGCAGTTGTGTATCAAACTTTAGCATACTTATGAATGTGGTGTAAATTACCATCAATCGTACTTTCTGATAGCTTGCTACATTGCTTCATTCTAGTCACCAGTGAAATTTCATTCTTTTTTATTTGGACTGAATTAAATCTGTTTTGCAAAGTAGGTAGTTAGGTACTAAATATACTACAACCGTTCTATTTGTTGTTTAAGGTCATCTATTTTGTTTAGTAATCTTTTTATTTTGTTTACAACCATATTTATTATATTTTGAACATTTGTCTTACTATTCAATCGTTCCAAAAAATGTTCTTCACAACATTCCTTAGATTTATTTGAAATGTTTTTGTGGTGATTGATTTAATTTGTAGGTAGTACTTGTGACATATTGTTAGCGGGACATAGACCGGATTAAAGCATGCTCAATGCATGATTGCTTTGGTGCACGCTGATTGGCTAATTCTTAACCAATCAGCACTAGTCGATAGTTGGAGAACACTCTAGAATCTTCTCATGTAGGATACTATAAATATACTGACGTTTTTCTCTATTGTGCTTCTGACTTCCATCTAACCTTGTTATTTGGAATATAATCTCTTCCTGTTCAACCGTGTTTTGATTTGGGGACTTGTCGAGTGAATCGGTGTCCGAGAATACTAAGCAATAGGAATAGCCGGGTCATAACCGTAAGAACAGAGATATAACAGTTTCGAGGAGACGGTATTTCAGCTGTCAGAGATATTCGGCGAGTCATCCTCGTTGTTTAGTATTCGATATCGGTGTCTAAATTTGGTGAAACGCGAAGCTGATGAATATGGTGTTCTAGCAGACATTGTCAACAGAGAATGTGAACGTTTCAAGTTGCGCTCGTTGACTGATGACCAATTTAAATGCTTAATATTCATCAAAGCCCTTCAGTCACCACAAGACGCTGAGATCAGGACTAGACTTTTGGCTCGACTGGACCAAGATCCAAACGTCACACTCAGAATATTGACAGATGAGTGTAAGCGTCTACAAAGCATCAGACACGACAACGAGTTGATTGAACAGGTAAATCCTAATTTAACCTGCGGTAGTGTAAATACTATTACTAGGTTAAAAGTTCAGAAGCCGGTAACAACTCGTAACAAACCAAGGACTGCATGCTGGTTATGCGGTGATTGGCATTATGCACGATTCTGTCCGTTCAAGAAGCATAAATGTCAGGAGTGCAACAAACGTGGACATAAAGAAGGTCATTGTCCACCGAAGCGTACGTCTCAGCCTAAGAAGAAGCATAAACGTCCTCGACATGTGAAATCAGCCGAGTCCAAATCTCTTTCTTTGGTAGCTGCCTTTCAAACAAACTATGACATTCAGAGAAAGTATGTTACTATCCAGATAAACGGCATATCAGCTCGTCTTCAAATTGACACGGCATCAGATATCACGTTAGTGTCTAGAGAAACATATAACTTGCTGGGTAAACCGCCAATGAAGCCATCTAAGAAAACGGCTAAAAACGCATCAGGTGGTGTGCTAAAACTGGTTGGTGAATTACAGTGTGAATTTTCCTTCAATGGAACTAACTGTACAGGAATATGTTACCTAACAGAACGGCCGAACCTTGATCTTCTTGGTCTAGATATGTTAGACAAACTTGGAATAATGGATGTACCAATTAACAGTGTCTGTAACGTATCGTGTTCATCATTGAACAGCTCAGTACTTCCAAAGAAGACAGGTGAAAGGTTACTAGAAAAACTGAAAAGAAAGTTTGCCTCTGTTTTTCAGAATAGCCTTGGCCACTGTACCAAGATGAAAGCGCATTTACCAGTAAAACCAGATGCCATACCTATTTTTCGCCCGAGACGTCCTGTACCATATGCTGCTCTTGAGCTAGTCGACCAGGAACTTAATCGCTTGCAACAGGCTGGTGTAATCCGACCAGTTAACTACTCTGCATGGGCCGCACCGATTGTAGTGATTAAGAAGGCCAATGGGACTATACGCATATGTGCCGATTTCTCGACCGGTTTAAATGCTGCATTAGATGTATATCAATATCCATTACCAGTTCCTGAAGACCTGTTTGCCAAGCTTAATGGTGGGACATGCTTCGCGAAAATAGACTTCTCTGATGCTTATCTCCAAGTGGAAGTAGATGAAGATAGTAGAGAGCTTCTGACTATTAACACTCATCGAGGGTTATTTCAATACACTCGTCTACCATTTGGCATCAAGACCGCACCCGCCATCTTTCAGCAAATAATGGATACGATGCTAACAGGTATACCTGGTACAGCAGCTTACCTAGATGATATCATAGTTATGGGTTCAACTGATAGTGAACTTTCTGATCGACTACACCAAGTCCTTAACCGAGTGTTGGAGTATGGTTTCCAACTACGTGAGGAAAAATGTATCTTTTTCATGCATTCGATCAAATACCTTGGTTTTATCTTAGATAAGAACGGTCGCCGACCAGATCCTGCCAACATCGAAGCCATTCAGAAGATGCCTGCACCAACTGATGTTTCTTCATTAAGATCCTTCTTGGGGTTAATCAGTCATTACAGCACATTCTTGCCTGAAATGCATCGAGTGAGAGGTCCCCTAAATGAATTACTATCGAAAGATAAACCTTGGCAGTGGTCAGCAGAATGTCAAGCATCTTTTGACAGAGTCAAATCAATGCTCAGCTCAAAGATTCTTTTGACGCACTTCGATCCCAGCTTGGAAATTGTTGTTGCATCTGATGCCTCAAGTCATGGAGTTGGAGCAGTGATATCTCACGTGTTTCCGGATAAATCAGAAAAGACAATTGCCCATGCTGCTAGATCACTTACTCCAGCCGAGCGAAACTACAGCCAAATTGAAAAGGAAGCTCTTGCAATCATTTTCGCAGTCAAAAGATTTCATAAAATGCTCTATGGTCGTACATTTACTCTACTGACAGATCACAAACCTTTGATTGCAATCTTTGGTTCTAAGAAAGGAATCCCTGTCTATACGGCTAATAGACTACAGCGCTGGGCAACAATGCTCCTGAGTTATGATTTTAATATCAAGTATCAGTCGACAAATACTATCGGTCAAGCTGACGCTCTCTCCCGATTAATTGGAGTTCAACATCCTGGACCAGAGGATATAATCATTGCCTCCACAACAGTAGATCCAGAAATACGAAGTATAGTGGCAGATGCCATTCGAAACACTCCAGTGTCGTCAGATGAAGTCAGGGAAGAAACGCTTCGAGACCCAACACTACAAGAAGTTAGAAAGTTCCACCTAGAAGGGTGGCCCTCGAAAATCAGTTCCACAGAGCTTCAACAGTTTTACCAACGAAGACTCTCTCTTTCAATCATCGATGACTGTCTGCTGTTTGCCGAACGTGTCATAATTCCCAAGAAGCTACAACCAGCAGTGCTTGAACAGTTGCATGCAGGACATCCTGGAATAAATCGCATGAAAGCACTAGCACGAAGTTATGTATACTGGCCGCATTTAGACACCCAACTGGAGCAGCTATCCCGTTCCTGTACCAAATGTGCATTAGCGACAAAAGCACCGCGAAAAGCAGAGCTGCAATCATGGCCAATACCACAGTTACCGTGGCAGCGTATACATTTGGACTTTGCTGGTCCACTCCATGGACAAAATTATCTTTTGGTGGTTGATGCATATAGCAAGTGGCCAGAAATTTTTCTCATGGAACACCCTACTGCAAGCTGCACAGTCAGTAAACTACGTCAACTATTCAGTCGTTTTGGAATCCCGGAATTGATAGTTAGTGACAACGGAACACAGTTTACGTCCGGAATCTTCTCACAATTTTGTCGGCAGAACGGAATCCAGCACCTGCGAACACCTCCATTCCATCCCCAATCAAATGGCCAAGTGGAACGCTTTGTGAGTACATTTAAAAATGCTCTAAAAAAATCCAAAGGGGAAGGGACCACTGAAGATATCTTAGAGAGGTTCCTGTTTATTTATCGCTCTACACCGAACCCTCAGACAATTAACGGGGTCTCTCCAGCAGAAGCTCTACTTGGCAGAAAGATACGAACACATTTCGATGCCATCCGTCCTACGCCAGCTATTGAACCCCAACGAAACCTATCGATGGAGAATCAGTTTAACCGACATCATGGGGCACAAAGACGATTGTTCACGGTGGGACAAAAAGTGCTTGCTATGGACTATCGTGGGAAACACCCTACATGGACAGCTGGTCGGATCGTGAAAAAGAAGGGGAGTGTGGTTTACGAGGTGTCAGTTGGCTCGGAAGTTTGGGTACGTCATGCTAACCAATTGAAAGCAACTTCGATAGCCAGCAACAAGATTCAATATCGATTACCTCTTGATGTTCTGCTAGACACCTTTGAAATCAAAACGCCGGGAATAGACACGTCAGTTTCTGTGCAAGAAAAGAGTGATACTTCACTATTGCCTAGACGATGGACTAATCGAAAGCACAGGCCAGTCACTCGGTTGCAGTTGGACCCTAGCACCAGATCCTACGAATCTGCTCAAAGGGGAGGTGTTAGCGGGACATAGACCGGATTAAAGCATGCTCAATGCATGATTGCTTTGGTGCACGCTGATTGGCTAATTCTTAACCAATCAGCACTAGTCGATAGTTGGAGAACACTCTAGAATCTTCTCATGTAGGATACTATAAATATACTGACGTTTTTCTCTATTGTGCTTCTGACTTCCATCTAACCTTGTTATTTGGAATATAATCTCTTCCTGTTCAACCGTGTTTTGATTTGGGGACTTGTCGAGTGAATCGGTGTCCGAGAATACTAAGCAATAGGAATAGCCGGGTCATAACCGTAAGAACAGAGATATAACACATATTGATCTCATTCGGGGCACTACTGAAAGCCAAGGAGGAATGGACATCTGTTTCGTCCTAGTATGGGCTAACTCATTAATATGTACCTACAATCCAACCGGAGATTGAAACCAGGATCTTCAAGTGTAGCGGCTAGCACTTGACCATTAGAACTATAGGGTTGGCATCTACTGGTACAATTTTGACTTCAATTGACTTCTAATACAGTTTGATATACTTCAAGTTCTTAAAGTTTTACTGAGAACTTGTAACTGATGGAGTCCAGGCGTGTCGGAAGTGAAACAGTTATTACCAATGGCATTACGTGTCGTCGCGCTACGCCGACCTTGTGATCTTAGTAGTTTAAATCTTTCCTCCAAACTCGGTCCTGGGTTTGATCCCAAGTGGGGTTATTGGTGAGCACTATTAAGAAGTCCCATACTAGAACGAGGCAGATGGATAGTATCACCTTTGGTCCTTAATGAGATCAATCTTTGGTAAATAGTACCTGCAAATTTTCTAGGTTTGTTTATTTTACTCACTGTTAACTGTGAACTATATCATCGAACCAGTTGTCAGCATAAAATTGTATAATAAGCAAACGAGGTGATAATGAAGTGATCGTAGGATTCAGCTTACATTCCTTAAATTTCATGTTTGAACCTCACTCTACTTAAGTTATGAAACATAAAAAATGTGATACAAAATGGATTATGTAGAATAAGTATTTATTTATTTGAACACATAAATATTGGTACAAGAGGGCATCAAATATGTATGCGCCACACAAAACAATGAGAATTCGAAGAAGAAAAACAACGAACAGATTAGTATGAGGTAGTTTAATAATAATAATAGCAATAATGGGGGAAACGGAAAGGTACAACCAGAAGAAACCTTTCAGTTAAGGGAGACACAACCACTTTTTATGAAGAAAGTAAGAGAAGTTTACAGCAGGATCGCCACTGGCTTCTATTCTGAGCCATATCTGATAACGTCTCAAGCGACTATGTAGCACCATCTCTCGGACCCCAACCATTGAGTCGTGAAGGACCAACACAAGCCAGCCCTTTGCAGCTTCCTTTCATACCCCGACACCATGTCATACACTGACAGAATAAGTACTTTGAATTAAACGGACTACACACAGTGATTCTGTTCAACACAAAAGGAAAATTTCATCGATATAGATAATAAATACTTTAAAAGTTGACAAACAGATTTTGTTAGAATGTTGATGATGATAATAACTCATTTTCTGAAGTATATTGTTTTCTTTTATTTTCAAGGCACACTCATATGTTAGCACAAATATGATATCTAGATTACAGAAAGGTTATTTAAAACAAAGTGCACCTGGTCGAGGTGGTATACCTAATCGTAAGTTTTCATTTATCACTTAATCGTTGATATCTTTATTTGCATTCTTTATTGAGTCTTATAGTTTACACCACGGACTGACTTCTGTTAGTGAATACCAGGAAACATTAAACGGTTGTTTCGTCCTAGTATGGAACTCATCAAGAGTACACATCCACGACCACACCAGAACCGAACCCAAGAATTTCAGGTCTTGCAACGAGGGCTTAACCTTTACACCTCTGAGCTGGCATCCAGTGGTCTACGTATGTAAATTAAGCCACTTCTCAATATTTTGTAACCATTTTCCAATGTCATTGGTTGGTAATGGCATCATGCTCAACATGGTTGGACTCTACATGTTGTGGCTTCTCACTAGATTTCCAGAACCTCCTTCTTGAAATGATTGGTCTGTGAGCATATGATTACTATTAGCATATTCATTTATTTAAACACATAAACATTGGTAAAAGGAGGCAACAAATATATATGCGCCACATAAATCGTTCGATCTGTGTGAGGGCTGGGATACTGCCCGGATGCCCAGACCGATATAGCTGGTTTTCTTAGGAGGTCACTCCCGGAACCGTTGACCTAAAGGTCTAATCCACAAGGTAGTGGAACAACGTCAGGAGATTCATTTCCATGGAAACCGATGACCAACAATAGGTTTACACGCCACTTGTTTCCTCAGGATCCTGGTGCTCATGTTCACCACTGGTTTGGAATCAGGATTTTCCAACTCCCCAAGGTGAATCCTATGTATCCACCAACACGGTTAAAGCGCCGGACATTCGATTTTCGTCCTCGATTTCGTACACAACATCCCTGTCGCAAGTAGGCAGTGAATAGGACTTTCCTGGCAGTATTATTAGCATAGAAGGTTAAATATTGATATCGTATGAAATTTAGAAGTAAACTGATGTTATAAAGTGCTTGGTCTAATAAAATATCCATATGAAGTACAAATTAACAATTGATTCATAATGTAAACAGTTAATAAGGACTTGTGAAAAATTTTGATCTGAAATCTTCTGAATATCTTTGATGTTGCAGTATTGTCATTCTGTTAACCAAGTGCTCGACACTTTTTAATTTACCCTGCTTCGTACTAACTTTACTAGAAGATGAAATAGGGGCTCAAAAATGATACCCAATGATTGTGAATCACTTTTGGTATATTGTACATTTTATGTGTTACAACGATAGGATTTAGATGGCATAACACTCTAGGTATGTTTTATATTTTGCCAACTCAATCCAACCACAAACATTCATTTCTTAATACTTGACTAAACCAGCTACACGAGAGTAAAAGACTGATAATCCGTAGGTAGCTTAGCTTCTGAAGCCTAACTCAAGTCTATATAACACATAGGTATCATATGTATATGGTTGTCATCATGAATTGATGATAATACTCATTCATGATTCCACTAGGGATGTTCACTTATGGTTTATTAAGGAATCTCATGCTAAAATAGGACAGGTGCCCAATGATCCTTAGTTACCTAGTTGGTGTCAATCATATCAATCTAAATATTATTTTATTTAACTAAGAATAATAATGTGTGTATAAAATCAATAATGACCTGTATCATGCATTTACTAATGTGACAAATGTTCTATAATCTTCTCACCTTAACACCCGACTTTTCTAATGTGTTTGTTTACGTTTATTATACAACAAAATTTCTTTTGTTTCAATGCTTTGATGTTATGTATAAGATGATTGTTACACAATATGACAGAATCATTCAGCAGTACTACATATCATTGTATCACTTCAATCCATCAACAATCTAGGAAACTAAGGATTATTCAGAACGAACAGTCAATAAGTTGTTGTTTTTTTCTGTTTCCAATTGTACATACATAGTTTTGTGCTAATCAGCATTAAAATAACTGTCGACAGTTTACAAATGATTGACGAATAATTAGTGATCAATGTTATGTATGTTAAGTTCTTCTTAGTGCAGGTCAAATCCTATCGATCAATTTGCAAATGGTTATTTAGTCTAAGTGAGTTGACATGGGATGAACTATATTGAGATGTAAAATGATAAAGGTAGTCGATAGGAAACTCTGTACCTAAGTTTTGTGCTATTTAGCACTTGTCAGCAGGATGTATTAGTAATCTTGAAGTAACTGATGCTTCCTGGCGGATTCGTTCTCATGTCACGTTACCACTGAGATATTCGAGCCGCGACTGACCTCCTGTAAGATTGAACTGTATTCACAATTAATAGATCTCTAAGTAGTGATCAATGTTATGTTTGTCAAGTCTTCAGTCCTCATTCAATTCGATCGATCAAAGAGAAGGGATAACACTAAATTCATACCTTGCTAACCAGTGTCAAGTAGCGCGTCCATAGTTTCTTTTTGACTACATCCAACTGTCACCTTATATGTCAAAAGTATCATTTTACCAATAGATTGTCATGTAAACGATTTTCAATGGTTTAAAGGTGGTATTACCTACAGTTTTTTCGTACTTCTTTTTCTTGTGTTTCATGTCTATTTAGAATTATCTCCATTCTTTATTCCATCGAAGCTTCGTCTAAACAGTACAAAGAAACCTATGTGAGTAAACAACTTTCTAGTATTTGAGCGGAGAAATTTCTTCGATCAATTCGTTCCTCCATTATTTACCAAATGTCAAAATGGAAATTTTCTAGTATCTTTTAGTAGAAGTCTATGTATATATTCTAAAGTTTAAGTTAACAAATCAACTGGATTTTAGATTTTGTTGTTCTAAGTAATATGTCTTACTAAATGTCTTCAGCACTCTCCGCAACACAGTAAAATTGTTTTCTCAAAAGCTTGGGAAAGAATAATGGTGGTCTTGAGTGCTGTTAGAGGCATGAGAGCGGCCATCACTTCTCGGTCGCCTACACCGTAGAAGTGTTCTCCTGGAGGTACCTGAAAAGAGAATTGGATTAAAGGTGGTCTTAGAGACCTGAGAGCGTGACCACAATGCCCAAGGGACAACTGCTTGAGGTCGGTCAAACACGATTTTTCTGTGAGTAATTTTTGTGTCAGCTCCGTACTTGTTAAGACCTTACCGCTGGAGACGGATATCCGCGAGATAAGGCGAGATATGCATTTTTAGGGTCGACCTTTTCCAACCCCAACTCTCCTTGTGAGAAGGCATCATCGCTGCCATGCTGGTTGTCTGAAGGAAACACCTTACTGCTGTCACACCTCTGTACAGTCGGCAATACGACTTCGCCTTCGGATCTTGGGTTTGTTACTTGTAATCTTACCGCTCTTTTGTCGATCTGTCTGGTATGGTAGGACCTTGAGGAACGATTGTTGCAGCTAGTATAGCTCTATTAGTTCACCACGATAGGCAAGCCTGACCACCACGTCAAGGTATCAGCAACGGTCGGGGAAAGAATAATAGGAAACAGTAAATTCTAATATCAATCAATGTCAAAAACATATAACTTCTGTATTATAATACGTCAAATAGAAAACTTTCTTTAATATCAACAAAGCCCAATCAGACTAAGAGTGAGATAAGGGAAAAAATAAACTTCCGTTTTTATTACAGAATTTATTCTCCCTGTATTTCTCTCTATTTTCCATTTATTTATCATTTCAGTTGGGATTGGAAAGAATACGATAGTTATATTGAATTGATTATTAATTATGGGAATAATAAAGTCTTTGATAAATTTTGTTATGAATTAGATAGATTACGAGTACTTTGTACATGGACTAAATGTGATCAAGATGATAAACAAATGAATTCCAATGGTGTACTTATGTTACGTACAGTTTTAGATAATGAATATCATTGTTTGAAATTGAGTAAGTTATGCTTCTTTTATTTTCATTTTGAAAAGATCAATTTAATTCTTTGAAAACTCGATTTTTTGTTTACAAATCACAGTCAGTCAGTCAGTCACAACGTAGAACCAGGCACATATATGCATCGGTCCAAGTTGCCATACCTTATTAGCGCAACAAGATCAACATCGGATGCATAGGAGTAGTAATATATGAAAGAAAGATTGTATATAAGGATATAGTACAGTTAGAAAGAATGATATGAGGCGATTTTAATCTCTTAGTTTAAGGGAAGACAAAGAGTGTATACACCTACGCCATTCTGATCGATTCTGAGCCATGTCACCAAGAGTCTCAAACCATTGGTTACGATAGTCACGCGGACCCCAACCAAGTAGTCTGCATCTACCAACATGGCTTAGACTACAATTTAGTCACTTTGTGGACTGATACCATGTTTTGGTTTAACCACCCTTAACTTTCTTCCAACCGTCTCCAACACTAGTCAGCGTTGCACTTCGTGGTAATCGGTGTTCAGGCGTACACAATCATCGTGGTTTTAACTGAACATTGTCCGAGTATAGTGTATAAGCCATGATTTGTGTTCAACTAGAATCCTAGGAGACACTGGAGGATTATTTCGTTCTAAATTGAGATTCTTCATCAGTAACAGTATCCACAATCTCGACAGAAATCAAGCATGTGACTTTCAGATGAGTTTACTATTGAGACGTCTGCTTTGTAATTCCTCTTATGATTGTGAAATATGGTCTGTAAAAGTGGAAGAGATAGATAGACTGTGAGTTTTTGGTCATAGGTATCTTCGTAGTATCTCTCGCGTATCATGGTGTAATCAAATTAGCGATTCCGAGATAAGGATGTGAAATTGATTGATGAAGTAGTTAATCTTTTTGTTAACTAAGGTGGTTGGATCATGTGTTACGTTTGTCGAAGCACCTTCGGCCTCAACGCGCATTGTTTGCTGAAATAAAAATAGGTTTAAAGAAAGCTAAGTGCAGTCAAATCAAAACACATGATCTGTGCATTAGTTTGTCTACTATTGATCGGAAGGGGAAATTATTCCACCAGCAGCCAGAAGCATGATCACTAACGACAGGCACAAATCAAACGTATATATACACGGCATAAAATTGTCCTTGGGAAGCGTTACAAAATAGCATACTAAAAGATACAACGAACCAATAGCGTTTTAACTCCTTCCAAGTGGGAAATACAACATGAAGGTGAAAATGAGTGCTTTTAGCGCGAAAACAAGAAATTCAAATTTTCAACATAGAATTACAAAAATTAAGCATTTACCATGTGAGTTCTGAAGGATCTAACATCTCCAACAATCTTAAAGAATCATCTCATGTAATCATCAGGAATAGTTGACTATCATTTAATCCGAGTTTTTTTGTATTTTTTTGTTCGAAACTTATTGATTTTGCGATTTGTTTTCTTTCCAATTATTATTATTATTATTTATTGAATATACATCTAGGACTATGTGCTCAACTTCGTCCAGATTTGTGTACACTTTGTTTGAATCAATTGGGAATTGGTAATTCGAAGTCATTGTCTTCGCTTTCACCACCACCACCATCATCATCATCATCACTATTAAAACGAATAGGGGAGGGAGGTGGCAGAGAAGGAACAATCCAGTTGAGTATCAATTTAATTAAACTCCTATCTGTTACATCATCATCATCATTATCTTCAATATCTTCTTCCTCATTTCCATCATTATCAGTACAACCAAATATTGGTAGTATAGAATTAGTTGAAAAATCGACAAATAATTCATTTAGTACAATTGGTGTTGTACTTCGTGATATTTGTATTGGATTAGATGTTGAAAATAGTTCCATTTCTAGTAAGTTTATATATATATATATATATATATATATATATATATATATATATATATATATATATATAATTTTCATAAAAACATCAAACTACACTTGGTATTGTTTACTCGACTCTTCCCATTGATGCCTAGGACTGCAATTGATCAGTCCCTTATTGGCATGTGTGCATACTGTGCGTATTGTCTCAATATTGCCTTAAGTAACAAGCACTATAAACAAAGATGGATAATGGTTAGCAGTGGAATCCATTTTGATGCGCGCTTTTCGTCCTATTTGATATTCGTCAACATAAGTAAGTGGCTATCAAGACTCAATAGCTGAGTGGATAGCACGATGGCATTTGAAGCAAACGGTATTGAGTTCGAGTCCCAGAGTAGTGACACATAAACTCTGAGATGCAGGTACATCTAGTTGACGCTGCCTAAATTGGACGAAATGTGCACATCCTGGTTTCCACTGCTAGCCACTATCTGTCTTTGCTTATTACTTGAATAACGTAAATTTACTATAAATAAGTATTTATTGTAAATACTTCAAATCTAGTTAGTAGTTAATGATAGACAGGAAATTATTAGATAATATGTAACACCAAATCATTTTTTCTATCAAACCTCCTTTCCCCTCCTTTTTTTTGTTACTAAGAGAAATAAATACAAAATAATCGTTTTGTCTCATTTATAATCCATGAATGATAATATCTTGTCATTATTGAAAATTTTGTCCGTTTTTCACTTAGTAGACAATGTATATCTTTGCTTTTTTTTTCCTTCTTAAAAAGAAAGCCAGTTTTAATGATCTTATCAATTTTATTTTTGCCATAGAGATTATCACTATGTCATGTCCTAATTTATTCACTCATTCGTTTTTTGTTTGGACGCATATAAATTCACTAGAAACTACCACCTTTTTTTGGGGGGGGGGCGGAGTTTTACAATCTATTTCCAATCTCTCTATATATATAGTTATATCGTAATGAATGGAAAAATTGTATTTCTGATGTTTTGTGGCTTAATATAGGCGACTTCTTCAGAGTAAATAAATAAACGTAATTAAATATTGACACCAGATTAAAGGAAATAGTGCAAAATATTTTTTTTTAGTACAATCTTAATAGGCCTGAATTTCTTATTCTTTGTCAAAGTGGATTTGTACAACCTGTCGCTGTCAAATGGTTGATTTGTCTGATATCTATGCTGATAGTAGAAAATAATGAGAATATAATACTTCATTCAATTTGATTCCGTGTGTGAATTTGGTTAGTGTATGAACTATAATAATTGAGGCAGAATACATGCATAAACTTAGTTATTTCATGATTTCTTAACTGGTTACAGTTATATTCATAATAAAATATGAAGTCAGTCAGCTACAACGTAGGACCAGGTATGTATGTGCATCGGTTCAAGCTGCCGCACCTCATTAGCCTAAGATGAACACCAAATTCATAGAAGTAGTTACTTCAATTGTAGTAATAAATAAAAGAAAGATTATGTATAAGGATTTAATACAAGAAGAACTACGTAGCAGTATATACATCCATCAAACAAAGGACGAGGTTATTGTACAACAGTTTACTTTGTTCTACTTTATGGCTGTAAAATATGATCAGTAAGAATACAGGATATTCGTGGGTTACTATTATTAGATCATACGTACGTTTAAACCATTGCACATGTTTTTTGTTGTTGGGACAACTGAAAGATGCTGAGGTTGGCCATACGGTACTAGGTAAGTTAGTTAATGTATGGTTCTCAGATTTGACTAAGACTTTTTTTAATTTTGTATTCAATTATATTTGGTCGTACTCACTGATGTTCTCGTTCACTACAGCTTCATTCTCTTTGAAATGATTGTTTAGGAAATGGGCTTACTTTCCAACTATTTCATAGATGACGTGTTCGTTTGTTTCAGCGTATTTGTCGGTGAATTGTTGTGAGTGTAGACATTTTTAATAAATGCAAGTTTTACTATGATGTATGCTACTTATGTCCGTCGACATAAGTAGTATGTAGCACCAGTCGGAAGTTAAAAACCTGGCATCAGAAGGCTATAAACGTCGACTTAAAGAAAATAGAAATGAAGTATGAATTAAAAGAATCATACAGAATATGAATTTATTTACTTATTTGAACACATAAGTATTGGTACAAGAGGGAACCAAATACATATGCGCCACAGAAAACAATGGGAATTTGAAGAGAAGAACGAAAGAAAAAGTAAGGAGCGTAAAAAAACAATAACGTACAGATTACTGTAATGTAACGTAATAATAATAATGAGGTAAACAGAAACGTACAGTCAGAAGAGATCTTTCAGTTAAAGAAGAAGCAACCACTTTTTATGAAGAAGGCGAAATAAGGTTACAGCAGGATCGTCAATGGCTTCTGTTCTGAGCCATATTTGATAACGTCTCTAGCCACTGTGTAGCACCATCTCTCACACCCCAAACAGGGAGTCGTGAAGGGCCAACAGAAGCCAGCCATTTGCAGCTTTCTTTCATACCACGACACCATGCCATACACTGACCACCTCTCCGCTTTTTCCAACCAGTCCCCGAGTCGCCAATTCTCTGGGACGACATTCGTAGAACATGTCCAAGCCACCGAAGTCGGTGTTTCAAGATGGTGACACCAATTGCATTATCATCTCTGTGCCCGAACACACGTTGTAGATCCGACCTTTTACAGACAGAATAACATCACGAAGGCGCCAAAGATGGCCCAGACTGGCAATAAGCCACTCTGGCTTTCACTATACGCACATTGATCTCATCACTCACGCCACCATCAGCACTTATGCAGCTACCTAGATACACGAACTTTTCGACTACTTCTATCTGCTCACCATCCAGGGTGAGTACAGAATTAGAATCCTGCCAGTCTTGTAGAAGTACTTTGCATTTCGAGGGTGCAAAGCACATACCGTACCTACGGACATTGATCACCAACTAATTAAGTGCGGATTGCATGCCTTGGGCATTATCGCACAGTAAGACAATATCATCCACATACTCAAGGTCGAGAAGTCTTTGGTCTAGCTTCAATTGACTCATCATCTCAACTACTGAAATTACTAAAATCTCCACACAAAATCCCTTCTAATACATATTCACATCGTTTATTTCTCTTTTTCATTTTTCCATTGATAAATATCCTTTCTCTATTTCTTTTTTTCTTCTTCTTCTTCTCCTCATATTCATAGATGAGTTGTTTTTTGTTTGTTCTATCATTGAATCTTATTGGTTACATAATCATCATCATCATCATAATAATAATAATAGTAATTATCGATTCATACGTATAAATTGGCCAGAATCACAAGTAAATATGAATATACCAATTGGATATCATGTAAATGTTCGTTTAAAAGATTCCGAAGGTGAGTATCCCCATTAATGATGAATGAATGAATGAATGAATGAATTAGACATTAATATCTGTAATTTAGAATAATAATATCATCATGATTATAGACTTAAATTCAGTTCAAGTTTCAATATTCTATTGGTAGTTTATTCATAATGAAAATAAGGTATGGAAATGAACCAATCAAATTTGAGAAAGCTATTTTTTGAGTTTTTGCGCAAAATTTAAAGTTGATTAACTTATCTTTGATCAATGTAAATACAGTTTTGTTTTATGTTTAAAATATTCAAATTTGTTTAAATAAATAAAGTTATTTATTTGTTTGTTTTTATGTTATAGAATAAAAATATCAGTATTAAGCGTTATCAAATAGTTCACACTTTTTATTACTACACCCGAACTAATGATAGAGAGTGAAGTAGTTGAACGTGTCGACCTCTTCGCTTATCTTGTGAGTCTCACCAGCCCTTGTGGTCTCTCGTGTGACAAAATCTTAGCACGGATACAGAAGGCTCGACTAGCTTTTACAAACTTGCGTCATTTATGTCGTAGGCGAGATATCCGTCTATCAACCAAAGGACGTGTTTACTGTGCAGCAGTTCGTTCCGTCCTACTTTATGGCAGTGAAACGTGGCCGGTAAGAGTAGAGGATATTCGTAGGTTACTAGTATTTGATCATAGGTGTCTTCGAAGCATTACTCGTATATCCTGGTACCACCGAGTAAGTAATGCAGTTGTTAGGAAACGGGTACTAAGTAAGGATGGCAAATCAATTGATGAAATAGTGAAATATAATCAGTTGGGATGGCTGGGACACGTGTTACGTATGGTTGGGGACCGCGAGATGATAGCAACCGATGGTTAGAGACCTTGAATGACATGGCTGAAATTCGTTTGCAATGGTACAGGTGCATACACTCTTTGTGTTCTAAATTTTAATCTCCTGATTCCTCCCTGTCTCTTTTTTTTTCTTTCCAAATTTATTTCACTGGATTATACTCTCCAAACCCTAATGTTCCCGATTACTGCTTATACTCTTACTACCTGTACCACTACAGGATTTGAATCAACATTTGTATCTCTGTGTTTACATACAAAGTTCTACGTTGTGGACTGACTGATAACGGTTACCATGAGACTGCATTTCCTCACGTTGCTCAAAAGCCTTGTGGATCAAACCTTTAAGTCGAAGGTTGTGGGTGTGGCCTCCTAAGAAAACCACCTACTTTGGTCTGTGTATCCGGGCAGTATCATAGCCCTCACATATATCAAATGAGATTTGTGTGGCGCATATGTATTTGGTGCCTCCTTGTACCAATGTTTATGTGTTTAAATAATAATAATAAAAGTTTCGTACTATTTGGCATTCGTCCGTAAGATGTATCTGTAATCTTTGAGGTAACTAATGCTCCCTGACGGAATCGATCTCGTGTTACAATCTGAGTTATTACCACTGAGATATCCAAGCTATGACTGGACCTCATGTAAGACTGAAATAGATTTACAATTGGTTATTGGCTAGTGACAATGTAGGGTATCACATTTTATTCTGTTTTGTCATTATTTATTCATTTCATATTGTTTTTGTTTGTTACACCGTTCAGGTAATTACGTTATCAGACCTTATACACCAGTATGCAATGATTTAACTCTTTCATCAATAATCAATACTGATTGTCAACAGGAAAATTGTGTAAATCAATGTTGTTTATTAATTAAAATTTATCCAGATGGGGAATTTTCTCAACTTGTGAATAATATTTCTACAAGTAAGTAGTGACTTGTCTTATGTTATAGAATATCTTGATGAAATTATAATTGACCGATGTCTCAATGAACCTAATTTTGTTTTCCGCATTGTGATATGTACTACTTATGTTGATAGATATATAAGTAGTATGTGACACCAGTCGAAAATAGAATGCCTAGCAGGAGAAAGTTGAGAAGATCGAATAGACGAGGACGGGAACAGAAAGTAATTGGTATGGGAATGAAATATTAATAAAGTTCAAGACAATTGATTGACATTTTTCAAATGAAGTATTCAACGTATGGTATTTATATCTTATCAAGAGAATCTGTAATTTTGTGCCAAAATACATCTGGTTGTCCCCATTTGTGTTCTCGTGCAGTACACCATTATTGTTTTTACCTGCTTGAGCTTGGGGAACTTTAACTAATTAGTTGAGTATTGCTTTTTTGTATGAATTGACTGTACTAATTTGAGTTGTAAATGCTATCTCTCGAGTACTGTTAAATGTACAAGGGCTACTCTATCACTAACCGGTTGTCCACACTATGAAAGCATCCTGCTTCTTGAGGTACATGAAAAGAAAATTGAGTTAAAGATGATCTTGGCGCTTGTGTTTAAGACCGATCACACCTAGATTTCTTATGTATAGTTTGTTATATGTTAACTCCATTCATTATAAACTTGACCCCAAAAGACGAAAATCGATAAGGAAAGTTGAAGTGTAATGCTTTTATGTTAGACGTTTTCTAATCCCTTCTTTCTGTCGTAGTGAAGGCAGCACCACTGCAGATGCTAGTTGTCTCAAGCAAACGAGGTTTCCACTTTGTCCGATGTAGGCGCTTCCCGTAGTTGGAATGGTTTAATTTAGTAAATGTTTGGCTTTTCGTTTGTTTATTTATTAATTCATCCTTGGAGAAAAAGTTGTGCTCAATGACTTGACTATGATAGAAATTAATGAACTTATCAAACAAAACATTAATACGAGGATATTCAGTCACCTGATGAAAACAATTATAAATTAACAATAAAAAACTACGTACACTATTCCATCAGATCGCATTTTTACACATTTTACCAAAACATATCAGTTCAAAAGTTGTGCTCGTACTGTAACGTGATCTGTTTATTTATTTATTGAAACACATAGATATTGGTACAAGGGGGGGGGGCGCTAAGATACTGCCCGAGTGCCCAAACAGAAGCAGGGAGTTTACTTAAAGGGTCACACCCAGAGTCTCCGACCTAAAGGTCTGATCCACAAGACAGTGGAGCAATTTAAGGAGATGCAGTCTCATAATAACCGTTGACCAACAAAAGGTTCATACGTCTTTTGTTTCCTTAGGATTCTAAAGCCCCTGTGCACCATTGGTTTGGAATGAAAGTTTTCCAACTCCCCTAGGTGGACCCGCCGTATCCGCCAGCTTATTTATTTATTATGAATAAATTAGATGTAATTCTATGATAGTGACATTTTCAATAGTTTTCCTACTATTTAAACTGCCTCCAAATGCCCTCATATGGTTGAGGGTACGGAGGTTTAGCTCTCTCTCTCGAAATGCTCTTACATGGCCACGTGCATACAACCACTACAAGAGAAGTCCTACTCACTGCGGTGGGGTATTGTTTATGAAATTGAGATGACAAAAACCGAATATCCAGAGGTTTAACCGGGTTGGTGGATATTGAGTGTCCACATGGGCTGGATCCAGGATCCTGAAGGAACAAATGTCGTATGAACCAATTATTGGCCACTGGCTACCATGTGACTGCATCTCCTTACGATGCTCCACTGTCTTGGGGATCAGACCTTCAGGTCGAAAGCTCCGATTGTGGTCCCCTAAAAAGACCCACCAGCTTCGATCTGGGCACTCGGGTATTGTCACATCCCTCATATAAATCAAGTGACTTGTATGGGGCATATAAATAAATTTAAACTATTCATCTATTTTGTTGTTTAACTAAATTGTCCTATTGTTCAATCTTTAACAGATGATACTATTGAAATCAGTCTACCAATAGGTAATTTCAATAGTAATCTAATCAAACAGCTCATTCATAATAATAATAATAAGAATGAATCAAAACTGATCCATCTTATTATGTTAGCCGGAGGTAGTGGAATAACACCTATGCTACGGATAATCAATTATTTATTGACTGATCATCATCATCATGATCAAAATTTACAAACATTTAAAATACATCTAATTCATTTTAATCGTTGTCAAATGGATCAAATATTAATTTCATATTTCGCATCATTACATAATCATTTCCCAAATAAGTAAGTTGAAATATTTTTTATTTTTGCTTAGCAACTATTTTCTTCTTTTCAATACTCAGAACTTTGCTATTGATTAGTTGGATCAAACCTAGTGTCAGTGATCAGTTATTGTTGTTAAAGGTTATCGTGTTAATTATCGATTACCAAATACTGATATTGTGGAATAACAATTTTGAAAAGGAAATTGATAAGTCTTGCTAATTGAACGCTATATTCTGTTCCTAAGTTGCTATTCTCGTAACCTCCAAGCTAGAACTACACAGCGACCTGAACACAAGAGAAAAGGCGCAAAATATGTTCGTTTTAGTACAGAAAAATATAGGGTTGTCATAGTATTTTAGATGTCCTTGGGTTTCCCGAAAATTTTAGAATGCTAGTAAACAATAGCAAACAATCAGAAACTCTGCATGTGGCCTTTCACTTTCTTGATGTTTCTGGCTAAACTTCAAATGAACGCGGATTGGATCAAATGCTTCTTAGTGTTTTCCTGATCCTTTCTTGTCTTTTGCGAGAAGATTTCTGGATCACCCCAATAGAAACTGGGTTAATAGTTGTAGTTTTGAACATTTAAGAACATGACCTAAGACTTAATAAGCCCCCACGTACCCTGGTACGGCTGGGGGTGGGGGATGTTAGCTCCCCCTCTCGAAGTGCTCTCACATGACCACGTGTATACAATCACTGCCAGGGAAGTCCTACTCACTTCTTTGATTCCAAACCAATGGTGTACATGGGCTCCAGTATCCTGAAGGAACAAATGGCGTATGACCCTATTGTTGGCCACCGGCTACCATGGTACTGCATCTGCTGATGTTACTCTACTGCCTTGTAGATTAAACCTTTAGATCAAAGGTTCTGGGTGTGACTCCCTGACAAAACCACCTGTTTCGTTTTGGGGACCCGAACAGAATCCCAGCTGTCACACAAATCGAATGATTTGTGTGGCGGATGTCTATTTGGTGCCTCCTTCTATCGAAGTTTATGTGTTTAAATAAATAAATAATTACAACAACTTAAAAAAGTAGATCACTTTGTTTCTTTTTATTTATAGATTTTCTATTACTCACGTTCTATCTGAACCATTATGCATTACTGATAGTGATAATAATAACCATTGGTTATATGGACATATAACCGATGAATTATGTCGTCAATGTTTTAATCAAGAAATTATTGACAATTTTGAATCGCAGACAATTTGTTTAATATGTGGTCCATCTGGTTTTAATGATGCAGCTTTAAAGTGAGTACTATTTCAATGAATATAACATTCGATAGATAACATGAACATTTCAAAATTTTTATATTATTCTAAATTGTTTTCATTAATGCTTGAGAACTATTCTATATTACTTATTTATTTATATAAACACATAAATATTGGTACAAGGAGGCACCAAATAGATATGCTTATCATAAATTATTCGATTTGTGTGAGAGATGGGATGCTGTCCGGGTGGTGCCCAAACCGAAGCGGGGGACCTTCTTAGGGGGTCACACCCAGAGCCTTTGACTTAAAGGTCTAATCCACAAGACAGTGGAGCAACGTTAGGAGATGAAGTCCCATGGTAGTCGGTGGCCAACAATAGGTTAATATGCCGCTTGTTCCTTCAGGATACTGGAGCCCATGTACATCGTTGGCTTGAAATCAGGGTTTTCCAACTCCCCTAGGTGGACTCTCCATTTCCACCAACTCGGCTAAAGCGCCGGACATTTGCTTTTTGTCCTCTCGATTTCTTAAACAACACCCTAACCGCGAGAGGGAAGTGAATAGAACTTCCCTGGCAGTGGTTATATGCACGTGGCCTCTTAAGAGCGTTTCGAGAGGAAGAGATGACTCTCCCAACTCTTGGCCGTACTAGGGCATTTAAGGGCGATTTAGGTAACACTGTTCTTTTTTTTGTAGAAGCGTTTACAAATTTACAAATATTGGTTTAGACAATTTAAGCGGAAATACATTGTTATGAACTCTTTTATTACGACCCATCAACTCTTATTGCTTAGTAATCTTCGAACACCTAACTTCACTCGACCAATCCCCAAACCAAACACGGTTGAACGGGAACGTAATTAAATTTCGAGTAAACAAGGTTGAATGGGAGTAATAATCTTAATAAGAAAGACGTTAGCATATTTATAATTTTACACAATATGATTCTAGAGTCTTTTTTGAGAACCTGCTAGAGCTAATTGGTTAGTAAATGGACAATTAATGTGTTCCGACACATTCCTACATGAAACAAATTCTAATATCATCTATATCCCGCTAACACACATCCAGTTGACGAGTTTCAAGAAGGACAAAAAACGTCCTGAATCCCACTCTTAGGCACAACCCATCTATTTTAAATAGTATTGAGGCGATCTGCACAGTCTGTATATATTTCAACAAAAGAGTAAAAAATTTTGTCTTGTATGTCAGCCACAAGGAAATTCATATCCTTACTGATAGCGTCAGTGATTTTGTTCATTATTAAATCAACCCATCCAGAGAACACATATCATTTTGTTGTGCTGATGTGGTATGGCAACTTGGACCGATGCATATGTTTCCCTGGTCCTATGTTGTAGCTGACTGATTGACACATGTTAACAAAAACCATTCATCTATACTACAAGCTTTAATTATTATTTCACTGTGATTTTTTTATGGGGGAAAATTTATACACTCCTGCAAATTTCTCATTTTCTGTTTCAAATCTTTTCGCTTCAATAACTTTGAACTTGCTCCTTGCCGGTTCATAGTAGTATACCTTAATCGCTTGTCTAGAGTTTATTATTTATTTATTTTAACACATAGATATTGGTACAAGGAGGCACCAAGTAGATATGCGCCACATAAATCATTCGATTTGTGTGAGGGCTGTGATACTGCCCGGCTGCCCAAACCGAAGAAGGGGACCTTCTTAGGGGGCCACTCCCCGAGCCTTTGATCTAAAGGTCTAACCCACAAGGCAGTGGAGCATCGTAAGGAGATGCAGTCCCATGGAAGCCGGTGACCAACAATTGGTTCATACGCCATTTGTTCCCGCAGGATACTGGAGCCCATGTGCACCATAGTTCTTAGAAAGAAAGATATGAATCGATTTTCATTTTTCATGGTTTAAACGAAGACAAAGAGTGTATACACTTACACCATTGTGTTAACTTTGTTTTTTGGCCTTCGTATTTATCTATCATATCGATGTTTTCGATTGTGAATGGTTCAGGTTTTGTATGGCGAAATTCTACACTTACTTGCGTAGAAAAAAAGGATAAACTGTTTCAATTTACCGTCAACCACATAATTAGTGGACGAAAAATGTTTCTATTTAAGCGATGCTACTGATATTCAGCAATAATGATCTGTACGATGTAAGAGCTACAAGGAACAATGTGCTGTTATTTTCCTGTTATTGCAGACATTGAATTCAACATAACCCTAACATTTTTAAAAACGAACTTCTGTCAAAATGTTTGATTTTAACGAGAGAATTTATATTTCTCGTCGTTAGTCGACCTATGTTTTGCACAGTCGTATATAAAATAGAATTCGATATATATTTGCATCGATTCAAGTTACCACACAACATTAACAGTGATATACAAACATCATGGTACATCTCAGATTTTTAGAAGTATCAGTAGTAGTAGGAAAGATTAGGTTGTAAAGGAAAAAATCAAATCGAGACTCGAAGATTCAAGATCTAAAGGAATGAATGCATCTGTGCCATTGGAAACTATTTTGAGGTGTATCACTCAGTCTCTAACGATTAGTTATGATCACATGGACTCCAACCAGACGGTCTAGACCTAGTATTATGGTTCAGTCCAATTGTCAATGACCTCTTCGGCTGGTAGCGCATCTTGGTTTGGCCGCCCCTTTCTTCTACTTTACTCCTACGCAAAATAACGTTCACCAAGGTAGGCGGTGGTTGGACATACACAATACATGTCCCAACCACTTCAGATGGTGAAAAATCACTATCTCATCAGCCAGTTCCCCAGTTATACTCAGTACTCTGTCCCTAACCTCAACATTGCTCACTTAGTGATCCCAAAAAGTGCGGGTGATGCTTTGTAGGTATTCACGACTGACCTACAAATATCCATTATTCCTAGTGGTCATACTTCAAATCCATAAAGTAGAATAAAAATTATGCATAGTAAATCCATCGTGTAATTGGTGGACAGCCATCTCATCTACGTCACTATACATATATAATCGAATTCGGACACCACCGAATAACAAAATACTCATAGAACATACTTTTGTTTTCTCATTATATAAAAAATTCAAATTTTGCTGTCTTATTCCTCTTTCAATAGTTGAAATCATGAGTCAATTGAAGCCAGACCACCACGGAACGCCTGGATGGCCGTTTCGCCCTACTATGGGACTCCTCAGCAGTGAGCATCCACGATCTCGCCCCCGCGAGACTCGAACCCAAGACCTATAAGTCTCGCGCGCGAGCGCTTAACCACTGGACCACTGAGCCGGCATCCAATGGTGTTAATGTCTAACTTCAACTAATGCACGAAATTGCGCCACCGTACACCATTGTCTTCAGTGAGCTGATATCTCACAATAGATCTGGTTCTGGGTTCGAATCTCGCGGGGGCGAGGATGCACACTAGAGTTTCATATTAGGACGAAACGGCCGTCCAGTGCTTACAGGTTTTCCATGGTTATCTAACTTCAATTAACTCATGATTTCAACTATTGAAAATTAATAAAATCTCCACAAAACCCCTTCTGATAATTATTCCTCTTTGTTTAAATTAATTTTAGACTAACAAATCAATGGTCTATTCCTAAAGAACGTGTACATGTCTTCAAAGGATGAAAATAAAAGGCGTTGTATTATCATAGTAATAGTTCACATACACATACAAACTATGTAGTTTATAACAAATCCAATAACTTTCTAATGAATTCCTTTACTCTAGTCTCTTATTTTTCAAACCATTTTATGGTATATTCCTATTTTGTTTGCTCTCAATGACAATATGTATATTATTTTGAATTGTGAAATTGTATCTCACATAGTAACTAATCTATGTCACCATGATGATGTACTCATATTTTGGGCAAATGTGTCACATGTATATATCAATAAATAAATATGTAGACATATTTAGTCAAGTGATTTCCATTTGTTTATCTTCTTTTTTGCTCATTCTTTCATAACATATTCCTCATTAACAGATGTATTACTATTGGGATATTAATAATTTTGTAAACACAATCTTGAACTATTCATTACCTAAATAACTATAGTTGTATCATGAACGAGAACATAGACGAGAATCATATAGTAAATGCTTCATTTGTAAAATATCCATCAATTGTTTCATACTTGTTGTCTTCTTCTCTTCAATCTTTTCAACATTCCACTATCGATTAGTGACATATACTACTTATATCTATCGACATCAGTAGCACATATCACAGTTGTGGCTTGTTATTATTGTGGATTTAGATGATTTTTTTTCAGCTCAAGCAAGACGAAAAGAAAAACGTCGTGAATCTCACTCTTCTACATTATTCTCAATGATTCTATTTGTTTTCAAATGATTGATGGATAGAATCTCGTTTTTGTGTTGATCTCTTAATGATTTCTTTCGGTTTGTATTGTACACACAAAAAAATAAACAAAGAAAAGTATTTCCCACTAGGTGTATTAATTTCTTCCTATTGAAGCTTTTGATCGCACTAATAATTAATGCGTAGAACTCTGGTGATCAAAAAGCACAAGACTATCTGTAAATATAATGCTGTTATCACTAAGATCTATGAAATGCATTACAAATATCAATTCGTAAGGCATCCATAGGAACTATCGTGTTCGCACAATTAAAGAGGGATACTTCCAAAAATGGACATATATATAGCTTTTTTACAACGACATATAATAAGCAATTGGCAGTTCATAACCGTGTCAAAACTAAAATTGTTATCATTTCTTTTATTACGATTCAGCTATTCCTATTGCTTAGTATTCTTGGACAATATTTCACTCGACAAGTACCCAAATCAGAACACGGTTGTTGAACACGAACGAAATTATATTCTAAATAACAAGGTTAGATGGAAGTAGGAAGCATAATGAGAAAAATGTTAGTATATTTATAGTTTTTACATGAGAAGATTCTAGAGTCTTCTCTAAGTACTCACTAGCGCTGATTGGATAAGTAGTGTTGGATCCTGATAAACATAATGAATGGTAACTTTCGGGATCCATTTATGGACCAATACTAAACGTACATTTCTATTGTATAATTGTTAAGTGACTAAACTGTTCATATTCATGTCTCTTTTATTATGAGCTTTATTCTGACCCATAAACTATTATTATACGATTTACCATTCTTGAATTATGCCCTGCCTATTAATTACTACCTCCCTCATTCACAGCCACATTTGGCTAAATCTTGTACAAATTTTGTTTCCTATTTTATGGTACGTTGTGGTCTGTTTGGTTGGTATATAAACTCAGTATGTTTGAAATATAATTATTCATATCGCAGAGGCTCGGATTGGTGTTCTGGACTTAATTGGCTGGGCGGTTTTGGGCTATAACAAGTAGCCAATCAGAGTGCACCAACATAATCTTGCACGGAACATGCTTTAGCCCAATCTATATTCTGCTAACAATAGTAGACATTATTGAAATAAGAACTGTTAGAATACAATTGATGCTTAACGGATACAGTAGAGTTAAAAATAACTGTTCCAAATAGTAAAAAAATGCAGTTGCATTAATAAGTAGATTGAATGCAATCAGTTTATCTAATTATTTGCACAATTTCGGACAGATATCATAACTTAAACACTTAAGCCATTAGAATTGAGATTGACTACTGGATATATATAGGAGCAAAGGGGTCAGGATTGATTGTCATGTATTAGAATTGCATGAACGAAGAAATGCTAGCTTGGTTATGTTTTCAAATTGCAGTCATTATTAACGGTACACAAATACCTGATACGGCCAACGGTGGAAAGAACCATCTTTCCCTCTCGAAGTACTGTCATACAACCATGCGTTTATAGCCCTTGATAAGGGAGTCCTACTAATGCGGCGGATATGATGTTTGAGATTTCAAGAGGACGAAGAGCGAACGTCAGGGATTCACACTGGGCTGACAAATACGAAGGATCCATGGTGTACACGAGCTCCAGAATGCTGGGGGAATTTTGCTTAAATGCCCTAAGGATTAAACCTCCAGATCAAAGGCTCGGAGAGTGGCTCTCTAAGGAAGTAGATTATTTCGGTTTGAACGCCTAGGAAGTATCCCAGCCCACAAGATTTTTATGTTACGCATACTGTTTTCGGTGTCCAGCCGTGCCAGATTTTACGCGTTTTAAGTAGAAATACATAATCAACAAGTAAAAAGTTATATCGTCTAGTTCACAGATTAAAATTATGTTCAGATAATAATGTCTTTTCTTCCTCCCTCTTTATTTATCACATCACTAACCTTGTAGTGAACAGAACACGGGTGGGGACAAACGAAAGTGCCAGACAGAGAATTACATGACTTATTAATAAAATCAAATAGTAAATGCTTAATTTAAGAAATGTTCACCAATTGTCCCAAAATGACTCAGACTTCATTGTTCTTGCATATTCATACAAATTGCATTCTGTTTCTATTCTTTACTATTCGATCCTCTTGTCTCTCTGCTGCCAGACATTCTGTTCACGACTACGACCATTTACTACTTATGTCAATATAAGTAGCACACACCACAACCTGTATTTAAATATGCTCGCTAATAAGTCTTATCTATAACTTAAAAACTTTGTCCGACATTTATTAAAACCGATAATCGTAGTCACCACAAATCAATATCTGAGGACCAATGCAAGTTTCGACAGAAAAGCTAAGTATCAGATTATACCTCAATGATCTATATAATTGAGCACTCCTGTAACGAGATATCTAGAATAGCCTAGAGAAAAGCTATTCCCTATCCCACTGAAAGTGTGGTAATTCAATTGACTTTTAAAATAAAAAATCTCGTCATCTAACCAAGTATAAAATGGAAAAAAGCAGTCAATCAATCTAAAATTTATTCTAATTGTTTTAGTGAGGGTGAGGAAGATAAGTACAAAAATGATTATGATTATTATTATACAAATGATCATGTACCGGTTTTATTCACAGCAGTATTAGTAGTAGAAGTATGTGTCACGTTGTTATGTGTCGCCAATTGATCAGCTTTTAATAGGAAATCTTTTGCTTTCAATTCATCCATTTCAACACCATCACCATTGGAGTACATTTTTGCAATATTACGACAACAGAATTCATGGCCCAATTTACAACCTTCCATCCATGCTTTGAATGCTTCAACACGTAGACGATTACTATCGTTACTACCAGTAGGATTAGGAGATTTTTCTGAATTAGTTGATTTGTCATTTTCTTTAGCTAATACCATTGCTGCACCACCAAGATGAAAACAACTCTCTGGCACTCTATTTTGGCAACCTAATTCGAATAGTGACATTGCAACAGATAAATTTGGTGCATGGCTAGCTATACCATCAGCAACTAGACGTCCAGCAGCCTGTGTCATAAAAAGTGCATAGAAGGCAGAAATTTGTATTACAGGAAGTGAATTTATCAAAACTACGGGAAACATTAAAGACTGATGGAGTAAAAATAATAAAATGTTTGTTTAGAAAAATGCTGGAAAAGATTTGCAGCTCAGATAGATGCTTTTACCAATATTGTAGTAGCTAATACTACGCCAAGCCTACATTGGTTATTTTAATTTATGGACAGATCAATTTATTCATTCTTTTCAAGCTAGATTTCAACTTTATCACCTATTCCCTCATTAACCCTAATTATTTTCATATGAACGTATGTGTATTAATTTTTTATCCTATTCATTACGTGTCTGTAACTTATTTTTGGCCTGACTATAAATATTGAGTCACGCTTGATTAAATCAAGTTAGCTCACTCACCTTCTCGATTGCACATCATTTCGTCTTGTTTAGTTTGCCTGAGGAGAGTTCACTCTCCCTCTCGAAATGCTCTCACATAGCCACATGCATACAGCCACTGCCAGGGAAGTCTTAATGCCTTCTTGAGACGGGGACGTAGTTTACGAAACTAAGGACGAAAAGCGAATGTCCAGCGCTTTAACCGGGTTGGTGGATACAGAGGACCCACCTAGGAGTCGGAACATCCTGATTCCAAACCAGTGGTGAACATGGGCTTCAGGATCCTGAGGAAACAAGTGGCGTGTAAACCTTTTGTTGATCATCGGCTGCCATGGAACTGCACCTCCTGACGTTGCTTCACTGCCTTATTGATTAGGCCTCAAGGTCAAGGAGGTGGTTCCCCAAGGAAACCACCTGCATCGGTCTGAGTAACTAGGCAGTTTCTCAACCCCCACAGAAATCGAATGATTTGTGTGTTGTATATATATTCGATGCTTCCTTGCACCAATATTGGTGTTTAAATAAACTAAAATATCTATCCACAATTCATCTGCAATAATAAGAGAGGCAGTTATCATGTCAAGTGACTAAGCCTGGAGCCATTAACAAACTGTCAAATTTAAAACTATCAAAGATCACATACACCAGTCAGACGTTTATTGTGATGAACCTCTTCCTGCTACTGAATTACAAAAATCATTAAAGGAGCAAAGAATATATAACTTCCGTTTATTTTATCGAGGAAAAGGAATTCGGGACTGATGAATAACAAATAGTCTAAATATGACTAATGCCGTGCTCGATGGATAAGTCGAAATTCGTATGTATATTTATATAAAAGGGGGTAGTAAGTGCAAGGTTGTCATTAACGGCTATAGTGAAACTAAAAAATATGCAATGGTTCTGTACACAACAACCAAAACCACATTTGTGTACTAAGCTAATAGCTCCCGACTATGAATTCAATAAAAATGAACGAGGGAAGATCGCCTAGGGTATAAGACTCGTGCATAAATATATTTAGTAAGTAGTAGTCAGTGAGTCGCAATGTAGAAACTGGCACATATGTATATCAGTTCGAGCTACTACAACCCATTGATACAGAGAGATGAAATTATAAGGCCAAATCCCATAGTACAAATAGTAATAGTATCAGTGGAAATGGGAGAGATTAAACATCAAAGACACGATTCAAAAAATATATTAGTGTTATATAAAAATTATAAGGAATTTGGAAGCCTCGAATCCTGGGAAAGACAAAACCAGTTACATCAAAAATTTAATCATAACTCAAGCGACAAGATCACGACTATCTATAAACTGAAATATAAACATCTTGACAATCCATAACAACTAAGAAATGAGGACTCAAGATTGCCGCCCCATTGTTGTCGGATAATGTAGCGAGATAACTTTGTCTTTGAGGACAGTGTTCTGCCATCTGAATGTTAATGCATATTAAACAGAGAAATATTAAATATTTGGCTTTAAAACTCATAGACAAAACTTTTGACATACTTGGCAACATTTCCCTTGTTTCCCTGCCTTACAACCATGTTCGAATGCACGGAAAGCCTCAAATGAATCTCTCAATACGCCTTTATCGCCAACGACTTTTAATGACCCATATTGATAGCAACTGTCTCCATAATTACGCTTGAAGCAGTTTTCTTTGAGAATGTCTGCACCGTTGGTAACTAGCCTTTTATAATTACTGAACCATAGTGCCCATGAATGACAACCTTTATGAAAACTTTAAAAAGTTGGACACGACCTACTCACTGACGGGATTGTTTTCACGTATACAACTATATTCAAAACCCAATCCGATATTTTTCATGTATTCATGCATTTCCTCAGGCGTCTTGAAGCTTAGAATTCCGGAATCAGTCATTTCTAAACAATAGAAAAATTAGCAATTATTGGCGACGACTGTTCTTCAAGGATCATTATAAATTAAAACCAGAGTTATGAATTGGGATCACAACATAAGCGTACATTAAAACTGCAATACCATTCAACATAATTAGTGACCTACTAGACCCTTTAATATGGTCAATGAACATAAATACTGAGCTAAATATTGCGTAAAATATCAGGCAAGCGCTGCAAGTAAAGAAGGTCTGGGCGAAACTCCGCCCCATCTTCTACCGAATCTCCCACGGGTGTACTGAATTTTATCTGATGAAATCTTGGGGACAGAAAAATACCATACCATTAAAATAAACTGGCGAACACAAAACACATCTCACCTGTACTCGATTGGTTGTAAATTGCGCGTTGGTACGATGTTCAAACCTCAAACGTTGCTTCCGTGCGATAGGGCTAAATGGTTCTAATGTTTAAGGATGGAATATAATTCCATATATAGTAGCACTAGATCACCAATACCATCAGACAGGAACCTAGGTATAGTATCGATAATAGAGGAAAAAGAAGTTGGTAAATCATTAAATTATACTATACTTAGTCCTTAAAAGTATGTCAAGTATCCCAGCCACTAGGTCCTAATGGTCCAAACAAAAACGACGGTGACGCCGCTAACCTTCTGGCAGCACAGTATTCTTGGACATTTCAGCCGACCCGCATTGACTATATTGATGAAAGCTTCATATACAACAGCATAGATGTGTGTTCTACCCGTTTCCAGCAATTCTTTCTGATTTCTGTCTCCGAAGGGATCTGGGTCGTTTTCACACACAGCAGGTTCTTGCTGATTGTGTCCGGCCAACGGATCTTAAGTATTCTGCATAGATGACTGCTAATAAACACCTGTATCTTCTGGATGTTGGCTTTCGTAGTTCTCCAGGTTTCCACTCCATACAGTAGAATGGTTTTGACATTTGTATTGAAAATTCTGACTATGGTGATCATTAACAATTGTTTTGAGTTCCAGATGTTCCTCAGTTGTAGATATGCTACTCTTGCTTTGTCGGTCTGCGCCTTCACATCTACATCAGATCCACCAGCAGGTAGAGAAAGGGTGAGAGTAAGCAACTTTTTTAACACCTATCTTTACTTCGAATGAGTCTGTGACCTGTCCCCTCATGCACGACTTTTTAGTTTAATCCATCATAGGAATTCCGTATGATATTGACTATCTTTTCAGGTACGCCGTAGTATCGAAGAAGTTTCCATAGTGTTTTCCTGTCCATGCTGTCAAATACTTTGTCGTATTCAATGAAGTTTGTGTAGAGTAATGAATCCCATTCAATTGATTGTTCCACAATGATCTATAGTGTTGAGATTTGGTCTGTACACTATCGATCCTTACGGAATCCATCCTGTTTGTCTCGAATTTGGGCGTCTACGGAGTCCTTCATTTTGTTTAACAATACCCTGTTGAAGACGTTTCCTGGTATTGAGAGAAGAGTGATGCCTTTGTAGTTGTTACACTTGCTAAGATTGCCTTTCTTTGATGTCTTGATGAAATGTCTTTCTTTCCAGTATGTTGGTACTTGTTCTTCATTCCAAATCTTGTTGAAGGGAATGTTGAGTATCTTTGCCATTACTTCTACATCTACTTTCAATACTTCTACTGGAATGTTATCTGGTCTCGCTCCTGATTTGTCTGATGGCCATGCTAATCTTTTTGATTGTTAGTGGTCCGATGTTGATTGGGACGTTTATGGGTGTTTCCTCATTGTTGGGTGGTTTTAGTGGAGCTGGTCGATTCAAGAGTTCCCAACAATACTCTACCCACTTGTTTCTCTGTTCCTCAATCTTGTTGATTACGTTGCCTTCTTTGTTTTTCACTGGTCATTCTGGTTTACTTTAGTTTTTAGCAAGCTTCTTTGTTGTGTTATACAATTATCTCATGTTTCCTTATTTTGCAGCCTTTTCTGTCGTCATTGCTAGATCTTTCAAACATTTATGTTTGTCGGCTCTCATGCTCCTCTCTCCCTGTGTGTCGTCTCCTGTGTATTCAGATTGTGTCTTGGCTTTCTCTGTTCTTGTTCGGCTGATGTTGATTGCCGCCTTCTTGTTTCCCCCTTCTTGAATATTATCCAGTGTATCAACAGTGATCCATTCCTTGTAATGGACGGAAAAGACGTATTAAAATAGAATTTATCTCAGGAAGAAAAGTTACATGAGTAATAATTGACTTTGATAGTCTTCACTCTTTCTGAATAAATAAGGCAACTGTGTGTGACATAACTGTAAGTATAACATTAGTTAGTCACGTATTCTTCCTAAGTGAAACGATGAATGCAAAGATTCCACAAGTATTCGGAGTATGACAACACCTTAACCAGTGAAACCTGTGATCGAAACGTGCCAACCCAGTGAAATCATAGGCGAAGAGGTTCGAAGATATATTTGACAGACTATTGAGATGTGACTAATCTTAGTTGGCTAGCAGTTGTAGGAAATGTGAAGCATGGCGTACTCGCTGATGATCTGGTGTGAATACATTTCCGAATGCCTTCAGCTAGATGAGCCTATTTGAACTCGTGCGGTCAGCATCAAATGTCAAGAACTTACAAAGCTATCGATTTTTACGATTTGCTTACCGCTACGCACGTTTCTTCTGAACATTGTAACTAAACTATGTTATTATTATTATTTTTTTTTTATTATTATTAATGGCTTTATTCAATATTATATTTTGGTACAATATAGAATTCTCAGCACAGGGTATTTCAACAAGTTACTTACTGAACAACGAACAAAAAAGGCAGTAGCGAATATATAAAGAATACTAATTTATGATGTATGCTTCACAGAGATTGTGAATCAATTTATGTGAGCAGAATCTGGAGCCACAGATCAAATTATAAGCAGAGATCTAGTGCATACTGAGGATTTATATCTAATTTGTGTCTTCTATTGATTTAATATTGTATATGAACAGTGATAGGTGCAGATCATTTGTTTGAGGTCCGCGTGACTATCGTAATCAATGGTTAGAGACACGTGGTTACACGGCTCTTAACCGATCACAATGGCGTAGATATATAGACGCTATTTCGTCCTCTAAAGTGTGAGATTAAGACTGCTTTATATCTTACTTTCTGCTAAATAATTTTTTGTTCCTGTACTATATCCTGACACACAACCTTTCTTTATAAACTATCCACATTAAAGTGACTACTTCTATGAATTTGGTGTTCATCTTTTTGTGCTAATGAGGTGTGTTAACTTGGACCAATGTATTAATGTGCCTGCTTTTACGTTGTAGATTACTAACTGACCTTTATCGCAGATTATGAGACGATTTGATATTGATGTATAGAATACTAGGAAATGATCTTGGACCCAATGTATTATACCTTTTTCTTCCCACTAGATCGAGACATCTCAGGGGACATGACAAGCGAGTAGAAAAGCCAAGGACGAAAATACCCGTGGCATAGAGATTTTCGCGTCTTCATCATTTCTTGGAACCTGTTATTCGAAGGAGTGTTGTCTGCACCTTCAATTATTAATCTAGAAGACGACTAGACACTCACAGAAGCATACGAGGAGAGAAATAACTTAGGATGTAGGCCTTCTGTCCTTACGACACAAGTCTGAAACAATAAAATGTAGTTCACTTGTCTGCACCATCAAGAAGAGCTTTTGTCAGTTGATTATCTAAGTAAAACCGTCAAGGATTTATGATAACCACTTACACATCTAGTTATTTTACGGGGTGCCGTTACAACTGCTTATCTAGAGAACGTAGAAAAATATGTCGGTTTCCATTTTCACCGGAATTTACTTTTGAATGCGAACGCATGTGGACTCCTAAAGTTATCGTAAGTAACACCAAACGTTCGGAAAAGTCCGTAACTATACATTTATGTAAATACTAATTTATAAGGATGAGAAACAAGTGTATAACAAAGATTCGGGAAGCTCAAAGAAAATATGAAATGCAGTTGGCACAATCTGCACTCAAGCAGCCCAAGAGAATTTTCTCGTACATAAACTACAGAACAAGGATGCATCACTGGATCCCCAACCTAATTAAAGTAGGAGGTGAATCTGAAATGATAGAGGAATATCAGGAAAAAGCTGAGGTTATGGCTGACTATTTTGGGGCAGTTTTCACTCAGGAACCTCCTCTAGAGAAAGAACCAGACCCAATTACAGAGTCAACAAACCAGCTGCTCACCGTGGACTTCGACCAAAACGATGTGCTTAAGGCTCTTAGCACCCTAAACATAGAAAAGTCAACAAGACCAGATGAACTACACCCTAAAATCTTGAGACATATTGCCCAATATATCGCAGCCCCACTGACTGTGATATTCAATATGTCACTTGACCAAGGTGTGTTACCTATGGACTGGAAGGACGCAATCGTCACTCCCATACATAAAACTGGTCTACGACAAGTTCCATCGAATTACAGAACCGTAAGCCTCACCAATGTTGCAATTAAAATACTGGAAAGAATAATCAAACGAACCATAACAGCATTTATGGAAACCAATAACTTGCTGAACATGACACAACATGGTTTTAGAAAGGGTCTATCCTGTACAACGAACCTCCTTATAACTAGGGAGCTCTGGATTAATGCGCTAGACAACGGAAACTCAGTGGATGTTGTCTACATAGACTTCAGTAAGGCTTTTGACAAGGTGCCAACTAATAGACTGCTATTGAAGTTGGCAAACCTTGGTATTGCCGGACCTCTTTTAAAATGGATTAAGGATTTCCTAGTAGGTCGTAGGCAAAACGTAAGAATAAATTCCAAGTGCTCCATCTGGAGACCAGTACTTAGTGGAGTACCCCAAGGTTCCGTCCTAGGTCCTTTACTTTTTATAATGTACGTTAATGATCTTCTAAGTATAGTACAGTCTCCAATGTTATTATACGCTGACGATGTAAAAATTTGGCGAGTAGTAACTGGAGACAAAGACGCATTTACTCTTCAGGCAGACTTAAATAATATGATAAACTGGTCTAAAGAGTGGCTGATGCCTATCAACTCGGAAAAGTGTGTTTACATTTGGGGGATTCAAAAGTTATTAAGTACAACATAGGGGAAGTGCCATTACCCGTGGTCCGGTCTCATAAGGATCTAGGAGTGACAGTGAGTAATGATCTTAAGACGACGGCCCATTGCCGGGAGGTCGCAGTTAAGGGGTTTCGAACCCTCTGGGCTTTAAAAAGGACATTCACTAAGCTTGATACTACCATGTTCACCACAGTATACACATCCTTAGTGAGAACTAAGCTAGAGAACTGCGTTCAGGCTACAAGCACCTGTTTAAAGGTGACCCGGACATACTAGAAAAAGTACAGAGGGCAGCTACCCATGCAATTCCGGGACTCCGGGGTTTATCATATAAAGAGCGGCTTGAAAAGCTGGATTTCTTTACTCCGTGCTATCGAATATTAAGGGGAGATCTAATTTTGATGTACCGAATACTGAAAAATGATTCCGGACCTAAATTATTCTCTCTTTCTTCCCACTAGACCGGGGCACCACAAAGGACATAGTAGGCGAGTAGAAAAGCCAAGAATGAACAAAATACCCGTGGTATACAGGTTTTCACACTGAGTCATCAATACTTGGAATCTGCTGCCTGAAGCAGTTGTGTCCGCGCCTTCAAATGACTCTTTCAAGAGAAGACTGGACAATCACAGAAGAATACTAGAAAAGAAATAACATAGACCGTAGGCCTTTTGTGCTTACTACACAAATCTGAATCTGAGTCAATCAGAAAAAAATTCGCTGCCGGCAGAGCTAGTCCAGGTGACTTCCCAGGAGTCCTTTAAGAGGCTACTTGACTAAGGATAGTATCGCACTATGATTTATTAATTTCTTTTCCTGTTTTAGTGTACAGGTAATATAAAAATATCAGGAACATATGCACGAAAGCTATAAGAGAAGACAGGCTTCAGTACCAGACAAAGCTTATGGACAAATTTGCCTCCAATCCTAAAAGCTTATTCCGTTATGCAGCCTCTCTTCGTCAAGCCAAAACTGGAGTTTCCCAACTGGTAGGTCGTAACGGCCTTACCAACAACGATGGTGACGCCGCTAACCTTCTGGCTGAACATTACTCCCAGACATTTCAACCGACCGACATTAAATTTACTGATGACAGTTTCGTTTGCAATTCCACAGAACTTTCCGAAGTGAACCTAAGCGCTGACTTGGTGTTCCGGAAACTGCAGCACTTAAGATTAGACACCTCTCCTGTCCCGGAAACAGCCACAATCTTGGCAACACCGCTTGACGTGATGTTCTCACACTCGCTAAGTCGAGGAAAGCTGGAAGTTGGCTCACATCACACCAATTTTCAAAGGAGTTCGACGCAGCGAACCTTCAAGTTACCGACCGGTGGCTCTTCTCTCCATACCCTCAAAAATCATGGAGTCCTTGATATGCGATGGTACAAATGACTATTTACTGTCCTTAAATTTCTTCTCACCCCAACAGCGTGGTTTCAGGAAGGGTTACTCTTGTATAACCAACCTGCTGACTGCGGTGGACAGATGGACAAGCATCCTTGATCACAAGGGAAGGTTGATATCATTTACCTTGATTTCTTAAAAGCTTTTGATTAGGTTTACCATAAATGCCTTATCAATAAGCTCAAACGACTGGGTATCAGACCACCTCTAATCGATTGGCTCACTTCATATCTGAAAAATCGACACTTTAAGGTTAGGGTTAATTTCACTTTATCTCAAGCTATGGAATGTCCTAGTGGGGTCCCCCAGGGCTCAGTACTAGGGCCTCTTCTCTTCTTGATCTACATAAATGATCTTCCTCAACAGGTAACGTCAGACTTATTACTTTGGAGAGAGATACGCAACCAGGACGATATACAGGCACTTCAGGAGGATCTGACTCGACTTCAAAGTTGAACAGACGATAACGGACTTACCTTTAACACTTCAAAGTGTAAAGTAGTCCATCTGCGACATGTCGCAAACTACAGTTACAACTTAGGAAACTCCTCTCTAGTAGTATCCCAAGTCGAAAAAGATTTAGGAGTCTTGGTGCCCTACGATTTAAAGTCTTACGCTAACTGTGACAAAAATGCCTTCCGAGCAAACTTTGCACTGGTATCGTTGAAGCGCATTTTTGGACAGTTTGACGGACGAACCTTCCATATAATCTTCAACAGTTTCATCCGTCCTCATTTAGAGTACGGAAACATAGTACTCCCTCCTCACTCCAAAAGGATAAGGTCACTTTGGAGCGTATTCAACGGCTAGCCACGAAATCAGTTCGAGGACTCAAATTTAAACCTTACGAAGAGCGCCTCCATTCACTTAACCTTTACCCACTAGAGTATAGACGTTTTAGAGGTGATCTTCTGATGGCTTATAGTATCCTTAACACTTCTGGACATCCTCTTAAATACCTACTTAAGCTTAGTTCGAATAATAACCTAAGAGGTAACACTCAAAAACTGGAGACACAACATCGAAGAACGGACTGTAGACACAACTTATACTCCTTAAGAGTTGTCAAATGCTGGAATTCGCTGCCGAACGAGCTAGTCCAAGCAACTTCCCAGGAGTCCTTAAAGAGGCAACTTGATCTATTCTTAAGGACTAAGGATAGTATCACACTATGATTTACTAATTTCTTTTCCTCTTTTATTGTTAACATACCTAGGTTCCTGCCTGGAAGATTTGGTGATCCCCTGCTACTAGACACGGAAGCCTGTTAAGCGAAAGCTTCTTCTATTCCGTCCACAACCATTTGAACCATTTGAACCGTTTGAATATTGCTTCAGGGTCACGGTGCACATATCAAAGTCTAGGGCATTATCGATGTGACGTGTCGTCTCAAGTATTTTGTTTTCTGGGAAAAGCCACTTATTAGTATTTGCGATTCTGTGGTCTATTATGAACATTATTTAATAGCTCCATCTTCAGGTACTCTCTTGTAATGTTTGACGACTTTCCTATATGGCTACATATAGAACTCTAGGGATCTTAGTCCCCTAAAACTAGTGAACATTTCGTAAACACGTGGGTAAAATTTGAGGAAAAAAACCAGTACTAGCGCAAATCCTGGGGTTTTGTTGCATTTTCACAAAATTTCTGACTTCGGAAGAAGCAAATCCGCAAATTAGTCAAGTATTTCTCAAATCCCCCAACCTTAATGTGCATGGGTAGTTGTATGTTGTCCGATCGACGGTGTAGACTGCTCCTCAGCTGTACATATTTTTGAACGATCGGCAGAAGTGTCTGAGCTGTTACACGTAGTATAATATACCGTAGTTACCATTACTAGATATCAGTAACTACTTGTCCCAATTTTTGTCACTTCATTTCCCCCTGGCATTCTTTCAGGTACGCCCTTTTAAAACTGTCTGGGTTACCGATTAATTAACACGTTCTTGAGACAACCGTCATTTTTAGTACTCGTATCATCACATTATTTTTCACATTGCAACCAACCAACTTCCTGCATGGTTATGTGATAGTTGCTGGTATCCGTAAACTCTACTGCCCTCAGACAAACGTACTCAGCCAAACTACATAATATACAAACCAACAAGTAACTACCAAACTGACTAGAATTAGCGCAGTCGAGTGGCTAGACTACCACCCGTTGGATATTAGCAATACGTGGAGCCTTACCGAAACAAAAAGAAGCGGGTACAAAGAAATCAATCAGTTTATACAAGACCGTAACGAAGCTACTGGATAAGTTGGAACTGGCGAATGTTCTAACACAAAAAGTCGCTACAGTGAGACATAACCTCAATTCGAGTTCTACCGTGTTCATACAGGGTCTTTCCAGCACTACAATCACGGACAAATATATTGTTAATGGCTTCCTGCTTTCTAAGTAGCTTGTGAGGTTTCTCATGTTGGTCACATCATTTCGGCTTGTTTGTTTTCTCTGTGTTGGCATGAGGTATGCCGCGGTACAGATTCGTGTCAACTCATACGTCGTTTATGATAGACTAATTTGATACTTGATCCCATCATCCTAGTATTGCTTTTTCGGGTACTGCGTGGCAAAGCAACATGTGTTTATGTGCTGCATTTCATCCTTCTTTACGTGGTGTCTTATGCGAACTAGTGTTGAAGACACTGCTTTTTATGTATACTGTCTCAATTCCCACAATTATCAAGCCTTTGTTATTATCATTTGAGTGAATTGAATCATTATAATTTTATAACAGCTAACACTACCCTGTGTAATTTTTAACGTTCACTATAAAAAGGCTGAAAACGATAGTATTTTACGTATTTTTCAATTCACCTTTTATTGTTCTAGACCGATTGAGTTTAGGATCATTAATTTTGTCTGTCTTTGATCATTATTTATCAATCCAAACAGTTAATCCGACTTATAGCGTCCAAACATACAGTTAGACCTTAAATGTAGTTGTTCTTCAGCAAATAGTCGATAAATGCTTGTATTTTTAATTGGTTGTATTTATTTAAGAAACTGCGGAATTTGAGTATTATTTCTAAAGGCTTACTGTCAGCGTGGGTGTAAAGTTTACCTTGAACTAATACTCTTATTTTGAATGACTTAATTAAATTATTCTTTATAATTAGGTCTTAGAAAATAAGCGAAACTTTGGAATTTTCTGTAGTAAATATTAATGCACATACAAAATTTTTCTTATTATAGTTGAAATATGGTTGGAACACTGTTCAGTGTTTTCAGCATATTGTGGCATTCTGTGTCATTCATCAGCTTACAGACTTTAGGAATCTTACTATTTGGAATTTATTTTTATCGTTTAATTAAAATATGTTACAACTACTCGATTGGAAGAATATTGTTTTCAAAACGAAAGAACTTAAAACAATCAGGTGAATGGGCAATTGTGACTGGTGCCACTGATGGAATAGGCAAAGCATACGCGGAGGAATTAGCTAAAGATGGTTTAAATATTATGTTAATAAGCAGAAATTTGGAAAAATTAAAAAGTGTCGCCAACGAAATTGAATCGTCTTATCATGTGAAAACGCGTATTGTTGTTGCGGATTTCACACAAGTAAGTTGTTATGGTGAAATGTTTAGATAGTTATGTTATTCATTGATGATATAATTAATCAAATATTATTTATCAATATGGGGGATTTATGTATATCGTATAAATTGATCATTTAAATCATGATCTTAGACGACTAGTGGAAACCTTATCGGGCGTGAGTCAGTTGTTGGCCGTTAAAAGATCGTTCTACAGTATCATTAATTGGTTGAAGGTAGACAACAATAATGTACTAATGACCAATTAAAATGTCCGGACTGTATTAACGCATTTTTTGGAATGTACATATAGGTAATGAACCAAATTGAATCACTCTTGGTAGCAGTAACCGCTATGAAACAGTTACTTAGTGGACAAATGTTATGAATTCGGAAAAGTTTTACCGTAAGAAACACTTTCATCTGTAAGGCTACACCTCACGGATATCTAGAAATAATGTTACATTGTTTTCTGCCTATGTATTTGTTTTTAATTTTAAGGCCTGGTTCAGTTTATGTGGTTAATTCTATATTTAATCAAATATGGCTGACATTGTGACTTGTTCTGTCCGTTTGTATTACCGTACAGCAGATCGCCCATGGTGGAAACTATTTTATGGCCCCCAAATGCCCAGGTAGGGCCGAGAGTAGGGATAATCCACTTTCCCCCTTGAAATGCTCCCGCATAGCCACGCGTATATAGCCTGTGCCAGGGAAGTCGTAGTCACTGCCTCCTCGTGGCGGGGTTATTGTCTACGAAATTGATAGGACGAAAAGCGAATGTCCGGCGCTTTAACCGGGTTGGTGGACATGAAGAGTCCACCTAGGGGAGCTGGAAACCCTGATTCCAAAACCAATGGTGCACATGCGTTCCAGAATCCTGAGGAACAAATGGTGAACCAATCGTTGGTCACGGGCTACCAGGGAGTACACCTCCTGATGTTGCTCCACTGCTCTGTGGATTAGATCTTTTGGTCAAAAGCTCCGGGTGTAACCCCTTAATAAGACTGCCTGTTCTGGTTTGTGCACCCAGACAGTATCACATCCCTCACACAAATTTTATGAGATGAAAAATATTTCACAAGACATTCCACTTTCACTTGACAACATCTGTATTATAATTATTCTTATTATTCGTCCTTATATACTACATCACATCACTTTTTGTTCTCTGGTTAAAATCATGAGGCAATTGAAGCTAGACCACCATGGAAAACCTGGAAGCACTGGACGGCCGTTTCGCTCTAGTATGGAGGACTCCTCAGCAGTGCGCATCCACGATCCCGCTCCTCCCGTGAGATTTTTTAATTCTCATTTCATATATCCCCATTTTTCAACTTATACGGTAGCTCACCCATGATGAAAAACTCTATTCTATCTTGATTATCATTGATATTTGGCTAGAATTTATTTATTCGATCATAGGTGTCTTGGAAACATTGCTCGTATATCCTGGGACCATCGAGTAAGTAATGCAGTTGTTAGGAAACGGGTACTAGTTAAGGATGGCAAATTAATTGATGAAGTAATGAAACTTCATCAGTTGAGATGGCTGGGACACGTGTTGCGTATGCCCAACGACCAACTGCCTCGACGTGCGATGTTCAGTGGTATAGGAGTAGGTTGGAAGAAAGGTAGGGGCGGCCAGACTTAAACATGTCACAAGTCCATGAAGTCACTGACAAGTGGACTGTGTCATGTTGGTAGGTGTAGACTACCTGGTTGGGGACCGTGAGATGATAGCAGTCGATGGTTAGAGACCTTGAATGACATGGCTCATAATCATTTGCAATGGCGCAGGTGCTTCCACTCTTTGTGTTCTTCAAAATTCTAATCTTCTGAATTCTTCATGTCTACTTTTTTCTCTTTCCAAATTTATTTCACTGGATTATACTCTATAAATAACATCTTCAAACCTCAATGTTTCTGATTACTGCTTATACTTTTACTACCTCTACCACTACGGGATTTGAATCGACAACTGCATCTCTGTGCTAATGTGGTATGGCAACTCGAACTGATGTATGTACGTACGAAGTTCTACGTTGTTACTGACTGACTGACTGACAGAGAATTTGTTTCATCTTCATATCAGTATTCAAACAATGTCTTGTTTCTTTTTTTTCTTCTTTTTAGAATAATATCTATGAATCAATTGAAAAAGAAATATCTCAATTATCATCTATTGCTTGTCTTGTTAATAATGTTGGCATGAGTTATCCATATTTTGATTATTATACAAATGATAAATTTATGAATATAAATTTTATACAAAATTTAATTGCTTGTAATACACAATCCATAGCAATTATGACTTATATTGTTTTACCAATCTTATTAAAACAACAAATGAATAATTCAGCTATCATAAATATTGGTTCAATGTTAGGTTATTTACCATCACCATTTAATTCATTATATGGTTCCACCAAATCATTTATACATCATTTTTCTAAATCTATTCAAGCTGAATTGAATCTATCTAATAATAATAATAATAAGATAATAATTCAAACTGTTTATCCATTATTTGTTGCCACATCTATGTCACGTACAAGTAGAACATCATTGTTTATACCATCCCCGAAAGATTATGTGAATAGTGCATTGAATATGTTAGGTGTAGAAGAATTTACAACTGGTTATTTTCCACATGCATTACAATGTTATGTATTAACTTCACTACCTATATCATGGGTTTATAATAAATATAAACAAATTGCTGATAAAGCACGTAGAAAATATCAATAAGCATTATAATCTTTATTGAACTGCTTCGATTTGGGCACCCAGGCAGTAACACAGCCCTTACACATATCGAATGAGATTTGTGTGGCGTATATGTATTTGGTGCCTCCTTGTACCAATATCTATGTGTTAAAATAAATAATAAATCATCTCTATTGTTGTTTCAACTATCTTTTTATTTATATATATATATGTTATTTTCTAATATTAAATTCTTAAATATTATTATAGATAGATTAGTTTCTTAATGAAACTTTATATAAAAGTTTCTACAAGTTGTACATCATGGCGATTTTCACCTCATTGTATGATTGTCATTATCATTAAAGTAGATATATAGCAAATTGGTCTTCTTATTGTTCAGTTTGGGTGATCTGTAACATATATTTTGATTAATTTGTTCATATATATGTTTATTTGACCACATATGCCTTAGAAATATTGCTGGCGTCTGCTGGGATCACCGGTTAATTAATAGTGAGGTTAGACGCAGGGTATCAGGGAATGATGGTAAATCAGCTGATCAGGTTGTGAATCTTCATCGACTGAGATGGTTGGATCACGTGTTACTTATGCCTGAACACCAGTTAACACGACGCGCAATGCTGACTAGTGATGGGGGTGGTTGGAAGAAAGTTAGTGGTGGCCAAACATAAAACGTGGCATCAGTGTTAGAAGACACTAAGTTCTAGTCTGAGCCATGTTGGTAGATGCAGACTACTTGGTTGGGGTCCGTGTGACTATTGTAACTAATGGTTGGAGACACTTGGTGACATGCCTGAGAATCGATCACAATGGCGTAGGTGTATACCTTCTCTGTCTTCCCTTAAACTAAGAGATTAAAATCGCTTCATATCTTTCTTTCTACGAACCAATTCTTCCTTCCTGTACTATATCCTTATATGCAATCTTTCTTTTATATATTACCACCTCTGAATTAACTACTTTTATGAATCCGGTGTTCATCTTATTGCGCTGATGCGGTATGGCAACTTGGACCGATGCATATATGTGCCTGGTCCTACGTTGTAGCTGATTGACTGATTTCAAGATATTATTATTATTATTATTATTATTATTATTATGTTAGTGTTTGTATTTCATCAAACATTGATTCATTATTGAACCTCTGCAAATGATTACAGAGATGTATCACTGTAACCATTATGTATGAAATTTAAATCATTCTAACGTTTCGTCCAACAAACTTGTCCGAACTTCTTCAGTGCAGCAATCAAAATTATCAAAGAAATATTTAGTGTTTAACAATTAAATGGAATATTTATTATGCGTATTCAATCATATTTAGATGATGATTGTGGTAAGTAGGATAATATGAATTAGTTATGTACGGATCATGTGCAGAGTTCACAATGTGAAAATAAATGACTGAATTGTGTGTGTGTGAGAGAGAGATAGTAAGATTGAGCTATTAAGAGTTGATATTAGGTGTTAAATTTGTTTTTATATGAAGGAATAAATAAAAATAACTGCAGGTTGAAGGTTGAAATAGTTTCTGAATCGTCGATGTGTATGTAAAATGAGAATCATCAACTAAATAATTGTAATGCTGCAATACCCCAGATTGTCCCCAAATGCCCTGGTACGGCCGAGAGTTGGGAGAGTTAACTCTTCTCGAAATACTCTCACATGGCCACGTGCATATAACCACTGCCAGGGAAGTTCTACCCACTGCCTTCTCGCGGTTAGGGTGTTGTCTACGGAATGGAGAGGAAAAAAAGCAAATTTCCGGCGCGTTAGCCGGGTTGGTGGATATGGAGAGTCCACCTAGGGGAGTTAGAAAACCCTGATTCCAAACCAATGGTGCACATGCGTTCCAGAATTCTGAGGGAACAAATGGCGTATGAACTTATTGTTGGTCACCGGCTACTATAGTACTGCATCTCCTGACGATCCTCCACTGCCTTGTGGATCAGACCTTTATGTCGATGGCTTTGGGTGTGGCCCCCTAATAAAACCACCTGTTTCAGCCCTCACATAAATCGAATGATTTATGTGGCGCATATGTATTTGGTGCCTCCTTGTACTAATGTTTATGCGTTTAAATAAAAACCTGCTTCGGTCTGGGCATCCGGGCAGTATCACAGCCCACACACAAATGATGAACTGCCTATAATTATGGAAACTACTTTTCTTGCTTCAACTAACATTCAAATGATTCAATTATTATTATTGCAATTAATATTATTATTATTATTAATATTATTATTTACTACGTCATTATTCACCCTCCTTTATTCCTACTCTGTCTATACTTTTTTTTCGACTTATACAGCAGCTCGTCTATGGTGGAAATTCGACTGTATCTAAACGTTCTCGAGTCACTGTCCGGTTGAAAATTGTATGTTACCACCGAATACGAGAACTGAAGCAGTTTTTCTGAAACCACGTGCACCATTCAAACTGGCTACCTTCAACGTTCGCACACTTATGCAGGTTGAACAACAGATAAGGCTGGTTATGTCTTTGGGAAGTCTTAATATCGATGTTTGCTGTCTATCCGAGACTTGTATTCAAGACTCTGGTGAAGTACTACAAATTCGCTCTCCATCTGTCTCTTCGAAAAGCTTGTTTTACGTGCGCTTATCCGGGGACCCTGTGGCATCTTCGTCTGGTCTTGCTGGCGTTGGTGTCGCACTGAGCGCTAGAGCTGAGACAGCACTAATCGATTGGATCCCCATTAACAGTCGGTTATGTGCCGTTAGATTAGAAAGTTCCATCAAAGTGAGAAGAAATCGGCGCGAGAAACGATGTCTTCTCGTCATCTCCGACTACGCCCCGACAGATTGCAGCCCGGATGCAATCGAGGATGAGTTTTACCACCAGTTAACTGTTCTTCTCCAGAAAGTGCGTTCGACAGATATTGTAGTACTAGCCGGAGACTTGGATGCTCAGGTCGGGCGTCTAGGCACAGAAGAGAGTCGTTTAGGTGACCAATGGGGACTTGTTGGTCACAGGACAGATAACGGGGACCGTCTACTGCAACTGTGCACGGACCACAATCTGTTTCTGGCTAGCACTAACTTTCGGCACAGTCATCGCCGATGTGCCACCTAGTGTCCTTCCTCTGCATCTCAAGCCTGGACTCAGATTGATCACATCGCGATCAGCTACCGCTGGCGTGGTTGTGTACAAGACTGCCGCTCCTTTTGGAGTATTTATCTGGACTCTGAACATGCTTTGGTCTGCGCCAATCTTACCTTACTTTTCAGTGGACAACGAAGTGACCACCACCAACGAATTGATGTTAGCAAGCTGGTTGAAACTTCTGTTGCTAGTAAGTATCGAACCGAGTTAGTTTCTAGGCTAGCTACCATTCCACCGAAAAGTATAGATGAGCATTGGTTGCAATCGCATGACGCCATGAAAATGGCGGGTACAGTCAGTTGTGGGTTCGCGAAACGTCCCGTTTATGAGCACTGGACTTCTTCAGGCTCCTTACAACTCATTGAAGCCCGTCGGTCTACTCCGGGTTTATGAGTTTGACCATAAACGAAGGATGTTACGTAAGGAAATCGGGAAAAGCTTGCGTAAGGACCGAGAAGCCTGGTGGTCGAAGCGTGCTAATGAGCTGGAAGCAGCAGCTGCATCTGGTAATTACCGGAAGCTCTTCCAACTCATCCGATCCACTGGCAGCAAGAAGTCTGGTGTGAGCGAAACAATATGCGAGGATGATGGGATGCCAATCACTAACATCCACCGACGTCTTGGACGATAGGCAGAATTTTTTGAAGGGCAGTTCAACTGGCCTGCTGCTCCGGCAACATCGGTCAGACTGTCCTGCCCTCCATGGCCGGTGACGACTGATCCACCAAATGAGGCGGAAGTCCGCAAGGAACTCCAACTCTTGAAGCGTTATAAATCACCTGGCCCAGATGACTTACCTCCGGCTCTTTTTAAAGATGGTGGTGACTTTTTGACTAAGGGATTGACGACGTTGTTTACAAAGGTTTGGGAACTAGAGAGTGTAACAACGTCATGGAATGAGTCGATAGTTGTCCCTATCTTTAAAAAGGGTTCACGTCGTTCCTGTAACAACTATCGGTAGATAAGTCTACTTCCGATTGCGTCCAAGCTATCGGCTTCCGTCATACTTCGTAGGTCGTTTAAACCCGAGAAAGATTGACTCGCGAGGAGCAGGCTGGGTTTCGTTCTGGTCGAGGATGTATTGATCATATCTTCACCCTCCGCCAAATGTTAGAACACCGTCATACTTATCAAAGACCAACAATCGCAGTGTGTCTTGACATCAGGGCTGCCTTCGATTCGTTGGACAGGACTGTTCTCTGGGATTGTCTATTGAAGAAGGGTGTGCCTGAGAAGTTTATTAACATCCTAAAAGCCCTATATACAAACACCTCAGGCAGAGTCAGGGCATACAACCACCTCTCTCCATTGTTCCATTCGAGTAGTTGGGTTAGGCAGGGTTGCCCAATCTCACCATTCCTCTTCAACTTTGCCATCGATGACATTCTGGAAACAGCTCTGATGGATGTAAGTAATGGTGGTGTGGATCTGTTGCCTGGAGAAAGACTTCTCGACCTTGAGTATGCGGACGATATTGTCTTACTGTGCGATAATGCCCAAGGCATGCAATCTACACTTAATCGGTTGGCAATCAGTATCCGTAGGTATGGTATGTGCTTTGCACCTTCGAAGTGCAAAGTACTTCTACAAGACTGGCAGGATTCCAATCCTGTACTCACCCTGGATGGTGAGCAGATAGAAATAGTTCGTGTATCTGGGTAGCTGTATAAGTGCTGGTGGGGGTGTGAGTGATGAGATCAATGGACGTATAGTGAAAGCCAGAACGGTTTATGCCCATCTGGGCCACCTTTGGCGCCTTCGTGATGTTAGTCTGGCTGTGATAGGTCGGATCTACAACGCGTCGGTGAGAGCAGTTTTGCTCTATGCTTGTGAAACCTGGCCTCTCTGAGTTGAGGATGTTAGACGACTTTCTGCGTTCGATCATCGCTGTCTCCGAAGGATTGCTGACATCCAGTGGCAACACCATGTCAGTAATGCAGAGGTTCGGCATCGTGTGTTTGGGCACAGAGATGATAACGCAATCGGTGTTACCATCTTGAAACACCGACTTCGGTGGCTTGGACGTGTTCTACGAATGTCGTCCCAGAGAATTGTACGTCATGCATTATTTGCCGACTCTGGGACTGGTGGGAAAAGGCGGAGAGGTGGTCAGTATGTGACATGGTGTCGTGGTATGAGAGAAGACTAAAAAGGACTGGTTTCTGTTGGTCCTTCAGGATTCCCTGGTTGGGGTCCGAGAGATGGTGCTACACAGTGGCTAGAGACGTTATCAGATATGGCTCAGAATAGAAGCGAGTGGCGATCCTGCTGTAACCTTTTACTTTCTTCGTGAAAAGTGGTTGTGTCCTCCTTAACTGAAAGATTTCTTCCGATTGTACCTTTCCGTTCCCCCATTATTACCACTATTATTATTACACTCCCTTACACTAATCTCTTCGTTATTGTTCTTTTTGTTTTACCCTCCTTACCTTTTTTTTCTTTGTCCTTCTCTTTAAAGTCTCATTGTTTTGTGTGGCGCATATATATTTGGCGCACTCTTGTACCAATATGTATGTGTTCAAATAAATAAATTAATTAATTAAATAACAAAACTAAGTATTCCATTAAAAAAATAATTAGTCAGAATTCAACGATATGAACTTCCGAATTCAATTAAGGTCTAAATGTCTGATGTTCGATCTCCGATATGGTTGTGAATACAGTTTTAAACTAAATCTTTCCACATGTCGTTTAACTGATGTTAATTTAAAGTTAAACTAATCATTACAAATAATCTAATAAATAGTGTGAAGTCTTCATTGACATGTATAGTTTATCAGTTGTCATGTATTAATCCTACGAATATATTTTTCAATCAAGATACAGCTACTAGAAAGCACTGGTGATGCAGATACTACTAGTTCGAGTAGGGTATTCAAGTTGCTGACCATTCGGCATGAAGATCGGAATCCTTACCCAAGTTTATTCGATAGCAGTTTTCGAAGCCTTTTAGGATGGATTTGAAGGTGATTAGTCTTAGAGGGGTCAGGTTATTATTCAAAATGCCGTATGCTAATATAAGATCAACTCTCATTCTACGACTAAATAGGGGGGATAAATTTAATCGTCTCAGTCACTTTTCACATGAAACGTTGGAATGTTCTCATACCTGCTTAGCCCTTGCACTTCAAACACTCAAGAGCATCTAAATTTTTACTTAAATGAAATAACCACTTCAATACATTGCTTCATATGGGGTTTTACGAAGGTGCCATATAAATATTTGGAAGATTTCTTTGTCAAAGCATTTGAATGTCATGTAAATTGGCCATAACAAACCAGACTCATCAGCTGCTGCGTTGTAGTACACAGTTGTTGACAAATTGTGACTTATAACTGAACCTTAATCTTATTTTTCGTTTCATCATATAGCAACAGTGATGTACTGATGACAAATTAAAATGTCCGAACTGTATTAATGCATTTTGTTGGAATGTACATATAGGTAAGGAACCAAATTGAATTACTTCTGGTAGCAGTAACCACTATGAAACAGTTACAATGTCCGATAGAGTTGGCTTGTTTAAAAGGTTATTTCTATATCTCCGTATAGGACTTAAGTAGGTAAACTTCTAGAAGATCCAGACGTTTCTAATTTCCTGTTCACTGTATATTGAAACTTTTTTAAAGAGTTGTTACAGTAGCTTATTGTAATAAATATACTGTGTTATAGTAGGTTTTTATGTCACCGGTTTTAAGATAGGTTATTATGATTCTTCTGTATTGTAGTGGACGAGGTTAACGAACCGTATTTATTAACGGGTGTAGAAAATATTCCTACGATTGATGTAGCTCCAAAATGAAATCGCTCAGATTTAATTTATACATTTTAAAGACCCACCAAAAGTAAACAACCAGATCAAAACCGCAACGTTATGTTCCAACTAGCAATTCAGTGCTGTTGCATGCAATTGTCTGACCAAAGCCATAATATATGTCCTTCAAGAGTTCATTTAGATAGTAGTGATTATGAAATGAAACTACAACCCTGCTAGAATAAGCCTTTTTCTCTTGACTGTGGTTAGAGATGAAAGGTATTCATAAATTTTCAAGACAACAATTATGAAATAAAAATTTGACGCACATCGTAGACCTTTTGATAGAACTATTTTTGACTAATCTGCCCCCAAATGCCCTGGTATGGCCGAGAGTGGGGTGGGCCCACCTTCCCTCTCGAAATGCTCTCACGAGTACACAGCCTGTGCCAGGGAAGTCCTACTCACTACCTTCTCGTGGCGGGGGTGTTGTTTACGAAATTGAGAGGACGAAAAGTAAATGTCCGGCGCTTTAACCGGATCCCAAACCAAATCAATGGTGCACATGGGCTCCAGTATCCTGAGGGAACAAATGGCGTATGAACCAATTGTTGGTCACTGGCTACCATGGGACTGCATCTCCGCACGATGCTCCACTGTCTTGTGGGTTAGACCTTTAGGTCAAAGGTTCATTGTGTGGCCCCCTAAGAAAACCACCTAGTTCGATCTGGGCACCCGGAAAGTACCACAACCCACACACACACAAATATGGTGTGGCGCATATATATTTGGTGCCCTCTTGTACCAATATTTATGTGTTGAAATAAATAAATAAAAATAAATAGCCTCATGTCGTATAAAAGTAACTTACGGTTTTGCCACGTAAGGATATCATCAATCAATGGAAATAATCTTGAATCTCAAATTCGTAAATAATCACATTGTTCAGCTCTCAAAGAGAGAAACTAGGGAGTAGTTATAACCGTACGTTGAAGAATGAAATAAAACGTTTAAATAAAAGACCATAGAATGGATTATTTACACTCAAACTACTTTTTAGTAGTTAGTAGTACAAAATATGGAAAACAGTAGAAGAAAATATGCGTTTCAGAAATCACAGATGCGTACGATTTTTTGAAATCCAAACGATCGAAATCGTTAACTTATAACTTATCTTGGTTAACAAATGATTTTAGTATCTACATATATTTAAGCATTTAGAAACTCTAACTGAAAATATGTCTACTCTTATATGAGTCTTTTGGAAAACAAATAAGAACAGTTATCAAACATATTTTACGGAGATCGTTTCATTGGGTGTGGATCACCGGTTTCATCCACACTATCTGTAGTCTGTGAGATATATGTTTAACGGATGATTGCTTCTACTTGACTGACTGGTCAAGGGAAGTCCAAATGATTTGTCCAGACATAATAAATTGGTTTACATTGGCGATAAGTTAAAATCCAATCTGACAGGATAACATACTCAGTAGATATGATCAACACTTCATATCTGTTATAATTCTGCATTCTGTTAACAATGATATGTGACTAAACGACTGAGTGAGCACTTGATACTCATCAACAAGAATTATTTGCAGTAATAAAAGAGGTGATGATACTTCAGAAATCTTGTTCATCACCATCCAACTGAGGTAGATACCTGTCTCTAGCTTTCTCATTAGAACTCCGGGAAATGTGTCACGAAGCTAGTCAGTAGTGAGTACATGGCAATTATCAGTATAGGGTTGTGGAGATGATTAAGTTTTTGATTCAGATTTATTTTAACACATAGATATTGGTACAAGGAGGCACCAAATAAATATGCGCCATATAAATCATTCTATTTATGTGAAGGCTGCTATAATGCCCGCACACTCAAACAGAAACATGCGGTTTTTTTAGGGAGCTACACCCAGAGCCTTCGACCTATAAGACATTCACAAGGCAGTGGAATAACGTTAGGCGATACAATCCCATGGTAGTCGTTAGCTAACAATAGGTTCATACACCATTTGTTTCCTTAGGATTCTGGAGTTCATGTGCACCATTGTTTTGGAATCAGGGTTTTCCAACTCCTCTACGTGAATTCTCCGTGTCTACCAACCCGGTTAAAGTGCTTTACATTTGCTTTTTGTCCTCTCAATTTCGTAAATCGCGAGAAAGCATTGAATAGGACTTCCCAGAAAGTGTATACACATGATCATGTTAAGGCATTTTAAGACAGGGAGAGAGCTGACTCTTACCACTCTCGACCATACCAGTGAATTTGGTAGCAATAAATCGCTTAAGAAATACAATTACCAAATAAAAACAAACTAAACTTCTATTATTGAAATCTATTTATTTCAGAAATTCTTTTATTGTTCTCTATTATAAAGATAATAAAATAGGAATTCACTTCAATTCATTTAACTTCATTCATTCAATAGATTATGTTATATAGAAAAGAATACCATGTTGAATTATTATTCAATAGTCAATACATGAAATTCATTTCATTGTTAGTTGATCATCTTATTCTAATTATAACAACTTAGAAGATTTTGGGATTAGTATAAGCATTGAAAATAGAATGTTTTTAGAAGAAAACAATATGATAGTGTTATATCCCGTTAAGTATAATGAATGGTAACTTTTGGTTGCCCATTTATGGACCAGTACTATGTGTATATTTTGTATTGTATAATTGTTAAGTAACTAAACTGTTCATATTCATGTCGGTCTTATTATAAGCTTTAATTAGACCCATGAACCATTACTATACGATTTACCATTCTTGAGTTATGACCTATTTATCAACTACTATCTCCCTGATTCACAGCGACATTTGGCTAAGTCTTGTACAAATGTTGTTTCATATTTTATTGGTACGTTGTGGTCTACTTGGTTGGTATATAAACAGAGTATGTTTGAAATATATGATTCATATCGCAGAGGCTCGTAGTGGTGTTCTGGACTTAACTGGCTGGGCTAGGCGGAAAGCAGGACCAATCAGAGCTCTAGGCTGTTCGCACTTGCTTTACGCGTCCTTGATACGATCGATAATTCACTGCTCTCTAATCGGCGGTCAACAAGTCATAACAATTGGCGATGGGGTATAAAAAAATTACGATCCAAAGTCAGCCTGTAATTGGACGAAATTCATTCTAATTATTTCGAGTAATCAGTATCCAGATTTGTCATCAGTGTCTTTGAACGACATTGGTCATTATTCATACAGTAATTTTCATTACCAGTGCTGATTGAAAAAAAAAGAATCTCCCTTGCGATCAATTACAGCTGCTATTTGAGTGATAGTTGAAGTTCTTAGTCTAATTACGCACGCAGCTGCTGAATCACTGATGCTTTACAGATGCGACGGAAGTGGATGGATTAATTTCTCAATTGCACACTGAGCTGGAAAATGATTGCAGCCTCCATCAATCCTCGACAAACCGTATTTCAAACGATACAGCAGTCCTTCAAGATCCTCCCAGTGGTCCAGTACTCTCCATTTCAGAAACATGCACAGTAACTGATTCAAACTCCACTATCCTCGAAACAGCATATGCAGAGAGTGACTTATCAAGCTCAAAAAGATGGTTAAGGATGCATAGATTAAAATTATGTCTAGATAATGATGTCTTTCCTTCTTCTCTCTTTATTTATCACATCACAATCTGTATTTAAATATGCTCGCTAATAAGTCTTATCTATAACTTAAAAACTTTGTCCAATATTGATTAAAACTGATGATCGTAGTCACCACAAATCAATATCTGAGGATCAATGCACATTTCAACAGAAAGTTAAGTATCAGATTACACCTCAATGATTATAATTAAGCACTCCTGTAACGAGATATCTAGAATAGCCTAAAGAAAAGCTATTCCCTATCCCATTGAAAGTGTGGTATGTTGGGATCTATTTATAGATTAGTACTATACATCTATTTTGTATTGTATAATTGTTAAGTAACTAAACTACTCGTATTCGTGTTCCACTCATTATAAGCTTTATTTTGACTTATAATCTATTATTATACAATCTACCATTCTTGAGTTATGCCTAGTCTTTCAATTACAATCTCTCACATTCACAGGCACATTTGACTAAATCTTGTACAAATGTTGTTTCCTATTTTATGGTATGATATAATCTGTTTAGTTGCTATATAAATCCAGTATGTTTGAAATATACGATTTAAACCGTGGAGACTGAGATTTGTGTTCTAGACTGTAACAGGTAGGTCTAGATGGGAAGAAAGACCTTCATTGATCCGATCGATAATTCACTGCTCCCTAATTGACGATATTGTTAAATTATACATGAATAGATCACATAGGTCACAAGTTATAACCGATATTTTACGTATACAAGATAAATTTATATTATGACAAGTGAAAAGAAAGAATATCACAGTAAATAGAGGTCTTCTTGAATGTTATAATGTTAGTAACAATAATAATAATAATAATAGCAATAGTAAAGACATAAGGTGGTTATAAGTATCAATCAATCAATCAATCAATCATCAGCTACAACACAGGACCAGGCATTGGTTCAACTTACTACACCTTATCATCACAACAAGATGAATACTGAATTGATCGAAGTAGTTCATTCAATGATGGTTATAGATATATAGATGTAGATCTAAGAATATTGTCCATGTTTCCATTCGAATTAAATATGTTTTATTATAATAAGATATTACTTTAATGTAATTTATGTTTTATAATCCACCATCTTATGAATAACATATAATATCTAAGAAATGAATTTGGTATAAAACTATTTATATAAGCTTGAATAGCATGCCCTATATAACCGAATGTTTCTTGTTCAACACCTAACATATTTAATGCATGTTGAACATAAATTTTTGCATCAGGAATCAATGATAACATTTTACAATAACTGATCATTTTAGTCGATACAAACATTGGACAAACTGTTTGTATATGAATACGATGATCATAGTTCTCATTTGAAATGGATCTAGATAATTGATTTACAAATGCTTTTGTTGCTGAATATAATGATAAAAATGGAAATGGTCTATAACCAGAATGTGATCCAATATTAATGATAGCCATCCCATTTGTAGGTTGTTTTAACATTTTCGGTAATACTATATGGGTCATTATAGCAATAGGTAAAGTATTACAAAAAACGATGTTTTTAATAAAATTTATAGACATGTAATCGGTTGTTGCGTAATAATCTAATTTAGGCAGACCCATACCAACATTATTAACTAAACAAGCAATTGATGATAATTGATCTATAGCTTCTTGTATTCTTTGATAGACATCAGTCTGTGTTAAAGAAAAGAACAAAACGTGAATGGATGAATATATATATGGAAGGTTTTAGAAGATTTAGTTTTTTTCTCATTTAAAACTTAGAGAAAACTGGACAAATATAACATAAAAATATGAGGGTATTTCATAGAGTTTTGTTCTTTGAGCTGAATGGTTTAGTCGTGGAACTTTCATTGATCTTCTCAACGACATCATCAGCATATTAGCTGTATGTATCCAATTTTCTGCCAATTATGTAAATGAGAGCTATAACACTTTCATGGTGAACATATATTGTTAAAGGACTAGATTGATCTATAACTGCTCCATTTCACTCAATTAATGATAGGACATTTTACGGACTGTACACTAACAATCCCATTAACAATCGAAACTGGGACATTTATATTTTAAATGGAATTTATGACGTTTAAGTTAGTTAACAGGGTCCAAATGACTGATTAGTTACAATTTCATTGAATCATATTATCACTTAAAGGTTTAACTCATTTCCTATATGTCAAGTTAGTTTAGATTTTGTTTTCATTCTCTTTTCACTCAAATGAATTTATTGTGTTGTTAATACTACTTGTGGATATTCAGTAAGCAAGTGCATTAAAAAAAAACTTTTGAACGTATAGTATCACATACGTTTATTTGTTTCTAGCTTACTTACTTACTTACAACTGTTACTCCCAATGGAACATAGGCCGCTGACCAGCATTCTCCAACCCATTCTGTCTTGGGCCTTCCTTTCCAGTTTTATTCAATTTTTGTTCATTTTTCTCATGTCTGTCTCCATTTCTCGGTGTAATGTGTTCTTTGATCTTTCTCTCCTACTTTGGCCTTCAGGATTCCATATGAGAGCTTACCTTGTAACGCAGTTGTGTGCTTTCCTCGATTTCTGTCCTATCGACTTCCAATGCTTCTTCCTGATTTCTTTCTTCGCTGGGATCTGGTTTTTTCTCTTCTACAGTAGATTGTTGCTCATAGTGTCTATGTCTGGTCAACGGATCGGAAGTATTCTACATAGACAACTGTTAATAAACACTTGTATCTTCTGGATGATGGCTTTCGTAGTTCTCTAAGTTTTCGCTCCATATAGTAGAACTTTCTTGATATTTGTATTGAAAATTCTGACTTTGGTGTTGACAGTTGTCAATTGTTTTCAATTCGAGATATTCTTCAATAGTAGATATTCTGCTCTTGTTTAATCAATCCGCGCCTTCATATCTACATCAAATCTATCGTGTTCGCCAGTGATGCTGCCCAGATATTTAAATGTTTTTACATCTTCCAGAGCTTCTCTGTGATTTGTTCTTAGGTATTCACATTAACTAACAAACCTCACTCTATTTATTACTTTAAATACATTCTCTCATCTACCGAAACAGCTATTGCCATTTTTTTTGCATTCCTTGAATCTTTATTTAAAAGCAATATCATTCATGTGTTTTTGTACTCTTAGTCTTCATTTGACTGCTGATAGTCATCATTGACTTTAGGCACATCTACTGGCTATCATTTACGTTATCGTATATTGTAATTATTCTCTATCCAATTATTATAAGAAGCCTGTTTCACTCTAATACATATATATGAACGAGTTAATTGCTGCAAATATCTAACAAGATGAGTTACACAACTTGTTTATCTATACTTCGTAATAATCGAATCGTTATAAGTCTTGCTGATTGAACGCTATATTCGTCTCCTAAGTTATTCTGTAACCCCCAAGCTAGAACTATACAGCGACCTGAACACCAGAGAGAATACGCAATGTATGCGAGAAGTACTTTAACTCCAAGGTTCATTTCAGAACAGAAAATACAGAGTTTTTATAATATTTTAAATGTTCTTGGGTTGCTAGAAGTTTCCGGAATGCTACTAAACATAGTAGCAGTGTAGCAATCAGCTAATCAGAACATCTGCATGTGAAGTTTCGCCCTCTTGATATTTTTGGCTAAAACTTCAAGTGAACGCTGATTGGAGGAAACGCTTCTTAGTGTTTCCTGATGCTTGCTTGTCTTTTGCGAGAAATTTGGCGGATCACCCCGACAAATCGTTCTTTAGATAAATAGTTAATTTGAATATTGATTTTAAGCGCTGAGTGGTTGGACGCTTCGAAAGATTTAACCATATACATAATCTTAACACACATTAATCTTAGTAGCGATTTTGCATGATTTTATTCAGTTGGAATGAGGTATTTATCTTATTCTAACTAATTCTGTTTTGCTTTTATGGCCCGCTAGTTATCCCGTAATTTATTCACCAATCAAAATACGACTTATTCGCACTTATACTGTACTAAACCAATGACTTTTGTTCAGTCTGGTGAGCGTAGCGTCTAGCCCGTCCAGCTGAGTCCAGAACGCCAACAATAGCTTCCACTATGTGAATCATTAATTTCAAACCTACTTGATTTATATACCAAACAAACAGACCGCAACGCACCATAAAATAGGAAATAACATTCATACACAATAAAGCCAAAATGTGGCTGTGAATGTGGGAGACTGTAATGACTTGACTGGGTATAACTCAAGAACGGTAAATCGCATCATAATAATCTATGGGTCAAAATGAAGCTAATAATAAGAGGAATATAGATATACACAATCTAGTTACTGGATAGTCATACCATAAGAATGTATAGATAATATTAGCCAATTTACATATCTCAGAAGTTACTCGTAATGTAATCTTCACTAGGATACAACAAATTCCTTCTTTATGCACTATGAAATCTTTTTTTATACATTACCACCACTGAATTAACTACTGCTACGAATCCAGTGTACATCTTGCTGTACTAATGAGGTATGACAACTTGGACCGATGCATGTATGTGCCTGGTCCTACATTGTTGCAGATTGACTGACTGATTGATACCTTATTCCAGCCAATAACGATTTCATCTTACATAACAAATGTCTTAACAATTATAACAATAAACCTGAAGATTTTCAATGTCAATTACATAGAAGAGGTGATTGATAGAAAACCATAAATCTATGTTTGTATTAATTAGTACTTATCAACAAAGAATACCTGAGAACTTAAAACAACTTGAATACATTTCACCCGATTTTACAATTTGGTGCATTATCATCACTGATCTACTCAGATGACGATTAACCACCTGAAGGAGTGAGATAGTTTTTAAAAAAATACTTTATTGACCAGAGATCTCAACATATTGCTTGTCATTTCGAATCAATTTAACTAGTGACAACAGTATGAAATCATCTATGGAATTTGATGTAACAAACATGACACTTTAGATTACTCACTGCCCAGTAACAAATATGTCATTTACAATTAAAATCTAACTAACTAGTATAGGGGTTGTGGAGATAATTAAGTTTTTGATTGAGATCATGAACCGAGTGATGTTAGACCATCACAATTGAAAACCTGGGAGCACTGGGCGGCCGTTTCGTCCTGTTGTGGGACTCCTCAGCAGTGCCGGCTCAGTGGTCCAGTTGATTAAGCGTTCGAGCGCGAGACCGAAGGCCCTGGGTTCGAATCCCGCAAGCGGGATCGTGGATACGCATTGCTGGGGAGTCCCACAATAGGACGAAACGGCCGTCCAGTGCTTCCAGGTTTTCAATTGTGATGGTCTAACATCAATCGGTTCATGATCTCAATCAAAAATCCAACTATCGATTAAAAGGTAATATTTATATACATATATACACTTACACTTGTAAAATCAGCTGTTACTATTCTTGTCTCAACATGATAATTTCGTCCAATCTCATCAGCAATACTTAAAAGTTTCTCTTCATTTCTACTAATCAACATAATTTTTAAACCATCATTAGCTAATTCTTCTGCATATACTTTACCAATTCCATCTGTTGCACCAGTGACAATTGCCCATTCACCAGCTTGTTTTAATAATTTCCTTTTAGAGAATAATCTCTTCCCAATTGTATAAATGAATATGATGTATAGAAGAGAGATGAGTTGTTTCATTAGAAATAAACCAAATATAACACGAATGAGATAGATCCAATCCATCTAGAAAATGGAAAATTAGACAATTGATAACTTGAAGATGTTAACCTATTCAATGATTTAACTTAAAATACATTTTCATTATGAACTGATATCAGTCAGAGACTATAAAGTACTGAAAGCCTATAGTAAGTGCAATTGTAGCTTATATGAATTTTTTTTGTAAAATAAAAGATAGTACATGCAAAGATGGATAGTGGCTAGCATTAGAATCTAGGATCCGTGCCGGTTCGTCCTATTTGGGACTCGTCACTGCTTAACGACAACATGTAGAAGGTAAAAAGAAAATTAAAGAAACCTTGGAATTTATGGAAATTCTTCCATTTAACCTAATCGTTGGTATTGAGCAGTTTTCAATTTAGTTGTATAAATTTATCATTATAATCAAACGTTCAACTTGTTATTGATTTGATGATATAGACTGTTAAAGATTGTCAAACTAGTATAAAACAACAATTCTTCTTCATCTTCGTCTTCTGATATGGTGCAAAAGTTTGTATTGATGATGCCGTTCAGAAAGACGATGAAAGCTCCATACTTAACTATCCAGTTCTGAGAAAAAATTTCATTAAAATCTTCTTCATCATAGCCTTTACATTATACATGTATATGTCATCACCATAACTTTTAATTTCTTAGTGATAACGGTAATCATGAAATCGTTTCGATCATTTACTCATCACTTCAACTGATGATGATGATGATGATGATGATGATAAGAAGGAGGAGGAGGAGGAGAAGGGGATCAGAAATGCCAATTGTATTCGCTAACCTTTGCTACTCGTAAATGTACACATCTTCAATAATGTATTATTATACTATATACAATAATAATTATACTAATTCCATATCATATTGAATAGGTTTTTTTGTTACCATAACAACTGACCATTATGAATAACTTACTTAATAATATTAATAACTTCTTGTAATAAATAATTTATATTCCATTAGTAGACATGTTCTCATTCATATTAATAAGTGTTGGCATTGTCATATTCAATCATATGATTAATGATTGAATCTAATCAATAAAATAGATGAACTTGTATTTGTTGGCATCATTCATTGATGATCAACGTGATGTATATATCCATGATGAATGAAGGAATGAATGAATGAATGGAAGTATTATGTGCATAAATGACACGATTTATCATTGAATTCAATTGTGTACATATATATATTTGTTCATTAAGCAAAATTGATAAGATCTAATATGATTTAATTAGATAATGATTGATAATAAGTGGATAAGAAATATCGACTGAAATTAATCCGTTTTATTGAGTTTTATCAGTATAAGATTGTGGAGATGATTAAGTTTTTGATTGAGATCATGAACTGATTGATGTTTGATCATCACTGAAAACCTGAGAGCAATGGACAGCCGTTTCGTCCTATTGTGAGACTTCTCAGCAGTGCGCATCCACGATCTCGCTTGCGGGATCCGAACCCAGGGCCTTCAGTCTCGCCCGTAAACGCTTAACCTCTAGACTACTAAGTCAGCATCTAATGGTGTTAATGTCTAACCTCAACCAATCCACGAAATCACTCCACCATCTTTCATTGTACTGAGGTAGATACCTGTCTCTACAGAGATTAGCTCCACTGGTTAAGGTTTCTCACTAGAACTCCGGGAAATGTTTCACGAAGCTAGCCACTAGTGAGGACATGGCAATTATCAGTATAGGGTTGTGGAGATTATTCAGTTTTTGATTGAGATAATGAACCGATTGATGTTACTTATTTATTGAGTTTTGTTTGATCACTATCTGATACACAATGTTCTGTTTTGATTAAATCACTTCCAGCCAAGTCCTTCTCACTACTTTCTCGCGGTAAGAATGTTGTTTACAAAAGTTAGAGGATGAAAAGCGAATGTCCAGCTCTTTAACCTAGTTGATGGATATGGAGGATCTACCTAGGATAGTTGGAAAATCCTGGTTTCAGCTATCACAGCTCAGTAGCTAAGTGGATAATGCAATGGCATTTGAAGAGCATAGTAGTGGGTTAGAGTACCAGAGTGAAAATCAACTCCGAGGTGCAGAAACATCTAGCCGACAAGTCCCAAATAGGACGAAGCGGTGCGCATCCTGGATTCTAATGCTAGCCACTATCTATCTTTGCATGTACTATCTTTTATTTTACAAAAAAATTTCATATACAGAAATGTAAGATACAAAATGTAAAAATGTTATACTTACTATTGTGTAATAATCATATCTAGAGTTCATTCAAAGTATATCATGAATACATAGATTACGTAATCAATACACGTTACTGTATCACAATTTAACCGGAACAAGGTGATTACACTTTTTTAATGTTCTAATTTTAAATGATTTATAATTGATTGAATTATTAGATTTGTCAGTAATCAATGTTCAATGATCAATCTACATGAATGAGACTTTATCTACCTTAGATGAATATCTACAATAGGTTCCCTTCTATTGTCTATTCTACAGGACTTCAACACAACTCAGATCAAGAACATGTGATTTGTTTGACTGGAACTTAAATATACTTCCACACTAAAAACCTATAACGATCTGACAAAATCCAACAACAATAAACAATCAATAATAAGGATAGGAGAATATATAACTCATCTAACATTTGTCAGACTATCTACAAGTCTGACTAAGCGAACAAATAATCATTATTATCAAAAGTGGGGTTTGGTGGATATTATAGCAATTTCATTAGTTGAGATGATGAGTCAATTGAAGCTAGACCATCATGGAAAACCTGGAAGCATTGAACGACCATTTCGTCCTATTTTAGGATTCCTCAGAAGTGCGTACTCACGATCGCTCCTCGACAGATTCGGACCCAGGAACTATCAGTCTCGCACGCGAACGCTTAACCACTAGACCACTGAGCCGACCGCCATCCAACGGTGTTAATTTATAACTTCAACTAATTCACGAAATTGAACAACACATCCGCCGTTGTCTTCATTGAGTTACTATCTTAAAACAGACTCTGTTGAACTCCACTGATCACTGCTTTTCACGAGAACTCCATGAAATACCTCATGAAGCCAGTCATTATCATTCTTACTCACAAATCAGAAACATTCTCAAGATTGTTTAAATGTTGAATAAACAATTTAAATAGTTATATTTCTGATCGATATTCCGTTGAATGACTCTGACAAAGTAAAGTGAATGACATCTTATTTAAAGTAGATCTTATTAAATAAACCTCTTATGAAAAGCATCAATGTTTTAATGATAGATTCCATATAATCACTTTATTTCAGATTTAGGTAACATGTTATAGTTTAGCGAAACGATTAAAAATAAAGTATAAAAGATGGATATATATATATGTAATGAACGAGAAGACAGATGGAGATAACCATTGTATTTTCCAATACAGACTATAGAATATCTTCGTAAAATATGAGAACTATACATTAAATGCTTCAATTACAAACCTTCCTTCAATTATCCCTCCTATATATTGTATGATTTTTTTTCAAGTTACAATCCCTTTCTATTTTTATTTCTCTTTTCTTCATTTTAATCTTCTTAGTCTTCTGGCCACTTGCATACAACCACTTCCAGGGAAGTCCTACTCACAGCCTTCTCGCGACGGGGGTATTGTTTACAAAATTGAGAGGACAAAAAGCAAATGTCCGACGCTTTAACCGGGCTGGTGGACACGGAGAGTCCACCTAGGGGAGTTGGAAAACCCTGATTCAAAATCAATGGTGCACATGCGTTCCAGGATCCTGAGGTAACAAATGGTGTATGAACCAATTATTGGTCACCGGCTACCATGGGATTGTCTTCTTCTACCAATCTTTATGTGTTTAAATAAAATAAAATAAAAAGCCTTCTACTGACAGCTATTCAAGTTTTGATTAATGTTGCACACTGTTTATGTTGAAGTTAAACACTAACATTGTTGAATGCCGGCTCAGTGGTCTACAGGTTCCTCGTGAGGCAGGACCGTAGATGTGCATCGCTAATGAGTCTCATGCTAGGACGAAACGACAGTCCAGTGTTTTACGGTTTTCCATTGTGGTCTCGCTTTAATTGACTTATGAATCCAACTATTAAATTACTAATATCTCCACAAAACCTCCTTCTGATAATATATATGTTTACCTGAGGAAAATCTGAATGGTTTAAGGCTAAAATGTATCATTAATTGATCCGTGTGATTATGTATACTATACTCAATTTTTCTCTTATTTTCATAGCTTGATTTACGAATTTATCTTAGTTATGAAGCTAACGAAAACTGGGGAATACTGGATGGCTGTTTTGTCCTGGTATTGGACTTTTTAATAGTGTCATCAAAAGGTTTTTCTTATATATGTTTGCTCTATGTTGTGACGGCTTTTGAGAAGCACGATGGAGTTTCCAGAAGCTCTAAGGAGCCGAAGAGTTGCCACCCAATCAGAACCTGTTAGTGTTTTTTTAGAATATCAACGTTGTACGCTACGGTTGGACAGTCACATGACTTGCGTCCTTGTAGATTAGCTGAATTATAATCATGTTATAGCTGACGCTCATATCTATGAACAGCCATGATTTTTTGTACATTTTTGACTGTTACCTAATAATCACTTATCCCGTTCCTTCTGTCTTCTGATTTGTGACCGTTGGGGTTCTGCGAGTTCGAGCACCGTTAATTGTTTATCGTGTTCGGCGTTAGTCAAGTAAAAGACCTAACCCTCTACGAAGACTTTAGGAAATAGCGGGAGTTGGGATGAGTAACTACGTGTCATCTCCACTCTCATTTTGTCTAGGTAACTAATTCTCAATCTAACTCGGTTTAAAGGTTTACTGAGATTGTAATCTAATAGATTATAAAGGAGTTTAACTAATAATAAATACAGTTGGTAATTTCTTGGCGCTATCAGAAACAGAGCATGTTTAGTACGAAGTTATAGGACCATTTCATTTCGTTGAATGAAAGCATTTGTTGATTCAATAGCCTACGTTACTATCATGAAATGGTTTTCTGATAGATCCAACCATGTTGGTTAATGCTGATTATGTCGTTGCGGTTCGTAATGTTATATTTGTTGATGATGAGAGACGAATGACAATGTTCAGACAAGGTCCATTGTGCGTTAGATTCTAAATTTCAAAATTACTGAAAGTTTGTTTTAATCTCTAAATCGATTATTTCCTTTCGTATCATATGATTTATACCTGATACTTTCCACTATCTTGACAATTTCACCTCAATGTACTTGTATAGTGTGACAACTTGAGCCAAAAATTCGCCAGGTTTCTGAATTGTGTATACTCCACTTTGTTATTTACAGCTTGTGTTGAGCTTTGCACAACGTGACTTCTCTGCTATGATCACCTTTTGAAAATGATTATGTATCTCTGTTCACTTTTTAATTTCACATAGTTAATCACAACCAAGTTAGCACATTCATTCGTTTTTACTCAAACAATACAACATCACACAATATTTCATTTCTTATCTAACACTAATTAAACTCATTACTCCCGATCGTTGCTGCTACCTTGAGGTCGTGATCGGGCTTACCTATCGTGATGAAACAAACGAGCTATACTGGATGGAACAATTATTCCACAAGGTCCTACTATATCAAACAGGTCGGTTGAAGAGTGGTAAGACTAGAGGCAACAAACCCGAGGTCCGAAGGCGAAGTTGTACTGCTGACTGTTCAGATGTGTGACGACATTAAGGTATTTCTTTCTGACAACCAGCATAACAGTGATGTTGCCTTCCCACAAGGAAGGGTAGGGTTAGAAAAGGTCGACCCTAAAAATGCACACCTCGCCTTATCCCACAGATATCTGTCTCTGTCGGTAAGCTAACACGGAAATTACTCACAAAATGTTCGTATGTGACCGACCTCAAGCAGTTGTCCCTTGAGCACTGCGATCACACTCTCAGGTCACTAAGACCACTTCTAACCCAATTTCCTTTTCTGGTACCTCTAGAAGAACCCTTCCACGGTGTGGGCACCCGGGAAGTGATAACTGCCCGAATACCTCTTACAGCACTCAAGATCACTGTGTTTATAATCAATCTCTCTCTTCAATTCCTTTAAACTTATTACAAATGAGAGTAATTGGATGATCTATATTAGTAGTTACTCATATGTTAGTGACTTCTAATGTACTCAAACTGTGAATGCATTTTCATCGTCCTGAGAGATAATATATAATATGTAATATGTGGTTCGTAACATCATTCAAAAATTGCTAGAATAAACAAACATTGGAAATGATTATAAAAGAATTCAAACTACTTATATGTTCATTATCAGTAGTACACATTGTATAAAATGAAAAGATAGGACTTAGAATATGCAGTTAATCAACCATAAACAACTTCATGATTGATACTACTACTGAATCGCAAACCTCCCTGATGATGTGAATGTTTCGTGTTACTGTAAACATGTAAACATAAGGATGTTACTGTAAAGAATATTTTCTATTTATTATTTGTATGACTATATCAAATTTTAACAATTGAGGAAATGATATCATTCGATATTGATTCAAGTTCCTGTTCCCCTTGTTTCTAATCTCTATTAGATATAATCGGTCGATTATCATTTTTTAGTTGACTGGATGATCACGAATAAGTTATGTGAATGAGTCAGACAATCAGAAGCTGATTGACATTGGAATTCAAAGATTAGGAATAAAGTACGACAGAATAACATCATGAGTATTTGTGAGTAGTTACTTTATGTCATTCACAAATGTATGTTAGTTCAAAGACTTCATGAATGATAACAAGTGAACTGTTATTGGACAAAGTAAGTTGGTAATCATCATTTTTGGTAAACATGAACAATAACATGGAGGGTTAACTGTTCACTACTGATTAGAATGGTGTATCTTAAATATTAAACGAACTGATATTCCCTTCAAGTAATCTCATTCACTTCTCTTCCAAACAAAAATGAGAGAATTTAACAATCCTCTAAATGTACAGTGATTAACACCTTGTAAAACTTAAATGTTTACAATAATTCTCAACTGTTTATCTATCAATTTCATATAGTTTGACTGATAATGATTATCGAACTCCACCTGGGGTTCCTCTGGAGCTACTGTCAATCCCAAGCCCACAAAAAGAAGGAGGGTTGGACATGGGGTTAGCGACCCCACTCCGTAGAAAACTAACTCGCTTAAAAAAACACTAAACTGACAAAATAATTTAAACCATTTAAACTTTGTCCTGGAAGTTGGAAGGTCTTCATGGAGAAGAGTTATGACATCTCATGCTGAATGCCGAATTCCTTCGGAAGTCACGAGACCCCTTCTGATAACCAGAGTAACCATTTATCTAGGTACATGAAATGCTTGTATAATGTGAGAGACCGAGAGAGTTATCCAAGTTGCTGCCAAAATGAAAAAACACACACACACACACATCGAACCTGATAGATTGAACGATTTTCATACGAAAATATCGATGGTGAACTATTGATGAATTGAACATCAATATCCAATCCATAAATCTTTTTTTTTTATTTTTTAAAACTGAACTTCTGTCAAATACACTTTCATTCATTACAAAATACATTTTGTTGCTAAACAAGAAAAAAAAAGAAAAAAAGATTTTAATCACAAGTTTCATTAAAACACACACATATTGACATTGATCATTTGCATTGATCATTCATCTTGACATTTAATTGGATCATTTAGCACATAATCACATTGAATTGATCGAGTATATTAGTTTCTCTCTTTCTCTCTCTCTCTCTTTTTTCTTTTGTTTGGTTTTTCACTCATCATTAACAAGTAAGTTGTTAAAATTAATTAATCTAATGTTTAAATGAGTTACTATGCAGTAAAGTTTTGTAATTTCTTCAAAGTGTAAACTAAATGTAAATATGTGAATGATAAATATTTGTCAAGATATTGAGATTAGTGAATGGGTAATAAGAAATAGATTTTGTACAATTATATAATTGTCTCATGTCTATTGGACAAATCAAGAGCGGTAAAGTAGGAGGATCAGACAACATTCTAGTAGAAGTACTAAAAGTAGATGTAGAAGTAATGGCAAAGATATTCAACATTCTCTTCAACAAGATTTGAAATGAAGAACAAGTACTAACAGACTGGAAAGAAAGACATTTCATCAAGACATCAAAGAAAGACGATCTTAGCAAGTGTAACAACTACAAAGGCATCAATCTTCTCTCAATACCAGGAAACGTCTTCAATAGGGTATTGTTAAACAGAATGAAGGACTCCGTAGACGCCCAAATTCGAGACAAACAGGATGGATTCCGTAAGGATCGATAGTGTACAAACCAAATCACAACACTACAGATCATTGTGGAACAATCAATTGAATGGGATTCATTACTCTACATCAACTTCATTGACTACGACAAAGTATTTGACAGCATGGACAGGAAAGCACTATGGAAACTTCTTCGATACTACGGCGTACCTGAAAAGATAGTCAATATCATACGGAATTCCTATGATGGATTAAACTGCAAAGTCGTACATGAGGGGACAGGTCACAGACTCATTCGAAGTAAAGATATGTGTCAAACAAGGTTGCTTACTCTCACCCATTCTCTACCTGCTGGTAATCGACTGGATTATGAAGACGTCAACATCTGGGGGCGGGGGAGAAGTATTGGATACAGTGGACAGCTAGGATGCAGTTGGACGACCTTCGCAGATGATCTAGCTCTTCTGTCTCACACGCAAAAACAAATGTAGGAGAAGACGACCAGTGAAGCAACAGCCTAAGCAGCAGTAGGTCTCAACATACACAAAGTGCAAGGCAAGAATCTCTGATCCGTCACAGCGTGCACCAACCGAATCACAATTGACGGAGAAGATTTGGAAGATGTAAAACCTTCGCATATTTGGGCAACATCATTGATGAACATGGTGGACCTGATGTAGATGTGAAGGCGCTGGTTGGAAAAGCAAGAATAGCGTATCTACGATTGAAGAACATCTGGAACTCAGAACAATTGTTAATCAACACCATAGTCAGAATTTTCAATACAAATGTCAAAACAATTCTACTGTATGGAGTGAAAACCTGGAGAACTACGAAAGCCATCATTCAGAAGACACAAGGATTTTTTAACAGTTATCTATGCAAAATACTTCGGATCCGTTTACCAGACATAGACACTATCAGCAACAATCTATTGTGGGAGAGAACAAACCACATTCCAGCGAAGGAAGAAATCAGGGAGAAGTGGTGGAAGTGGATAGGATACACATTGAGGAAAGCACCCAACTGCGTCACAAGGCAAGACACCAAATGGAATGCTCAAGGCCAAAGTAGAAGAGGAAGACCAAAGAACACATTACACTGAGAAATGGAGAGAGACATGAGAAAAATGAACGAAAATAGGATAGAACTGGAAAGTAAGGCTCAGGACAGAATCGGCTGGAGAATGCTGGTCAGCGGCCTATGTTCCATTGGTGGTAAGAGGCATAAGTAGGTAAGTATTTAATATATTTGTCTATTGCAAATATAAGGAGTAATTTAATTAATTATCATCACTATCTCTACTCTTTTGAATTTTGGATTGTATGAACCCGCCTCAGAAGTGGTTGAGTCCACAACCATTTAGTCTTCTGGTGCGTATGATAATTCTTTAAAGCTAAGCTACAATTGCACCTACTATAGGCTTTTAGTACTTTATAGTCTCTGACTGATATCAGTTCATAATGAAAATGTATTTTAAGTTAAATCATTGAATAGGTTAACATCTTCAAGTTATCAGATGTCTTATTTTCCATTTTCTAGATGGATTGGATCTATCTCATTCGTGTTATATTTGGTTTATTTCTAATGAAACAACTCATCTCTCTTCTATACATCATATTCATTTATACAATTGGAAAGAGATTATTCTCTAAAAGGAAATTATTAAAACAAGCTGGTGAATGGGCAATTGTCACTGGTGCAACAGATGGAATTGGTAAAGTATATGCAGAAGAATTAGCTAATGATGGTTTAAAAATTATGTTGATTAGTAGAAATGAAGAGAAACTTTTGAATGTTGCTAATGAGATTGAACGTAATTATCATGTAGAGACAAGAATAGTAACAGCTGATTTCACAAAGGTAAGCCAGTATAGTGAGACTATAATTTATGGACCACCTTTGAGCGACACCAGACTGACATTGAGAGTGTCTACCTACATATCACGTCTAAATGAGGGTATATATATATATAGGTTAAGATGCTAATTAATTATAAAATCGTTACGATAGTCTTTATTTAGACATTATATGATCTTTTGAAATCGACATTTAAATCAATGACTATTCAATTGTACTAAGAATCTAAACGACTATGTGTATACCTTTCCGTAGGTTGTGTTATTATTATAACTACTTTATTCAATATTATATTTTTAGTACAAAATAGAATAGTCAGCACAAAATATTTCAAAAACATTTCCGTTTCTTATTTCTTGATCGATCCTGATGATAAATATTGGGTGATCGTCAGGTAGAAGTTAGTAGTCCAATCAATCGATATTTAACTCATGCAGGTTGTTTTAGCTGAATACTGCCAACAAGCACAATATATCTGATTGAGCCTTTTATAACTTGTACAACCTGAATAGGTTATGCGATGAATAGGTATAAAATAAGCAAAATTATATGATTTTAATTGTTGAGGTCATTAGTCAATTAAAGCTAGACCAACATGGTCTTGTATTCAAGATCGATATGTCCTCAGTTCGAATTTCGCGAGGCGAGATCGTGGATGGGCATTGCTCAGGAGTCCCATAATAGGACGAAACGTTTGTTCAATGCTTCCAGGCTTTCCATGGTGGTCTAGCTTCAATTGACTCATGATTTTAACTATTAAAATTATTATAATATCCACAAAAGCCCCGTCTAAAGTTAGATAACTTGCTGAAATATCTCGATGACTGGAAGAGGTAGCCTAGCCATTCAAACAGGCCGCCAAATTTCTACAATATATTTAATTTTTTTTAATGATAACTTAAGCAAAATAACTACTTATATCTGAATTCCATAAAGAAAATATCATCGAAATTGCATCGATAATGTAGGTATGTGTGAGTATTCTAAGTGATTAATTGAGTTTATTTGAATATTAAGAAAAAGTTTAGTACTGACCAGTCAGTCAGTTACATCGTAGGATCAGGCATATATATTCATCGGTCCAAGTAGCCATACCTCATTAGCACAACAAGATGAACACCGGATTCATATAAGTAGTTAATTCAGTGGTGGTTGATTGATTAATTGGGATCTATAATAATAGTTCTTTTGTATCTGAAAACATGATCGATGTATATATCTCGGGTATAATACAAAAAGCATAACCTATAATGTCATGGAATGAGATTGTTAAATTTTAAATAAGAAAGATTACTTCAGCGAAGAGTTCATTCTTTGCAGCAACATTCAGAATAGTATTGTTCAGCCAATCATTGCTCACTAATAATCTTAAAGTTAAATTATCGCATTTACCAATTTACCGGCTCATGTAGAGCTATGTATATAGGTTGTTCGATATGTACTTTATCTAAAAGAATTCAAGAACATTATCCGACGTGGCTAAGAAGAGGAAGAAATGACTTAATAAGAAGTTCAATAATCGAACACATTGTGAACACAGATCACTCAATCATGATACACTCTACGTCTTCTTTGCATTGACGAAGCAATAGCCATATCTTTCTTTATGTTATCTCACTGTTACCATGTCTAACAGAAGTTTATTATCATCCTGAGAAAAAAAGACATAAGTATATATTCATTTACGATTGTACGACTTTGAAAATGAATTCACCGAAAAGACAACTCTTCACTGAACTAATCTTTCTTATTTAATGTCTTCATGGGTATATCCCGTTTGTTAAATTTTACTCAAACTCTATCAGTAATATGTAGTCGATGATTTTTTTGTTGAAATCATTTAGTATAATAATGAAATTATGATTTGATTAATGGACTGTAATCAAAGAAGTATTGATTGAAAGTTCATAGAAGATTAGAGAGTTTGTTTAATGGATTAGAATTAAACTCATTGATAGAGTTATATCACGTTTAGAACGAGATCTTAGAATTTTATGGGATCTTTATTTAGATCAATTTCATAGTTTCTCAAATGGATTAGCATATGTATTACTATTAGTACAATGAACTACCTCTTTGCCTGCTGTATTACTTCTCAGGATGTATGCAGTTTACCTTGTAAATAAGTGTTCATATGTATTTGTTCCTAAATTTGTTGTTTATGTTTTCTATATGAACAAGAATCCTATCTAACTTGTAGGCGAGGTGATATAAAATAGTTGCATACTAATGAAAAACACTTGTGTATTACTCCCTATACTTAGTGATTGTCTCTCTAAGCTAATTTCAAACTAAAATATTTTTTATATCAGAAGGGGGTTTTGTGGATACTATAGTAATTTCATTCGTTGAGATCATGAGTCAATTGAAACTAGACCATCATGGAAAACCCTGAAAGCACTGAATGAAAGTTTCGTCCTATTGTCGGACTCCTCATCAGTGCGCATCTACGATCCCGCCTCGCGAGATTCAAACTCAGGACATATCGGTCTCACGCGAGAGCGATTAACGTCTAAACCATTGAGCTGGCCGGCATCCAACAGTGTTAATGTCTAACTTGAACTAATTCATGAAATTGAGCCACACATCCGCCATCATCTTCAATGAGTCACTATCTCACAACAGACCCAGTTGAACTCCACTGATCACTGCTTCTCACTAGAACTCTAGCTTCAATTGACTCATGATCTCAACCAACTGAAATTATTATATCCCACATTCAACAATTCACGTTTTGTTCTTTTCTTTAACACAGACTGATGTCTATCAAAGAATACAAGAAGCTATAGATCAGTTATCATCAATTGCTTGTTTAGTCAATAATGTTGGTATGGGTGTTCCTAAATTAGACTATTACGCAACAGCAGATTATATAACTATAGATTTTATTAAAAACATCGTTTTTTGTAATACTTTACCTATTGCTATGATGACCCATATAGTCTTACCGAAAATGTTAAAACAACCCACAAATGGGATGGCTATCATTAATATTGGATCACATTCTGGTTATAGACCATTTCCATTTTTATCATTATATTCAGCAACAAAATCATTTGTAAATCAATTATCTAGATCCATATCGAATGAGAACTATGATCATCGTATTCATATACAAACAGTTTGTCCAATGTTTGTATCTACAGCAATGAATGGTTATTGTAAAATGTCATTATTTGTACCAAATGCAAAAGACTATGGGAAATGTGCATTAGATATGTTAGGTGTTGAACAAGAAACATTTGGTTATATAGGGCATGCAATTAAAGAATATTTCACTAGTTTATTACCAAATTCAATTTGGAGATATTATATGTTATTTATGAAATCATGGTTTGACAAACATAAAAAACAATAAAAATATTATAATGTATATTTTTTTAGTTGCCATGGTGAATAACCATGAAAAATCGATAATTTCATATCAAAAAAAATTTGATTGATGTTTTTAAATCTTTAGTTTGTTTGTTTTTTTGTTTCCATTATGTAATAATCATACATTTGAAATCAATAATTAATTTCTATGATGATCACATTTTCTTAATTCTTATTAATCAATGCTGATTTTTCTATCGAATAAGTGTGATAATCGATCAATATTTATATGTTCATGATTTATAAAGAGGTTACAGATGGATTTTGTAGATATTTTAGTAATTTTTTAGTTGAATTCATAAGTCAAATGAAGTTAGATCATCATGGAAAATGTGAAAGCACTAGCACAGACGTTTCGTTCTAATATGAGACTCCTCAGCAGTGCGCATCCATGATGGCGCCCATGAGGTTTGAACGCCTAACTTCTGGACCACTGAGCCAGTATCCAACAGTGTTAATATCTAACTTCGACTAATCCACGAAATTACGCCACCGTAGGACTTGAGAATCATATACAAGAGTACCATAACATTAAACTTAAACATTGTCTAGTATTGAAATCTAGCAAGTTGTTTCTTCCTTATTTAGATTTCGTGAGCTAGACCCTAATGTTGGTGTTTACTCTGGGATTCGAGTCAAGTATGTTTTGATTAAAATGCTAGCTCGCTATCTAGTGAGTGCTATTGAGTCCGCATAACCAATCAGTTAAGGCAACATAAATGAATCTAATTTATAAGTGTTAATGTTTCTCCTTGTTGTAAATGTCAAGAACTGCAACTAAAATAGACCATTTGCTGTCATTGACATTAACTAGAGGAAAGATATATACGATTATAAGTTAAACACAATGAAACTATTGTCATCTGCTTTTTATGGCGGAAAAGAAGTCCACTTAAACTACAACTAATTTTAAAGAAATTTCAAATAACTAAGAGATTGAGGGTTGTGCACACCGTACATCCTGTTTCTGGTTACATATATACATAAACCAGAAAAGTTTATTCCATTAACTAAATTGAATTTGTTTAATTCTTTTCATTGGACTACTTCAGTACCACTTCAGTAAGTTGAAGATTGATGAATGATATTCAATCATCTTCTCATGAACTGAAAATCATTCAGATGAACGACAAATGACATAGAGAATGTATGCTATTGAACTGCAATACTATGATCTGACTATGATTCTATCTATCATGTATACACATTATTGAGAAGTGTCATATAACCTTTCAGTTTTCACTGATTTTCATTTAGGTGTCTAGCGGGATATAGTTCACAATTAGAAGTCGTATTGATTATTATACCTTTCAAATTTTTGTTTTCATAATATACATCAGCTTTTTAGCCCTTCGATCATCAAAACTCATAATGATGATCGAGGTGAATTTCATCGTCTTCTATGTTCGTTAACACTTTTAAGCACTTGATTAGTGTTGTATTCTGTGTATTATTATTGACACTAATAATACAAATAGCAGCTTTACTCAGAACTGTATGAAATCCTTAATAAAAGTAGAACATTATAATTATATGGTAGTTTTTATACAAAACATAAGTCTGGTATGAATTAGCAACAATGAACTGGATAAAAATAATCTTCTGCAGGAATTGTTTTACGAGTTCTATTCAAGAAACACAGTATTTCTAATATCATTATCATTAAAAGTAACACTCCCCTTTAAACCTTAACATTACTTCAAAGATATTTTATTCATAAATTAATCTACTGTAAAGAACTAGGAAGTACAATGGTATTTTAGAAAGTGTTCAAATGTATGACTGTTATCACAAAAGACAAAATTTGCATAAGAGTTAACTTACTTCCGTATCAGAAAAGGGGTTAAGTGGAGAGTATAGTAATTCAATAGTTGAATTCATAATTCGACTAAACCTAGACCACCATGGATAAAGTGGTAGCACTGGACGACCGTTTCGTCTTAGTATGAAACTCCTCAGCATTGCATATCCACCCCAGAAGGCCCTGGGTTCGAGCCCTGAGAGTGGGATAGTGGATGTGCACTACTGAGGTGTCCTATACTAGGACGAAACGGTCGTCCAGAGCTTTCAGGTTTTCCATGGTGGTGGAGGAAATACTAAAGCAGTTTGTCAAATTTCTGTTACCAATTCGATCTTACACTGATAGCCAAGGAAGCAAAAGTGATTGTGCAAACTTATTTTATACGCACAAGTTTGGTTTGCAAACATGGATTCTAATGGCTTCAATGTGCAAAAAGCGAACTCGTAAACGATGCGACAAATTTGATGGAATATGGTGGATAACCCTAAAATCTTTATTCAATTCCACTTATCAAGTGAACGAGAAGAGAACTCGTTATCACTCTTAATTGTCTTTTATTCAACGAAAACGGATGATGTTTTGTTATTCGATGATAGACTTATCGAATTGTACACGGTATGAAACTGGCTCTACAGGAGCAGTTGAATTGGTGAGTACACATAGATATAAAAATTTAGGCAGTGTTTTTATAACCGTTTTTATTATGGGGTGTTTGTAAAAGACAGTACTTAGTCTGGCTGCGTAAAATGCTTTTTGTACAGCCTTTATTAACTTTTGAGTCATAATTTCTTCAGTAGCATCATTTAGGAATTTCAATTTTAAGAATATCACTTTTTTCTGAATGGCAGGTACAATTATAGATTGTAGCCTGCAGTGAAATCCAGGACTCGCGTTTCGTCCTATTTCGGACTCGTCAGCTGGATGTGCCTGCATCTCAGAGTTGATGTTCACTTTGAGACTCGAACTCAGTACCGTTCGCTTCAAACGCCATCACATTATCCACTTAGCTACTGAGTTCTGATAGCCATCTAATTGTACACTGGGGTGAAGTTTAAATTCACTTGGTGTTGCTTTACTTGTATCTTCCCATTATTATTTAGGACTACAACTGACCAGTCTCTTGTTGACATATGTGCATCTTGTGCGAATTCCCTCGATATAGACATTGCTAGCCACTATCCATCTTTACTTAAAAAGCTTGTGACTTACAACTATAGCGAGTCGATCCGCATAGGATGCACATATGCCAACAACAGACTGATCAATTATAGACCTAAATAACAATGGGAAGATACAAGTAAAACAACACCATATAAATTTAGATAAGTACAATTGTCCTTCTTTTTATCTCCGTCATATAGTTGTCAATGAATTTCATTATGTATTCATTCCTACTAAGCAAGTTACCAATATTAACCATAATGTCATCCAAGCAAATCATTCTAGCATGATGAATTAAGATCTGATTGATACTTCACTAAAGAAATAAGTCATAATGATAAACTCATTGAAACAACAACAAAAAAAGATAAAGAATTATTTACCCATTAATATAATTTGATTGGTTAATTATTATACACCAATAAATTTCCATGGTTATCGCCCAATTTTATTGATTTTTTTTCATTAAATTAAAAAGAAAATATTATTTATTCAATCATTATTTAATTAATCATTAGTTTCATGACAACTACAACAACAGTATCTAACTTATTTCATTTAAACATTACTTTATAAAGTTCCCCTAGCTCCTTACTGTTCTACAATCCCCCCCCCTCCAAGAAAAAGAAACACGATTATAATGCAATCTAAACAAAATTCATTTCATAAAAAACATCCATCATTTGTAAAATCAACTGAAGAATTTGAAAAACTTTTATTACAATGTCCATTTATGTCAATAATTCATTCATCAAAAATCAATAAAAATAAATTACATAATAAAATTAATAAAAAATCAATAACTGATAAACAAGATCAATCAATCAAATCTAATGATATTATATTCAATAATCAATTATCTATTATATCAAATGAAAATTGTATAGAGATAAATCAATCTAAAGGTTTGTTTATGTAAAATATTGTATTATTCCTTAATAAAAAAAAGAATGTAATCTATGAATATATCAGTATCATATATATAGTTCCCTTTTCTTATCTTAAAGAGAGTAAACAATAAAGATTGATGCAGAATAATAAATGGATTCATTTTATGCTGCTAGGTTCTGCTTACCTTGCTTACTCCTGGAGTTCTAGTGAGAAGTCGTTACCAGTGGAGTTCAATCAGGTCTGTTGTGAGATAGTAACTCACTGAAGACAATAGTGTACGGTGGCTCAACTTCGTGGATTTGTTGAAGTTAGACATTAACACCGTTGGATGCTGGCTCAGTGGTCTAATTGGTTAAACGCCTGGCGCGAGACTGATAGGTTCTGGTTTCGAATCTCGCGGTGTGCAGGATCGTGGATGCGCACTGCTGAGGATTCCCATACTAGGATGAAACAGCCGTCTAGTGCTTCAAGGTTTTCCATAGTAGTCTAGCTTCAATTGACTCATGATTTCAACAAGTGAAATACCAATCAAATATTCGACAATCAATTTTATTACAGATATTGATATACTTATACATAAGTAAAAGGGTGATTAAAGATGAATTTATGTGTATCATGATATAGCGAAGATTCCGATAGAGTTAATATGGAGGTTATTACTGTCTCTTTTGTAATAAATCTTTCTTTAACCCTGGTAACATTAATTCCTCCTATTTTTATTTATTACATCATTCATTATTTCAACTCTTTCTGAAGTTTAAATTACATCATTGTCATTTTTTTAAAATTTCAATTTATATCTTCCTATCTATCTGGATTAATTGAAGTTAGACATTAAAACCGTTGGATGCCGGCCAGCTCAGTGGTCTAGTTGGTTAAGCGCCTGAAGCGAGACCGATAGGTCCTGGTTTCGAATCTCGCAGTGTGCAGGATCGTGGATGCGCACTGCTGGGCAGTCCCGCAATAGGACGAGACGGCCGCCCAGTCCTTCCAGGTTTTCCATAGTGGTCTAGCTTCAATTGACTCATGATCTTAACTGTTTAGATTACTACAATCTCTACAAAACCCCTTCTGATATTTCTTTATTATCATTAATTTATTTTCAGTCACCTCATTACATAATCATCTAATGTTTGTTAACTTTATGAATTCTAATCACTAGTTCAATAGTTTGAAATTTTCCCTTTACAAACTATATTTAAACAAAATAAATCATTTTTAATGACCTTATGAATTCTATCGGAATCTTCGCTATATCATGATACACATAGATTCATCTTTAATCACCCTTATACTTATTTATAAGTATATCAATATCTGTAATAATATGGATTGTCAAACATTAAATAGGTTGTAAGCAATTGATGAGAACCCAGCAACATAAAATGAATCCATTTATTATTCTGCATCAATCTTCATTGTTTACTCTCTTTAATAATATCAGTATCAGTTTTATTATATGTGAAAATTAATTTGAAATATTCTCAGCGATTGAATTTATATCAGTTTTAGTTTAGAAAGGATATGAGGTTTGATGATCTGTAGTAGTCATCATAATGATAATCTCTTAGTTGATCCAACTTTCTTTTGCAAGTGTCGATAGATGGAACTTTAATCGTATGTTGATTTAATAAGAAAGTTGATAGTCAACTAATATGTAATTTTTTTTATTAGGCTTGTGAACTTGGAAGACAAAAAACACAAGAGAAAATGAGAGCATATCACATACAAATTTATCATTAAGTAATTTGAAAATTATAATCAAGTCACCTTCAATTCTTCTATGATGACAATAGGAATAAGTTTACTTGAATCAATCGAACATCATACAGGAGACTCCGCTATTCGGAGAATCAACTTAGTTATTGTTCTTTGAACCTTTTCCGAAAATCCATAAATGTTTAAATGATTGTGTATATTTTATTTATGAGAAACGAATGTAACACACGTAATCTAGACATCAACTTCAAGATTTGGTGCTTATTCTGTTTAATTGATGATGATGATTTGGATGATTGAATACAATTTACTGCAATGGTTTTTTTGAAATACTGTTATAATTTGTAACTTTGTGCTCTATTAATACATATATACATTGTTATCGAAGGTTTTCCGTCTGACTTACTACATAAACAGATTGCATGCTCTTAGGATTACTCATCATTTACTCTTACAATTTGTCAATTCTTGCATATTACCTATTATTCTTTACTCTTCTCCATTATTCTTTCCCGGGATTTTGAGAAAAGACTTTGCTGTATTGCAGAGAGTGTTGAAGGCAGTTAGCAACATGTGTGGTGAATCTTTCGATGTCATAATTAATATGGTTGTGGATAGACATCAAAAGTCATGCAAACTCCTGGCAGGTGTTATTTTATCAGATAATAACCATCCCCCTTAACCTTATCTTTCTCATTGTATATCTTCTGGTAGAACGAGACGTAATTACATTAAAATCCATTCGCGCCAGCAAAAGTATAAGAGTTCTATAATACCTTACTTAGCAAAGATACTCTGTAACGAACAGGTTGTAAGAGTTAACCTAGTCAATAACCTGTATTCTTATTATGTCTCTAATTTGAAAAGTTGTACGGTATTCCGGTTTTTTTAAAACCTTTTTTTGTTTTTGTTACTGTTTATTTAGGCGTAAGTAACTTGTTGAAATACCCTGTGCTGAGAATTCTATATTGTACCAAAAATAGAATATTGAATAAAGCCATTAGTAATAATAATAATAATAATAACATTTTAATAATAATAATAATAATAACATTTAATGATGCCCCTAATTCAAGAACAGTGAATTATCGACTGGATCAATAATGAATAAACCCGTACGAGCAGTCTAGAATCTTTACTGGTCCTTCTTCCTATCTAGTCCTGTCTATTAACTCCAGAACACCAATTTCAGCCTCTACTATATGAATCATATATTTCAAACATATTGGGTTTATATTACAAACTAAACAGACCACGTCGTACCACAAAATAGGAAATAAGATTTGTACAACATCTAGCCAAAAGTGGTTGTGATTATGGGAGACTGTGAGTATTAGACTAGACATAACTCAAGAACAGTAAATCATATAATAATAATCTACAGGTCAAAATAAAGCTTATAATAGGAAGGATATGAATATGCATAGTTTAACTGCTTAACAACTATACACTACAAAATAGATGTATAGTATTAATCCATGAATGGATCTCAACAGTTACCATTCATAATTATGGTCGGGATATAACAAATGCTTATCTATTCATTGTAAGCTTCAATTATTCGATTAAAAATATCTTTAAAACACTACTTACTTGTGTTAAAGCTATTGAATGAGTGATGTTGTGATTAGTTGTAGGCTAATCGTTAAAAATACCAAGTCAATTATTCAAATTATAAATTATAGTTAACTGGAGTAATTAAGATGTGTATTACACATGTTTACTTACTTAATTACTTACGCCTGTTACTCCTAATAGAGCATAGATCTCTGACCAGCATTCTCCAACCCGCTCTGTCCTGGGCCTTCTTTTCTGATTCCATCCAATTCTTGTTCATTTTTCTCATGTCTATCTCCACTTCCCGGTGTAATGTGTTCTTTGGTCTTCCTCTTTTCCTTTGACCTTGAGGATTCCATGTGAGGGCTTGCCTTGTGATTCAGTTTGGTGATATCCTCAGTGTGTGTCCTATCCACTTCCAGAGCATTACACATGTTTTGATTTCAGTTAATTAAGAAGTATCAGTATCAAGAAAAATCTAGAGTTTAAAAAGTTACATGTCATAGTATCGTCGATGATTTGTGTGAGTTATATGGGAAAGTAGACATTGTGAATTTACTATTCGAAACAACATAACTGAAATATTAAAATGAAAATGATGACAATACAGCGAACATTATAAATAATACGATCGAAAAGTTTAACATGATCAAATCTAAATTCTTATCATATACAAAGAAGATTGTATAGTATAAGATGTTAGTTACTAAATGCTGGAGTGATCCAGTAAACTTCTCGCAAAAGACAAGAAAGGATCCAATCAGCGTTCACTTGTACATTAGCCAGAAACATCAAGAAAGTAAAAAGTCATATGTAGAGTTTCAGATTGTCTGATTACTTATACTGCTACTATGTTTAGTAGCATTCTAGAATTTTCGGGAAACCCAAGGACATCTAAAATACTATGACAACCCTATATTTTTCTGTACTAAAACGAACATTTGGAGTAAAGTGCTCCTCGAATATTTTGCGCCTTTTCTCTCGTGTCCAGGTCTCTATGTAGTTCTAGCTTGAGGGCTACGAGAATAGCTTAGGAACCGAATATAGCGTTCAATTAGCAAGACCTATCACTAAAGGAATTCTAATGACTTATTATACTACAACTAGATAAACCAAAATTCCAACTAATCATAACAATCATTGTAAACTTTCAGTAAACATTTTGATTTTTGTACACTACAGTATTTATATTTTAGAATTTTCGGATTGGTATTCAGATTTAATATTTTGTCTGAATTGGGATTCGTCAGTTAGATGTACCGCACTCTTAGTGGTTTCATTGATAGTTGAGACCATTACCTTACAGTTGAAATGCCTAGGTTACATATAGTGCTATTATAGATTAAGGTAAACAATAACATACGTGAGAAACGAAAAACTCTTACAGGTACCTTTTTATCCACTAAACGCACTGTGGATCTTTGGGTGAAGTAGCATAGAGACAATGAATAGGGGTTTAAAGCGATAGACACAGAGTTGAGTCTTGGTACAGAAATCAATAGCGAAAGAGAAGTGTATCTAAAAGACAATTTCCATATATGATAAAATGTACGCTTCATATTTGAATGTTAGTCATAGTCCAAATATACGAACACTAGATTTACTCTATGTTGAATTGTGTTGCTTAAAACATCCTATAATTTCCACCAAAAATTCGTATCAGATGGTATATCATTGAAAAATAGAAACCACTGAAAACATGTTCAGTGATCATTAATTTGAGACTATTCACCGATAATTCACAAAAAAACAACAACTCCACATTGTATTGAACCTATGACTTTCATGTACCACTGATAAAGTATATCCTTAAAATAAATACAAATTTCCATATGATACTCAATTAATAAACCCGTGATCAGTGGAGCTAGTCCGTGTGAGGTAGAGACAGATATCTACCTCAGTACAATAAGAGATAGTCGCGCAATTTCGTTGATTGGTTGAAGTTAGACATTAACACCATTAGATGTCGACTCAGTGGTCTAAAGGTTAAGTGTTTACGTACGAGACTGAAGGCCCTGGGTTCGAATCCCATGAGCGAGATCGTGCATGCTCACTGCTGATGAATCCTACAATAGTACGAAGCCGCTATCCAGTGCCTCCAGGTTTTCAACGACGATTTAACATCAATCGGTTCATGATCTCAATCAAAAACGTAATCATCTCGACAACCCTACACTGAAAATAATAAATAATATTAAATCACAATTATGAATCAGTTAAGGTGATATTGGTTATTAATAACTGAATAGTGTATTTTTGTGAGTATTTCAATTCTTCAAGTAGATAATGATTGTACGACTAACTCTTTATCAAAGCAGTCAACCACCTAAGTTGGATGGTAATGAACAAGATTTCTGAAGGATCATCACCTCTTTTATTACTGTAAATAATTCTTGTTGATGAGTACCAAGTGCTCACTCAGTCGTTTAGTCACATATCATTGTTAACAGAATGCAGAATTATAACAGATATGAAGTGTTGATCATATCTATTGAGTATGTCATCTTGCCAGATTGTATTTTAACTTATCACCACAATCCTATACTGATAAACGTTGTATTTTATTATTTCTTTTTCTATTAGACAACTCTAATAAAGATGATGAGATTATTATAAAAGATACAAAAATGAATCATTCAGAAAGTCATCCCGAAAACAAGGATCATCATAATGAACGTACGATAACTGATATGAACTACTTAAATTCATTAAGTAGTATAAAAAAATTACGTTTAACTAAAGAATTTAATTCTTTATCCATAGATGAACAAAATGAAGAGAATGAATTACGTTATAAACAATTAAATAAATTATATGAATTAATTCAATCAGATCCAGGGCGTTATGGACAATTATCCATTGAAAATATCATTGAACAAATGAATCATTTTTATTTATAAAAACAATGTAAGTGTGATTGAATCTTGAATGAATGCAAATGTTGACGAGAACAAAGGAAGAGACGAAATAGAACAAAACAAATAAACAAAACATCCTATTGACTCTATTCATTAGATTGTAGTTTCAAGCCTACTCATTTTACCTAATTGGATTGTTATCAACGAATAAAGAATGTAGACAAAAGTATATATACACATTCCAATGTATTGTGTTTATTCTTTTGGTTAAAACAATAATGGGCAATGTGAAAATACGAAATTCTAATTAATTTCGTTTTTTATAAGAAAAGAGTCTTGTGGATATTATAGTTTGAATGTTGCGAGATGTGATCATGGATGTGCACTGTTGAGGAGTACCACAATAGGATGAAACGACCGTACAGTGTTTCCAGGTTTTTCATAATAATCTAACTTCAACTGACTCATGATCACAACTATTATAATTTTTGTTAATTTGAAGATAATTGAAATTAATAAAGTAGATAGGGAAAACTAGATACTGCTTAACGGTTATTTTATTCCAATATTATATTAGGGTTTTATGATTGAGATCATGAACCGATCATTGTCATACCATCATTGAAAACCTAAGAGCATTGGACAGTTGTTTGGATGCCGGCTTAGTGGTTTAGAGTTGAAGCATTCCCGAGCAAGATCAAAAGTCGTCAATCTGAATACTGTGTGCGTGATCGTGGATAAGCACTGTTGGGGAGTCTCATACCAGGACGAAATGTACATCCAATGGTTCCAGGTTTTCAACGATGGCCTCAAATTGATCGATTCATGATTACAGTTTGTGATTTTCTCGAGGTACTATTCAAGAATAAAATTAAGATCAGTATTTCTTCGTGTACATGGTAATATTAAGACATATATTCATGGTGTATAGATGTCAACAGAGAAAAACACAAAGTTCAAACGTGAGTATCAATAGTGAGAAGAAGAGAAGATAATCCTTGGAAATTTTTAGTAACCTAATTTTTTTTAACAACCTAGTACCTATTCAAATTCAATAAATCAATAGATAACACTTTGTAGATAAGCAGTTTATTCGCGTTTCAATGTGACTATCCAGAAGATAAAAAATGTTTATTAACAGTTGTTTATGCAAAATACTTCGGATTCGTTGACAAGACACAGACACTATCAACAACAACCTATTGTGGGAGAGAACAAACCAGATTCCAGCGAAGGAAGAAATCGAGAAGAAATGGTGGAAGTGGATAGGACAGACATTGAGGATATCACCCAACTGCGTCACAAGACAAGCACTCACCTGGAATGCTCAAGGCCAAAGTAGGAAAGGAAGACCGAACAGCGCATAACACAGAGAAATGGAAAGATATGAGAAAAATGAACAAGAATTGAATAGAACTAGAAAGGAAGGCAAAGGACAGAGTGGGTTGGGGAATGCTGGAAGGCGGCCTATGCTCCACTGAGGGGTAACAAACGTAAGCAAGTAAGTAATAAGTTAGTCAGTCGGTCATAAGAGATACAGGATCTAGGAGATATGTTCATCGGTTTAAGTTATCATATCGAATGAACATAATAAGATGGAATTATCAACAAAAAAAATCTCATGGTAAAAGTAATAACAATATCAATGGTAATAGAAAAAATTATACATCGATAATACAATTCAAGAAGAAATTCTCAATATATGAAACAAAATTTACAAGATAATTTTAAAACTCAATGTTTTCGAGAAGACAATCAATGGATAAAACTACGTCATCTCGATTTTTCTTGAGTAATCTTGTTTAAGCTCACCAACCATTGGTTACAGCAGACCTAAATTCGGTGGTCTACATTAACTGATATGATGAGTTCCACAGTCGATAAGTTTACAGGTTGATGCCAAGTGTTGAATTTTCTTCTCCTAACTTTCTTTCAACTTAGTACCACTCTTCAAACAACATGAGTCGATGTATAAATTGTTTAAGCATATGTAATACATATTCAATCCACCTCAGTCAATGAAGATTAACTACCTTATCAACCCGTTTACCATCATTATGTAATACTACGTGACAAACTTCTATATTGTTCAATCGGTTGTCCCGAGCAATGAATACCAAAAAACATTTATTCAGTTCTATTCAATAAAACAGATTTATACTTTTTTGGCTTAGAATAACTAAGAATAAATGCTGCCGTACATTCTGATTTCATTAACTTGTAGATTTTATTGGAATCGTTGCTGTTTGATAGAAGAAGAAAATTTTGCATTCAATCATTGATGTAGTGTTGTGTAGTTAGTCTGTGAAAATAGTATCACTATGAAACAGATGGTTTTCTGACTGATAAAAGATTATACTGATATCAAATCACACGAAAAGATCAAATACAATTCTATATTCTCGAGCTTGTTTATATCTAATAGTTGAATTAAAAGAAATGTTACCGTTACATTTTGAACACATCTATCTTACACTGATTTAAAAAATACTGTGGTGTAAGCTACTTATATTCTTACAAGTAGTATATAATGATAGTCAAGAATAGAATGTATTTGAGTAGAAGATCGAGAATGGAAAGTAATTGGTATGAAAATGCAGGAACAATGAAATCTCAGACGATGGAATGATATTTGCAAAAGAAACAGTTAATTTTTGAAATAATGGATTGATATTTTGCAAATTACCTATTTCAATAGTTGAAATCATAAGTCAGTTGAAGCTAGATCACCATGGAAAACCTGGAAGCTTCAATTGACTCATGATTTCAACTATTGGAATTAATATAATCTCCACAAAAATCCTTTCAAATGACTAACTATTTACTGTACGGTTCTCAGGTTTTATTGAGATATTCTGTAATTTCGTGTTCAAATACATTCGATCGTTATTCTATTTATTTATTTAACACATAGATATTGGTACAAGGAGATACCAAATAGATATGCGCCACACAAATCTCATTTGATATGTGTGAGGGCTGTGATACTGCCCGAGTGCCGAAACCGAAGCAGGTCGTTTTCCAATGGGGCCACATCTGGAGCCTTCGACCTAAAGGTTTGATCCAAAAGGCAGTGGGGTAAAGTCAGCAGATGCAGTCCCATGGTAGCCGGTGACCAACGATTGGTTCATCGCCATTTGTTCCTTCAGGATACTGGAGCCAGCCCATGTGCACCACTGGTATGGAATCAGGGTTTTCCAACTCTCCTAGGTGGATCCTCCATATCCACCAATCCGGTTAAAGCGCCGGACGTTCGCTTTTCGTCCTCTCATTTTTGTAAACAACACCCGTGGTGCGAGAAGACAGTGAGTAGGACTTCCCTGGCAGAGGCTATATATGCGTGGCCATATGAGAGCATTTGGAGAGGAAGAGCGTACTCTCCCCACTCTCGGTCGTACCAGGGCATTCGATAATCCCCATTCGTGTCCTTGTTCACTACAATACTATTTGATTTTACAGGAATTACTATCATGTTAGTGAAGTGTACATTAGATCAAAAGAGTTAATAATCATATTGGAAAGAGATTTGATCGATCAGGTAATATCACTGATTGTCAAACATAAAAAATACTCAGATCGAAGCCGAGTATGATAGTCTCTACTTGATAAATGAACTACAGATAAGAATTATTAATTTTGAGTGAAACCAATGATTTAACGGCAAAATAAACGGATTTTTACATCGTATTAGGCCTCGTGTGATCAGGTCGTTATTTATTTTTTTCAATAGGAGAAATTATGTTATTTAGTTCGGTTGTTGACTAAATTGCCTAGACCGGTTGTGTAGGATCAATGGCTTCCTGTTAACCAAATAACAGAATGCCCTTCTTTTGACTAATAAGTCGACGACATTGACAAAATGGCCAAGATCAATACTTACGCCTACTGGTACAGGATGTAGCTTCCTAATCTCACTTGTTTGACGGCCACAACAGAACACAGTGGGTAAACAAACTTCAACAGTATAGTTGAGTTCATAAATCCAAACTCATTTAATTACCTAATCGCACAGTAGTATAAGTAGAAAAATCCAATATACATATGATTACACCATTAGCAAAGGAAAATTGAATAATAAGTAACTTAGGGAAGGTATAATATAGAAACAGTTAATGTACCACGAATAGCTTACAAATAGGGGAATACAAATATAAAATAATCCAAGTATTTAGTAATTATACAACTAAAATATAAACAGTAGTTCTTCTTAAGATAGTTTCGAAAATTATTATTTTCGCAGTATACGGCTCCATTATAGCAGCCAATCAATTCTCTATACATTCCAAACAGAAACTGAGTCTCTAAGAGTTCCGTTGTATTTTAATGATTGGTTATCTTGTCTGACTGCTGTATAAATGATGAAAATGTATTAGTTCATATATGTATCTGGAAATTGTCATACTATTTGGTTAATAGTACCGGTAAAATTCTTCGCTTAATTCTGTGGCTAGATTTCAATACTTTTACATTACATACATTTTTTTTCGCTCAGAAGAGATTACAGGAATTCATGGGTCTAAATTTCGTTCTAGTCTTCAGTAGTCGTGAAAAAATTGGTCACCATCATCGAGAAAATATTCAGTTACTAAAGCACTAAACAATATTATGTTTGCGAATATCGTTAAGATTGATCAAATTCTATAAATCCATTACCATTTATTCATCATCTTTCTATAATTTTTACTTTAATAATACAGTATTTACAGTTTTGTCGACATGCTGAATTGATACGTTCCATGAACTGTTTGAATATATTAGACAGACTGTATCGAATCTTTTAAAGGGGAATAATTTATGGTAACTCAAGATCTATAAAGAAATTCTTATAGAATCTGTTACGAAAACAGATACACTAAGTGTATTCTTTTCTGATATAGTCAACAATACAATGATGTACATTATAGAATTAATTCTTGATAAGTCTTGTTAATTTGAACACTTGATTCGGTTCATAAGCTATTCTAGTAACACGCAAGCTAGAACTATGCAGCGACCTGAACTCCAGAGAAAAAGCACAAAATAAGCGAAAAACACTTTACTCTAAAGGTTCATTTTTGTACAGAAAAACACGAGTATTTATAAATGTTAACATTTGTTAAATCAACATCATATTTTAACCAATCCACTAAACGACATATTATGCTACTGACCAATAGTAGCACGCCATGTTGATATTCTAGAAAGCCTCATCATGCTCTGATTGATTAGGACTCTTCGGTTCCTTTAAGGCCTCTGGAGGCTCTGTTGAAGTTCTCAGAAAGCTGACTCAACAATCCAAATTGGCACTGATTACTGTAGAGTATCTATTCAATATTTAAGTTTCTATGGCAAAACTTTAAGCATGATGTTTTCCGTAAAACTAAAAGTAATAATCGATTATCAACAGTTTTCATGTTCACAACGTAACCATGATAATTAGTACAATAATATTGTACCTTTAATCGAACTTTTATTTTTTATTTACATTTTGGTGTAGATATGATAGGATCAGTCAATAAACCTAAATATACATGCAACAAATGTACTTGAATAAAACATACAATGAAATGTAATTCTTCAAAAGTTAACAACCAATCAAAAAAATAAGGAACAAAATATCGATTTTTAATAGGTAACCAATATAAAAGAAACAAGTGACATTGATGTTATTCAGAAAAAAAAATAAAAAAAGGAAACAATCACTAAGGTATTTTTCCTTTAAACTATCTACTTGTATTATTACATCATAGTAATATCATTTTTGATTGATATTTATTTCATTGAAATGAAATATTAGAGAATTATATACAAGAAAACAAATAACAACATGAATATCAAAAAGAAAAAAAACTAAAGTTGAGAAAAAAAGAAAAGAGAGATAAGATAAGAAAAGAAAAGATACATAGAATGCAATGAACTAACATTTGAAATAAGTAACTGATTCAACTAGAATACTTACTAGTTACGTAATCATCTATCAGTGGAAATAAACAACAACAACAACAAAAGTGAAGTAAAGTTCATATGGATAACAACTTTTATGTGTCTGCTTTTACATTTTTGAAAAAAAAAATAGATATCACGTCTACACATACAGATACAGTAAAAAAAAAGAAAGAAAAAAAACAACAACACTAAAGTAGTGAAGAACATATAAGTAATGATATTGTAATCAATATACTATTTATTATTCTCCTATAGACAAAAATAAGGGGAACAGTTATGAGATGGAAGAAACAATTGGACAATGAATAGAAAAATTGATTGTTAGTGTAAGAAAAAATACCCCCACCCCCAACGAACTATTACTAATGTTACTGCTGCGGTTGCTAATAATAATACGAATAGTGGTTTATTTTTATAAATGTACAATGGATAGTCCTTGTTGTTGTCTACATTCGAAAACAATGACTATATATATGTATATAAGGAGATGATATATGAAATCATTTTTCGCTACTAGTATTAGAAGGTTTTTGAATTTCCGGCATAAGTAATGGTTGAATAATTTCAGCATAATATGAACCAAATACATGACGATTATGAGCTAATAATGGTAGAAGACGACTTGCTAAATCGGATAAACTTAATATTTCAAATTTAGAAGTTTTAAAACTATTCATTGATTCTTTATGTGGACTAGAAGGGGAAGAATGAAAAAGTAATCCAGTAGTGGTACTACTACCACCTGACATCATTGTTGTCGGGATGTTTAATGGAGGTTTTCGTAAATAACCAACAGAATTAACAGTAGTCCCATTTTCGTTGGTGGAAGAACTGAGTTTATCTTGATCAAGATCAAGCAGAACACTGAAACCTGGAGGTAAAGGTAATGGTTCAGGAGGATAGGATGATAATGCAGAGCGAAGAAAATCCATAGCTCGTTTATCTGAAAGTCAAAAGTTAATTATCATTAAAAAAACCCACACAAGTGTTGTAATAATTGCTTCTAAACGGTAAGTATCATGAAAATCATAAGATACAATACAATTATTTTAACGTAGAGGTTAATTACTACGGATACACAGTTTATCGGGAAGATTAGGGTTTGAAGATGTTATTTAAAGAGTATAATCCAGTGAAATAAATTTGGGAAGAGAAAAAAAGACAAGGAGGAATCAGGAGATTAAAATTTGGGAGAACACAAAGAGTGGATGCACCTGAGCCATTGCAAACGATATACACAGTTTAGTTCTTAAGAAAGTTAAGCATAATGACAGAGCTATCATAGTAAGTTTAATTATTATCGCTATATTTTCGTCTTCTCCCTAATGATAGATAATTATCAGTACTCTATATTGGCATTGGAATCGCTCCTTGATACATTATATAATATGGGTTCTTCCCTAACAATTTCGGTGAGGAACTTCTATTTAAAAAAAAACAATTTAATCTCATATCACTGTCCATTCAATATTACACTCTTTTATGTATCAACCTGATCATAACTGTAAACAGAGAGGAACTCCGATGATAAATTATAAATTTATATATCGATAGTCACCATTTTTCTTTCTAGTATTCATCACAAAATTCAGTGGTAAATTTTTACACACAAAAAGTGGAATGACTACAGTTCATTTGAAGATGATAACACAAATAAAATGATCAATTATTCATTCTATTATAATCAGAGTGGGGTTTTGTGGATATTATTATAGTAATTGAATAGTTGAATTCATGAGTCAATTGATGTGAAAAACCACTATGGAAAATCTGTAAGTACTGAACAGCCGTTTCGTCCTGAAGAGTCCCATACTAGGACGAAAATGGCTATCCAGTGCTTTGAGATTTTCGATGGCGATCCAACTTCAATTCAATCATGAATTCAATGATGAAAAATATTCATTTTATTGTTACCATGGTTGAAATTTAATATATTTATGTACTCTAATGTATAAGTGTGTGTGTGTGTGTGCACTCAGTTAGTTGCCTATTATCATATGACTTAACTAGTTAATTGATTATGTTACGATTATTATTATTATTATTATTAATATTATTATTATTAGTAGTAGTATATAATAATAATAATAATAATAATAGTAATAAAAAATGAGAACGGTAGATAATAATGATAGTAGTGGTAATACCTAGAACTATGTACAAAATGATCATTCAATTAATGACAAGTGAAACATAATGATCAGCTGATAAGAATTAAAAGTAGTATTTAGAGGAAAAAAAGTAGAAATAATTTGCATATACACACATTTAAAAAAAAATGTTATTTTATAATACTTACACATAAGTTTATAAACAGGATGTTCACTGATAATAACTGAAGTCAATTGTAAGCTTAATTCATTACGTCCATAATCTGTCATAGAAGCAGTTGTACATAATGATTTATGGTCAGTTAATGTTGATAAGTTAGATGATGATGATGTAACTAAATTACAAGATTGTATGCATCGATTATACCATAATTCAATGGTCAATATAACTTGTTCAATTATATCGTCAACTAATTGATCAGGTTTACTAAATTCATTATAAGTACAAATGAAAGAAGGAATTAAGTAGTATGAAATAAAATATAATTGAATTATCACATACTTGGTTTCAAGCTATGCTATCAATAGAGAGGGATTTTGTGGAAATTGTAGTAATTTAATAATTGAATTCATGAGTTAATTGAAGTTAGACCATCATGGGAAACCTGGAAGCAATGGACGGTCGTTTCGTTTTATTGTGAGACTCCTCAGAAGTGTGGATCCACCATACTAGGGTGAAATAGCCGTCCAGTGCTTCCACGTTTTCCATGGTGGTTTAGCTTTAGTTAACACATGAACTCAATATGCTATAAATGTAAGGGGACTACTACCGATACAAATCGGATACTGAAACTGAAGTAGGTAGAATGGGGCTTGAACCGGTGATATAGTGTTGAACGAAAATCAAATATCATAACCACTAAGTCATTACGCTATACGAAAGAATATTAAGTATACATGATTTATTCAGTATAAATAAATATATTGACTAAGATCATAAAAACTTTAGAATATATCAGCCCCCAAATGCCCTGGTATGGCCGAGAGTGCTCTCACACGGCTACGCGTATGCAGCCTCTGCCAGGGAAGTCCTACTCACTGCCTTCTCGTGGTGGGGGTGTTGTTTACAAAAATGAGAGGCCGAAACGCGAATGTCCGGCGCTTTAACTGGATTCTAAACCAATGGTGCACATGGGCTCCAGTATCCTGAGGGAACAAATGGCGTATGAACCAATGGTTGGTCACCGGCTACCACGGAATGGCATCTCCTCACGATGCTCCATTGCCTTGTGGGTCAGACCTTTAGGTCAAAGGCTCTGGGTATGGCCCCTTAAGATAACCACCTGCTTCGGTCTGGGCACCCGGGCAGTATCACAGCCCACACACAAATATGGTGTGGCGCATATATATTTGGTGCCCTCTTGTACCAATATTTATGTGTTATTTGTTTGTTTGTTGTTGTTAGTCATATCATCCTCAAATTACTGTCTCTTTTTATCTCCCTCCACTTTTTCTATGAATGTTTTCATTGTTCAAATTATTCCTGTAAAACCTCAGAAATCAAACCGTTCATAATTGTTCCCGATTTTGTTGTCTTCAAATCAGCCTAGCGTTGTGATTAGTAAATGGATAGAGCATCAAGTGTTTATTGTATAAACGGTATAGAGGAGAATGAAAATCTTATTTTTGAAATAACGCTCGAAATTCTCCTTTACACCAATCAGAACACTACACTAGATAACCTGCCAGGAATTTAACACAACTGTGATTAAGAGTACGTGAATGACCTGACTAGAACGTGAGGATATTTCAACGACAACAATCGACAATAATATATACTAATGACGGGTAGAAAAATGAAACACATCTAATATTTGTCATACTATCATCTACTAATCTGACTAGGTAACTAATCAATCAACTATCCTTACATCACATTTAACACTTACTAATTTAAAGAGATTCCATGTAATATTGGTGCAACATCTTGACAAATAGATTTTTTCAATTGTATCATTGCATCATGTGGTAAACTAGTTTCAAGTGGAATTGATAAAATAGGTTTTGTTGCAGTTAATGAAGATAATCCAGTTGTAGTGAATGTTGATACATTCGATGCTATATAATTACATACAACCAGAACAAGAGATGTTAAATTGACAATAATAGTTAATTGATTGCCTAAATCTATAAGACGATATTGATCCATGAGCATTGTCTGTGTAGAGGAGGAAAAAAGAAAACAATAGAAGGATTGAAAAAAAAAAGAATTTTTAACTCATATGTTGGTAAGTAATTCCATTTGTACTACATCCTTATATGCAATCTTCCTTTTATATATTACCACTATTAAATTAACTACTTCTATGAATCCAGCGTTCATCTTGCTGTGCTTAGCCAGTCAGTCAGTAACAACGTAGAACTTCACACGTACGTACATCAGTTCGAGTTGCCACACCACGTTAGCACAGAGATGCAGTTTTCCATTCAAATCCCATAGTGATAGAGGTAGTAAAAGTATAAGCAGTAATCAGAAAGATTAGGGTTTGAAGATGTTATTTAAAGAGTATAACCCAGTGAAATAAATTTGGAAAGAGAAAAAAAGAGATAATGAGGATTCAGGAGATTAGAATTTGGGAGAACACAAAGAGTGGATGCACCTGCACCATTGCAAACGATTTTGAGCCATGTCATTCAGGGTCTCTAACCATCGGTTGCTATCATCTCGCGGTCCCCAACCAGGTGGTCTACACCTACCAAAATGGCTCAGTCCACTTGTCAGTGACTTCATGGATTTGTGCCATGTTTAGGTCTGGCCACCCCTAGCTTTCTTTCAACCTACTCGTACACTATTGAACATCGCACATCGGAGCAGTCGGTGGTTGAGCATACGTAACACGTGTCGCAGCCATCTCAACTGATGAAGTTTCACTACTTCATCAATCGATTTGCCATCCTTACCTAGTACCCATTTCCTAATGAGATATGACAACTTGGACCGATGTACATATGTGCCTGGTCCTACATTTTAGCTGACTGAGATTTGTACAGTAGAACTGTTTAGAAAATTCCATTAGTATGGAAATTTAATATAGAAAATTATATATGACAAAGTGATTAGTAGGGTTTCAATTGTACATTTGCTAATTGAATAGCAGTAAATTAGGAAATGTTCAGACAAACTGTATCTGATTAGATAGTTTAATGTAAGTAACTATAAACAAGAGTTCACTTGAAAGTGACCTCGTAAATTCTACAGTTTATAATATTCTGATCAGATTAGTGAAGTTTAACGATAAATGTATGTAATATTTAACTATTTATAATACTTTGTGATACACTTAACTAGACAGTTCAATCTTCAAAAAGAGCCTATACAGTTTGTGAAAAAAGCTAACATTGTACAAGTCTGCTTTCTGTTTCCAAACTACTGGCTTCCAACAGACTTTACAGGTTGCACAAAAGCCGTAAGAAGCTAACTTGCTAGGAGCAGGACACTTTCAGTTCAAGTCGTAGATTTATTTATTAGATTTCCACTCTCCATAGTGTTAGAGCATCACCACAATTATTGTAGGCCAACAACTGTTGTACTGTATTGTACCAGTTTCGCCTCCCATTTGTTGAACACGGCTTTGCTTTAAGATTATCCGTTAAATAAGGTCACTGATAAGAAATCTATTAACATATAAGAGGCTCTGTACACAAGTACAGACAGAGCGAAGACATACATCAATCTCCTTCCATTGTCCTATTACATCAATGGAGTCCCAGTTTCACCAATCCTCTTCAATTTTGCTATGGATGACATTCTGGGAACAGCTTTTAAGGAAGTAGGTAGTATGGATCCATTAACAGGAAAGACTTTTCGACATTTAACATGAAGACAACATTATCTTACTGTGTGATGATACACAACCAATTCAAACTAGTGTCCATAAGTACAAAACAAACTTTGCACTTTCTAAATGCAAAGTAATTTGGTAAGAATAACAGCAATCTGGAGTCGGAAATTCAATACATCTGGAAAAGTGTGTGAATCCAAGTGCTGTGACAGATGAAATCAATTTATGTATGATAGAAATCATAATGGCTTACGGGGATCTGGATCGCTTTTGGCACTATTGTAAAAATTTGAGTTTACAAAAGATCGGTGAGAGCATTTCTGATACATCTGATCTGAAGGCGTTCGGAAAATACTTGCACTTGGTCGTGGTCTTCGAAGGATTGCTAGGATCTGGTGGTAACGCTATCTTAACAACGCTACGGTTTGACAATGTGTATTTGGGTTCAGTGGTTATAATTCAATCAGTGTCACCATCTTGGAACACAAACTTTCAGGGGCTTGAAATTGTGTTATGAATGTCATAACAGCATTTTCCACATCGCATATGATTTTTGTTACGCTGAGACTAAATGGAATACGTGGGAGAGTTCAATTGATGGCACGGGATCATGATTCAAAAAATACCTGTCTATGACCGACATCTGTTGATCCATTAAGATTCCTTAGTTGAAGCCGTAGAGATGGTGTATAACTCAGTGGTTCGAGGTGTTACTGGATATGACTTAAAAGAGAATTCAATTGCGATGTTGCTGTATTTTTAGGATCTCAACAAAGGAACTTGCCCTAGGAGCAAATAACTGATAAGGGTTATTTTTCTGTAAACAAATTTTTTAGGGTATGATATGTAATGTACCCATTGACCTTTGGTATTTAGTTAAAACGAAATCAATTCTAAGATAATTGTGTTATTTACTGAAAATTAAGTATGATAATGTTGAAAAACATATATACACTCAAAATTTACCTCAGGCCAATCACGATCACGTGGCCATGTCAATAACTTCAAGTAGGCTTCACGTAGTATATTATTCGGTGTCAATGGGATAGTATCATTACTTGTGGTAGAACAACTATCTGAAGTGTTTTTAAGATCCACTGGAGTGTTCTTATTATTAGTGCTGATATTACTGGATGCATTGGGGCACTCATGATTAATTGGTTGATGTGATACATGAAGAAGATTATCATGTGCTTGTTTAATCCAATCACGTGTATGAGCTAAGCCATCAATACCAAGTTCTAAGTAGAATAAAAAAAATCGAAGAAATTGGAAATAGTGATAGGAAGGGTCGAGTTATAAGACTAAAACAAAAATATAATTCGTGATTTCACTAGAATTCAACAATCATTACGATGCTATAATAATATCAATCATCATGTGTTCACCAGTGGCTAGCTTTGAGAGGAATTCTCCAAATTTCTATTGAAAGACCGTAACCACTGAAACTGAACGGTGTTGAGTGTTAGGAAGTTACCCACTGAAGAAAAAAGATGATTGCTCAATATCATGGATTGATAGGAGTTAGACATTTACACCATCCGATACTGGCTTAGTGGTCTAGAGGTTCAGCACTACCATGTAGGGTCGAAGGTATTCGATTTAGTTTCCAGCTGTGAGGTCACGGATGAGTACTGCCGAAGAGTTCCATACTGGGATGAAACAACCACCCACTGCTTCCGAGTTCCAAATGCTTGTATAACTTAGATCAGTTCGTGACGTCAATAGAAAATTCTTGGAATTTAAAGTATTACAGTGACACTAGGATAATACTGATAACGTAGACAGCCCTATCACACAGTAAAACGTTCTATGTACAATCTATATACTGTTTGGTATGTACGTATGTGCAACTTTTCGATGTTTATTACCAAACCTACACCGTTAAATATGAGTACAAATACCCGTTTAAGAGATATTCAGATATTTATGAATTTAAGTAAAGTTGAAATTGCCTAAAATTTAAGAAAAAACGCCTATATTTTATTTACTGTATAAAATACTCCCAAACTGGAACTGTCTGATCATTAGTAAACATCAAGAGAATCACACGGATTTCTGAGAAAAACTTGAATGTGAAAAGAGGGAAGAATGAAATCTGTAAGGTGGCTTCTGATTCAAGAAGTGGTAACAAAAAAAAGAGTGGATCTCACTGGATATTACATAATTTACATAACTCTGAGAGAGAGAGAGAGAGAGACAGTAACCAACGAGAAGACAAATCGTTTATAAGTAACATCTTACGGTATATTTAGGGTTTAAACACCATAATATTATTGCTAAAATGTATACTTAGATGATTATAAACACTAAAAAACACTTTAGTAGAAGTGAGAAAATGTATTTCTTATTCAAGAGATTGAATATCCAAGATACATTATTCTTTGATTCAATGCTTTGATTGGTCAAATGTCTGAATTACACATAACACATTGTACTATTATTAGTAAAATTTTTACAAAAGGATGAGATGACTGTTTTTTTGGCTTAAATAATAATTATAACTGATCATCCATATCGTACATTTCAATAAGTTAGATAGTGGCTTAATAATACTTAAGACACTTAATTCGTAATTTATTATTAGGTTATTGGTTAGAAATCTACTTTCCACTTAATTGTAAATTACCACAAACAAACACACTTAGATTGTTTGCTTGAGGACAAGGACAAGATTCTGTACTTAATAAATAGATTAAGGATGAATTTTCGGAAGTACTTTTCGTATCTTAAATGAACACTTCACAGTTAATTAGTTACATAATTCTTAACAAAACCAAATGATAAAAAATACAGTAAATGATCATACTTACATAACCAATATATATTATACAAAGATGGAAAGTCGCTAGCAGTGGAATCCAGTTTGACACGCATTTCTTCCTATTTCGGACTCGTCAACTGGATGTACCTGCATCTCAAAGTTAATGTTCACTTTGGGACACGAACTCAGTACCGTTCTCTTCAAATGCCATCGCATTATCCACTTAGCTACTTGACGAAACGCGTGTTTTGGATTTTACTGCTAACCATTATTCATCTTTGCTTATAATGCTTGTGAATTAAGGCAATATCGAGGTAATCTGTACAGTATGCACATATGCCAGTAAGAGTCAGTCAGTCAGTCAGTTACAACGTAGGACCAGGTACATATATATGCATCGGTCCAAGTTGCCGTTCCCCATTAACACAACAAAATGAACACCAAATTCATAGAAGTAGTTAAGCCAATGGTGGTAACATATAAAAGAAAAATTGCATATAAGGATATAGGACAGAAAGAAAAAATTAGTTCGTAGAAAGAAAGATATAAAGCGATTTTAATCTCAAGGTTTAAGGGAAGACAGAGAGTGTATACACTATCTACGCCATTGTAATCGATTCTGAGCCATATCACCAAGAGTCTACAACCATTGCTTACGATTGTCACGCGGACGCCAACCAAGTAGTCTGCATCTACCAACATGGCGAAGACTACAAGTTAGTGACTTCAAGCACTGATGTCACGTTTTGGTTTGGCCGCCCCCAACTCTCTTCCAATCATCTCCAACACCGGTTAGCATTGCACGTCGTGGTAATCGGTGATCGGTATACGTAACATGTGGCCCAACCATCTCAGTCGATGAAGATTCACAACCTCATTGACTGATTTACCATTATTACCTAATACCCTGCGTCTAACCTCACTATTACCTACCCGGGGATCCCAGCAGACGCCAGCAATATTTCTAAGGCATCTGTGGTCAAATACTAGTAGCTTACGAGTATCTTCAACTCTTAATGGCCATGTTTCGCTGCCGTAAATGAGAACAGAACTGACTGCCGCGCAGTATACTCGTCCTTTTATTGATAGATGGATATCTTGCCTTCGCCATAGGTGACGTAATTTTGCAAAAGCCAAACGAGCTTTTCGAATCTCTGCTGAGATTTCGTCAGACACCAACCCATTAAGGCTGATGTGCCAATAAGAGAGACTGATCAATTGCAATCCTTAACATCAAATGAGCAGATTCAAACAAACAATACCAAGTGAATATATATAATTTTCATTTACTTTGTTGAGCTTCTAAAAATGTAGCAAATTTTGTTCGTTCATAAGTAACAGCCTGTTGACGAATATATGGTCTCATTTGTTTAATTGTAAAATTAGCCAAATCCATATGCATTTTATCCAATAGAATAAAGACATTTCTAATTTTCAAAAAAGAGAGAAAATAAACATAAACATAAATGGAAATAAACTTTAGAACATGTCGACTTTCTCTTCATTAATTACATTGTAGGAAACCCTTTTTTTAGAAATAACACTTTTGACATTTCATTGGGTAATCTTCTACCATGAGAAGTAATTTCTAATTTAAATTACGCAGATAACATAGTCTTGTTTAGTGAAGATGGTAACAGAGTGTAAAATATATGATCCATTTTAAACAACAAAAACAAATGAAAGGATGTTTATGATGTGATTCCTTCTATCCAAATTTGAAATGTTGCTTTAAGATTAGTTTGCATTAACGCTTAAACTAAGATTGGGGTGTGAAGAAATTAATTGCGTCGATAGCTTCATTCAAAATTTTTATTAGCCTTGATTTAATAGTGTCTGGTAAAATTTCGGTATAGATTGATAAAGCTTGATTGAAGTTTGTTAACTTGTGTCAGTTGTTACGTAGTAATATACATACGTCTATCAACCAAAGGATGAGATTATTGTGTAACAGATTGTTTTGTTCTACTTTATAGCTGCAAAATATGATCAATAAATATACAGGACATTCGTAGGTTACTATTATTAGATCATACGTGCGTTCAAACCATTGCACGTGTTGTTTTGGGACAACTGAAAGATACTGAGGTTGGGCATACGGTACTAGGTAAGGATAGTAAATCGGTTAATGACGTAGTGAACGTTCATCAAATGAGGTGGTTGAGATATGCATTACGCATATCCAACTGTCATCTACTTCAACAGGCGATCTTTTCTGGTGTACCGAAAGACTGCAGTTAGTCAGTCAGCTACAACGTATGACCACGCACATATATGCATCGGTCCAAGTTGCCATACCTCTTCAACACAACAAGATGAACACCAAATTCATAGAAGTAATTAAGGCAATGGTGGTAATACAAAACAAATTGCATATAAGGATATAGGACAGAAAGAAAGAATTAGTTCGTAGAATGAAAGATATTAAGCGATTTTAATTTCATAGTTTAATAGAAGACAAAGAGTGTATATACGTACACCATTGTGATCGATTCTGAGCCATCTCACCCATAGTCTCCAACCATTGGTTACGATAGTCACGCGGACCCCAACCAAGTTGTCTGCATCTACCAACATGGCTAAGACTATAAGTTAATGACTTCAAGCACTGATGCCACGTTTTGGGTTGGCTGCCCAATAAACCAGTGTGAGAAATTATGTTTAGGATTTCAAGTTGGACGTTAGGTTTAAGGATTATATTTAATGTTTCCATCATGAACTAACATCAGTTATAATGCCAAAATGGTATTTAGCTAGATGGATTTCGCGCCAAAATCCAACATCTACTATCTCAAATCTGATTGGTTCATCCATAAATTATAATCTCGCCACATTTGTTTTTTATAATTAAAAATAATTTCTATCATATATTGAACTAATACAATTAAACTTAAGATAATGCGCATTTAACGTAGATTGATCACTCCAAACTGTTGAGGATGTTAAATATCCAACGGTTCATTCAAAAAAAAATCAAAAAGCTAAAATAAGAATCTATACCTGATTGGTAGTAATCAGGCGATAATAGGACAGTAATCTTAAATGATGTCAATAGTAGAAGTGGCAATCTGTTCACGAAGTAGAAACATGATTTATATAAAAATTTTTAAAAAAAACAGATGGTGCATATCGAAAGTATCCGTTTTATTGATCTCACCAGATAAGATGATCTACAAGGAATAAGTCAACTAATATATTCACTAGATGCTTGTATATGCGTTAAACTCTAATTATGAGAGTTAATGATACTTCCCAGTCGTCAAAACTGAAGTATGGGGACTTAAATGTCATTTTTATTCATTTGACTTTATATTAAATCAGTGAAAATTTTCGTATAGAAGAACCCAGTGACCAATCATAAAGTATAGATAAGAAACGGATTAGTTCTCTACTGTACCAAGTTCAAACATAACCCACCACACATATAATAATATACTTGTAATACGTGACCACTAATGAACCGAATATGAAATTACACTTAAAACACAATTGTACTATAAGTGGTAGAAGGCGGAGAAAACAGTACATAATTAATTAGCAATAGTACAACATATAACAACTGTCAACAAGCTCATTAAAAACTTTTTATCTATTTAAACACATAAATATTGGTACACAGGGGCACCAAATAGATATGATTTGAGTGTGGGCTTCGATACTTCCCGGGTGCCCAGAGCGAAGGTGGTTTTCCTACAGGGCCACATCCGGAGCCTTCGACCTAAAGGTCTGATCCAAAAGGCAGTGGAGCAACGTTAGAAGATGCAGTCCCATGGTAGCCGGTGACCGATAATTGGTTCAGACACCATCTGTTCCCTCAGGATACTGGAGCCCATGTGCACCATTGGTATGGAATCAGAGTTTTCCAACTCCCCTAGGTGGATCCTCCATACCCACCAACCCGATTAAAACGCCAGACACTCGCTTTTCATCCTCTCAATTTCATAGACAACACCCTAACCGCGAGAAAGCAGTGAGTAGAACTTCCCTGGCAGTGGCTGTATATGCGTGGCCATGTAAGAGCGTTTTGAGAAGGAGAGCTAACTCTCCCCACCCTCGGCCGTACTAGGGAATTCGGGGGCTTACAATAAGCGGAACATGAAGATGCAACAATAAAGATATAAATATGAATAATAATCCGGAAGAGAACACCAACTGTTTAAACTTTTCTAATATTCATCCAGTTATAATTGACCAATTGTTAATATAATTTAGATCTAAATAGTTTTTATCCAATATTTAAAGTAAATAATATATTAATAATAATGATGATAAAGCTTACTTGAATGCATCAATTGGATCATCGATTTTTCTTAAATCTTCAACTTCTTGATCATGTATTGGAGCACAAAATTGTTTCATTAAATTAATTACTTCATTTTTATAAATTTCTAAACTTAAATAACCAGTTTCTTCTAATTGAGATTTAGCTATATCCATATCCAAAAGATTATCAATAAGTGTTTTCAATGTTGTTTGATTAGGCAAAACTAAACTTTGTAATGACTAAAATAGGTAATAAAAAATACTAAATAATTTGGATAGGAAAAAGAATTCAAGAGTATTAGAACTAGTAACAGTACCATTAACAGTAGAAATTATGGTAAAATTTCGGGACCCAGGATTTAAGAAAAGACAAAGAATTAAAGGATCTGAGCCACTTCAGACGATTCTGAGACATGTCATCCAAATTATCTAACCATTGGTTACGATGATTAGGTAGACTTTAACGAAGCAGTTTTCACCCACCTATATGGACCAGTCAAATTGTCAATGACTTCGTGAAGTGACTCCATATTATGGTTTGTCTGTCTATAGTTTTCTTACAGTCTACCAGTACAGTCGGTTAGTATCAACGTAGAACTTCACACGTACATACATCAGTTCGAGTTGCCACACCACGTTAGCACAGAGATGCAGTTGTCCATTCAAATCCCATGGTGGTAGAGGTAGTAAAAGTATAGGCAGTAATCAGAAAGATTAGGGTTTGAAGATGTTATTCAAGGAGTATAATCCAATCAAATAAATTTGGAAAGAGGAGAAAAGGGATATGAACAACTCAGAAGATTAGAAATTGGGAGAACACAAAGAGTGGGTGCACCTGCACCATTGCAAACGGTTTTGAGCCATGTTATTCAGAGTCTCTAATCATCGGTTGCTATCGTTTCGCGGATCCCAACCAGATAGTCTACATCTACCAACATGGCTCAGTCCACTTGTCAGTGACTTCATAGATTTGTGACATGTTTTGATCTGGCCGCCCCTACCTTTTTTCCAACGTACTCCTAGACCATAAATCCTCGCTCGTCGGGGCAGTCGGTGGTTAGGCAAACGTAACACATGTCCCAGCCATCTCAACTGATGAAGTTTCATTACTTCATCAATTAATTTGCCATCCTTAACTAGTACCCGTTTCCTAACAACTGCGTTACTTACTCGGTGGTCCCAGGATATACGAGCAATGTTTCGAAGACACCTATGATGGGTTGTCAGCTTAATCGTATATCAGCCTACTTACGAGATATGATGGCTAACATTGGTTGGAAAGAATAGCTTGAAAGGAATTAGGTGCAAGGCTTATAGAAGATATTGTGAGTAGAATTATATTTGAAATAATCTTAGTGATTGAATTTTAAATAACCACAGCGTTTGTTTTGCAAACTGGTCCGAACTGCCTCAGGGCAGTAATCTAAGGAAGCTCGGACCAGGTCCTGTGGATAAGACGTTGCGATTATTTGACTTTCAATCATCAAGATTATTTCAAAGATATTTTTAATTTAATTTAGTTGTATGCTGATTACTGAATAAGGATTTTTGGACACAGAATAGCAAGGGTGGTAAACTGATTGCCAACTTTTATCAACTGAAATGACTGAGACATGGCGCACATGAATTTACCCTCTCATTTTTTCTCAACTCTGAACATACTTTTGATTGTGTACTTTCATTTCTCTCTACTATCAGTAGTATAACTTATACTTCGCCAATTTACCTCCAGTTAATTTCCTTTCGTTGTGATGTGGCAACTAGGAATTGATAGACATATATATGAGGACTTATGTTATGTCCATCTGTGAAAGCAACTTATAGTTTATGTTTATTAAAATGGGGAATTACATTTAAACACTTTAAGAAAGATACAATCAAGCTCAATTAGTATCTTAATTTCTTCCTCAGTTTATTAGTCAAAACAATTTTATGAGTACACTTTAAGTCGAAAATACAATGTATTAAGTCTGTCTATGTCATTTGACTATAGAAACTAAATAATATGTTGAATGATTTCAATCTGCAATTTTATAATAAAACATTGAATATCATTGGTGTTGAAATACATATTGAATTGTAATACTAGAAAGTAGATAACCAAATAAATCACATACCTGTTTAACTTCTTCCAGTAAGCGTAAAGCTGGTTCATAGTCTGGAGGATCACAATCTAAACTAGATCGTAAAATATCCCAAAATGCTCTATGCATTGTTTCTTTAATACAATATTCCAAACTTGACAACAACAACAAAAAGCACATTTGTAAAAACTGATAAAAACAAGTATAGTAATATCTTAGAATGTTGAAAGTATAACATAGCACTAATTAATCGTGAACTTAGAATAAGAAACATTTTCGAAATATTTATGAAATGTACTTGTATGTTAAAAATATCAGCATGATAAGTAAGAATGTTGTTGCGACAATAAACCTCAAACCGCTGAAATTAAACGTTAAACTACTGAGACTAGAGCTGCACAAGTTCGATTTATTACGTAGGCCTATAAACGACTAGTTTCTGGTGAATACTTTTTTTAAACAACTCTCTGTCTTCAACTATACAGAGAAAAATGTCTAGAACTTGAACACGTTTTTTACGTATTCATTCTAGATGAACTGAGTTTCTAAATTCTTTGTTATTCTCTTTTAGATTACTCTACTGTTCATTTTAAATCAATAGACCAGGTTGAAGTGGTGCACTATTTTTGTTGTGTCCAGAAGTTAAAACATTAAATTAACCAAGTAAAGTAATGGGCAGGTATTGAAAATATTTAACATACAATAATTGGATCATCGGTTTGAGGACCGCTTCGACTGATTTGGTTTGGTCAGTCGGTCACTAGTACTAGTATTTGTAAAGTTTGATTAACAGCTAAATAGATGAGCCTGAAGTGAATTAACCATATATTACATTGGTCACAAAAACAGGAGATTCAAAAACTCACAATACATTGATGTGCTCTATAGTACAATGGATTAATGTGGTCAGATGGTTGAAACAGGATCTAGGTAGTTTAAAAATTCTTCTGTTATGTGGAATTTGGACTAGGCTTGATAAAGTTCTTGAACAAAGAGTCGAGTGAAAAAATCAAACTTAAATATACTGTTTATATGCTAAAGATCATTTGAGATCGCATACTGTTTCTCCTCATTCTATAGTTGGGTACCATACAACACTTTTGCAACAACAAAAAATACTGAGAAGCGAGTCGTAAAATAATAAGAGTTGCTATATACTGAAGCTTCTAACTATTGAACAAGAATTTAACTATAGAAGAGTTGGTCTATCTGAAGCATTCCCTCTATATTTTAAGCTTAATCTTGAGAAGATTAAAGTGTACGTACTACTTGAGTCTAAAAAAAGACAGCAACAACTCTTTATTAACCATTGATCATCAATAGTTGCTTAATTACCAACTTTCGAGAAGATTATCTTTGAAATGAAACAACTCTCAATAATCAATCATAACACATACCTTTTTTCTTGTGGTTCATATTTTTCCAGTCTAAACTCAGAATCCACAGTTATTTCATGTGCTAAAGACATATTATAGAATGCTTTAGCTGCTTCCGCAAGCTGATTCATTGACACAAACTTTGGAGGTGAAGCTAACAAGAAAAGTAATAAGTAATTTCAAGCAGATACTTAAGTGGATTATATGTAGCACTTTAACTATTTAATGAAATATGCCTATCACTCTTCTCTAAACATAAATTAAAAACATGACTTGAAAGTCGGAAACGTACTTCACTTCAGAGTCACACATAATTGAACTAATTGATTTTTTCTTGAATTATAAAACAAAAGTTTATCTTCAATAGATAGATTTTAATAGTTGGTTATTGAGGTTTATGAAAAATGACAAAGATTCGTCTTTGGATGACTTTGGAGAGGTTAGATTGAATAATGCAGTTTACGAAAGAAATTATACAACGAGTTTGAAACTGATCGTACTTGCTCCACTACGACCGGTAATGAGATATATTGCAGTCTTCGATCTTCAATTCTGGTTACGTGACGAACTCTACCAAGAAAGTATTCAGTTTTACATACAGCTTAGACGGTGACTTCATGAATTAATTTGGAATGAAAAACTAAAAATACTAGCTTCTACTGCACAACTATACGAAATATGCCTAACGAAATTAAAATTAAAGAAACTACCTGTCGATTGAGTTTTGAGTTAATCAAATGATATTACATTGTTTTACATGATCAAAAAGAGCTTATGGCTATATTTGCTGCTAACATTGGGGAACTAGTTCGTACTTTACAAGTTTGAGCACATATGGACATGGTGGGACACAAAATCAGCGTTTATTTTGTCGGGTTAACAAATACCTGCTACAGTTGCAACTCTTAGTTCACCACATTGTTATAACTAAAAAGTTACAAAGCCTAATGATGGTAGTGAGTCATTAACAAAGACATGTGATGGAGAAGAATTAAACAATATCATGTTGGAAAATGAATGAGATCTAGGGACGAAAAGAAAATGTTAAACCCTGATATTTCAAGGAATACAACGAACGAATGCACGTTAGATACTGGGTCTGGTTTTGAACTGTATAACTTTGGATTCTAAATCAAGGGTTACGGTTATTTCACTGCTTACAGTTAAGGAAATCTATGAGGCTGGATAAGACCTGAATACAGTAACTTCTATGAGGGTGTTCAGTTGTGATTTAATCGACTCTATTACTTTACAACGAGTCTATTTTAGACAGAATAACAACCCAATCTCTCCCTATTTCACTCAATACGTAGAAAGATGCCTCGTCTGCACCACAAGCCGTCCAATTGGACAAAAACCGGGTATTTCGTATTAATTCAGTGAAGTAACCAGTCACTGAACCTCTGGAAATTTCTCAGACAGCCATGGCTACAAACAAATGCAACCAGTCAAAAAGTAGAGATGGCTCATGGTGATGATAACGACAAAAAGCTGACCGAAAACTTTCTTAGGAACATGTAAACTGACTAACTTTCGAAAGTTGCCCTCTTGATTTTGAGGGCTTCAACAGAAGTGACTTACGAGGTAGCAATGTGTCTTTATCCTTATCATGACGATTCATTTTCATGGCTATAGAGAATCGCGGAGATTCCAAAGTAGGATTCGCATCAGGTAGAAAGCCCTCATCACATTCGTTGGATGTTTCCGTTTCTTTTTTGTCATCTGAACTCATAATGGGACTACAGTTCATGCACAGCGCGCAAAGCACCCTTCAACAGTAACCTTCAACTGGTTTGCACATCGTTACAAATGGGCATAAAGTTGTGGTAGTACTTATACATACACAAGCCACTGCTGTTATCAAAATAAAGCACTATCTCTGTCGGCCATTCTTCGACTTTATTAGCCACGCCCTGTGATTGAAGATTATAGTAGTGTTACAATATGCTCTTTGGCTATTCTTCATTACGTTAGTTTCGGCGTGGGTTATCAGTGAATAGTATCATCTTTCTCATCAACATGTTGGTGCCACCATATGCAGATGAACCTTCGTTGATTAAGAGAACTCACCTGTGGTTATCTCAGCAGGAGCTTATAAATAACATTCAATTCATAACAATTGCTTTATCTTGCCACTTGATACACCATTTTGTTCTGAATACTATTTGTTACCGTCTAAATCCACTCAAAAGCAGACACCAGTTTGTAGTATTGATTTTTCGGTACATCATTAGTAACTGTCTGTATAGTTATATCTTGAATAACCTTTTTACTGGGATTCACCACAAAGTCATTAAAGAGGTAACTCGATATTTACTTAAGAACTTAAAATATTATTTTACTCCAGTTACTAATATTTCTATTTTGCTCGTAATATATGCAAACTCTTCCCGATTCTGTAGCTACTCACCTTCGCGTGTCTAATATGTATACAAATCCACAGGACCAAGGTGATAGACGTTAATCGCAAGTAAGGCCAAGTGATTAGAAAGTTTATGCCGACCTAAAGTGCACATTTATCGTAATCTCTCTTTGCTTTTCGCCAAAATATAAAGTCACAAAGCTCTTCTCGCAGTTAATCCCAAGTGTTCTTCATAGTCTTTATGTCTACCTTCGATTTTCGGCTCTCTGTGTACTGTTAATCTGCTTACTTTCCTCTCTGCCTTGAGAATTTCACGCTGGGATTTGGCTTGTTATGGAGTTCGATGGTTTCCACAAACTGTCTTCTATCACCAGCGCTTTTCCGCGAAAGTAGAATATGGCTGATGTTCTTTAGTCAATGGATCTGAAGTATCTAGTTTAATTAGGCTTTTGAATACCTATACTATCTGATAATGCTTTCAGTAGTTCTTAAAGTTTCAGGTCTGTACAGTATGACTGTTTTAACATTGGTATTTAAAGTTTCAAACCATCTGAGTTATCCACTATGCATCAGGTTTCTCTTTCCATGTGAAGATTATCAAGGTCGGGCAGAAACCCGAGAGAAAAGGAAAAGATGAAAGTTGGCAGCCTTATCTTACACGACTCTATGGTTCAAAAGTTCAACGTCTCCAGAGTAAAGTAAGATCCCGAAGTCAGTTATAAAAAGGAGAAACTAGAGATGTAGAAATTGTCTAGTAAGCGAACATTCTTTTTGCGCTGATGTGGAGCACTTGCTCTTCCGGACAATTATGGAGTTAAGAAAGCAGTGGTTTGGCTAACTCACAAGCGTAACTTTCATTACGGAGAAAGGGCTAGAAAGCACTTGAGAAATCATGGGAGATACCTTATACCGGTACCATCTGTTCCGAGCAGAATACTCAGTTGTCTAGTGAAAGGAGAAGTGTGGAAGCCAATAGCCTGCTTTTCCGAGAATTTGTCATTTGTTTTATCATACGTCTGAAGACGCTAAAGCTTATGAGAAATCAAGTCGTTTTATGGTACGAATTTTATCACCCGATTTGCAAAAGTCATCATTTTGTCTACCGTAAAATATTTAATCGAGACATTTTTATAGACGTTTCGTCTAGTGGATTTGTACTCCTGTGATATGACTGCTTAACGTATGGAATTTCAGATTGAATACATACATCTGTCTATTTGTCAAGTCTATCGAAGCGTCCAAATCATCTAATGGAGATCCTTGTAAAACCGAAATTCTTAAGACAACGGTTTATCTAAAATAGCGGTACTTCATTGAATAGCATACAAAAATTAGTTACAAACCTCAACTTGTCAGGTGACTTTGACATGTAAAAATTGAACTAAGAACAAGCAACAAGAAAACTGTTGAGTTTAACCAAGGAGTAAGCGACCGAACAAAATTAAGAATATCTGCTACACTGATCGAGATAAAGCAATTATAATGATAAATACAATAAATGTTATAAGTATATGTAAATATTTCAGAATATAACACGAGCTTACGTCACAACATAAGCGTAGAAATTGTTAGGAATACAACTGTTTACTGAATATTAATAAGTAGCATAAAACAATACACAAAAGAGTCGAAGGGTAGTGAATAAGGACGGGATCGTAAAACAGACTTAACACTACCCTGACTTTCCCTGATATGATTATCCAGCCTCCACAGAACTACTCGAGAAAATGATTTAAGCTTTAAGCTTAAGCACATTATGTTATGGAGAAGAGCTGTTTATTCACCACTGCTGGATGTTACAAGTGAACTGAAGACATTTGGCTGAATAAAACCTATATATTAAATATTATTAATTTGGTTTCGTAAATTGCAAACAGATCGACATACCGTACCTCAATAACGGGAACGAACAAAAACCTGGACGTAACAAAAAGTTCTTCAATTTCGGTTCTGTGTTCATACCTTAGATTTGTCTGGACATTTCGGGTCCCATTGGTCGATTTCGTTTGGATTAATTCAAATTTGTTTTGGTAATCGATTCTTTGGAACCAAGACACACAATCGAAACGCGAAGCAAAATGACGAAGGAAAATGTCGAGATGGAAGGTGAAATTTCTAAAGCTGTTTGTGGTATGTCTGATGTTAATGATAATAAACGTGATGATGTTAGTATTAAAAGTATGTCCTCTGGTCAGCTTAGTACTTCTACAATAAAGTTAGGTAAGAAATTACTAAGGAAGAAGAAGTTGGAAAAGAGACTTGAGTTATAAAGACAGCTTAAGATGTCAGATCTCCAAGAAGAGGTTGATATAGCTGAATTAGAATGTAAGGTTGTAGATTTATGGTCTACTATGATATTAGTACTGCTCTAATAATAGACCTAATCCCAAAATTGTAGATTCGTCATGATATAACTGCCTAATCTATAAGATCTTACGTGGAAGTCACACCATCGACTACACCAACTCACTGTATCGTATCAATTACCAATACATGATGAGAAAGGTTAGGCTAGAGAAAGAACAATATATTTAATATGAATAGACGCATGGAGCCATGCCATCGATCAACTCCAGTCCATTCAATCATTTTCGCGCCTCTCCATTGTTAGGTATTTCTCCGCGTTAAATATTGAATATCTATTTTCTGAGTAGTCTCGTGTTCACAGCTTTGTGGATTGTGTGGCTATTGTCCAATGCCACTACACTACTCTCCCACAGTAACGTGATGTTGGTTCATACCAAATTGGATGGGATCGTCGCGCGCCGGAGGTTACCAAGGATAATAAGAATCCTCCGGGTATTGGTAAGCTGAAAGATAAATCAAAAAGAAAGCGGCAGCATCTGGTCGGGAAATACATGTAATAATTTTAAAATATCTGCCTTCATGTTTAAAACGCTTGAAATGAAAATTGGGTGAAGATTATTTGAGCTATAAAAAATGGGGTTACAATAATAATAATAAAACGATGCGTGTTAATAACTTAACTTATAGGCAGTAATTATTTTGTGTTTAGAAATATTAAAATAATGAATATTGTAGAAATGTTAATATTGGTATTAGTTTTGGTTTAAATTATGAAATCAGATAACGATTATGCCGGTAAGTTGTCCATAAGAGTTGAATTCCAATTGCATCTGTATTAGTAGGCTAACTGAAGGAACAAAAGTATACCGTGGAGAAGAATTCCAACTAGTGTTCCAGTTAGTTTGATACGGTTTATTTAGTTACGGGGAGATTTTCTCAACCTCATTTTTACTTGACCGTGATAGAATTTAGTAATACTACTAATACACATGAATGGTTATCAAAATAAAATTTAAATACATGAGTGATAATTATATGGATTTTGGATAGATAGCTAGGAAAAATCTTAATGTTCTGATTTGTGGCAGACTATTTATTGTATTTATACTTGCCGGCTGATTGGACATACAAGTTAGTTGCAAGTATGCAGTTTATCATAAGGCGGAACACGATTTAATTGAGATATAGTGGTTACAAGTTATTAAAATCAGTTAAGCCTATGGTCATATTACGAAGTGATGTGGTGCTGCAAGATGTATTTAGCTAAATAAAATTTTACAAGATGATTAATAGTGAGTGATGCTCATGTGATTATCAGAGAGAACATAAGTTGTAACCAGGGGGAGTACACTCCAAACTCATGTCTATGATAATGGCTTGAACCTTAGTCAGTGTTGGGGTAAATTCGACATTGATGTTTTCAGTTTGCAGGAGATTTGCTCGACTGCTTATACTGATTATTTGCATGCATGATTGTGTCGCTAAACCATCAATTAGACTGACAAGGTTTTGAGATATTTACTGAATGAGCAACTGATAGAGAAACCTACTGTAATCATCTGTAGTGAATGAAGATAAAAGAAAAACAACACTAGTGATAATTATAAGTCAATTTGTGACCGATTGTTAGTTTCATTAATTTTATCATCATATTACGTGATTGTCAAGTTATGACAATGCTTTATGACGATATCCTGAAACTAAATTTAACTAGTTATAGTGTTGATTAGGATTAGTCAGTGGAAAAATAGGTATTGTTGCTTTAGGTGATTCAAAATCATCAGAAATTTAAACGTTAAAGAATCCGAGACGCCTAATTTAATTATAAATTTCAATTCAGAAATATTCGTTTAGTGTTAATTCTAGTAGGCTACGGAGTTTTGATTTTAAACGTTTGTTTAGCCAACAGCTACTGGGGATTTAGTTATTTACTAGTGCAGTTGATAGTACCTAAATTTTTAATCTTATTATCTAAACTATGTTCGCATTTTAGGCTGCTAATATGATAAACCAATCCATAAACCCAAATACGATTAGCAACAACGACTATGATGGGTTTATTGATAAATGTTAAAGGCGATTCAGATGATTTATAAATTTAGAGACATGGAGATATAGTGTAACGTATGTATGGGCCAGGTTAACATGCAGGTTGTTGACGTATATGACAATTTAAAAATAATGAACATGACCAGAAAATAATTTTAAAGTTTAGACTGCTTGTGAAACTTCAGGCAGGAATATGATGCGTTATAAACATTCCATAAGAAGTTACTGCATTTAGCCTAGGGACACTTACAAATATATGGCAAAAGGAACCGGAAAACATATACATGTTAAGTAAAAAAAATCATCCAGTAAAATAGTTGAACTCGCCTTGATTATTTTTGAAAATTAGATTATTCAGTGGACGACATATATAACGCCATTCGTGAGTAGTATTGATCCAAAAGCATCCAGAATAAAACATGCAGTATGGCAATTAATTCCAGGGTGCTTGATGCTGTTGAGGTTTTACTCGCTCGATCAGAACAACGAATGAATCCAGATAATTGTGTGTGTCATTGAAGAACCATCTAAAATGATTGCAGAAAACTTATAGCTGAAACTCACCGTATGTTTTTGGAGTAGTCATCCTCGTTGTTTGGCAATGGAACTCGAGAATATGAAATTAGGCAGGCAGTGGTCGGAAGAAAAGATATTACAGGATAGTGCATCGTTTAAAACAGGATGAGGTGTTAAGTGAAGGAACACTGAGAATTAGATCCAGATAACTATTTAGTCCTTGATCGCATTGTTAGTCAATGTATATTTACGCTATTTACAGGTCATATTTGCTAGAGCTTGATGTTTAAACAAGACTATGTCGCTGAAGCATGTAAATGCTATTACAGCTTGTTAACAAACCATCAAAGCTAATTAGTTAATATAGACGACCAGTTTTTATTATCGATTGAGCTAGTTTGTCATGAGGACTAATCAATATAACATTACGATAATGCATGTGAGCATTAATCAGAGGACTATTAGAATACAGGGTTAACATAAATATAAAATCGATCGAGAAAGTTGAAGTGGAAATAAGGATTAATAATAATAGGTTGCGTTTCTTTAGTTGGGCTCACCAATGTAGAATTATGGTCTACTATGATATTAGTACTGCTCTAATAATAGACCTAATCCCAAAATTGTAGATTCGTCATGATATAACTGCCTAATCTATAAGATCTTACGTGGAAGTCACACCATCGACTACACCAACTCACTGTATCGTATCAATTACCAATACATGATGAGGAAAAGGTTAGGCTAGAGAAAGAACAATATATTTAATATGAATAGAGATAAGTAACAGACCACGCCTGCATGGACGAGCCATGCCACTCGATCAACTCCAGTCCATTCAATTCATTGTTCGCGCCTTCTCCATTGTTAGGTATTTCTCCGCGTTAAATATTGAATATCTATTTTCTGAGTAGTCTCGTGTTCACAGCTTTGTGGATTGTGTGCTATTGTCCAATGCCACTACAAGGTCATGGAGGAAGCTATCCAAATGCCAGTAGACAAGTGTGAGATAAATGCTAAGGTGGAAAAGTATTTGGATTGTGATACTGGCTATAATAATCATTCAAGGGAGATATTTATCATCTCAAAGGACGACTGGGTTGATGAGTTGAAGGACACGTTACATACTATGGTTAATAATATGGTTTTACTCAAGACTGATATGATGTATTTTGATGGACAACCGAGTCAGCACCATCGTTTTATTAGTCAGTTTACTGGCATTATCGAGAATAAGCTTTCCGATTAGGGCCAATTGTTGTCGCATTTGTTATACTATTGTAAGGGAAAGGCCAGGACGGCTATTGAAGCTTGCATTTTATTGCCCAGTCATTTGGGTTATGATAGAGCTAAACAAATTTTGCATGATCTCTTTGGTAAGGAACAACCTGTTGCTCGCGATCTGATTACTGAGTTACTTAACCACAAATCTGTTGGAGGATCAGCCGATGGCTTAACTGACTTTGCAATTAAGCTACGTAATGTATGCATAACATTGAAGGAAATGGGGTATATGTATGATGTGGATTCTGCGGCTAATTTGGAAATAACTGTGTCACGTTTACTCCTAGAATTACAAAATAAGTGGGTAGAAGTTGCCGATAATATCATGATGACCGGGAGGGAGTCGATCTTTGAAGAATTTGAGATCTTTGCTCGAACACATTTTGGTAGATTGGTACCTTGTAACTCGAAGTTCAGTAAAAGTGATTGTGTAGGCCAAGTTGATAAGAGATCACGTATTAATATATTTAGGCTGGAACCAAGCAACTCATTCACAGCTCTCAGTTGAGAAATTTGATTTGGTGATCACAAAGAGACAGATTGTATGAAGTTATTGAAAATGAATGTTACAGAAAGGATACAGGAATTGAGAAGACGTGGTCTATGTTACCTGTATTTAAGGAAGGGTCACATAGCCAAGTCATGCAACTCGGACATCAAGTGTGACGTTGATAATTGCAAGATTCGGCATGATTCTATGCTACATATTGATGGTATTAATAACCATGTGGTGAACTTAGTTAAGGATTGAAACTCGTCGAAGCTTTGTTTGGGTATCATTCCGGTCAGACCGTATGGTCCGAAGAGAACTTTGGAAACTTGCACCCTTTTAGATAGTGGTTCAAATACTCCTCTCGTATGCGAAGAGTTAATAATTCAGTTGGGTCTCAAAGGTAAGGAGACTTCGATAAAAGTGACGACTGTGAGTGGAACTACTACTTGTGAATGTCTGGAATGAAATTTAGAGACATTTTCATAAGGTGAACAGCGTTATGTGAAGATCAACAACGCTTATACGACTAAGAAGTTTCCGATCGATTATGTAGAACCTTTAACCGAGGATCGTGGAAACATTTGAAAGGCATCACTCTTCCGGCGATGCAAAGTAATCTGGTAGGAGTGTTGATTGGGTGTGAAATTCCAGACGCATGCTGGGTTCTGGAACAACGTTTGGGAGACCAGAGACATCTGTTTGGTGTGCGTACGCCTCTCCGTTGAATGGTTTTAGGTCCCGAGAATGCTTAGAGGTCCGTAAATCCAGTACGGCGTTGTCATTCCCATGATGTTTCACCGGATCTAGAAAGATTATATAGTTATGAGTTAGAGGAGGGAGACCATATTGGTGAACATGGTTCACTTGAGTCAAAAGTTTCTGTAACAATGGAACTAAGCGAAGAAATGTGCTTGGGAAATTTGCTTAACAAACGACAATACAATGTTAGTGTTGATGGGTCTCACCGTGAAACTTACGGGAAGGTGGTGGACAATTCATCTGTATTTACAAAAGATCTGATATTTATATTGGGTTTATATGATAGCACTACCAAGCGGTGGTTCATATAATTTAATTTGTGACTAATGATCATGGGAAAAAGAGCTTTATGTTCTGCGAACTCAAATAGTTGCTTGTATGTGAATATGTAATTGTGCCTGAAGCCATGTATTATGGTTATTTATTTTCTAAAAGAACTAGAAGAGTCTTACAGTGTTATGATTTGGAATCAGAATATAGAGTTCGCTGTCAATAAAGTAATTAATGGCTTGATACTTCATATGGGTTTACATATTCATGTTTACTTTAGCTTATATGAACTTCTATGGAGGATGGATGGTTGGTACTGAGGTTGTTTATGTTGACACAAATATTTTGGAGACGTTTATCTAAAGAATGTGTTTCCCTGTGGCAACATAGACACAAATGGAGTCGACCAGAGAGGAACAGAGGAGAGAGTAACTTGGTGACGACATGTACTGGATTCTTAGAGAAAGACAAATGGTTATTAGGTCTGGTAAGGGAAGTGATACATAGTAATGATAGGTTAAGGTTTGTAGATCATAGAGATAGGTTGCGTTATCCGAAGTCTTGCTCACCAGTGTAGATCACCAACGTAGATGACCTATGTCGAAAATGATTGGAGGCCTACTCGAGTTAGACGTGAATGGTGTGACAAACTAGCCAACGTCGAAATCACACCTCGTGGTCAGCACCTTACGTGGACTACCCCATTGACGTATCAATGTGCCATAGATGCTATGAAGTCTGTACAACACAGAGGACGTTATTACCTAAATATATAATTTAAGGTAGATATAATCGAAAGTGAGACCACTGCCGCATGGGCCAGTCCATGGCATACGATTAACTGATGCGCGTTGGTTGTCACCGACCTTGACGAGGATCGATGATTTGCTCGATATTCAGTGACCCAACTGCCAGATGACTTGGCTAGGGCTTGGTGACATTTCGCTGGTCCTACTGTCCGATGGAGTTGAGGACAAGCCAAGGAATCTTAGTGAGATATTCGAAAACTGCATCTAGAAGTTGTAGATGTTAGGTAGCTGCTCGGATTCCTAGGCGTACTTGTGTAAGTTCTAGAGATCACGAGATTTTTGGTATATCGAATGTTTGTTGTTGATTGCTTGTGATGCATATACTTGGATTTTTGCTGCCTATTTATTTGTCTGTGAAAAGAACCAAAGATATTTTGGTCGGGAGTGTTACGGGACAACTGAAGACATTTGGCTGATTAAAACCTTTACATTAAATATTAATAATTTCACTGTGTTTTTGGGTGTATTTGTTTTACTTCTGAACTTGTTTGTTTATATCAATATTATGGACATTTCGGTTTCTCTTTGTCTTTGGTTTGGTTTTAGGAGTTTTACTCCGGGAACCTACAAAATTGAAGGTTTATTGTGTAATTGTTATAATCATTGTCGAAGAACGACATTTGGGTCGACTATTTGTAAATTGCGAATAAACTTTGGTACCTATATTGGAGTTTGGTTCTATTATTAAGTCACATAGAGCTATTACCATCTAGCCCAAATTGCCCTAGCATGTTATTCAAACCAGTCTGGTATCACAATGCAAATAAGAAGCGAATAAAATCCTACTAGTGTAACATCGTATATGAAGTTGAACAGATTATAGAAGTATAGAATGTGTGCCGGACAATGTCATCAGGTTAGTCAATCTGTGACATTTTTTCTCGACTACAACGACCAGTTAGGGCTTGCTGAAGTAAAAGTAAATCATGTTGTAGTGTCTAGTATTAGGTCAAGCTCACATGAGTTGTTCTGTCCTCCAGACGGACCGGTTTACCCACTCTTTTCGAGTCACATTTTGGCCTTATTATTTGTTTTCTCATTAGCCCTGACTTCTTTTATGTGAGTTTATGTGTGTATGTTGCTCGTTCAATTCATCACATGTCTGTTACTTATTTTTGTCTGACCATAGGTGGCGAGTCATGCTTGGTCAAATGTAGTTAGCTCACTTGCCTTTGCTCTTAAGCTTCGCTTTCCCGATTTTCTTTTGAAATGTGCCTGGATAAATGAGTGCTTGAAAAAGGGTTCATTGAAAGCAACTCTTGTTTGGTTTCTTATGACCACCGTCAAACAAATGGGATGAACCTATAAATTATGAGGAGGGAAACAGATAATTTATGTTTGTAGTGTAAATCACTAACGTAGATGATCTGTGTCGAATGATTGAGGGCTCACTTGAGTTAGACGGGAATGTTGTGACGAACCAGTTAACTTTGAAGTCACATCTCGTGGTCAGCATCCTTTCGTTGTATTAAGGTTCTATGGCTGCTTTGAAGACTCTATAACATAAAGGACTTTATTACAGATTTATATTAGTAAGAGTAGGCATAAGGAAGAGATCGCAACCACTTATGTGAGGGCCAGTCCTTGGAGTGAGTTTATTTGATGCGCATTGGTTGTTCTTGAACCTGACAAAGATCGGCGAATCTTTTGACATTCACTGACCTGACTGCAGCATGATTTGACTAAAGCCTACTGACATCTCACTGACACTAAAAAGGCATCTTTGTACGACTAATGTGGAATCAGATACTGGGCTACTCAAATGTTATCCATTTTGAATCCTTGTTTTCCTCATTATTGGTATAATTAATAATATGAGTGGATTTAATTAGGTATTAATGGGATAAATGGTAGAACTATACCATATGGACGGTCAAGGGCAGTTATGACAAGAAGCAAACCTATGTTAATGACCCAAAAATTTGGAAATAAATTATGGTGGAACACATTTGGTTTAGACGATAGAGAAGGACAATTTCATCTTAAATATGGTGTTGAAAAATCCACTTTAAACTAACTGAGGAGAAAGTAATATGTTGATATCAGTGATTTTATGCAGTTGTACAACGTGAAGTGTAGATGAAATGGAACAGGAGATAGTTCTGTCATATTAAGTTGAAATGTTGACAACAAATTCATTACACAGGATAGCCATCCCGGAAAAGTTAGTGACGAAATTTAGTTGATTGTGAATTGTGCATTCAAGTCCACGTCTATGATGATATAAGTACATAAACAGATGCTTTATCAACATCAATAACCTGTAACATATCAATGTAAATTATTTGATGTGAAGAGGTCAATATGAGAAAATAACGTACCCTGAAATATTGATACCTGATCAATTATCATTCATGCAACTGCTTCTTTTTACGAATTTAAACAACAATCTTCGCCATATACCATGAACTGTCAATCAAAAACGAGTGAGATGAATGTTGTTAAAGAATTTGATAACCAGTTTTAAAAGTTTCAATCACTTAAGAATAGCTCAAGGTAATAGTTTTCGAATGTTAAAATAACTTTATTGGTTTGACAAAAATAGGAAGCTCAGATTTTGAAAGTGGGCTTGGAAGGTAACTTAATTATGGTTCCATTTAGTTCAAAAAGAGGTTCAAAATATTGCCAAGGCTGGTGAATGTTCACCATAGACTCTGTTTTTATATAAAGATCAGGTTTAAGCCCTCTAATTGCTGGTAAAATCATCTTATTAAATGGAAATGCTTAAAAAATATTATCTTGCATGTTGCTGAGAATAAGGCAACTGAACTAGAATGGATTTGCCTTGTTCCTTAAATACTGACGTTCCTTCTTTGATGACATTTTATATTCTAATCAATTTGGAACCGCCATTTATCAGCATAGCTCCCACCATAAATGGACGGCATCATGGGTTTGTGCACCGTCTCACCTTGTTTGTCTCTATCTCTCGGTCTGATCTGATGTCTGATATCATTCAACGCCAGTGTAGATGAAATGTTTAGACGTACATAATACATGTCCCACTACCTAACTCTATGAAGATTCACAAACTCATAAAAAAATTGCCATTTTTGTCTGGTGCTTGCTGTATGACTGCGACGCTATTAAGTCAACCTTTTCACGACATTTGAGCTATATATAAGATCAAATACCTTCCGCCTATTTATACGTCCAAAATTCATAGACTACGTCCAGAAGTCAAGAAGTGATACATGATGAGTATATGTACAGTATTTCCACCTTTTGATCGGCAGGAGGATATAAGTAAAGTAAATTGATCGAAAAATAAGAGGACTTACTAATTTTATCAGATTTGGTGAGACTTATAAGACAAATGAAATGGTCTACTCACTCGACTGCTTTCCTGTCAATGATTAGTCTAAAATGTGGTGCAGACGAAATCTGCAGAGCAAGATGAAAGAATTCAAAGCATACACAAGTACTCTGTTGCGTATCACCGAACTTTCTAACGAAGGTGGATACATTCTTCAACATCCGTTCGCCATACACTCGTTATCATAATTTTCAGTGGCACTGTATCGAGAGTTTTAATGAAGACAAGTACTAGAGTATACACAAAAAGATTGTAATCTTAACTGTGAATTTAAAGCGAGTTGAAGAAAAACTACTAAACACAACAGGTCTAAAACTTCAACAAGACACAATCAAGAACTCCAATTCGATGTAAGCAGTATGAGGTTATACTGTATTATTATGATATATTTACACTGAGCATAGTGTTTAACTGTACAATAAATGTGCTGTTTATTCACAATATACCCCTGACACATTGACTGACTGTCTATGAGTCTACAATGTAATCTAGGTTTATTTGCAATTCTGTTAGATCTAAATTGTTCAATTTTATGAATTTCATCTTCTTCATCCATCTAAAATTCTGATTTGTCTAAAGAATCGTTATTAACAGGAGAATAATTAAAATCGAATTGGGACTATCTTTCGGAAGTTCATAACTAAGTTCAATTGGAGAATGATCAGGATTAAAATCGTAATCACCTATTACATCAATCTTTCCCTGGTCTGCATATGTGCTGTGCACTGGGTGGTTATTTAAATCACGAATCATCACCATTGGAATTATAATCCCCGTAGATGATTGGTAATCCTTTCCTCAGTAAAACTGTACTTTTCATGGTGTTTCACCCATTAAATAAGCTTGATACATTATGGCCGTTGTGTTTAGCGTACTATCATATGTCCTATAATCTTCTGCATAATGATACTAAAGCAAGAAATCATAGGTGCATCTTTTGGCTTTCCTAGATCACTTGGATTAACTGATTTGATAGCACTCTTTAAGATGATCTGCCAGAGTGTTAGACTGACGATGTCGTGGGGCTGTACATAGATGATGGCACCCAAAGTCAGTGAGCCAGTTGCTGAACTCTTTTTCTGTGGAGTCGGTTAGGTCGTCCTTCACTAATACATCAGGTATTGCTTCACAACAAAATATCCTCTTCATCGTTCTTTGAGTAGTTTCCTCTGTGACTGTTCGTGAATTCCACTTCTGGCTATTTGAAATATGAACAAACAATAACCAAAACGTGTTTTGAGTTTAAGAATGGGTAAAGGTAATCCATATGAATACGCTGCCACGATTCACAAGACGCAGGCCAAGGATCCCAGGTAGGTTTACTGTACGATGACCTATGTAAACAACCCGGACATCTTTTCAGTAATCGACTGGTATCAACGCCAATCTCAGACCACCAATAAGTCTGACGAACAAGTGATTTCATTGCCTCTGCTTACAGATGGGCTGAGGGAATGCAATCTAATAATCAGATCCAATTGTGGAGGGAATGATTGCTCTGTCATTAAAGCACAAAACGCCTTCAGGATAAAGTGATATGTCTCCGGTACTTTTGTAGATCTCAGTAAACCTACACTTGCACTGAATATTCCAACCTCTTTCCAGTCTTAAAATGCTTCACAAATTCTGCCTTATCAACCGATAATGGTTGAACAAATATACAATCACTTTCGTAAGCGGTATTTCGAAATATTAATAGCGTGATAGAAAATCTGTGTGCGGTATGCTCATAGTCACTCGGTGCTCACTGATGAAATCACAAGCACTTGTAGTAGCATTGGTTTCTAACCATAGGACCTTTGAAGCCGAGCGTATAATTATTGAAAAGATTTATATTCTATAATTAACACGAAGAGAAGGTCAACAACGGTGTACGTGGGAAGATTCCATTCATTCATTTCGGATTGCATGGCTCAGCCTTGCAGATGTGGTCATTCTAGTGTAAATTATCTCATCTATACGTAATAAATGTATTGTTCGATCTTCAGCCTAAATGTGTTCTTTAGAAACGTTAAATATTATATTGACGATTGTTGCGACACGACGAGTCAGAATAGACAATGATTTGACTTCCATGTAATATCTTATTAATTAGGTTTTCACATTATGACACAACTACAATTTTAGGATTAGGTCTGTCACTATAGCATGACTAATAACGAAGTATATGAATTATAGTATGAACTAGGAATCCCAGAAATAACGTAATCGAATCAAGAAGTACTAGATAAACACAAACGAATGTACTGTATTTGGAATTCGAAATTAAGCATTCAACAAGTACAAAGGAATCATTAGTTCATTCAAACACCACAATATACCATAATTCAACACACTCAACTGTAACTTTAAAAGTCGTTCATTATTCAACTTAGTATTTTAGACATGAACTGCAATATCATCTTGATACGATTCAAGACCGGTGATAATCTGATTTACAACCTTCTAGAATATCGCAGGGGGAATATTAAATTTGAATTGTATGAATTTATACTTTAACATTTCGAATGATTTATGAATAGTTGATAGTAGAATTTATACTCATTTGTTTGTGTTACCAACTGTTGATATTCAGAACTGTGTTTATGCATGTTCATTTTCAGCTGATTCCCTCCATCCGGTCACTTTATTGAGGGCTTTTGTGTTTATAAATTGTGATTAATAATGAAATCTAAGATACAAGTCTCTTTTTATTCGAAGTTCATCAAATAAAACTATCGACATCTAATTGTTAATGTTTACAGTTAAAACTGATGCAAAACACACATCTCTTTAAATAATGAGTCCACATATTCACCTTGTATATCAGGTACAAAGTTTAATTGAAGGATGTTTGGATTATTCCATTGTTAAAACAAGACAAGTCTCCTGGATTTCAATTCCAATCTTTATCCCAATATAGTAATTTCACAGACTAATAAAATATGAGAAAACTCTTTTATGTATTCAATTACGAAACGACCGTCAAGTGCTTCCAGGTTTCCCGTGGTGGTCTAGCTTAAATCGACTGATGAATTTGAGCATTAAATTACTACAATTTCCACAAACCCTCATTCTGACAATAAATTTAATGATTGACTTACGTAGTAGTATCCTAAAACATAGAATATAAATGACTGACAACGGTGTAGCGTGGCGTCGACTCGAGATTAACTATGAACACCGCTACCACGAAACACGTGCCAAGTAAATCAGAAGGCGAAGGTTGAACGTAACCAAATAAATCCATAAAATCCCCAAGAAGCCAAATATCAGAAGGCAGTTAATGGACCAAGTCGAGATATATTTGCTGGCGATCTCGTGGTATCGAAAGGATACAGAGTTCGTGCCAGGATACAAGCTTGGTTACAGAACGTAACCGAATTCGCGCGAAGTCACAATCAAAGTGTGTGTATCAGAATGGAAGCACAATATAGCTGTCATTAGCACAGTTAAACAAAGAGCATATTAAACAAGCACAGGTACAATTGGTTATAATAATAATAATTGTTTACATTAAACCACTCGTGTTCTCGTGATAAAAGTGAGTCACTACAACGGTAATACAATAGTTAAGTATATTATAAAGATTAGTACTTCTTTAGTCGTACGGCATATTTTCAAACCCTGAAAGACTGCCTATATACACAACAAAACGTGAAGGACATAACGATAAATGCATATCGTTGTACAGTTAAACTACTTGTAATTGACATTCAGGATGAGTAGAAAATTCCCTGAAACTTACTTGCACCTGTTATCCCTCATGGAGAAGCACATACTAACCATTACCATTCTCCATCCAAATCTGTCCCGAATACCAGCTCAGTGGTCTGCAGATTAAGTGTTCCTAATTGAGACTGAATATTCTGGGTTCGATTCCCTTTGATGTGGGACCACAGATACTCACTGATGAGGAGTAACATATTGGGACGGAACAGGTCATCTAGTGCTTCCAGATTTCTTATGGTAGTCCAGTTTACATTGAATCATGAATTTTTCGTGTCATGTAGGTAACCCTCGTGCTATTGATAGAAGAAACCAGACTAGCAGTGAATAGGTTCTTATTTAGATCTTCGCGCAGTTACAGTGGAGCGTGGGATTATCTGTTCACACAAACAAAGCCTCTCAACATTCATTATAAGATAATAGGAAATATAACGCCTATACAAAGTAAGGAAGTGAATGAATACTTGAACAATACTGTTTTGACATATGCTTAGTTGTTTGAGGTCAACTATTAACCAATCAACCTAAGCTGTTACTTTAGCTTCCCCCTAGAATCGATCTCCGTAGGAACGTTGGTTCGATTAACCTATCTGTCAAAAACACGTTAGTTCTGTTTTCGCAGCCCAAAAGAAAATTATCAACCAACTCACTGTCTGACTTCCAGTCAATGACAACTAACTCCGTTAGCAATCAACGACAGTCCATGAATGTCTCTTCATTTGCTAGCTTATCATCTTATTTTATAGCATTTAATTTCTTCTACAACTATCACCGACAGTTTGCTATGTGCTCGCAAGAGAAAAAAAGTGTGAAAAACCGAAACAAGAATATCTGAAGAAGTGCCTTGAGCGAGCTCCTCAACACTATATTGATGAGGTACAACTTTTCCATACTCTATCCGGCTATCAGATATTTATTCATCTGCCTATTGAATCACCATTCAATTGAATCATCATAATCTCTATTCTAATAATATCACTGAATACACTCATGTTTATATGTTCTGTTTATACTGACCGCTAGTTAAATGTAAACAAGTTCAACTGAATAACATTTGACAATTCGTTAAATGAACATAATATACAATGTTATTATTAGATTAAACCATTATGACCAATAAATGTAACCAATTCAATGAGCTTTTGTGCTTATTACAATACACATATACATATATACAAATTGGCCTAGTATAATAGTACATGATTCATTGTTTTAATAAATAGTTCTGATTACATGTATCATGTATTCATTGAATTCAGGTCAAAGTCCCTTAGTAACTATACTAATTCATTAATTAATGGTTTCCTATTCATATCAAGTAAAAATCATTTGATACCACCCCTTCCCCCCCTTTCCCCCCTCCCGCCGCCGTATATTCAATTGAATCTCTCTCTATATATAAAGTTCAAACAAACAATTAAATGATGTTCAATTAAACTTGGTAGATTCTCATTATTATACAATGACAATTATATACAAATCGTTTTTATTATCATTATTAATTCTATCATTAATGATTACCCAAGAAATTACATGTTTTCTAGGTATGTTATCAATTTGTTTAATATAGATAATATAAATGATAGAGATTTACTATGTTTGGATCTATGTATAGACTAGTACTATACATCTAGTTTGTATTATATAGTCGTTAAGCAATTAAGTTATGCATATTCATATCCTTCCTATTATAAGCTTTATTTTAACCTATAGACTAGTGTTATATGATTTACCGTCTATTAATTACCGTCTCCCACATTCACAGCTACATTTGGCTGAATCTTGTACAAGTGTTATTTTCTAATTAATGGTACGATGTGGTCTGTTTGCTTAGTAATATAAACACAATATGTTTGAAATAAATGATTCATATCGTAGAGGCTGAGATTGGTGTTCTGTATTGTAACAGATAGGGCTATCCAAGAAGAAGGAACGATACGGACTCTAGACTACTTATACAGGTTTTATGCATCATTGGTCTGGTTGATAAATCACTAGTAGTGGTCAGTATTCAGTATCATCCTTAAACTTCGTATACTATTCGACCGGATAACCGTTACTAGATAAAACGCCCCAATCGTGTATTAATCAGATGGTGAATACGAAGTTTATTATTGCACCACGCATAGATCATTAAAATTACAGATACCTTAAGTAAGTATGAAAGTGTAGTGCCGAAATGCAAACAAACAAGCGAGTGAGCATGTGAGTCGAATGAGCGAACGAACAGGATTAAAATGTACATATATGTAAACATAGCGAAATGAATGAATTATCGAATCAATGAAGCTGCTAATTGTAAGGCTATCAGAGTGAATATATGCATAGTCAGTAAGCAATACTCAAGCATACACATTCGTACAAGTGAAACAATACTAAAGATACAATGATGTAAGGATAAGATGTTATTGTACGGATGACTCTGTCTGTTAAGTAGGTTAACAAAAGGGCTTAACTAAGTTAAATGTCAACAAACTCAGTTCGAAATGAGCTGTTATACACTGTTCTCTAATTGGCGGTATCATTACGTTATATATATATTTATAGGGTATAAGAGCGAGACTATAATTTATGAACGAATCAATCAGATTTACGATAACAGGTCTTGGATTTTGGCACGAGATCATTCATCCATTTGGCTAAATAGAGTTTTGGCATTATAGCTGATGTCAGTTCGTTATGAGAAACCCTAAAATCTAATTCCTAACCTATAACCATCAACTGTAAAGCATAATTCTTATTCTTTAAACTGATTTATAACCCTCATTTAACCGTAGTAAGTAGGTAGACACTCTCAAGATCACTTTAGCGTTGCTCAAATGTCGTCCATAAATTATGGTCTCACCTCCACAAGTTATAACATTATCTACACTTAAGAACAGCATATTATAGATAGTTTTTTTAAAATTTTTACAGTGATGTTAATAGGTCATTTCATATTTGTGATTACTTTGGTTAAGTAAAATCCAGGATGTATGTGAAATACGATCAAATCAATGACAATCTATATTCTATGCATCCAAATCTGTATAACAAATCGACCTTTCCGACTAATCATATTACAGTTTGGAAGACTCTTCCAGTCTCCCACATTGTACGAATATTCCATGTACCTAAATAAATGTTTGCTCTGGTTGTCAGAAGTAGCATCAGCCTCGTGACTTCCAAAGGAACTCGGCTTTCACCATGAGGCGTCATAAATCTTCTAAATGAAGACCTTCTGACTCCCAGGACAGAGTTTAAATGGTCTGAGTAATTTTTGCTGGTAAGCATTCTTTTAGCTAGTTAGTTTTCTACGGGATGGGCTCGCTAACCCCATGTTCAACCCTCTTCCTTTATCTGGAGTTGAGACCGACAGTAGCCCCAGAGTTGCTCCAGGCGTAGTTATATTACAGTTCAGTAGTGTTAAAATGATTGACAAAAACCATCATTCATGATTCTTTCAATTCTGTTATTATTACAATTCATCTCTGTTTACATTTATAGTTTCTTCAATACAATTTTCTCAATCTTCTGCTACCATCCATCCATTGATGTTACACACTACTCATATCTGTTAACATAAGTAGTATACCTCATAAATTTATTCTTCTCTGTTATTCTTTATATTTTTAGGCTTAAAATGTGTAGAAAAAGGTGAAAAATGTACAAAAACGTTATTCAAACGCTGTTGTGAAAATCTTGTATGTCAACTTCAAGGACCATTTAATGGAATATGTGTAGATTGTTTAAGTTTGGAGTCAGCTTGTATTGCAGATCATGAATGTTGTAGTAAACGGTGTTATTTGTTTGCCTGTAAACCACCACTTTAATACATTTATATTCATTATTTACGGTTTAATTTGTTTGAAATGATGAAATGTATCATGTTTCTTTTGAAATAAAAGAAGTATTCATTGCTGTTCAGTTGTTATCCTAAGATAGATCCGTTGTAAACAACGTTTCTGAATAGTCAAATCATACTCTGATTCCCATAACATTTATTTATTAATTTTAATAGTTGAAATCATGAGTCAATTGAAGCTAGAACACCATGGAAAACCTGAAAGCAATAGATAGCCATTTTGTTCTAGTATAGGACTCTTCAGCAGTGCGCATCCACGATCCCGCACCCCGCGAGATTCGAACCCATGACCTATCAGTTTTACCGTTGTACCAATTCATGAAGTGTTCTTTGGAACAGGTGTTATGAAACGTCGTATTGCATAAAAATGACTCGATTAGAATGCAAATTATTCCTATACCTAAACGTTTTATTTACTCATCACTAACATACATTGATGATCACTGAGATCAGAAGACCCCATATTTTGTCAGCGTATATTGTATATCTTTTAGCAGTTCACTAAGAGATCAACAGTAATTCATTACTTTTAATGAATGTGAATTTTAAACAGTAAACATCGTTTAGATATCATATAAATATATGTGAATCCAAGGATTAAGAAAGTAAGGACATCATTCCTACAATTGAACAACATATGGAACTCAAAACAACTGTGAACCAACATTAAAGTCACAGTCTTCAATACGAACATCAAGACAGTTCTACTGTATGGAGCTGAAATTTGAAGAACTACCACAACCATCATCAAAATGGTACAAGTATTTATAAACAGTTGTCCACGTAAGATACTCATTATCCGGTGACTGAATGCCATGAGCAACAGTCTACTGTAGGAGAGAATAAACTAACTTCCAGCTGAAGAGAAAATTAAGAAAAGACGTTGGAAGTGGATAGGAAATACCTTGTGGAAATCATCAAACTGCATTATGAGGTAGACCCTAACTCGGAATCCTGAAGGGAAATGAAAAAAGAACACAACACGTCAGGAATAGGAGGCAGACATGAAAAGGATGAAAATCAACTGTAAACAACTTGCAACGATCGTTCAGGACAGAATTGGATCGAGAATACTGGTGGTTGGCCTATACTCCTCGACGAAGAGTAACAGGCGTAAGTAAATATTATTTGATTACCTTGGAAAAACTGAAACAATTGGGCATCATATTTCGGATTATTGTTGTCTATAATCCTATTGTGTGTAATGAATTTGTAGATCACTGCAACTTAGCATTTCTCCATTTCTCTTATTGTGGGCTTTCATTGTTGTTCTATATATTAATATTCCGTGATTATTGCTAACTGATTATGTATTATTTGCCTTACACTTAACCACTTATAATCTGATTGGGTTTAAAGTATAATTTCTTATTTAGTGTATTATATAGTCATCATTTATGTGAATCGTATTATTGTATGAGTTTTGAATGATGATTGAATTAAACAGAATAATAGATAACCAGTTGAATTAAATGAAATTAAATGAGATGGATTAACTCCTCTTGAAGGCAGTCTTAGGCTACTGCCTGTCTCAAACCTCGATAAAGGACGAGGGTTGGGCATGAAGTTAGCGACACCATCCCGTAGAATATACATATATATATATACGCTGTGTTATGAAATGTGTATACCATATACATGCTAGAATTTACATGTATGTAGTGACCTACTTTTACCAGTAGAACGCGATTGGTCTAATGGAAACAATCATTATTATAACCAATTGTACCAGTGATTGTTTTACTGTGCTAAAGACAGCCATATTCCTACTCCATTACTCTCCATTACTTTTCCGCGGATTGTGACCTCGTACGTTCGTACTCTTGCCCGCTGATTCCACTTGTACTCTTCTGGCACGATCTCGGTATCCTTTCTATACCACGAGATCACCAACGGATAAATCTGGTTACATTCAGTCTTCGCCTTCTGATTTATTTGGTACACGTTTCCCTGTAGTGGTGCTCATGATCAACCTCGATTCGACACCACTCTACATGTAATCGATTTTTAGATTACTCAATGATTACTGTAATCTTTTGAAACTATATAGGATTATTTGTCGCTGAAATGCTAAGAAATATCTAATGTTTTCATTAGAATTTGAAACGATTTTAAAGAATCGAACGGAGATTAAACGTAACCATCAGTCGATGAAAATTATATTTCACATTATCGGAAAGGGATTTTGTAGAGATTGTAGTAGTTTAATAGTTGAGTTCATGAGTTAATTGAAGCTAAACTAACAATGAAAAGCTTCAAGCACTGTAGGCCGTTTCATCCTAGTATGGAACTCATCAGCAATGTGCAACTACTATCCAGTGCTTCCAAGTTTTCGATGTTGAACTCAACTATTAAATTACTACAATATCCACAAAATCCTCTTTCTGATAATAATCATCATGTGCTCATTAGTGACTGCCTCCAACAGGTATTTCTTGAAGTTCTAGTGAGGAGGCGTGACCAATGAAGTTCAATCACCTCTGTTGTGAGGCAATTACTCACTGAAGACAAAGGTGGACAGTGCCGAAATTTCGTGAATTGGTTGAAATGAGACATTAACACCGTTGGATGCCAGCTAATTGGTCTAGAGGAGAAGCGTTCTTAAGTGAGACCGAAGGTTCTGGGTCCGAATTCGGCCAGTGGAATCGTGGATGCGCACTGTTGGGAAGTCCTATACTAGGATTAAACGGCCATTCCGTGCTTCCAAGTTTTCAGTGGTGGTCTAGCTTCAATTGACTCATGAAATCAACTATTAAGGATTTCATATTTCTGTCTAATTTCACTTCATAACAACAGATTGTGAAGTATTTTGTTTGCAATGAACTGTAAACTAATCACCTTATAATCGCAATTCATTTAGTTTATTATAATGCAAAACGTACACAAACACATGCGAAATTCAATGATCGATAAGTCCCTTAATCATATTGATTATCTATCAATACACTACATTTCTATGAACATGAGCTTTCATCCAGTTAATTACCAGTCTATTAAGATTACTGATAGTTTAATATTTCAGTAGTGTTGCAACGATTTGAGTCAACTTGCATCACATAGATTGTCATTCATTAACTATCAAATGACATATTCCAATATGATTGCTCTTATACATCATACTGTCAGGATTTTCAGCCATCAATTATTCAGATTTAGGGTAAAACTGTGCTGCCAATACAGTTGAACGACGTCGTGATAACCTTACATCTGGGATTGATGAATTATTTGATGAAGAATGTGTATATTGTTTGTCAGTGAGATCATATGGTTATACAGACTACAAAAGCGGTAATAGATGGTATCATTTGTCTAGCTGTAAATCGTCACAAGAGTAAATCTCATAATTCCTGATGAATTAGGGTGTTTGGAATGTTACAAACTAGTGAAATGTGTCACATTTCCTTTGAAATAAAGAAGTATTCATTATTATTCAGTTGCTGTTATAATGAAATGCGTTTACTTGATGATCTTTCGGCATATTCACAGTATACCCTAATTCATTAGATAATTTATTCAATGGGCTCTTGAATGATTTTAACATGAAATCAGAGCATCGATTATGAAATCTGAAACTTTGATAATAGTTTCATCACTGTACAATTTCATATGGTATTATGAGAACATGTCTTACGAAATACCTTTTTCTACAGATTTGTCTTTTCAATGAATTCCCCTAAATGAATAGAACTATGACTACTGATTGAGATCATAAGTCGATTGATCTTAGACCACCATTTGAAACCTGGAAGCACTGAACGACCGTTTCACCCTAGTATGGGACTCCTCAACAGTGCGCACCCACGATCCCGCACGCGGGATTCGAATCCAGGGCCTTCGGTTTCTCTTTGGAATGCTTAATTAGTATACCACTGGGCCGAAATCTGACGATGTTAATGTCTAACTTCAACCAATCCACGACGTCCCGCGACATCGTGGATTCATTGATGGTCTAACATTATTCGGTTCATGATTTCAATGAAATACATATATGAAATGTTTGCAAACCTCAGCTCCCTAGATATCTGTGGGGATTAACGCATCTGTATGTCTGGAAACAGTTACACTTTAGATAAACAATATCATTCAAACCATTTCCATTGTTTAATATAGTTATCTATTTATAAATGAATACTTGAGATGGTATCCATCGGTACGTTCCATATTTGGTTTTTAATACTACCGTCGGAAAAGATGAACGTGCAGAGTAAGAAAGATTTAAACACAAAAGAAATTGGGAGAGGCATAAGTGTTTTATAATATCCACTTTAGGTTTCAGGTGATCCAGTTGTCGGCCAAGTTAAACTTAGAGGCTGAATATACCTCTTCTAGTTACATAAGTTTGGTTTTCTGGAGTTGATCCAAATGGCTTCAGCTATGTAAAGTAGCCGTAATCTAGTTCATTGAGGTAGATTCTTTGGAACTTGAAATAAAACAGAGAAAGCCTCATCTATTTTGACATGATGTTCACAATCTACCAAGTGAGAAGAAATAGTACTGTTGATCAATTTGACAACCCTTTTTCCCAACCATGCTGGTACATGTTCATGAACACGCAAAGATAAAGCCCTCCGAGTACGGCCTATGTAATTAGCTCCATAGGATCGGTTGAATTGGTATACACACATAGAGGGGTCCATAATCAGTAACCTATCCTTGATTTGTTGTGTAAGTACTGGGTTTTCTTGAGAAAGTTATGTGTAACTTGTCAGCGTTAAACGTCCTTTCAACAGATATTTTGAGTCGATAGGGTAAAATGTCAACAGCTATCTCCCCTTTAAAGTCCAGTCTAAGATGTAGGGTGTTTTGCTAATCGACTCACAGTTTCTTCTTTTGTTTTGATACCTTCTAATAGGAAATTTCCGACGAAATGATCTGAATAGCCGTTATTTCGTAATGTGTTCTACAGTGTATCTATTTTACTATCTATATTCTCTTCACAACATAATAGTTTGATTCTGTGGATGAGACATTCAATCAAATTTATTTTATATTGAAGACGTATGAAGCTTTGAAAATGGGTATACTGACCAATGCATGTATTCTTTCTAAATATATTTCTTTGAATAGAACCGTATATCCCTCTAGAAAGTAGAACATCTTTGAAAGCTATCTTATATTCGTTCTCCTCTTCGCTGGGTGGACGTTATTGAAACAGTTCAACAACAGTCGTATGTCGATACTTTCGTCACTCACGATTAGTGTAACATTTATGTATCGGTAATAATAATCTAGCTTATTTAGGATATCGTGCACTATTCCATTTTCTAGTTTAGCCAGAAAAATATGAGCAAAGATCAGGCCTAGGGATGTTCCCCATTGTAACTCCATCTATTTGTCTGTATAATTTATTATTAAACATAAAGTAGACATTCATGGTGCATTCCATCAGAAGTCCCCTTCATCTTATTTATTATCATCGGTATCACTGTTCTCTTTTGTAGCACTTATTCATATATTTAATCGATAGTCTTGGTTAGTGCGATGTGTAGTGTCGGTTATTATGCTAAGCCCCATATACCTTATTCTAGCTTTTGGACATCCCATTCTATTCATTCTACTTGAGTCACTTCTGACCTTGTTAATTATTCGCTTATCAATCTTGACTGTTTTTATATCAGCGCGTAGGTGTGTGTACATTTCTTATCCCATTGCTCAACACATGTCTGTAAATAACATTTATGTAACTATGACTATTGATTAATGCTTGGTTAAAGGAAAGTTGGCTTACCAGCCATCCCCACTCTGCGTCGTTTCTCTTCTCTCTATTCATCTTGCTTCATGTACAAAATATATGTATTCAAAAGTCCATTCTCGTTATTCGACTTATTTGATTCTGTTATTGACTAATGCGATTTAAGTCGATAATTATATACGAAGATGGGCGATAACAAACATTCATACTATCATCTGGGATTCAGATCCACAGGCCACTAAAGTGGAGAGCCCGTCAACAAGCATCGTCCGATCTAAATGACGACAAAATTCAAGGGCCTCCACTAAAGATGTTAATGAACAAAGATAAGCGAGACTACAATTTATGGACGAACCAATCAGATTTACGATAACATGTATTGAATTTTGGCGCGAAATTCACTCATCCATTTGGAGTAAATAGACTTTTGGCATTATAGCTGATGTTAGTTCGTCATGAAAACTCTATATCTGATTCCTAAACCTAACTATCAACTGTAAATTATAATTCTAATTCCTTACACTGGTTTATAACCATCATTTAGCCGTAGTATGTATGTAGGCGGATATTCTCAAGGTCTCTTTAGCATCGCTCAATGGTCGTCTATAAATTATAGTCTCACCCGATTCAAATAGGTCTTTAAAATTGTGCTCAAACAATTCTTGGTGTAATAGCTCTAATAACTTTAATTAAGACGCTTTTATGAAAATGTACTACGTTCAGTTAGAATCCATTGAATTAAGTTTATTGAAACGTCCAAATCATCCAATTGAGATCTTCGTAAAAACTAAAATTCACAGAACAACGATTTGTCTAAAATAGAGTCATTTTATAGAATAATATACAAAAATTAGTTACATACATCAATTTGCCAGTCACCTTTGGCATTTACCAGGTCGTTTTTTCTGAAATAAAAAAAGGCTCCGATAATGCAAATGTAACAGCTGTTATCTGTGTATAAACTTGATAACGGTTTGTTAACAAGTAAAAATTGAACTAAGACTAACCAATATGAAAACCTTTGTGTTTAAATAAGGATTAACCGATTGCATAAAATTGAGAATTACTGCCACAATGATTGAGGTAAAGTAATTCTAAGGATCAATACAATAAATGTTATAAGTATATGTAAATATTTCAGAATATAACATGACAAACCTGGGTTATCTGATTGAAATCATGAGTCAATTGAAGCTAGACCACCATGGAAAACCTGAAAGCACTGAACGACCGTTTCGTCCTAGTATGGGACTCCTCAGCAGTGCGCATCCACGATCCCACACCCCGCGAGATTTGAACCCAGGACCTATCAGTCTCGCGCCAGGCACTTGACCAACTAGACCACTGAGCCGGCCGTCCAGTGTTTCCAGGTTTTCATGGTGATCTAGCATCAAATGACTCATCATTTCAATCAGTTAAACTTCTAATATCTCCACAAAACCCCTTCTGATGAAACTAGAGTTTCAAGATAAGCTTAGAAATTGTTAGGAATACAACTATTTACTGAATATAAATAAGTAGTATAAAATAATACACAAAAGAGTCGAAAGGAAGTGAGTAAGGACCAAGAACGTAATTCCAAGTTAACATATACCTATTCTAACAATTCATATGAAATGATATTTATTGATAAGAGTAATAATGAAGATCAAAGATAAAATGAGTACAGTTAAATTTATATATTGGTTAGCGTTTTTAGCGAGGAAAAAGAACAAAAATTGGACGGAATTGGAAAGGAAGGCCCAGGACAGAGTGGGTTGGAAAATGCTGGTCGGCAGCCTATGCTCCATTAGGAGTAACAGGCATAAGTAAGTAAAGTGAATTTATATACTATTTATATCACTAATTAGTAATCTGCTACATAAACTAATAATGATAAAAATCTGTATAAATTATGTAAAAATTAAGCTAATCAAGTCAATAATCAAATCCTATTGAAATAAGAAATGAACTCAATTAGAGCAAAACATAATTAGTTAACGAATAGATTATAGAAACAAGAATCAAATCTATTCAACTAGTTGACATGATCTTTACTTCATTCTAAAAGGATTATTTGAGATTTTATGTGTTACAACAGAAATAATATCAATGAAGGTTTGATGGAGTTTTGTTCTCTGAGTTGGATGGTTTGGTCATGGAGCTTTGATTGTTCTTCTGAACGACATCATCAGCACAAACTTCAGATAGGAGAACGATGAAAGCTCCACGACCAAACCATCCAGCTCAGAGAACAAAACTCCACCAAAATCATCCACCTGAGCTACAAATCTTCACCACCACATTAATGAAGCATTCATCATTTGTGAATATGAAATGGATAGCTTAGAATATGTACCTTAAGTATTCATTGCTTTTCGTCAATGCTTTTATTTTATTTGAACTCTAGAATCTGGAATATTTTATATTTGCCTTATATGTATATATCATTACGTCAACTCGTAAATCACTAGAATCTTCACAAAAGCCCCTTTCTGATAATAGTCATCACGTACACATTAGTGACTAGCTTCAATAAGTATTTCCTGGAGTTCTAGTGAGAAGCTGTGAAGTTGGACCGTGTCTGTTGTAAGGCAGCTACTTACTGAACACAAAGGTGGGTGGTTACGCAATTTGATAAATTGGTTGAAGTTAGACATTGTTATCATTGAATTCCGGCTCAACAGTTTGGAGATTAAACGTTTGCGCCCAAAACCGAACGTCCTGAGTTCGGATCTCGTGAGCGGTATCCTGGAAACCGGGTTTTATGGAGATTGTGGTGATTTAATAGTTGACGTCATGAGATGAAATAAAAACATTGAAGAAAAGCAATGAATACTTAAAGTATATATTCTAAGTTATCTGCGAGACTATAATTTATGGACGAGCCAATCAGGTATAAGATAACAGGTCTCGGATTTTGGCGCGAAATTCATCCATCCATTTGGCTAACTAGAGTATTGGCCTTATAGCTGATGTCAGTTCGTGATGAAAACTTTAAATCTAATTACTAAAATTGATCATCAACTGTGAATCATGATTCTAATTCTTGTTCTTTCAAATAATTTACCATGGGACATCAATTAGTCTATGAATTATCTTCATATTGCATCATCCTTTAATCTGTAATTATCATTTTTTTGTACACAATGCGGGGTACAGGTACATCTAGCTGATGAGTCCTAAATAGGATGAAACGCACATCGTGGATTCCAGTGTTACTCACTATCCATCTTTGTTTATAATGTTTGTGACTTCAATCAATATCAAGACAATCTGTACAGGATGCGAATATGTCAGTAAAAGGCTGATCAATCTCAGTCCTAAACATCAACCGGAAGATTCAAGAAAAACAGTACAAAATGTATTTACATAGTATGTTCCTGGATATCACATTAGAATTTCTTACTTTCAAATATCTCATTGCTAATGACATAATCCACAAATTCGGTGTTTAAATTCATTAAAATCATAGTTATACTAGACTGAATAGCATTAGTATCCTTTAGATAATCGTCATTATACATTATTGAAACAAAATAATAAAACCAACACCAAAGTCAAAACTTTCAATACAAATGTCAAGACAGATCTACTGTATGGGGCAAAAACTTGGAGAGCGGCGAAAGGCACCATCCAGAAGATATAAGTATTTAATAACAGTTGTCTACGAAAAAGACTCCACATCCGTTGATCAGACACAATAAACAACAACCCACTGTAGGAGAGAAGAAATCACATCTCAGTGGAGGAAGAAATCAGAAAGAAGTGGTGGAAGTGGATAGGATACACATTGAGGAGACCACACAACTATATCACAAGAAAAGCTTTCAATTGGAATTCTTAATTTTAAAGTCGAAGGGAAAGACAAAAAAACACATTACACCGAGAAATGGAGAAAGACATGAGAAGAATGAACAATAATCGGATAGAACTACAAAGGAATGCCAAAGACAGAGTGGGTAGGAGAATGTTGGTCAACAACCTATACTCCATTGGATGTACCAAGTGTAAATAATTACAGTAAGTAATCTAAATTGTAACGAAATTCATTTCATATAGATCACTAACCATATTTCATTATATTGAAATCACTAACCATTCTATGTTAAACAACCATTTAAATAAAACTCTGAAGTATTGGACAGCCATTCCGTCTTAATATGAAACTCGTCAATGTTGTCCACCCACTACCTCTTATCTGGGGATCGAATCCAGGACTCTCATTCTCTTACAAGAACGCCCAACCTCCAGATTACTGAGCTGGGATGCAATGGTGTACAAGTCTAACTTTAATAAATTGTGTTACTTCCTCATCACTGTTGTTATCCTTATGGTATCCAAGTAAAAATCCTCGATGTTTTCTACTGTTCCTTGTTTTTGGCATCTAAACAAATTGTTTTGACCAAGTTATGATTAGTAATTGTGATCGTATGTTTTTATTATTATCTCAATGTGTAGAAAAATTGTATTACTGACGTATCGTGACTTAATGTAAGCCACTTCTTTGGAGTAAATAAATAACCGACATTAAAATTAACAAGAGTTTGAAATAGTACAATAGTACTTTGAAGAAGTGAGTAACATTCTGTTACGAAACTTCGATAATACAATTTTTCTACTCATTTGGATAAAACAAGAACAGTGAAACCATAATTTATGGATAACCTTTAAATGAACTGTAAATGACTTTGAGAACTATTAGCCGATCAGGAAATAGTTACTATAGAGTTAAGGTATATTATAAAAAAATAAAGAATTAAATTAGATACACTACTTTTACATGAATCAAAAACTTGTCAAGGTTAGAAAAAGGTTCAGAGGTTATAAAATCGTAATGCATACGGTAGAGGAAATCATTTATATGGCTTCTTAGTAGTCCCAATTGTGATCTTTGAACCGATTGTACATGAACATCAGGTACTGAAATCGCGCCTTGGCCTTGAAATCCATCAAACGCTTCTGATTTGCTTGTCCATAAATCATAGTCTCGCCGATAGCTACGAACTTTTTAAACATTGTTACATATCTATGACGTTATTTGAAATTATATTAGAAGTGTGATATGTGCTACTGTTGTTGAAAGATATAAGTAGTATATATCAGCAGTCAAAATTGAAGTGTCTTGTGTCAGAAGATTAAGAAGATCGAAGAAAAGAGGACAAGAATAGAGAATAATTGGTGTGGAATCGAAAGAACAATAAAGTTTGCGATAATTGATTGACATTTTGCAAATTAAGTATTTAGTCTATAGTTCTCAGATTTTAATAAGATGTTTTGTAATTGTGTCCCCATTTGTGTTCTCGTTCACTACAATAAGATCACTTACTTACGCCTGTTACCCCTCGTTGAGAAGCACTGGCCTCCAATTACCAGCACTCTCCATCCATCACTGTCTTGAGTCATCTTTACCCGTTTTTTCCAGTTTATATTCATTCTTTTCATACCTGCTTCCATTTCTCGACGTAATATGTTGTTTGACCTTCCTCTTTTCCTTTACTTGATATAAATTTAAAAAAAGTCGATGATATAAACACTTGTAAGATGAGAGTACATAAATGTTCATAAAAGTAATAAGTTATTCAAGCCAACTAACTAACATAGTCTATGATGATATTAACCTTTGATTACATTGTCTCGCAGAGGGAGAGGTCATGGATGCGTACTGCTGAGGAGTCCCACGAAACGGCAGTCCAGTGCTTCCAGGTATTCCATGGTGGTCTAGCTTTAATTGACTCATGATCTCAACTCATGAAATTACTACAATCTTCACAAAACCCCTTCTGATATAATTCACTTTCAGCCTAATTCCATACAAATGAATAGAAAATACTTCAATGAATAACTTGCAATCAATGTAATCAGACAATACTTACTTACTTACGCCTGTTACTCCCAATGGAGCATAGGCCGCTGACCAGCATTCTCCAACCCACTCTGTCCTTGGCCTTCTTTTCTAGTTCCATCCAATTCTTGTGCATTTTTCTCACGTCTATATCCATTTCTTGGCTTAATGTGTTCTTTGGTCTTTCTCTCCTCCCCATTTGGTCTTGAAGATTCCATATGAGGGCTTAGCTTGTGACTCAATTGACTGCCTTCCTCAATGTGTGTCCTATTCACTTCCAGCACTTCTTGATTTCTTTCTCCACTGGGATCTGGTTTGCTCTCTCCCACAATAGGTTGTTGCTGATAGTGTTTGGCCAACGGATCTGAAATATTTTGTGTAGACAATTGTTAATAAACAACTGTATCTTCTGGATGATGGCTTTTGTAGTTCTCCAGGTTCCTGTCCCATACAGTACAACTGTCTTGACATTTGTATTGAAAATCCTGACCTTGGTGTTGGTTGATAGAGAGTTGTTTTGAGTTCCAGATGTTTCTCAGTTGTAAATATGGTGCTCTTGCTTTGCCGATCCGCGCCTTCACATCTGCATCAGATCCACCCTGTTCATCAATGATGCTGCCCAAATATGTAAAGGTTTTTACATCTTCCAAATCTTCTCCGTCAATTGTGATTGGATTGGTGCATTCTGTGTTGTATCGGAGAATCCTGCTTTTCCCTTTGTGTATATTGAGACCTATAATCAGACAATAGAATTAGTAAACTACTACTGTTTATGTAATATAACACTATTCATTGTTAATATATGAAGATAAACAACAACAACAAAAAATCAGAACAATTAAGACTATTCAATTTGATTACGTCATGATGTTGAGTACCATTAAATACTTGATCGATTTCTTATCAATGATAATGCTTGGATACTATGTCAGCTTAACATCAATATGTATGTAATACTTTTATCTGTTTAGAACACTTCACTTCAACTACAAGTGAACTCATCTCTCTCTGTCTCTTCAAAGTATAATGGTAACCTGAAAACTCATATCATCACAATAATAATAATCATAGTAATAATGATATCGGTGATTGTTTTGTTTCCTTATCTGTTTAAGTGGTCAAAGTTTATTTGACATTGTATTTGTTTAAATAGAATAGTTATGAACATCTTATAAAATGAATGTATTAATTATAACTAGTCAATTGATTCATATTGGTTAGTGTAAGTTATAGATTGTATAATAATCATGTTTTTTGACTAGTCATATATATATACTACTTAATAAATTACTTATATACACTGTATAAATAAAACATGAAGTATGGAGTTGTGCAGATTGTTATGTTTCTTATACAGATCATGAACCTGAGAGTACTGGGTAGCCGTTTCTTTCTGGCATGAAACTCTTTTAGGCAGTGCATATCCATGATCACAAACGGTTGATTCAAACCCAGGACCTCCGGTCTTGTGTGCAAACGCTTGACATGGAGACCACTGAGTCGGCTTCCAATGGTGTTAATGTCTAATTCTAACCACTCCACGATATTTTGCGACCATCTTTCACTGTCTATATCTGACACGAATCGAGCTCCACTGGTCACAGCTTCTCATTAGAACCCCGAGAATTACCTCATGAGGCTAGTCAATAGTGAATACATGGTAATTATCAGTATGAGGTTGTGGAGATTGTTAAGTTTTTGATTGAAATCCTGAATTGATCATTGTTAGACCAACATGAATGTCAGCTCAATGATCTACAGTTTGAGCGTTCGGGCTCGAGATCGAAGGCCCTGGGTTCGAGTCTCGCGTGTAGAATCGTGTATGCGCATTGTTAAGGTGCCCTATACTGAAACGAAACGGCAGTTCACTACTTCCAGGTTTTCATTGGTGATCTAACATTGCGTAATTTATGATCTTAATCAAAAACGTAGTTATGATTATTATAAAAATATTTAAAAGCATTTATCTGTAACGATTATCAGTAGAACAAATATCGGCAATTCATGCTTCCAGTCAAATCAGAAGAAGTAACGCGCACACACACTCACATAAGAAGCGTATAATTTTGTCATATTCAACTACATTAAATATCGTTTTGTTATTTCCTTATTCATCACTAATAGGGTTGCAGAGCTTATTGAGTTTGGATTGATATCATGAATGGATCAATGTTAGAACAATAATGAAAACATAGAAGCGCTGGACGACCGTTTCGTCCCGATAGGGGACTCCTCAACAGTGCGCATTCGCGATCTCGCACGCGGTACTCGCATTGAGGATCTGCGAGTTCGATCAGTAATAAAAGTCTTAACCCATTTAACATTTGAACATGTGAGCTGAATAAAATAAAAAAACAACTTGCAATTTTCTCTGACATTCATGTTATTTATAAGATCTTTCAAGGAAGTCACATCATTGTCTTTACTGAATGTTCGTATCGTGACAACCAGCAATATGATGTTTAACAAATCTGAAGAACACATTTGGGCTGTGGATAGAATAACATATTTATTGTGGGTGGGGAAAAGTTACACGGATTGACCGCACCCACAAGGCCGAGCTACGCCATACCGATTCCGTCCAGGCGCTCATCATTTTTGACCTTTGCGTGTTACACATTGAATGTAAATCTTCTCAGGCAATATATGAACAGATAAAAGAATCGTATGGTTGGTGTTACGTCCCTACGACAATACTGAATGTTTATTGTCGGGATAAATTTATCGACTAACACTATACATATATTTTTATTGTATAATTGTTAAGTAACTAAACTATGCATATTCATGTTCCTCTTATCATTGGCTTTATTTTGACCCATAGAATATTATTATACAACCTACCGATCTTCAGTTATACACAGTCTATCAATTACAGTCTCCCAAAATCACAGTCACTTTTGGATAGATCTTGTACAAATGTTGTATACTACATTTGTATTGTGGTACGATATAGTCTGTTTGGCTGGTATATAAACTCAGTATGTTTGAAATAAATGATTCATGTTTCAGAGTCTGAGATCGGTGTTCTGGACTCTAACAGGCAGGACTATGCAGGAAGTAGAACCCGATAAGGACACTAAACTGCTCGTACGGGTTTTTAAGTCATTGGTTCGATCGATAAATTACTGTTCTCTAATTGACAGTATCATTACCTTATACTATAATAGGGTACAATGCCACAAGTTACAACAATTTTCATCTCATAACATTTCCATATTCATTTCAATATTATTTCTTCGACTCAATAATCATTAGTCATTTGTTCAATTTCAGGATCTGTATATTTTAACTGTTCTATGGTGAATCATGTACCAGGATACATGTTGTTCTAATAAAGAGTAAGATCCAGCATTCAGTAAATTCATATCCAATTCCATAGGGACTATCTTTCATGTTGGGAAGATCCAATTTTTCTAACATCATTCATATTAATGTAAGTTTCTTTTTTTCTAATTATGATGTTTTATTGTTCATTTATGTTACGTTAAAAGCTTGTTTAGTATAGTTTACATTAACTGTTCAATTTGACAAAACTATACGGAAATCTTTAGTTGAATAACAGTGATTTTTTACGTGGACCATTTAACGTATCCAGTTCAGTGATCTGGACGATGAGCGTTCTGGTGAGAGAATGAGAGACCTCGGTTCGATTTCCAGATGAGAGGTAGTGGGTGGACAACACTGACGAGTTTCATATTAAGACGGAATGGCTGTCCAATACTTCAGAGTTTTATTTAAATGGTTGTTTAACATAGAATGGTTGGTGATTTCAATATAGTGAAATATAGTTAGTGATCTATATGAAATGAATTTGGTTACAATTTAGATTACTTACTATAAAACTTACACTTGTTACCTCCAATGGAGTATAGGTTGTTGACCAACATTCTCCAACCCACTCTGTCTTTGGCATTCCTTTCTAGTTCTATGCGATTGTTGTTCATTCTTCTCATGTCTTTCTCCATTTCTCGGTGTAATGTGTTGTTTCGTCTTTCCCTTCGACTTTGAAATTAAGGATTCCAGTTGAGAGCTTTTCTTGTGATGTAGTTGGATGGTCTCTTCACTTTGTGTCCTACCCACTTCCACCACTTCTTCCTGATTTCTTCCTCCACTAGAATGTGATTTCTTCTCTCCCACAGTGGGTTGCTGTTTATCGTTTCTGCTCAATGGATGTAGAGTAGTTTGCGTAGACAACTGTTACTAAACACTTGTATCTTCTGGATGATGACTTAGATCAGTCGACTAATAATTTTCATATTATTCCCCTATATGATAATGAGAAAAATGTGTTATTCAATATATATTGACAAAGGAACATTAAATCGATCAGTATGACTCGAGTGAAAACATGTTGAAAGGTTATCATTAGAACAAAGACTCCTCACATCTCACGAATGTCACTATTCATAGTTCTCAATGACAACTAATCTATATTTAGCATAGAAGTTGATAAAACACAATCAACCTCATTTGATCTACTTATTCATTTTATATTTCAGTAGTATTTCCGTCATTTTCGGAATTGTAATCATGTTTGTCAATAAGTTACATAATCAATCTTTAATCAGTACTATTGTGATTGGTTTTACAGTAAGTTTATCTTTACAATATTTTGTATTTGTACAATGTAGTTGGTTATCTAATACGATCATTAAAAACATAACTAGTTTTATTATTGGATTAATTAGTATCTAAGTAATATGTTAATCATTCTGTTACTAAGATGGTTGTAACTAACTTCTTAACAGTTTCCTATAACTCAAAACTTCTTATAGATGTCAACTCAAACTAACAGGGAAATGACATGAAATGTGTATGAGCGTTTTACTTTAAAGTTGATTCTGTACAGAAAAACGGGGGGGGGGAGATACATATATTTTCTTGTGACCTTGGTCTTCTAAAACTATATGGGAAAAGAACTATAACAATAAAGTAAACAAGTGTCTAATTAAAAAAGGTAACATCTAATCTTCAGTCTCTTTTTTAGATGTTTCTCAGATGTTTCTATTCAATGGTGATGGAATAAAACATTTCCTAATGTTATCTAATCTTCTAGAGACTTTGATGACGAATATTTTCAAACAAATATGTAGATTTATTAGTTGAGATCATGATTCAATTGCAGCTAGATCATCATAGAAAACCTGGAAGAATAATGAACGGCTTTTTGGTCTTCTTGTAGGACTCCTCAACAGTACGCATCCACGATTCCTCTCGCTATGACCAGTAGAGCTAATCCTTATGGTCGCTCAATTTCGTGGATTCGTTGAAGTTAGACATTAAAACCACTGGAAGTCAGCTGAATAGTCTAGTAGGTTAAACGTTCGCGTGCTAGATTACAAGCCCTAAGTTCGAATCTCGCGAGGCAGGATCGTGGGTGCATACTGTTGAATAGTCCCACAGTAGGACGAAATAACTGTCCAATGCTTTCAGGTTTTCCATGGTGGTCTAACTTCAACTGACTCATGATCTTAATCATTGAAAGTTCTATAATTGATTACATAACATTGTATTTATTCTATTAATCTTTGTTATTTGTCTATATCATTTTAGGCATATCTATTCACAATTGGTGTTATATTATTTGGAGGTTTTATTGAATTTCTCTATGCATTAATTGCTCAAATTGTATCATTTATATTGGGCATAATAGCGATTCTATTAAGTATTAATGTGAATACAATGATTCAATTAAAACAACAAACATTAATTATGATTTTAATACGTTTTGGGATAATAGGAACCATTTTTCTTTTTTTAACAACATTCTATGTAAGTTTGTTTCTTATTGTAGTGAATACATATATATACCTTTATTCTATGTTTCTAACATAACTCCTCCTGTAGCTCTTCTAGAGTTACTGCCGGTCTCAAGCCCGGATAAAGGAGGAGGTTTGGGCATGGGGTTAGTAAGCCCATCCCGTAGGAAACTAACTTGCTAAAAATAAAACGCTAACCAGAAAAATTAATTCAAACCATTTAAACTCTGTCCTGGGAGTTAGAAGGTCTTCATTTAGAAGAACTATGATGCCTCATGATGAAAGCCAAGTTCTTTCGGCAGCCACGAGGCCGATGCCCCCACCCTAACAACCAGAGCAACAATGGAAAGGATTGCTTAGGACAGGGTTGGATGGAGAATGCTGGTGAGCAGTCCATGCTCTTTCACGAGCAGTAATGAGCCTTAGTAAACTTAGGAATATCCATTTAGTAACCAGGATCAAATGAAAGGGTTTTAAACCCGTGTGAACGATAAGGATTATGATTTATATTTAATGATTAGGGATAGGAATTCAATCTAAAGTTTTTATTACAAACTGACATTATCTAAAATGCCAAAATTGTATTTAGGCAAATTAGTTGATGATTGAATTTCGCGCTAAAATCTAAAATCTATTATCTCAAATCTGATTGGTTCATTCATAAATTATAATCTTACCATTCATGAGAACAGCTAATGAAAAAATGAGCGACTTGGTGACTTACATTAAATAATAGACAAGAATAACGTTTTCAAATGCATAAATGTACTACTGCTAGTAAATAAACAGTTTATTGAATGATAAGTAAAGATGGATAGTAGCTAGCAATGGAATTCAGGATGCACATTTCATCCTATTTGGGACTCCAGCTGGGTGTACTTGTATCTCATAGTTGATGTTCATTCTGAGAATCAAATCCAATACCGTTCGCTTCAAACACCATTGCGTTATCCACTTGAATACTGAGCAGGTACATCCAGTTGATGAGTTCCAAATAGGACGAAAAATGTGTCAAACTGAATTCAACTGCTGGCCACTATCCATCTTTGCTTATAACGCCTATGAATGAACAAAACTTCGTATTTTACATGACTTTTAAGATGATCCTAATTAATTTTAAACTGTGAAACTAATGGATAACTATTAAAGCACAATATTGTTCGTATATAATTGTTTGCATAGACAAGTGTAATAATTTCTAATCACTTCAAAGTAATCGGTATCAATTAAATGGACTCCCAAATTCTCTGGTACGGCCGAAGGTGAGGAGAGTCATCTCTCCCTCTCCGAACGCTCTCACATGGTCATGCGTATACAGACACTGTCAAGATAGTCCTACTCACTGTCTTCTCTCAGAGAGAGTGTTGTTTACATAACTAAGAGGGAGAAAATCAAATGTCCAGCGCTTTAACCGGGTTCATATATATGGAAGATCTACCTAGGGAAGTTGTGAAACCCTGATTCAAAACCAATGGTACACATAGGTCCCAGTATCCTGAACGAACAAATCGCATATGAACCATTCATTGGTCACCGCCTACCATGGGACTGCATCTCCTGATGTTGCTACACTACCTTGTGGATTAGACCTTTAGGTCAAAATCTCCGGGTGTAGCCCCTTAACAAAACAATCTGCCACGGTTTCAGCACCCGGATCACAACTCGCACAAAAATCAAGTTACTTGTCTGGTGCATTTGTATTTCGTGCCCCTTTGTCTCAAAGTTTATGTGTTCAAATAAATAAATGAATGAAGGAATTCAACAAAATGTTGAAAGTACATATTTTCCAATAATAAAATAACCATTGAATACTGATTTCGATTATTCATATTGTTTTACAATGATTTTGAACTTTTAGAGGGAATTTGGATCTATGACCTGCATTTGTTGGTGTTGTGTAGTGGTAATCGTAAGTGTTTTTTGAGTAGATGTTATGACTTGTAGCCTTGTGCCCTATTATATATATATATATATAATGTAAAGATACCACCAACTAGAGAATAGTGATTTAATAGCCAGACCAATGACGTATAAAACTCCTACGAGTAGTCTAGAGTCTTTATCGGGTCCTGTTTCCTGCATAGTCCTGCCTGTTAGAGTTCAGAACACCAATTTCAGCCTCTGCAATATGAATCATTTATTTCAAACATATTGAGTTTATATACCAGCCAAATAGACCATATCGTACCACAATACAAATGTTGTATCCTACATTTGTACAAGATCTATCCAAAAGTGACTGTGATTTTGGGGGACTGTAATTGATAGACTGTGTATAACTGAAGAACGGTAGATTGTATAATAATATTCTATGGGTGAAAATAAAGCTGATGATAAGAGGAATATGAATATGCATAGTTTAGTTACTTAACAATTATACAATAAAAATATATGTATACTGTTAGTCCAGAAATAGAATCCAATGGTATGTTTGAAATAAATGATTCATATCTCAGAGGTAGAGATTGGTGTTCTGGACTTAACAGGCAGGTCTAGGCGGGGAGCAGGACGGTTAAAGAATCTAGACAGCTCGTACGGGTTTTATGCGTCATTCGTCTGGTCAATAAATAAATGTTCTCTAATTGGTGGTATCATTACTTTATGTATATTTATAGGGCACTAGGCCACAAGTTATAACAGTACAGTCATTGTTTAGTGAATCTTCATGACATCGTCAAACAAATCTTGTGCAAATAGTTATTCTTGGCATTTACATGTATCAAATTTAACATCTACTTCATTGAAGTCAGATGGTTGTTTTGTTTTTGCTTAGAACTCCTCAGTAGTACGCATCCACGATACCGAATGTGACAATCGAACCCAGAACCTTTCAATTTCTCTTGAGAACGCCTAACTTTTAGACACCTGACCAACATCCAACGATATTAATGTCTAACTTTAATCAGTCCACGACATTACGTGACTATCTTCCATTGTTTTCGATGATTAACTACCTCACACGATTTATCTTCACATCTGAGGATTTTCATATTTGAAACAAAATAACTATTCAGTTCTTTCAAATTTTCATTGGCAGTTTAACATTAATCAGTTCATGATTTCAATGGAAATAATCTAATGAAATTACAGCGTTTATTCCAAAGTGGGATCGTGAACGCGCACTGCCACTGAGTGATAAGTCCTGCAAATTGAACGCTATTTTCGTTTCCTAAACTATTCTGTAACCCCCCCCCAAGCTAGAACTGTACAGCGACCTGAACACAAGAGAGAAGACACAAAGTACGCGAGAAGTACTTTACTCTAAAGATTCATTTCAACACAGAAAATACAGGGTTTTTATAATATTTTAAATGTTCTCGGGTTGCTCGAATATTCTGGGATGCTACTAAATATAGTAGCAGTGTAGCAATCGACCAATTAGAACCTCTACATGTGACGTTTCACTTCCTTGATACATCAGGCTAAAACTTCAAGTGAACGCTGATTGGATGAAGCGCTTCTTAGTGTATCCTGACTTTTGCTTGACCCTTTGCGAGAAATTTGCTGGGTCACCCGAAGTCCCACAATAGGACGAAATGATCATCCAGTTCTTCGAAGTTTTTTTTATGACGATGACCTAGGCTTCAATTGATCTCAACTATTGAAATGATCACATAATATCCATACAAAAATAAACCCTCTTTTGCTGATATTTCAGATCATTATTATTTCTCTTTTGATTATTATAGGGGATTTTATTCACTCCAATTATATTAAAATCCCAATCGCAGATTGTACAATATACAATAACATTTACCATATTTGTTAATCTATATGAGATTATGTTATTGTATTTATTATTAGTGCTTTCAATTGTATTTGTTAAACGATTAAAATGTAATAGAATATAGAAGTTTAGTTACTATGGGGATAGTTGGCTTAATGAATGTTACTATTTGAATGAAGGATTAATGTACGATAACTACCACTAGGAATTAACTTTGTCTGTAACACTGTTCTAGGATTTTTGTCAGTCTCAAGATCAAGTAAAAGAGAAATGTTTAGCATGGGAGCCAGTCATTCAATCCTGTAAAAAATAATCTTGCTAAAAGAATGCTAAGAAGAATAAACTGCTTATTGACTTACTTACTTAGTTACGCCTGTTACTCCCAATGGAGCGTGGGCCGACGATCAACATTCTCCAACCCATTCTGTTCTTCACATTCCTTTTTTAGTTCTATTCGTTCTATTTGTTCATTCTCCTCTTGTCTGTCTCCATCTCTCTGCGTAATGTGTTGTTTGTTCTTCTTTTTCTTTGGCTTTGAGCATTCGAATTGAGTGATTGCCTTGTGATGTAGTTGAGCGCTTTCCTCAATGTGTGTCCTATCCACTTCCACCACTTCTTCCTGATTTCTTCCTCCACTGGGATCTGGTTTGTTCTTTCCCACAGTAGGTTGTTGTTTATCGTGTCTGGTCAACGGATCCGAAGTATTTTGCGTAGACAGCTATTAATAAACACTTGTATCTTCTGAATGATGGCTTTTGTAGTTCTCCAGGTTTCCACCCAAAACAGTAGAACTGTCTTGACATTTGTCTTGAAAATCCTGACCTTGGTGTTGATTGCCAGTTGTTGTGAGTGCTAGATGTTCTTCAGTTGTAAATATGCTGTTCTTGCTTTGCCAGTCTGCGTCTTCACATCTGCATTAGATCCAGATATGTAAAGGATTTTACCACTCCCAAATCTTCTCCGTCAAGTGTAATTCGAGAATAAACTTCCAGGAATTGTTTATCGACTATTATTGCATATATTCTTATTGGATAATCATGAAGTGACTAGATTATGTATATATTCATATTCCTTTTATCATAAGCTTTCATTTGACTTATTGGCTACTGTTCCAGGATACATTATAATCAATTTATTCCCAGTTTTTGCATAATGTAAAAAGATACATGAATAAATCAATGACTAATATGATCAAAACACAAAAACAATTAGAAAAACACAATTATGCCGAAGACTGGTCTTTAGGGTAGTGAAACAGAGTATCAAAGATTGTGCTTATATTACAATAGCTTTGGAAGAGAGATGGTTATGTCAGTAGATCATACATCTCAAACAAAGTTTATGGTTTATAGAATAAAATAGGGACAAAATTAAGTCAAATAACTTTTTAATCAAAGATGGATAGTGGTGTCTAGCAGTGTAATCCAGGACGCGTGTTCCGCGCTATTTGTGACTAGTCAGCTGGATGTATCTGTATCCCAGAGTCGATGTTCAATCCAGGACTCCAACTGAGTACCGTTCGCTTTAAACACCATCGCATTATCCACTTGGCTACTGAATCCTGACTGCCACCTTCTTGTGCAATGGGGTGAAGTTTAAACTTGGTGTTGTTTTACTTGTATCTTCCGGCTGTTATTTAGGATTGCAATTGATCAGTCTCATATTAGCATATCTGCATCCTGTGCAGATTGCCTTGATATAACCTCAAATCAAAAGGTTTTCAAACAAAGACTGGTCAATTTCAGTCCTAAATATCAATGGGTAGATACAAATAAAACAATACCAAGTGAATATAAGTCAAAGAACGTTCCCATAAATAGTTTCCGTCGTTTGTCACGGCTTTTTTGTTTCTCTATTCACATCAGCGAGTTTGATTTTTCTTAAAAAAAATAATTCAATGACTATCTATCAAAACTCGAACCCAGTACCGTTCGCTTCAAATGCCATTGTGTTATCCACCTAGTTACTGAGTCCTGATAGCACGTACATGCAAGTCCCAAATAGGAAGAAACGCTTAAACAGCTTGTGAATTAAGGCCAATCAGAGACTGATCAACTGCAGTCCTAAACATCAATGGGATGATTTATGTAAAACAACACCAACTGAATTTAATTAATCACAAATAATACTGGCTTTAATCAGCAAATTATCTATTCATAGCCCAAAAGACAACAATGTTTAAGTATTCATAATAGTAATCACTGAATATACCTACAATATAACATGAATAAACACTATAAATTCTATAGTATATTTAATACTTATTTAGACAGAGTATAACAAATAACTTCGCCTGTAGCTCTTCTAGAGTTACTGCCACTCCCAAACCCAAGTAAAGAAGAAGGTTTGTGCATGGAGTCGGCAATCTCATCCCGTAGAAGACAACCTTGCTTAAAAAACGCTAACCAGAATAAACAAATTTAATCATTTAAACTCTGACCTGGGAACTCAAGAAAGGATTATGACGCATCATGGTGAAAGCCGAAATTCTTCGGAAGTCACGAGGTTGATGCACTTTCTAATAACGTTGATTACGTTTATAATGAATTATTAAATAGATTTGTGGCATTGAATTTGACAATTTTATAAATTTTCTGATTGAGATCATGAGTCGATCAAAATTACACCATAATAAAAAGTCTGCAAGTATTAGAGAGCTGTTTTGTTTTTGCTTAGGACTCAGAAGTGCGCATCTACGTTCTCTAACGCGAAAATCGAACCCAGGATTTCCAATTTCTCTTGGGGATGCTTAACTTGTAGACCACTGACCGATATCCGACGTTGTTAATGTCTAACTTCCATCCATCCATGAATCGCAACCATTCATCCATTGTCTGAGGTAGATACCTACCTCCACCCGACACTCATTGACAAATGCACCGTCTCCAACCGTGCTTACAGAACCACGCTTACTAATGGGTGTTCTTCAATACTATTGCCGTTTCATTCCTAATTTTTCTTGTCGTGTAATAGTTCATTTAATATTTTGACGTCCAATTCATTTAAATGGGGTGAGGAAAGGGAGTCATGCTGATGAAGTTTTCTAGAGTTTCTTCAAAGTGGTGCTGTTCTTCTAACTTACTCTCCTAGTGTACATTATGTTCTCAATACTGATGCATCACCTGTGGGTATTGGTGGAGTTTCGGAACGGGAAGGTAGACCTGTTACCTGTGTTTCGCGCAAACTTACTGTTGCTAAGCAAGATTACTCACAAACTCAGTGAGAAGGATTAGCTGTGTTTTGGGCCGTCAAAAGACTTAATAAATATTTATTCACTATTGTTAGTAATCGTGAAGCTTTAAAGTTCATTTATCACGTTCCTCAGCTGCTATGGTTGAACGATTGAGTATTGCTTTAAGTGCCCATGGCTATACGTCTCAGCACAGGAGTGCTAAATAAATTCAACATATTGATTATAATTCTCGACAATCATTACAAGATAGACCTGTTAATACTTCACACTGTTTGTTAAAGCAAACTTCACCAGTGAGACGTTCAGATCTCACTAAAGAAACTCGTAGATACTTTGGTGCTATACGGAAAAGCTGGAATGCTAATCTGAAACATGGATTTCTTCTCTATTTTTCAAAGTAGGATGAGTTATCCACTACTCTTGATGATATTTTTTGTTCAAATGGTCATGTTATTATTTCCAATTCATCACATAAATCTGTCCTTGAAGATCTTCATAGTGGACATTGAAGTGTTGAGAAAATAAAGGTCTTGGTAAAATCCACATGTTGATGGTCGGAGATAAATGCAGATATATATTTCGTACAGTAAACAATTATGGGAAATATCATACGTTAAAAAGTCAGCCTTCGAAGTAAACTTCATGGCCAGTATCATCTAAGGCCTGGCAGAGAATTCATGCAGACTACTGTAGTCCATTTCTTGGCAAATACTATGCACTTGTAGTCAATGATTCTTTTTCGAAGTGGCCTGAAGTTTTTTCACAATTCTACTTCCAATTGGTGCTACATATTACTTATATCTGTCCACATACAAGGCGTGCACTACAATACCAGTTCATTATACACAAAATTGTACCAAAGAAAGCTTTAAACACTGATAATCATTATACTTTATAGGCTAATTTGCTTATATTTTAGTAGTTTGTATCCCGTTAGTATATAGATAAAGCGTGTAATACATTTTTAAGATATTCGTCTTTCTATTGAATAACCTACATCTTCATATTGATCTTCTAATGTATTGATTGAAGGTTTGATGAATAATGTGAACTTTCAGATAATGAAGTACTTTATCACATCAAGTCATTCAGTTATCTTTTTCTTCTTATCAATAAGGGTAGCCAGTGTTTGACTGGGTTGTTTCAGCTTAAGAGAACTGTGACATTTTCTTAATCGTCATATTTTCTCTGTTCAATTCATCTTATGATTACACTTCCAATTCAAGATAACACTTACTGGGTTCCTAATTACTACATTCTTTTTATTATAATATTTATAAACGGAATATCACAGAGAACAAAATACTAGATAAATCTAATCGTTATCTACTTGTGTTACACATGTGGCCTTCAGCTGCTCTACAACTACCCAACATTACCAAACTGCCTGAATGTAACATTGAAGTAAGACCCCCCCCCTCCCGACTCTAATTGAAGTTTAAAAAGCTATAGCTTTTCGTTCATCTTGTTGTTCTAATTAAGTATGGCAACTTGGACCTATGCATTTACGTGGTCATTAAAAGTAGAAGATACTCGTAACTTACTAATATTTGATCACAGATGTTTTAGACATATAGCTCGTATCTGCTGGGGTCACCGGGTAACTGATAGTGAAGTCAGACGCACAGTATTAGGGAATGATGGTTGGAAGAAAGTTAGGGGCGGCCAAACCAAAACGTGGCATCAGTGCTTGAAGTCACTAACTTCTAGTTTAAACCATGTTGGTAGATGCAGACTACTTGGTTGGGGTCCGCGTGACTATCGTAACCAATGGTTGGAGACTCTTGGTGACATGGCTCAGAATCGATCACAATGGCGTCGGTGTATACACGCTCTGTCTTCCTTTAAACTATGAGACTGAAATCGCTTCATGTCTTTCTTTCTACGAACGAATTCTTTCTGTACTATATCGTGATACACAATCTTTCTTCCATACATTACCACCATTGAAGTGACTATTTCTATGAATTTGGTGTTCGTGTTGTTGTGCTAATGAGGTATGGCATCTTGGACCGATGCATATAAGTGCCTGGTCCTAGGTTCTAGCCAATTGACTGACTGTTTAGTATTAGTTTTCAAGGTGTCAACTGTTGTGTATAGAGTCGCTCAAAGTTTTTTATCTAGTGGGCCCACCATTCATTAATTTACGAGGTTTCTATGAAGTGTGAAACAACAAATGAATGAGTAACATATCGCTTACTCATTAGTAATAAGAATGGAAAGTGTCAAAGTTTGTCAGCTGATTTGTGACTAGTATTCATTAGCTATCAAAATTTAAACAACGTTCCAGTTTTGCGAAATGGATTAGACAACCCCAACCCTGACAACTCTTCTTTACCAAAGCTCACTATAGACAGTAACCCTGAAATGACTCTATCTGAAGTTGATACACTATTAACTGCTAGACATAATTGGTGTTTCACTAGTTGAGGTCATGAGTCAATGGAAGCTAGACTACCATGGAAAGCCTAGAAACACCGAACGGCCGTCTCATTCCAGTACGGGACTCCTCAGAAGCACGCACCAACGGTCCTCCGCGGGACTAGAACTCAGGGCCTACCAGCCTCGCTCATGATAGCCTAACCACTTGACCACTAAGCCGGCTGGCATCTGACACTATTAATGTCTAACTTTAGCCAATCCACGAAGTTGAGCCACTGTACACCATTGTCTTCAATGAGTTGATATCTCACAACAGATCTGGTTGAACTCCACTGGTAACAGCTTCTCACTAGAACTCCAGGAGTGTCTCTTGAAGTCAGTCACTAGTGAGCAGATGATTATTATCAGAAAGGGTTTTGTGGGGATTGACTCATGATTCCAACTAGTGAAGTTTCTAAAATTTCCACAAAACCCCTTCTGAGCATAATTGTTGTATTAAATTTGTAATTCAGTAAATGCAACTTTGTTGTCAAGACCACAAATACATCTTTTCAGTTACTTTTTTTGTTTTCTCATCATGATCATAATAAAAATACATCCCAATACTATGACATAATCATATTACAATGATTGTAAATGTTTAATAAAGATTGAATCAAACTTTTGTATTTAAGCTCGATCATTATCATCATCACCACCATCATCGCCATCATCTTCTTTCGATTGATCATTCATTCCCGCCATAATCACAATTCAATGTGGTTTGTCCAATATCCAGTGATGTGATTAATACAAACAAATATAATGTGATAATTTCGAATACATTTATAAAACCAATGAAATAGGATGAATATTCGGTTGATTCATTATTTAAGTAGAAATAATATGGAGTGAAAACAATTGCCTATAATAAATAAGAATGTAATAGTTTATTAAAACAATGTAAAACTAAGGGAATGACTTACCTTTTACAAAGTAGAAGAGTCATCTTTTTGAATTACTTACTTACTTACGCCTGTTACTCCCAATGGAGTATAGGCCGCCGACCAATATTCTCCAACTCACTTTGCCCTAGGTCTTCCTTCTTAGGGGCCTACACCCAGAGCCTTTGACCTAAAGGTCTGATTCACAAGGCAGTGGAGCAACGTTAGGAGATGCAGTTCAATGGTAACCGGTGACCAACGATTGGTTCATACGTCATTCGTTACTTCTGGATAATGGAGCCAGCCCATGTGCACCATTGATTTGGAATTCGGTTAAAGCGCCGGACATTCGCTTTTCGTCCTCTCATTTTCGTAATAATACTCCTCACCGCGAGAATTCAATGAGTAGGATTTCTCTGGCAGTGACTGTATAGTCGTGGCCATGTGAGAGCATTTCAAGAGAGAGCTGACTCTTTCCATTCTCGGCCATACCAGGGCATTTAATAGTATCATTGAATAGAGATATGTAAAAGCATTTTATATTGGAGAAACATTTGAGTGTTTAGAAACAACTGATCAAATAATGTATTCTTTATCAACTAGACGTTACGGAGTTATATAAACTATTGAATTCAATTAGAAAGGCGACTTCAACGAAGATTCTGTTGAACAACTGCATTGATTTCCATACTGAGTAGTCATATAGGTAATCAAGTTTACATTTGTTCCATCAAGCATTAGTGATCAAAATGAAAGGTGGAAGAGAAAGTAGACGAGGAACTTCATTTAATTTGTGATTGTATGAAATACGTATTATTTTGAGTAATACCACTTGTGCACAATATATTTTGCGATCGGAAAAAAGAAACTATTCGAATATCCATATTATCGTTTTGTTAACATTCGACTTATCGTTTGTGGAAGCGAGTACAAAGAAAAAACTGAAAGATGGTGATTTATAAGATTTTCAAAAGGTTGTGTTAGAAAAGATGTCAAGTAATAAGTAGTGCAACCATTGAACACTTAACGAACGATGGACACAATGTAGAAATCACACAGGCGTTTTAAATATTACCAATCAAGGAACACCACTTTTATGTCACTTTGCTAAAAACCTCTTTCTATCCAATGCCTTCAACCTGATCTTTGTATTCATTGTCTCTTTATTATCATTTTCAACTGCACCCTCTTCTTCTCTTTTGTTATGAGTTCATCTTCAACATATAAATACTAATCAATCTTAACTATCATGTAGAATATGTTAGTTCTTCTTCTAGTCTCTCATATCACTTCCAACTAAACTTTTAGACAGTCAGTCAGCTACAGTAAAGGACCAAGCACATATCACAATTGATTGATCACTGGGTGGTTATCAATCTCATGTGTGTCAAGTCTCTATTAGTGCAGATCGAATGCTATCGACCAAGTTCCAATGTGGCTACTAGTTTAGGTGACTCGACATTGCGTGCACTATTTTGAGATTAGATGGTGGTTGACGGTATTCAACAAGAAACCCTAGACCCGGGTTTCGTACTACTTGGCACTCGTCAGCAAGATGTACCTTTAATCTTGTGAGAATTGGTGCTCCCTGACGGATTCAAACCCGTGTCACTCAGCTTCACAGTCAGAGACGTTACACACATGACATTGATAACCACCCAGTGATCAATCAATGGTCATTACATCTCAGTTCTAAAGGAGGTCTGTCACGACCCGGGTAGCCTAGTGGTAACGTCTCTAACTGTGAAGCTGGGTGACACGGGAGTGAATCCTTCAAGCAGCATCAGTTCCCTCAAGATTAAAGGTACACCAAGTAGCATGAAACCTGGGTCAAGGGTTTCCTCTTGACTACCTCCAAGGAATCAAGATGTATTTTTAGTTTATTACTGATGAAATATATTACGTAATTAAACTTACAAGTAGAATTAAACAAATCCAACATATATTGTATACAATTTCAAAAATACACTGAAATAATAGAATGAATGAGAAACAACAAAAACAAAGATTCTTAATTGTTGTATACAAACAAAAGGAATTACTGAACCTTTCAATACTTTAATGATCTACAATATTCTCATAAGATATGTGTTATGTATTTAAAGCTTAGATTCCTAATATACCGCGTATATTACGAGCACTCGAATGCTAGAACTGTCCAAGTTGAAAATGAGAAAACACAAGACAAAAGAAAGGAAATCATCGTTATAGTCATCCAATCCGAATACAGGGGGTTTTAGCATTTGTCCAATAGGTAAACTATACATCGAGATTCTGGAATGTTCCTTGGCTCTTTCTGAACTTCTTAGAGGTTCCTTGAGAATAAGCATGAACCTTCCTTACAATGTGTAAACATTTAATACACTGTAGTCGTACAGAAATAATTTAAGATGGTTGTAAAGTTACTAGGTGAATATTCTAATGCAATGTATGATTCTGTGTTGGTTTTTTTTTTTCTGGTTAGCTTTTTAAGCCAGTTTTAGTTTTCTACAATACAGGGTCGCTTGTCCGATACCCACTGTCCTCCTTTATCCTGGCTTGGGACCGGCAATAACCCCAAAGGGGCTTCAGGCGGATTCGTTGGCAAGACACTATCAGCAACAACCTATTGCGGAAGAGAACAAACCAGATTCCAGAGGAGGAAGAAATCAGGAAGAAGCTTTGGAAGTAAATAGGACACTTATTCAGGAAAACACCCAACTACAACACATGGTGAGCCCTCAATTAGAATCCTCAAGGCCAAAGTAAAAGAGGAAGATCAAAGAACACATTACGCCGAGAAATGGAGACAGATATGAGGAGAATGAACAACAATTGAATAGAACTAGAAAGGGACTGTGCAGGACAGAGTGAGTTGGAGAATGCTGGTCATTGGCCTATACTCCATTGGGAGTAACAGCCGTAAGTAAGTAAGTGTTGGTATTCATATTTCGATCAATGGAACATTAGAATGAAATGAATTTTACGAACGTCTTTGATGCATTAGTTTCTATGGATAAAAACGTATCCGACTTGTGGTCAATTAATCATAATCTTAACAGAATTGAGAACACTTTAGTCGTATTTCTATCGGAATTCTTCCATATAAAAGTTTTGTTTCCATTATTATGTTTGAGAAACAGAACTGATAGTCTGTATAACTTAAGTGATTTGACTGTTCTGATAGCACAGCATTTAATGTTGGTCAATTGTTGGTCAAGTATCGTTAGAGTTTAAACGACTTTTTGTAAGACAATAATCGTAATAATGTCAATAATGTCAAAAGTTCGTACTTTACTATTGTCTTCAAAAATACAATAAGTCACCAGATATCACTGTAGAATGAAGCTGAAATAAAACGTTTCCAAGATTTTGAGATAGTGGAGAAGATTTGTAGCTCAGGTGGATGATTTTCATAAAGTTTTATTCTCTGAGATAGATGGTTCATTTATGGAGCTTTCATCATTCTTTTGAACGAAATCATCAGCACAAACTTCAGGTAGAAATGAAGTATACGAATTTCTTCACATGTGATTCACAACTTATCCTGTACACCTCTATGTTGATTGGTTCTTGTTGATCAATGGGAGATAACCGAAACAATGAAGTAAATAATGATAGGTTCAAGGTTAACAAGAAAGAATCAACATCGAGGTCTAAAAGACAAGCTGTGAACCATATGTGAAAAAAGTCGAACACTTCACTACTATCTGAAGTTTACACTGATGATTTCATTCAAAAGAACGATGAAAGCTTCACGACCAAACTATCCAACTCATAGTTTCCAGATGAATAATAATCATTGTGTGGATAGTGAATACGCTATTAGCATTCATACTACTAGATATTCCTATCTCACATATCACTGACTAAAGAACCAATTTAAATAACTATGGTTAAGATCATGAATCAGTTGAAACTAGACCACCATGGAAAACCTGGAAGCAGTGGACGGTCGTTTCGTCCTATTGTGAGACCCCTCAGCAGTGCGCATTTACGACCCCGCGCCCCGCGAGATTCGAATCCAGGACCTACTGGTTTTGCGCGCTAGCACTTAACCACTAGACTACTGAGCTAACCGGCATCCAAAGGTTTTAATGCCTAACTTCAACTAATCCACGAAATCAAGCGACACATCCACCATTGTCTTCAGTGAGTTACAATCTCTCAACAAACCTGGTTGAACTCCAGTGATCACTACTTCTCACTAGAACTGCACGATATACCTGGCTCATGATCTTAACCATTGAAATTACTATAATATCCACAAAACCCATCTGATATTAATTTAAATGTCATTTGAAATAGATACATTAAACATTAACTTACATAGAAATAAGATAATACAATAGAAAGGAATCCTATAACTAGTAATCCACATATTATGATAAACAAGATAATCTTCCATCTTCTTTGGAATGATGTTATCTTCATACTTAATAAGATGGTAATGATACCCAATACAAATGCTACAATAGCATCCATTACAACGTATTTAAATTCAAAGAAGCCACAAAATAAAGTAACACCAAACGATAATAGATTTGCCTAAAATGAATTATATAAGAAATTGATTAATAGGAAAGCAATACATTTATATAAACAGCCTAAGTGATTAAAATGATGCCATCCAGTTCTTTCAGGTTTTCCATAGTGATCTGGCTTCAATTGACTCATGATGTCAACTACTGAAGTATATCTATCTATCTATCTATATATGTTCATGCTATATATATTCTTGTTCACTGAAGTTCCTATTCATCCAACACAAAGAACTATACATGTTATAATATAAAATCAGATGAAAATCTATACTTCATTAGAATTAGAAGTAACCAACACTATCACAAACAGAAGTCATATTTAAATTCACTTGGTGTTGTTTTTTTACTTGTATCTTCCCATTGTTATTGAGGATTATAACTGATCAGTTTCGCGATGACATATGTGCATCCTATGCGGATCGCCTTGATATAGCCTTAAGTCACAAGCTTTTTAAGCGAAGATGCATAATGGGACTCAAACCCAGTACAGTTCGCTTCAAACTCCATCGCGTTATCCACTTAGCTAGTGAGTTGTGATAGCCACCTGCTTGTGCAATGGGTTGAAGTGTAAATTCACTTGGTGTTGTTTTTTTTACTTGTATCTTCCCATTGTTATTTAGGACTATAATTGATCAGTTTCATGTTAGCATATGTGCATCCTGTCCGGATATAGCCTTATCGTATGATAAAACCTATTAGAAACTGCAATGTACAGTAATCAATTAGTCGATTGACTGTAATCAACATAATTTGATTAATGAGAACTGTACACTAATTGATTGTTACGAATTCAATTGATCACACTGAATAGGATATTCATTTTATGAAAATACAAATAATGATCATGTGAATGATGGTTAGTTTTAATCCGAATTGGATGGTGGTAACTAACAATGAAATTTAGGATGCACATTTCATTCTATTTGGAATTAGTCATCTGAATATATCTACACCTGTGTTAATATTCTCGACGGGACTCGAACTCAGTACTTTTTCTTACACCTTTACGACTTAACTAATAAATCTAAATAACCGCTACTTTATGCAATAAGATGAATTTCATTTCATTTTCTCTGAAAATTCAAATGAACTAATGGTGATATCGAGGTTAAACGCATAGGGTCTATATATTATCGGTGAGACTATAATTTATGGACGACATTTGAGTAATGCTAAAGTGGTGTTGAGAGTGTCTACCTGATAACCAGCATCAAATGAGGATTATAAACCTGTGTGTGTGTGTGTGTGAGGAACTACAATTATGATTTACAGTTGGTCGTTAACGTTAGAAATTAGATTCAGCGTTTTCATCATGAACTGACATCAGTTATAATGCCAAAACTATTAATTCAAATGAATGAATGAATGAATTTCGCGCCAAAATCCAAGATCTGTTATCTCAATTCTGATTGGTTCGTCTACAAATTATAGTCTCGCCAATTACAGTTCATAATATCATCAATGAGACAATTTAAACAACCAATAAAAGTGAAAGAAGAAAATGAATGAACAATCATTATTCTCTTGTGTTTGTAAACTCACTGTTATACCAGCTATGATAGTGTTAATCAATGTTGGACGATGTAATTTTCTAATCATGAATAGAACAAACCCCAAAATTAAACCAACAATTCTAGAATATGAAATAAACATATAAAACAAAAATGAATTGGATACTATACATTACATCATTAATGTCTAGGTTACAAAAGTAACCTGTTATGGTTTTTTAGAAAAAGATTTCAATAATGAACATTTAAATCTTGACAACTTTTCAGAAAGATCTATTTATTCATTGATTTAAACACATAAATATTGAGAAAAAAGGGGCACCGAATAGATATGCATCATACAAGTTATGTGATTTGTGTGTGGGTTGTTATACCGCCAGGGTTCTCAAACAGAAGCAGGTGGTTTAATTAACGGTGCTATATCAGGCGTTTTTGACCTAAGAGTTTGATCCACAAGGCAGTAGAGTAATATTAGGCGATGCAGTCTCATGGTAGCCGTTAGCCAACAATAGGTTTATACACAATTTATTCCTTCAGGATCCTGAAGCTCATGTGCACCATTGGTTTGGAATGAAGATTTTCCAACTCCTCAAGATGGATCCTCCATATCCACCAACCCGATTAAGGCGCCAAACATTCGATTTTTGTCCTTTTAGTTTCATAAACAATACCTTTGCTGCGAGAAGTCAATGAGTAGGACTTCCCTAGTAGTGGTTGTATGCACATGGCCATATGAGAGCATTTGGAGAGGGAGAGCTGACTCTCCACACTCTCGGCCGTATCAGGGCATTTGGATACCTTGGTTACATACTACTGGGCACTCGTTATCAAGGTGTACCTGTAATCTTCAGGGGATTGATACTTCCTGACGGATTCGATCCCGTGTCATCCACTAAGCTATCCGAGCCGCTCACTTATTTAGGTATTGATTGGTCACTTTATACATTAAATATCTAAATATGTAACGATATACTATTGTTTTGCTGATAAAATGTTCATTGAGTGTTTTTATCACGGTTAGTATACTATGAAATTGGATTCTATTCAAGAGATTCTATAAAGATAAAACTCAAGAGAAGTAGATTACTGTTTTATCCGAGTATGATACTCTTTGTTAAAACACATTAAATAATCTAAATATTAAGAGCTTATGATCTTCGACTCAATTTATGGTATGGTTATAAGTGAACACTGTTGAAGAATACCATAATACATATACGACAGTTCATTCATTTTATAATAAAGGTTGGCTTCAATGATGTTCGTCTACTAATTGCTTATAAATATAACGAACTATCATTTGTTAAGTTTTGAAATTACTCGGATTCCATGAGCAAGAACAAACCAAATTCCAGTTGTAGAAGATATTAGAAAATGACAATGGAGGTGGATAGAACATACATTACGGAAATCACCAAACTGCATCACGAGGCAAGCCCTAACTCGGAATTATGAAGGGAAACGGGAAAAAGTACGACGGAAGAACACAATGCGTCCGAAATAGGGGGCAGGCATGAAAAGAACGGATATCAACTGGAGACAACTTGTAAGAATCGTCCGGGTCAGAGTTGAATAGAGAGTGTTGGTGGGCGGTCTCTGTTCCTTCGCGATGTATAACAGGCGTAAGTAAATAAATAGGAAATTACTCAAAATGGATCTCATATAAAAAAATGGACCGAAATCCGGAAAACTACATATTATTATTGCTTATTGTTTAAATTTCATTAGCCTATTACATATTTTATATGAACAACGGATTTATGCTCATCAACTAATACATTGGTTTGTGTTTTATATAAATCACTTGGTATTGTTTGCTTTTATCTTCCCATTGCTGTTTATGACTGTAATTGATCAGTCTCTTATTAATCTATATGCATCCTGTGAGGATTGCTTTGAGTAACAAGCTTTATGAGCAAATATGGATAGTGACTAGTAGTGAAATCCAAGTCGTGCGTTTCTTCCTATTTGGGACTTCTCGGCTGTATGTACTTGCATCTCAGAGTTGAGTCTCTGAGTGAACACCAACTCTGAGATGCAGATACATCCAACTGACGAGTCCTAAACAGGACGAAACGTGCGTTCAGGATTCCACTTCTAACCACCATCTATCTTTGCTTATAATATTCTACTTTTTAGATAATCAAGTAATACATTACCTTACAAATGAATAATAATACTCACATCAATATGAATGCTCCTTTAAATTGTAATTTTGATTCACATTTAATAAATTCACTGTAAAATAGAACATTATGTTATAGAACATTAATGTAATACTTGATAATTGAACACTTTTCGTACATTTTTGTTAATGTAAATGACGTAAGTAAATCTGAAATGAAGAGAATGTTACCAAATCTCTTTAATAATAAAAGTTTAAGATAAGAATATCCCATTTTTGACTTACTTCGCTAAGCTACTTAAACAAATTCCTTCATTGACAAAGTTTTCAGACTAAACACTGACCAGTGAAGTTCAACTGGGTCTGTTGTGAGATAATAACTTACTGCCCTCAAATGCTTTGGTACGGCCGAAGGTGTGGAGGGTCAGTTCTCCCTCTCAAAATGCTCTCACATGGCTACGTGTATACAACCACTACCAGGGAAGTCCTACTAACTGCCTTCTCACGGCATTACTGCTGTTTACGAAACTGAGAAGACGAAAAGCGAACGTCCAGCGGTTTACCCACGTCGGTGGATACAGAGAGCCCACCTAAGGGAAAGTGGAAAACCCTGATTTTAAACTAATGGTGCACATGGGCTTCAGGATCCTGAAGGAACAAATGGCGTATGAATCTATTGTTGGTCACCTGCTACCATGAGAATGCATCTCGTGGCGTTGCTCCATTGCCTTGTGGATTAGACCTTTAGGTCAAAGGCTTCGGGTGTGGTTCCCTAGGAAAACCACTGCTTCGGTTTTGGCATGCGGGAAGTATTGTAACCCCCACACAAATCGAGTGGTTTATGTGGCGTATATCTATTTGGTGCCCTATTGTACCAATGTTTATGTATTTAAATAATATGATAATAATAACAATAATAATAATAATAACTCATTGAAGACAATAGTGGATGTGTCGTTTAATTTCATGGATTAGTTGAAGTTAGACATTAATACCGTTGGATGCCGGCCAGCTCAGTGGTCTAGAGGTTAGGCGTACGCTCACGAAATCGATAGATCCTGGGTTCTAATCTCGCGAGGTGAGATCATGGATGTGCATTGCTGAGGAGTCCCACGATAGGACGAAAAACGTTCATCTAGTGCTTCCAGGTTTTCCATGGTGATCTAGCTTCAATTGGGTCATGATCTCAACTATTAAAATTACTATAGTATCCACAAAAACAACCCTTCTGATTTCAAACATTAACTGACTATATGTGAACTTACATAAATACAATTTCAATGTTTTATACTTCGTTTATAAAATAGGGAGATAGATCGTTATGTCCATGAAATGTTTAGTTGACTTATATTCAGTGCTGAAACCTCGAAGTCGACAACTTGTGAAGTGAACACAAAAACTGATAAAAATGGATTTACTTGACCATGGAAATAAATCGAAGTGCTATAGGAATACATTCATATTATTGATTTTACTCGCAATTGACGATTAGTTAACAACTATCACACATAAGGAAACTATATGGAATTACTATTAAGAAGAAAAAAACAGAGGTAATCTTGAACAGAATTAACAATGAGTTATCAACATCATTTTGTTGTTCTATCCTGTTACATCATCACATTACACCGAGAAATGGAGATAGATATGAAAAGATTAAACAACAATTGGATAGAACTAGAAAGGAAAGCTCAGGACAGATTCAGTTGGAAAATGTTGCTCGGTGGCCTATACTCCACTAGGAGTAACAGATGTAGGTAAGTAAGTAAGTAAGTAATCCCGTTATATCATAAAAACCATAGTTAAAAAAGAAGAAACTTCCTTAATATGCTACAAAATGCTTCTTATTACAAACCTTCTGTAATGAATGACAATGTAGTTTAATATCTAGTCAATCAGTATAATTGAATCAACTTATTTATATTTATATACTACATAGTCTATTCTATATGAGTATGAATTATCGATCATCCAGTACTGTCTTGTATAAACTTTAGCCTCGTTTACATTTGATCAAATTGATTTCATAGTAAACAACCCTTGTACCAATTAATAGATGCATGTAAATGATATTATACTACATATTCTTGTACTTTAATATGTTAAAGGTATTGTATTGAAGTCGATGAAATTTGTCGGTAAGTTCAAAAAGTTGACTATAAACATTGGAAAAAAAAATGTTGAGAAAAACTGATCAAAGAATTGATTTTGAAGTTACTAACTTCCTTACTCTTATTACCCACCCGTCCACCACCAATCTCGATCCAACTCTGTCATGGGCAATCCTTTCCAGTTGTTATTCATCTTTTTCGTATCTGCTTCCATTTCTCGACGTAATGTGTTCTTTGGCCTTCCTCTTTTCCGCATCCCTTCAGGATTTCAAGTTAGGGCTTGCCTCGTGATGCAGCTTGATGATTTCCATAATGAATGTCCTATCCACTTCCACCGTCTTTTCTTAATTTCACCTTCATCTGGAAGTTGATTTATTCCCTTTCACAGTAGGCTGTTGCTGATAGTATCCTGGCAGTGGCTGTTGAATATCTTGCTTAGACAACTATTTAAGAATACTTGTACCTTCTTGATGATGGTTGTGGTAGTTCTCCATGTTTCAGCTCCGTACAGTAGAACTGCCTTGACGTTTGTATTGAAGATTGTGACTTTGATATTGGTTAAAAGTTGTTTTGAGTTCCATGTGTTCTTCAATTGTAGGAATGCGGCCCTTGTTTTTCCAATCCTCACCTGAGAGGAATAATAGACTAATAAAAATATATATTTCACATTCATAATTTACTAAACAAAAAGGAATCAAACCTGACATTATGCATTGATTTAGTGTAATACCTATTCAGTATAACATATAGTAATATATATGTGTGTAGTATTCATTTGTATTGATACAGAGCAACATTCACATTGTTTTCTATCTACCTCTGCTGTGTCTTATTGTTGAATACTCATCGGATAACAATGAAGTTCATGTATAAGACACTGTATTTGGTTGAAGACTTTCGTCATGATGGTTGGAGGTAGTCGACAGGAAACCCTGGACCCTAGTTTCATGCTACTTGGCACTCGTCAGCAGGGTGTGCCTGTAATCTTGAGGGAACTGGTACTCCCAGTGATCAATTGTGATTACATCTCGGTCCTACAGGAGGTTGGCCACCGCCCAGTTAGCTTAGTGGTACCGTCTCTGACTGTGAAGTTGGGTGACACGGGGTCGAATCCGTTAGGGAGCACTAGTTCCCTCAAGATGACAGGCACACCTTGCTGAAGAGTGCCAAGTAGCACGAAACCCGGGTCCAGGGTTTCTTGTTGACTACCTCCAACCACCATCTATTTTCAAAATAGTGCACGCAATGTTGAGTCACCTAAACTAGTGGCCACATTGGAACTTGGTCGATCTGCACTAATAAGGATTACACAAGCATAACATTGATCACCACCCAGTGATCAATCAATTGTGAAAGAATAAACTTCTCTATCCACAATCAGTTTTTATCTTTTCTTTCTTCTTGTATCATATAAACCTTCATTGACATTGTTTCAAGTTCATTTTGGATAATGGCAATTTTAAGTCGGATGATCATCGAGTAATAGTATCTATATCCTAATGCTATTCACTTTAGGATTGAAATGAATTTTGTGGGTAAGTAGTACTACTCACAAATGAAATAGCATCTCTCTTCAAACTCTCCTACGTTTTATAAGCCTAGATAGATGATGATTTGCGGTGGAATCTTAGACGTGCACTGCGTCTTATTTAAGACTCATCAGCTGGATATATACTTACATCCCAGAGTTGATGTTCTACTCTAGGATTGAAACACGATAACGTTCACTTCAAACAACATAGCGTTATCAATTACAGCTATGAGAAGATTCAAACAACCAATACAAAAATGAATTCATACTTCTATTTTTTATTTCGATCACTAATACCTTATGGAATCCTCAAGGCCAAAGGAAAAGAGGAAGACCAAAGAACACATTACGCCGAGAAATGGAAATAGACATGAGAAAAATGAACAAGAATTCGATGGAACTAGAAAAGAAGGCCCAGGACAGAGTGGGTTGGAGAATACTGGTCGGCGGCCTATGCTCCATTGGGAGTAACAGGCGTAAGTAAGTAGGTAAGTAATACCTTATGGAACAAATATAAAATTGATTACTTATTTGACTACTATGTATGAAAATAAATTCTGTTGTTAAACAGAAGTCTTTATCATAGACTGATATGTTAAATCTATAAGTGTAATCGATAAACTAATCAATCAATAATATTACTAATTGCCCAATACTTTGATTTGCTTTGATCTTGATGTGACTATGATCTGTTTATTTTGCCGGTCACACAAACGTGTGTGTATATTTTGTCATTGATACTAAGTTGAATTGACTCACTTTCTGTATTCACTAATTACTGTCATGTCGGGTCACTTTAGTCCCTCCTTTTCCATTTCAATAGATTGTATTTATTGTTAATTCTATAATAACGGCGGTGTCAGTTTCTATATTAGAAACAAATTTTTCTAAGCCAAATAACTTACATGGTTTCAACGGACAGGAAATCGACAGAGTAGGAATTAGTTTAAAAATTCTTTTGTAAGAAGTTAAATCACACAAAGTTTTAAGCAGTATTTTTATTCTTATCAAGGTAACCACATTGTCTAATAAAAAGACGAACAAGAAGTACTATAAATCTAACGAAATTCCAGAACTATTGTGATGCGTACTACTTATATTGACATAAGTAGTATATAACGCGAGTCAGGAATGTAATGTCTGGCAGCAGAAGATTGGGAAGATCAAGAAAGGAAAAACGGGAATAGAAAGCAATTAGTAAAGAAAGTTAAGAACAATGAATTTCGAGACAATTATTGAACATTTTGCAAATAAAATATTATAGCATGGTTTTTCTATTTTACCAAGTAATGTTGTGCTAAATACAATTCGGTCATTCACACCTGTGTTCTCCTTCACTACATTTGGTATTGCTTCCAATCAGGAGAGGGGAAGGGCGCTGTTCTGCGGACGCTGCTGTGGGCCTGGGGCAGAAATGCTAGTTGAGGCAGTTCATTGTAGAGAGCTGGCGTCGAGTGGAGTGTTCTAGTAAGGCGGCGTTGGCTGTGTCAGGTGCTGTCGAGGGAGAGGGGAGGTGGGAGGACATCGGATGTAGATGGCTCAGCAGGCCGGTTGAGCACGGGTGTTAGGCGTCCCAGGTTCGGATGTTGTTGCCCCGGCAGGTAGACGGAGCTGTAGAGGTCAGCGCGCCGCAGACTCGACATTTTGACGGGGAGCGTAGCGCAGACTGCAGAAACGAAGAATGTGGCACGGCGAGTATGAACCACCGCAAGAACGACTGCTTTAAAGGGGGGAAGGAGTGTGATGTGTGCTACTTATATTGGCATAAGTAGTATATGATGTTAGTCGTGAACAGAAGGTCTGGCAGCAGTGAGACAAGAAGATCGAACAGTAAAGAGTCGAAACAAAATGCAATTTGTATGAAAATTCAAGAGAAATGCAGTCTGAGTCACTTTGGGACAACTGATGGACATTTTGCAAATTAAGCATTTACTATATGATTTTATTAGCAAGTCCTGTAATTTTGTGACGAATACATTCGATTGCTTCCCATTAGTGTTCTTGTTCACTACAGTATCGGTTATATATTTATTCATGTGGCTTTTTAAGTTAGTTTGAACAAAAAAGTCGGAAAACGGCTTCAGCTAAATCGTCTTCTCTCCTTCTTCGCTTATAAACCCAACTTGTTATAGGTCAGTGGTGGGATAGTGTTAAAAGTTTCAAGATTGTACAGATTAAATTGTCACTGCAGCGCCTTAAACTAGATCGCGACAACTTTTTCCCACCATATTAGGCACATACGAGTGGACAGAGAGGTCAAGAACATAACACATTTTCAGTAACTAGGACTTAGAAGGGGTTATTTCGCCTTATCAGTTATCTGTAAATAACGATATCTAACAGATAATAATCTCTGCAAATCACAATGATTGTAACTAGGTTCGATGATAATTAAACGTAAATAATGTAGTATAACGTACTTAGCTTTGAGTTACTGTGTTTGTATTATGCCTAGTATAACTTACTATCAACTGCTGAAACTAAAGTAAGAAATAAGAGATTCGAACCTACGACCTACTGATTAAAACAACTAAGAGCTCAACTTATTCGGTTAGAAATGTGATAAGTCTTCCAACTAAACGCTAGATTCGGTTCCTAAGCTCTTCTAGTAAACCCCAGGCTAGATCTACACAGCGACTTGAACACCAGAGAAAAGGCGGGAAATATGAAAGAAACGCTTTACTCCATAGGTTCGTTTATGTACAGAAAATCTAGGGTTTTTATAGTATTTTAGATGGCCTTGGATTTCCAGAAAAATCTGGAACGCTACTAAACATAATAGCAGTATAAGTAATCATTCAATCAGAAACTCGAAGTGTAACTTTCCACATTCTAGATATTCCTGGCAAAACATCTACTGAATGTTGATTGGACATGATGGTTCTCAGTGCTTTCAGAGACTTTGTTAGCTTTTTAGAGGAGTCTTCGGGATCTCCCCAACAGAATGAATCTTTGTTATTATCAATTATTGCTTGTAACCTATTACCGAATCACGTTTAAGTGAAATCTGAATTTGAGCTGTTTACAATCAGTTTCCATTTGACCATATATTCAGATCGATTTCATGCATTGATTTAACCAGTTCGGTTTATTTCATTTCAGCTTAATTTTAATAAAATATCTACTAATAAGTACAAGACATAATCTTTAATACACACTCATTCAATTCACATAATCAACATGCAAAATATATCAATCGTCTAACAGATTTACATGAAATCATGTTATTGTACATACTTATGACAACTTGAAATGCGTTCGTGATCCACCGTCATATCTCGGAGGGTTAGGGATGCATCCTGATTTACGTGTGCTAAAATACAGCTTTCAGAATCGGAAGGTGACTAAGATACACAGGCAGAAATAAAACATTTAAATTGGTTTAGGGTTAGTGAACACAGACTAAAACGCTCCCATGCTCGGTTCATTTTACCATCATCAATGGATACCTTTAAACAACTGTAACGAATGCTGTATGGGTATGATTGTTTAACAATAATCTTTAGAAGGATAATAACTATATCTTGAAAATTAATGTCTCTAGACAATTCCAGCAAAATGAAATTCGCATAATCGACATATTCATTTGTTCCCAACTTCCTGACAGCACGAACTTTTATATCACTTTTCAGATCAGCCAATTGCAGTCCAAATAAATCTTCATATTTGTCGTATCCATGTAAATCCATTTTCGGGATCAAAAATAAAATCAATAACTGGTTTCAGTCAGTCAGTCAGCTACAACGTAGGACCAGGCACATATATGCATCGATCCAGGTTGCCATACCGCATCAACACAACAAGATGAACACCGGATTCATAGGAGTGGTTAGGTCAAAGGTGGTAATATATAAAAGAAAGATTGCATAAGGATACAGTACAGGAAGAAAGAATTCGTTCGTAGAAAGAAAGAATTAAGCGATTTCAATCTCATAGTTTAAAGGAAGACAGAGCGTGTATACACCGACGCCATTGTGATCGATTCTGAGCCATGTCACCAAGAGTCTCCAACCATTGGTTACGATAGTCACGCGGACCCCAACCAAGTAGTCTGCATCTACCAACATGGCTCAGACTAGAAGTTAGTGACTTCAAGCACTGATGCCACGTTTTGGTTTGGCCGCCCCTAACTTTCTTCCAACCATCTCTAACACTCGTTAGCATTGCACGTCGTGGTAATCGGTGTTCAGGCATACGTAATACGTGGCCCAACCATCTCAGTCGATGAAGATTAACAACCTGATCAAATAATTTACCACCATTACCTAATACCCTGCGTCTAACCTCACTATTACTTACCCGGTGATGCCAGCAATATTTCTAAGGCATCTGTGGTCAAATACTAGCTTACGGTTCTTCTACTCTTAAGGCCATGTTTCGTTGCCGTAAATTAAAACAGAACGGACTGCCGCTCAGTATACTCGTCCTTTTATTAATAGACGGATATCTCGCCTTCGTCATAGGTGACGTGAGTTGACAAAAGCCAAACGAGCTTTTCGAATCCGTGCTGAGATTTCGTCCGATACCAGCCCATTAGGGCTGATCAGATTTCCAAGATATGTGAAGTTGTCGACGCGTTCGACTACTTCACTCCGTATCCTTAGTTCAGGTGTTGACGCAGATCAGTCCTGAAGCAACAACTTGCATTTAGAGGGAGAGAAGCGCATTCCAAACATTCTGGCATTGTTGCTTAGTGCTACCAGAAGACTCTGCATTTTTCAGCGTCTTCACCAAACAGGACTATGTCATCTGCGTATTCTAAGTCGATAAGTGGACCTCCTGGTAGGAGGTCAATACCCGAGAACTCAGTCGACGAGAAAGTTATTTCCATCAGTAGATCTATGATGAAGTTAAACAAAAATGGGGAAAGTGGACAGCCTTGACGGACACCACTTGAAGTTGCAAAAGTAGATGACAGTTCGCCATAAGCTCTGACTCGACTAGTAGTGTTCGAGTAAAGAGCCTTCACAAGGTTTATGTACTTCTGAGGTACGCCTTTCAATGACAGACACTGCCACAGAGTCTCGCGGTCTACAGAGTCAAATGCTGCTTTTAAGTCGAGAAAGACCACCATCGTCGGACGCCGATAAGTATGCCTGTGTTCTAGAACCTGACGAATGGTGAATATGTGGTCGATGCAGCCACGACCAGGTCTAAAGCCAGCTTGGTTCTCTCGTGTTTGCAGTTCACGAGTCTTAGTTAGGCGTCTGATAATTATCGAGGCTAGTATTTTAGATATTATATTAGTTAAACTAATCCCTCTGTGGTTGTCACAGGATGATTTTGACCCTTTCTTATATATTGGGACGATAAGTGATTGCGACCAGTTAGATGGAATAACGTCTAACTCCCAGATCTTAGCTAAAATATTAGTCAACCTAATCGCTAAAATTGGACCACCATCCTTAAAGACTTCTGGAGCCAATCCATCTGGACCAGCTGCCATTCCTCGTTTCAGATTAACTATAGCCTTTTGAACTTCAGCAAGAGTTGGGGGACCTACTTCAATGTTCCATTCACACTGTCTGGGAATGGAGGGTAGTTGTAGAGTAGCTGAAGGCCAGCTGAACTGTTCTCTGAAATGTTCCGCCCATCGTTCTAAACGCCTGGACTGGGAGCAGATGAGAGTATCATCTTTTTCCGAAATAATCTCACTTACACTTGACTTATTAATTCCAGTTTCTTTTATTAGTCTGTAAAGCTGTCTTGTGTTCCCTATAGTCGCCGCCTTTTCCATCTCTTTTGCTTTCGTTGCCCACCACTGCTCACGGTCGTTTTTAGACTTTTTATTTTCCATCAACCTATGAGTAAACCCCAAACGGAAAATTTACTTGCTTATGAAAGGAGATAAAAATACAAGATCACTATTATTCCACTGACGGAAGGTAAGAATACAAAGGACTAATGCAAATGAAGATTTCTTCACTTCAAAACACGACGACTCTAGCAGGATACACACTTAATTATGTAATTATTTGTGCATCCATTTAATTATTGATTGGATAAAGGTCACATGTATGAAAAATGCCCAGAATTATAACAAAATTCCCATGCTGAATATAATCCATGTTTCAATGAATATCATATTGGATAGAAATCCCACTGGAAAGGACATCAATCTTATGTTGAGCAAATTATTACACTGAAGACCAATACCATTCTGAGCAGTTGTCATACTGAATTAAGAAAAAAAGGTAATATTCAGTAACGGTTACAGAGAATTAAAAGAAAAACGTGATCTCGTATTTTTATTCGATTTGGTCAGAATGATCTTCACATTGTCTATGTTAAGTTTGCAACTTGATTGACGCCGAATACGGTTTACGACTACGACACTCGGACGCTGGAACTTCACCGTCGTAAATCAGAAGAAAAGTTAGAGAAGTGTTTATTTGGTAAGAATCGAAATGTACAGAAAATCACGGGTATTTATAAATATTAGCATTTTTTAAATCTACATTATAATTCGGCCAATCCGCAAAGAGACATATCATGCTAATGTCCAATCGTGGCATGTCACGTTGATATTCTAAAAAGCTCCATCATGTTCTGATTGGATGGAAACTCTTCGGTTGCATTAAGACCTCTGGAAGCTCCGTTGTAGTTCTCAGAAGCCGACTCAACAGTCTACTTATCAACTGCCTTACTACTTTAAATCATATGCTACTAATCATAAGAAGAATGTCGTTTAAATAAATATGCAAATTCATTCATTGATAATTGTAGTGAAACATGTATTGATACTTTGCATGAAACCTCATGAAGATATGAAAATGTCATTATTTGCATTCGTTGAATTCTACTACGGATATACAAGTTTCTTTTAAACATGCCCCAAATCAGCTACTTCAATGAAAAAGCCAAAAGTGAATGGGAGGGATTTTATTGGTTTAATGGAATGAAGAACACATGTGGAAAACTCATCGATATTAAGAACAAACAGGTTACTGAATATTAATAAGTAGTATAAGTTAATATACAAAATGAACTGGTTTAGAAGAGAATAATGTAGAAAATAAAGATTTGAAAAAACGAAAGAGTATTATACCTACATTACTGTAAACAATTCTGAACTATATCAACTAATAAATCGAGTTTTAATTACTATTTTCCTGAAATGCTGCAACGTATTAGTTCAGTCCTCCTTAGTCTTCCTCCCAATATATTCTCTACACTAAACAATATTGAGCTTAGTGCTGAATGTTCTAACGTACTGTGCAACTGTAGACCATCTTAGTTAATGAAAGTTTACAACCTTTACCTAATACCTTACACACAACCTACCTATCATACATGACCAATTGTTCGAATAGATCTCTCGTTAAACAATACATAACCCTATAAAAGTAAGATTCACATTTCAAAGCAATAAAGTGAAACAAAGTAAATCGTATACACGCAAATCGATAAGCAGATAGATAATCTTCAATAGGTTACCAATATCAGAATTCGATGAAATTCAAATGAGCTTTACAAATCCCTGTCTAAACTTCATCCAACAACTAACTTTCGAATAGTGCATAATCTTCAGAAGAGATAACAATTTTTAAGCAGAAAAAAAAGGTATAAAGGAGTAGATATAGAATAGAAAAAATTATTACACACACACACATACACACAAATAAATTTACAATTCGGGATGTAATTTCTTAAATAATTCATCAGGATCTTCACTGCATGCAGCTGGTGTAATCAATTGCATAACATATTCACATCGAGATGGTTCATTCACTGAAGTCAAATGATTTGAATCACCACAATGGACAAATACCTAGAATTTCATTTTCAAGAAGTGAATATTGTTTACATGAATGTATATTAACAAGTTTAAACGATAGTACAGTAATCCTTCTTTTTTTTCTAAGTAGGATTTTGTACATTCAAATCATTCATAATACTCTTGTCATGTTTTATGCAATTAGAGATAGTAAGCAAGAAATTAGGATTTAAATCTTATATTGGTTGATTCATGTCAGTGAAACATGCTTGAAATCTTGTAGGAATAATTGATGTTCTCTGCGGAGATTCAAACCTATGTATATTGGTTTCACAGTCTAAGATATTACTAGTGAACTGTTCAAGCAAGGGGGCACCAGATGATACATATGCGCCACACAAATCTCATTTGATTTATGTTTCGATTTTCGATTAGCTAAATTAATTATACACCATTCAACTCATATGATGTTTCAAATTCATAGAAGCATAATGATGTATGGGCGAGAATGATAATGAGTAGTTGTTTGCTTAGTCGGATATATAGATAATCTGATAGGTTGAAATCATGAGTCAGTTGAAGCTAGACCACCATTGAAAACCTGGAAGCACTGGACGGCCGTTTCGTCCTGGTATGGGACTCCTCAGCAGTGCGCATCCACGATCCCGCACCACGCGGGGCTCGAACCCAGGACCTACGGGCTTCGCGCGCGAGCACTTAACCAGGTCCTGGGTTCGAGCCCCGCGTGGTGCGGGATCGTGGATGCGCACTGCTGAGGAGTCCCGTACTAGGACGAAACGGCCGTCCAGTGCTTCCAGGTTTTCAATGGTTGTCTAGCTTCAACTGACTCATGATTTCAACCTGTGAAATTTCTAAAACTCCACAAAACCCATTCTGATAATCTGATAGGTGCTAAATGAGTTATATATTCTTCTATTCTTATTACTGATTGTTTATTGTTGTCGGATTGTGTCGGGTTTTTGGTGTGGAAATATATATTTACGTTCTTAACTGTATTAAGTTAGTAAAATTTGTGTTATGAGTATTATGTAACCACAAAACTAGTCATTGATTTTCATTTCATTTCACTAGGAATGTGAACAAGTCAGTCGATCAGCCATAAGCAATATAGAACTTGGATATATATGTCTAAGGTAGTCTAAGGTAGCATACAATATCAGCATGGCTCAGCTGACCTTTTACAACTTGCATCACGTCCGCCTTTCAGTTAACAATCCTGAGGTTATGCATTGAGACAGAGATGGAAAATTAGTTAATAAGGCAGTGAATCTTCATTAACTGAGGTTGTTGAGACATGTGCTAAGTATGCTCAATCACCAGCTGCTAAGACAAGTTATATCGTTTGGTGTAGGAAGTAGGTTGGTAGAAAGCTAAGGGTGGTCAAACCAAAAAGTAGCATTAGACATTGACAGCTAAACTGACCTATGTAAATAGGTAAGAAATATCACGTTAGGGTCTATGCGATAATCGTAGCAAATGAATGGAGTGAAGTGACTGTGAATCGTTCGCAATGGCACAAACGCATTTTCTACTTATCCTTCCTTGGTTCTTGAATCCCAAAATCTTCTTATACCGCTTATTACTTCTTTTATACTAACGATATTCTACTACCATTACTAATACTAAAACTGTTTTTATTACAATGGGATTCGTTTTGATAATTTTATTTCGGTGTCTTACTGCCTTCTCACGCCACCAAATACTAATACTGAACCAGTCTTTCAAAAACCACATACACCATACAAACTGTCCTCCTTCAACGTTCCTTTGCTAATGCAGATCGGACAACAGATAGATTCGGATATGCCTTTAGAAAGTCTCAACATCGATGTCTGTTATATGTTCGAAACGTGTGTTCAAAAACCTAGTGAACTACTACACATTCGCTTCTCATCTGTCGATTCGAAAAATTAGTTTCATATGCATTTATTCCAGGACCCTGTGATATCTTCGTCTGGTTTTGTTGGCGTTCATACCACACTGAGCACCAGAGATGAAACAACACAAATCGACCGGATCCCCATCAACAGTCATTTACGTGCTGTAGGTAATGGTGGTGTGGATCTGTTGTCTGGCGAAAGACTTGTCGACCTTGAGTTTACGGATGATATTGTCTTACTGTGCGATGATACCCAAGTCGCGCAAGAAAGAACAAATTCGTGAAATAAAAAGTACAAGATAACTTTAAAACTCTAGATGTACGGGAAAACAAAGTGTTGATGTATCTGGGCTACTGAAACGATTTTGAACTATGTTAACCAGTCTCTAACTACTGGATAAGATAATCGTGCGAACTTCAACCATGTACTTTGGACTCACCAACACAGTTCAGTCAAGCTATCAATGACTTGATTGACTGATATAAAGTTTGATCTGTTCACCACTATTTTTTGTCCAACCTACTCCTATACTAGCTATCAGCTCTCATCGAAGTCGGTGGTGTTTGGGCATGAGTAATCCATGTTCTAACCACCTCAGTTGTAACAAATGTATTACCGATTTAAAGGTCAAATACAGAAATAATGAATTAATTACTCGAAGAAAATCCTTCCCTGATTAACATAAAATACTAGTATTTGAAATATCATGTTCTGCCAGTATATAATTGGCATTCGCGAAACGAACATTACCCTATCTTTCTTCTTTCAATGGATCCTTTAGTAAATCACATTGTCTCCAAGCTTTCAAATGGTTAATCTACAGACTACACATTCAGGTGAGTTTATTTCTTTTTGTTGAAGTGAAGAAAGCAATTTTCCGATTACCGTATATATTAGAAGCCCATAAGGTGCCGCTTTCTGTTTATCGTCAGCTGGTACTGGGCTCATACAATTTAAAGATATGTTCTTATTTAGAAAATTGAAAACAGATTTAAGCTATATTTCAGATGTAAAGGTTAGTGGTATGAATGAACTTGCCCAAACCGAAGAAGGTGAAGAGGGAATCGGACAAACAGCTTAATAATTGTCCCCACAGTTATAGAGATACACAAATTATACAGAAATAATTTGGCATATAGAGTAAGATGACTGCATCATCAAAATAACTCCATGAATAAGGACTGCGAATACAAAACAATTTCATTCACAAACAGAAATTAAAATATCGTAAGCAGAGATGAATAGTGATTAGCATTGGAATCTAGGACACGCGTTCTGTCCTACTTGACTCTTCAACTGTATGGACCTGGAGTGAGTTGATGTTCACCATTGGACTCGAACCCAGCACCGTTCGCACCAAACGCCATCACGTTATGCATTTAGCTACTGAGTCCAGCTAAATACTGATTAATTACAGTCATAAACATCAACAGGAAGATTTAAGCAACCAAAACAAAAGTAAATTAGAAATTAAAACATTTCGAAAGCATACCTTGGTAGTTCTTGTTGGTCCATTCCAACACTGTTGACCATTTTCGTAATACATAACTTTATAAGACTTTTCATACTCATCAGATTCTAACCAACGACCCCATCGGCCTATACATGTTCCTGGATCAGAATTCGATGAACCAATTGATTTTTGATGAACTGATTTAAAAGGACAAAGGCTGTATGTGTATTCTCGATCGTTCAACTCTAAACAACCATTTGGTAATTCAGTAAGCATACGAAAACCTTCTTCTGGTCCATAATCGATAGGAATAGGCGTTGGTATACTGTAAAAAGTATAAAAGGAAGTAAACAATGTATATATTTATGGACAGAGAGTAAAACTTGAATCAATCAGACACATTCGATTAATAGAACAAAATGTATAATTTTCCGTTTACGTTATTTTTGAGGCAGTAAAAATTCCCTATGTCTACTGAGAGAATAACTTTCATGATGTAGAGACTGTCAACAATAAACAAACATGCGTAACCCATACCATGCGGAAGGAGAAACATTAGCCTTGAGTAGTCACACTTTGGTGAGTATTTATCAAATGGTTATCTTATAGTAAATTTATATGAGACTAATTGTTAGCTAGCTTTTAATTCATTAATCGTCTGCCGTTTATCAATAACAGTTCCTTAATTACAATTAATTACAGATATATCAGGAGATACAGTCCCATGATAGCCGGTGACCAACGACTGGTTCATACGCCATTTGTTACCTCAGGATACGGGAGTCCATGTGCACCATTGGTTTTAAATTAGGGTTTTCCGAATCCCCTAGGTGGACTCTCCATACCCACCAACGCGGGTAAAGCACCGGACATTCGCTTTTCGTCCTCTCAATTTCGTAAACAATACCATTGCCACGAGAAGGCAGTGAGTAGGACTTCTCTGGCAGTGGCTGTATACGCGTGTCCATGTGAGAGGATTTTGGGAGTGAGGGCTGACTCTCCCCACTCTTGGCCGCACCAGGGCATTCGGGGGTACATAAGGATTTTTAAATCCAACTAATCACATGATGGATACAGAAACGTAGACGAAAATACGATTTTTCCAAAAAAAAACCAATGGACTCTAGAGATAATCGATTTAAATTTGTACCTGATGAGTTATATAATTCCATTGGTGATTATGTCTAAATTTTCATTAAACTATTAGATGTTGTATCCAATCAAAAGTTCGTCTGTTTCGATGATTCAGCTCAATTTGAAGATAACAGAAGAATTTGTATGTGTAATTAGTCATTTATTTACGTGATATTCTGGCACAAAACTTTATAACTGAAAAGAAAGTTAAATTTTCCAGCCCATTTAGTAAAGGAGTAAACTGGTGTACAACTAGATGATTCATGATTTTGAAGTAACACAAGACGATTTCATTGGTATATAATTATTTTGTAGAAATGAATACATAAGAGCAGTTTCCTCTGTTTAAATTCTAGGAGGAACAAAATAAGAACGTTTATGCAAGATCATGAATCGAATAAAGTTAGATATTAACATCGTAGGATGCCAGCTCAGTGGTCTAGAGGTTAAGTGTTCCCAAGAGAAACCGAACGTCCTGGGTTCGAGTCCCGCGTGAGGGATCGTGGATGTGCACTGCTGAGAAGTTTCATACTAGAAAGGATCATCCATCCAGTACTTCTAGCTTTTCAATCGTGGCCCAACTTAGACCGACTCATGAATTCAACCGTTAAAATCACTACAATTTCTACAAACCCCCATTCTGAAAATAAGAATTTATAATCGAATGTTTTTGAACTATAAAGATAAAAGTGAATATGTCAGCTGATGAAATGTATTATAAGAGACGATTTAATAAGGTGAGGTAAAAACTTGCGAAGTTAATTTTTTACAACTTTATTTATATATATATTAATTGTATTTTTACTGAGTATTCTGGGTTTTTCTACTTAATTATTACCCTAGTCCTAAGCTTCTGTTTAAACCGTAATTTGTTGCTATAGCATTTTCCAACCACATTGGTTGTTTAAGGTCATCAACGCATATTGGTTGGTTTTAGGACATAACAGGAAGCAACCAATAGAAAACTCTTGACAGACGTTTCATGCCAATCAGCACTCGTCTCTAAGATGGACTGAAAATCGAGTCCATACTACAATTTAAATTGTTAATATTGAGTTATTTGGGCTGTTACTAATCTCATATAGGAGAGATATAAATACGAATTTACCAATAATAAGAAGTTAATTTTATGTTAGTTTAATCCTGACTGCTATTTATTGAATTCTATTAATCAAATTACAAGTTTCTCGCTTGTCTAGTTAACTTGAAAATGCGTAACTTATTTGTTGACCTTGGTGGATTCTTTATTGAAACACATAAACATTGGTACAATAAGGCACCAAATAGATATACGCCACATAAATTATCCAATTTATGTGAGGGTTACAATACTGCCCAGATGCTCAAACCCAAGCAGGTGGTTTTCTTATGAGGCTACACCCGAAGCCTTTGACCTAAAGGTCTAATCCACAAGGCAATGGAGCAACGCCACGAGATGCAGTCTCATAGTAGCAGGTGACCAACAATAGGTTCATATGCCATTTGTTCCTTCAGGATCCTGAAGCCTATGTGCACCATTGGTTTGAACTCAGGGTTTTCCAACTCCCCTAAGTAAACTCTCCGTATCCACCAACGTGAGTAAAGCGCCACATAGCCATGTGAGAGTATTTCGAGAGGGAGGGCTGACTCTCCCCACCCTCGTCCGTACCAGGGCATTTGGCGGCAAAGCTGTGGGGCCAGATGGAAGGCTCGTGATTGAATTGAAATGGTGGAGAAGATTTGTAGCTCAGTACAGAACAAGCTGTGAAACACATATGGAGAAATTCGAACACTTCACACTTCTATATGAAGTTTGTGCTGATGATGTCGTTCAGAAGAACGATAAAACTCCACGACCAAACATTCAGATTGAAATAATTCTGTCTAAAAAACTAGTATGTATCATGCACCATTATTATGCTATAAAGGTTTAGATCTTATATGATGTAAATAAAATTAAGATCTTAATTATGACCTAATTAAAACAGATTTAATTTTGTTTAAATTCAATAATAATTAATTAGAAAGTATGAATAAAGGTAATGATGATTGATTATGAGTTACTATGAAACTAATTCCGAATGAATTCTGATGTCTTTAATATAGATAGATAATCATTACATTGATTCAAATGAACACCTTTATAATTAGAGCTTTAAAGAATACTGATATAAAGTAAGAATATATTATAAACCTAAAAGGTATAATAGAGATAATAATTAGAAGATTCAATTGTGTGAAATATGATCAATTAGACAGTCAGTTGTTATCATTAACGTTGAACTTGGAAAAGATGTAAGTTGATCCAAGTTGCCAAGTCACATTAACATAACAACAATATAATAAGTACAAGTGAGAATGAGGTGAAAATAATGGTGACCGTTGAGTCGGTGTCCGATAGTGTTAATGGGTAGAGATCAAGTGTTTGCATGTGAGATTGTAAATTGTGGATTCAATTACCGGATGCGGAGTCATGGATGAGCACTGCTTGAGAGTTCTATACTAGGATGAAATGGTTGTTCAGTGTCCTCAGTTTTTTTTTCAATTATGGTATAAGATTACTTTATGATTTAAATAATTATATGTAAACACTCTACAGTATTATTTTGTCAGCCTAATCATTTTACACCTATTCGAAAACATGCATCGGTCTATTAAGTTCGATTGTATTCTACTGTCTTTAACAAATGTTAATAGAGTGTATCTGAATAGAAACGAATGTCTCCGACTGTGTTGTATTTATCGAGCTGAATGTTCTATTTTTACTCTACGGATCATCATCAATTAATTTACGTAGAAATGAGTTATTCAATTATCCTACAAGCATAAAATAAGCCTGTTGTGATAATCACATGAGTAAATGATTATCCTTGGACTTTTTATCAGTTTCATTTACTTTTGAATTCTTTGTTAACTGTCTTATTCGCTTAACTTCCAGAAATAAAAGTGCTCACAACTCAATCTATACACTCGATTCCATTTTTCATACAAACTAACAGTCAACAGAAAAACAAGACAAATCCAATAATATCTAAAGAAAACTACATTGTACCAACTGTGATAAAGTGGACATCTCAACCTGAATGCCTCATCTACACACCTATACAAACGAGTCTAAAGTACCAACAGAACAACATAGGTCAACATATGAAGACAACCACGGACACAAACTTGATTGGGAAACTGACGAAATGTAGTATCGAAGAGATTTTACGAATGTCAAAGAATTTCTTGAAGTATAACATTCAGGTCAATCTGAAATTAAACATCATGACAGAGATCAAAAAAGGTCAATATCACATTGGCTAGAAATCAACCAACAGAAATACGAAGACAAATGAAGCTGACATAACCTGAAGGGTGATCAGTGAAAGTGTCATCAGAACAAGTTGATTTAACACTTGTGAAATAATTCGAAAGTCTAATTCTATATGAGGTAAACTCTGATAATGTTATTTAGAATGACAATAAAATAATTGAAAGTAAACCCACTACTCAACTCAAAGAATACATCCATCTGTGTGTTACCTATCTTCTGTGTTATTTCAATAACTAATGAAATAAGTAATAAGTATTAACTCTTTAGTAGATTTACTTATTGTAGTATTTATCAAGATAAAAGTAAGATTTAAAATCATACATAGTAGTCATGTTTACTAGCTAATTTAGAGATCTCAAAAATTAGCGTCCGATAATCATAGTGATTGGCTGCCCCCAAATGCCCTGGTATGGCCGAGAGTGGGGAGAGTCAGCTCTACCTCTCGAAATGCTCTCACATGGTTACGTGCATACAACTACTACCAGAGAAGTGCAACTCACTGCTTTATCGTCGTTCACGAAACTGAGAAGACGAAAAGTAAATGTCTGGCGCATTAACTGAGTTGGTGGATATGGAAGGTTCACCTAGGAGAGTTAGAAAACCCTGATTCCAAACCAATGGTGCACATGGGCTGGCCCCAGGATCGTGAGGGAACAAATGGTGTATCAACCAATCGTTGGTCACTGGCTACCATGAGACTGCATCTCGTGACGTTGCTCCACTGCCCTGTGTATCAAGACTCTAGATCAAAGGCTCGAGGAGTGACTCCTTTAAGAAAACTGTCTGCTTCGGTTCGAGCATCCGGGGAGTATTGTGTGACGCATATCTGTTTGGTGCCGCCTTGTACCAAGGTTTACGCGTTTCAATAAACAATCAAGTTTGTTAAATTAAACACATAATGAAATATTGAAATTCAATAAAATGATCATTATAATGTGAAAAAAAAGTAGTAAACAGATTGAAATAACATATTATTATGCACAACAAAATGATGTCATAGACAAGATTTAAGTCTAATAATTGAGTCATAATTGATTGGATAGTGAATGAGCTAAATACTGGTTTCTATCAGTCATTTAAAAATCATTTTATTGCATACAAAACCGATTATTCTGGCTAATGAATTTACTCTTTGACTTTAAATTATTCGAGGGTTCACATCAAGAGTTCATGGTCTAGTGAGTAGCCATCCATTTTTCAATTTCGTGTCAATCTATCCGTATTCTTTCCATTTATGTTTACAATCAAAAATTTCGTCTCAAAAGTACATTATATTACTGATTTGATTATTCAATATGTATTTACCATTACAAAACGTAATCTTAACTACATTCTGTTGATAAGTGACAGACAGATATATTTCCAAGTATCAAATACAATGAACAAGAGAGAATAATTCATATATATTGTTCAATACATTGCATTAGTAGAATTTCGGAACTTTTTGTGGATATCATAGTGATTTCAATAGTTGAGTTCAATTGATTCAATTGAAGATAGACCACCATGGAAAACCTGGAAGCACTGGACGCCCGTTTCGTCCTATTGTGGAACTCCTCAGCAGTGTGCATCCACGATCCCACCAAGCGAGATTTTGTCTACTATAAACATTAAATGATCTGGTATTTTACACATGTTCAATATATAAACAAAATCATACAAGAAAAAGAATGATTTATGAGAAACCTACTCTTTAATAACAGGTTTTTCATCAGGTGATGGGGTTTCTGGGATTTCTTGAGAAAAAAATATAAACAGGGAAAGATTGAAAATCAGACAAAAAACATAGTCACATAAATAATAATTACAGAAACTGTTACTAATTGGTAAAATTGTAGTGTTAAGATAACAGGAAGTCAAAATCTTCATCTGTCTACCAAACGACCAGCATACTAGCCCAGGAACATGCTCTGTTAATAATTCACGGATGTGAAACACAGGTGTTGAAGTTCTATAACATCCATGAGTTGCTGGTGTATTATCATAAATATTTTCAAAGTATTGTTCATATACAATAATACCCGTGTAGGTTGCTAGGTAGATACGGAATAAGACACTAGACCGCACATCACATCTTTAGAACATTCGAAATTTTTCATTTTAAATGTCACCGAAAATATCCAGACTCTTCCCTATCAACTACAATCAAACAGTCAAGTTGAAAGACTTATTGATATATTTAATAGAGCACTAATAAAAGCAGAGTGGAAGGAGAGTCAGTCAGTCAGTAACAACGTAGAACTTCGTACGTACGTACATCAGTTCGAGCTGCCACACCACATTAGCACAGAGATGCAGTTGTCGATTCAAATCCCATAGTGGTAGAGGTAATAAGAGTATAAGCAGTAATCGGGAAGATTAGGGTTTGGAGATGTTATTTAAAGAGTATAATCCAGTGAAATAAATTTGGAAAGAGGAAAAAAAGGGACATTAAGAATTCAGATTAGAATTTGGGAGAACACAGAGAGTAGATGCACCTGCGCCATTGCAAACGATTTTGAGCCATGTCATTCAGGGTCTCTAACCATCGGTTGCTATCATCTCGCGGTCCCCAACCAGGTAGTCTACACCTACCAACATGACTCAGTCCACTTGTCAGTGACTTCATGGACTTGTGCCATGTTTAGGTTTGGCCGCCCCTAGCTTTCTTCCAACCTACTCCTATACCACTGAACATAGCACGTCGAGGCAGTCGGTCGTTGGGCATACGTAACACGTGTCCCAGCCATCTCAACTGATGAAGTTTCACTACTTCATCAATTGATTTGCCATCCTTACCTAGTACCCGTTTCCTAACAACTGTGTTACTTACTCGATGAGTGGAAGGAGAGATAATAATCCAATAGTTCATAATAGTCTACACAAAAGCATTCAATCCTCCAACAGAAAATCACGTTAGCCGAGCAGAGTTAATGCTTGGAAATATAGTTAAAATACCTATAAAATAGAAAAAGCCAGGTCTCACAGTTAATTTTGCCTTAGTCATCTTTTATCGTGGCTTCAAATAGCATAAACTACTTATCTCCATTTCGCTAGCCCTGTGATTGGATTACTCATTATAATAACAGTTGTTGTATAGAGTCCGTTGTTGACCAGTTCACCTACTGTCTTTAGAACCAATAACCAGTCTAGCCAATCATTTAACGATCGTATTTTATTGTCTAGTAGTTCAAGATACAACTTTCCCCTCTAGTGTAAGGGAACCAGATGGACCACGTACATAGCTAACAGATAAAACCTTTATTGTATGGTTCACTTATAACTCGAAACTCGCAGAATAACATAGAATAAATAGCTGACGATGTGACATCATACATAGAAAATTACAAGGTGTACATGTCAATATCAAAAGTAATTGAATATTAGCGAAAGCCAAGTCAATATAGCTCAAAGTTTTTAGACACCGATTGTAACTGTATATGATATCCACACTAAATATTAATTTTAATTCAAAATAGAGAAAAATCATTATCAATACATTCATCCGTACCATGATGTGATTCGTCGTCGAGTTGTTTATCAGTAAAAGCAACATTTGATTCGTCATAATCCATATGACTGTCTTGATCACCAACATGATGCCCATCGTATTCACTTCCTTTTTTCTCATGAGACTCCGTATCACTTAATGAAGATGCTTCATGTTCGATAAGTGTATTGTCATTATCATGTGTAAACGACTGTTGATTCGAATCAATTGACGATGATGACGGTTCATTCAGTGCTTGTTTCTCTTCACCAACCGATGAATGAGAATCAACATTTTCTTCATTTGTTTGAATACTTCCTTCATTGTCATTATCATTATTATCATTACTACTACTACTACTACTACTACTACTACTATCACTATTGACATCATATTCCGCAAGTTTCAGTGTTTCATCATACTGTTTATCTTCATTAAAAAGTCCTTTTGCTTTACGTTCTTTTAACTTGTAATCATAAAAATATAAATCGGAAAAAAGAAATTAAGTCTAAAAAAAGATACATAAATTACATAAACTATGCATTTTAGATGGAGTAAAAAAAGAATCGACGAAAAGTTGAAGTTTTCGGTCTTCCACTCTCGTTCTTCATTGAACTTTAAACGGATACACAACATTTTAATCGTTTAAAGATCCCCGTCATATTAAAAGACTACTATTTGAACGAATATTCTTTTCTATATATTCTCTTCAGGTTCTACAATTATATATCCAAATTAATAATCCGAAAAATGGCCAGATTAAGGGCAAAATACATCGTTTAAAGCATGTGAATTTAGGATTGTGATAAACAAAAAACCAATACACAACAAGTACTGTTGACTTTTACGCAAACAAATACACGTACACAATAGACATTATTTAAGTGATTAGTTAAATAATGGTAAATTATTTATCAACATGGAATTAAAAAGATGTACAGTTAGCTGTGAGACAGTGATCTATAGGTTTCAGTAGCTCACACTGTGGAATGACACTTCTTGAGGAACATCAAAAAGAAGCGGCATTATTAAGGAGGGCTCTACCAACCTTGGAGAGTGACGAAATAACACAAGGGACAGATATTTGAAGCTGGTTAAAAAAAGCCCTTTTTTGTAAGTAGGTTTGCTTGAGTTAACCCGGTGGTCTTTGAGTCTTATAGATGAGGTTGAAATTAAATGAAACAAGGTATATTGTGTTATTTTTAAGGCTGATAATTTTTAAAACCTCTCTTTGCATGTTAGAAGACGGCATTGTTCATGATAACAAATCGTAGGAAGCATCTGATTCCCTCCATATCCAGTAGTCAGTAGCACACATTCGTCTTTAAACCGGAACCTTATCATCATCAACCCAACCATTTTGGAATCCCACTAACAAGTGATAAAGACAGGTGAGCTCAACCATCGAGAATTAATAAGGATAACGGCATATGAACCCATTTTTGGTCACCAGCTACAATGAGACTGCATCTCCTTACGTTGTTCCATCGCTTTATGGATCATACCTCTAAGTCAAAGGCTCGGAGAGTGACCACTCCAAGAAAAATATCTACTTCAGTTTGAGCATCCGGGCAGTATCCCAACCCTCACACAAATCGAATGATTTGTGTGGCACATATATATTTGGTGCCTCCTTGTACCAATATTTATGTGTTTAAATAAGTAAATAAATAAAATTTTAAAAAAACTTACGTTTGTGACGTATTCTTGAAAAATTTTATGTCCCTGTTCAATTTGATTTCGTTTAATAGATTGTGCTTCACGCAAAGATGCAGCCAAAGAGCTAAGTATACACATGCATACAAAAAGGATAGAAATAAGCAAACAGTGAAAAAAAAGCATGTCTATATATCGATTACCTATGTTAAACCTAAATGATTGCTGTTTACATACATAATGAAAAGACAGAGAGAGATTAGAAAACAGACCTATAATCTGTATATTATGGTTATATACACAAATTGTGATCATTACATATTCAATTAAATTCTTAATATCATTTAGTTTACATTCTATAACAGTTTAACTTCATAATACATTGATTTTAATCAATGCCCTGGTACGGCCGAGAGTGGGGAGAGTCCGCTCTCCCTCTCGAAATGCTCTCACATGGCCACGCGTATAGAGGCTGTATACGCGTGGCCGTGTGAGGTGGCTATCACGACTCAGTAGCTATGTGGATAACGCGGTGACGTTTGAAGCGGACAGTGCCAGGTTTGAGTCCCGGAGAGAAGATCAACTCTGGGATGCAGGTAAATTCAGCTGATGAGTCCCAAATAGGATGGAACGCGCGTTAAACTGGATTCCACTGCTAGCCACTATCTATCTTTGCTTAAAAAGAACTATAAAGTTGTCTTGTAATAGCAACTAATGAGTGAACGACAACAATAAACGAAAGGTCTCCGAGTACTTCACCCAGTCTTAAACTAATATCAAGTGATATATAAGTTGTGATATAAATCAAAACTTATTATAAAGACATTTTTAACATATCACATAAAAGACAATATAGAGAATTTATCACAAATGACTTCGAACAAAATTCCTATTACTTTCAGTGAAAAATAAATAAAATTAGAATGATCTCTCTTAAAGTCAAGATAATTCGACTTAATCAGAGAACCGAACAGAGTTAAAAATCATTGATACTAAATTAAAGATGAATAAAGACAGACCAGACTCCAATCATTTACTGTATTGGAGAGAATCAATAAACTACTTTAACGTACAATGAAGGTCACATTGTGAGCACCCTAAGTGGGACAATATTAGATTTTTGAAATGGATTTATAGGTGTACAAATGCAGCATTTTGCTTTAAAACCAATCTGTCATTATTTAAATTGACACTAGGCAGTGAATCAGTTAGGGGAGTCAACCACACAATATATTTTGAGTCTCATACTTGAAAGGTTGCCCACTGACAAAATCCCTCCACGTATAAAACTTTGTCGACTCAGACCGATTGTAGTTAAAGTGAAATTCTGAATAAATATCGAAGAATTTCACGACACAATAGTTCCGTGTGCATTTTGTCACTAGGTGGGATAAGCGACGATGACTCTAACAACAATTTCCATAACGTATACGACAGTTATATTTATCTTCTATCTCCAGTCATTCCAGAAAACTACCATGTTGAGAAAGATTCACTGAGAGAAATCAAAGAAGATAGAATTTGTGTCCACTACAAACCAATAATATATCAACCAGTTTCGATGGTAATCAGCTGAGCAGCTCACTCGTATGCAAAATAACAGTGAATTAACTACTACAACAAAACACTATTTTCAATGACCACTAAATCAACATTAAAAATACCACAATAATTCAGAAAGGTCTTACCAATTATAAAAATAGATGAGTACTCGAAGCGTTGCATACAAATACTAAATCCCCCTCCCCTCAATAGAAAAGGTCTGAAATTCATCCGACTATTTATCCAAACAACTACATTTGACTCGTCATTTCTCAAACAATTAACATACATGCACACACAATCCTTCATATTACAAATCTCACATTTTTCATACCAAACATTGTATATACAAATGCACACAGTGATATCTCATACAGAATCCCTTCGATCAAACATTTCACACGACGGTGACATAGTTAGACCTATTTAGACCTCTACTGAAATAAATATTCTCCTGTGTTCCTGTTTACAATTTAAATTTGTGTTCATTTGACTCAATTATTTATATATTTATTCCAAAGGAGTGACTTACAATGGTCTACCAAACATCTGACCCGGTAGACACAAATGCAGTGAGAAGTGAATATCACAATGACCACGTAATCAGACGATACAGTATGGCAGAACTAATTTCATTTTCGATGTAAATAACACTTTATGGGGTTTTTGAAAATCTCGTGAAGATTTGGGTACAGAATTTTCAAATAGAGATCTCTCTGTCGAACAACTTTCTCTTTGACGTGTTAATAGATATTTCTAGCTACGTTAAAAGCTGTGATACTACCTTCATTTATCACGATAGACGAGATAACGTTTATTGAGATTATCACGTGACTCAATAAATCACAAGCAAAAGGACTTACCCACAAGTTGACGGACAATTGGTAGAACTTCCGTATTCATCACCACCATCGCAACAATCTAAAAATTAGAAGTGCTTTATCTATAAATTGAGTAAACGCTATCTCGTTAAATAAATTACACAAAACTGAATTCTAGTTTACGTAATGTGCGATTGCCGGAAAGAATTCACTGAACCTATTATGCTCGTTGATATTAGACACTGTAGATGTACCACCTGATGATCAAAACGAAATATGACTTTGAAAGATTATTCAAATCCAAACACTAAGTCTTAGACAAATCAATAAGAATGCCAACCATTTATAGTTAGAATTAAAAATCAGGTCCATATTCATTTCCCATGTTAACCAATAATGCAAACAGTAAGTTCATGTTTTTGTGTTGAATACTACAAACCAACTAGCTAGTTAGCACCTACTAATACAATCCAAACCAAAAGTCAATGACTTCATGGACAGATGACGCATCTTGATTTGGTACTTTCTAGCATTCTTCCAACGGGCTACTTGGCTAGACAACACTACAAGTCATGGAAAACAGCCGCCATGTTTCAGTAGTATATATTTTAATCACCAGGATCGATGAAGATCCATAGCCTCATCAACTGATTTTCTCTCTATGAAGTATGATGCATCTAATCACAAGATTGTTTATTAAATAGCTTTACCGTACTCCAGCGATACATCGAATATTTGTCATCCAGTACTTCTAACGTATGGATTTCCCTCATCTTCAGGGGGAATTTTCTAGTTATCAGAGAAAACTGTCATTAGAGAACGACTGAATAGTCAAATCGACATTTACTAATAAGCCAGATATCTTCACGCTACCTTTGTCTTCTATCCCACTAGCCTTTTCACTACAAAATTATCAGGGATGACAAGATCCTTAACACAAAGAAAGTACACTTTCCCAACAAATCCACTTTAAGTGGTCAGGCAGGCTTGACAGGTGCCACAGACTCGACACATGAGAAGTGTTTTACGTTCAAAGAGAAACTTATCAGTTTGCCAGTTTAATGACAGACCCAGGCTTTGCTCTTTAATAAAACGGTATAGACGACAGTCAGGATTCTGGAGAATATGAACAGCCACCTATTGTGACTTGACTTTTCTATTCATTTTCTTACACTATATCGGTCAGTCATTAACAACGAAAAACTTCGTACGTACGAAGTTCTTACCCCATATAACTTACACTTGTCAGTCTACATATGACTCCGTTCTACTTAGCATCGTATTTAGAGTATAACAGGATGAAGTATCGACTAATTTTAAGAAACAGATTTCTATAATAGACTTTCATCAGTTTATAAGATGTGCAATAAAATTAACGAAAGCCCTTGAACAGACGCTCGTAAATTCAGTTAACAAAATGACATCGCAAGAACCTTAACACCAGAAGGTCACGTAATAAAATCACAATTCGTGTAAATAACTTACCACAAATAGAGTCGTTGACGTAAGCAGAAGGAAGGTACACAGGTCTGTACTGCATATCACGACAGAAAAAACGACCATTAAGACAAGCAGATGTGCCGGGTTCATCTGATCCATCGCGGCAATCACAGTAATCGTCGTTCACTTGCCACCATGGTATAGCTGAAGAGCCATCTAGGCAAGTAAACGACTGCCCAACTTTATAAAACGAAGATCCTGAAAAGAATTAACCAGAGAAAAGTTTATCTACTCGATAGCGGAACTCCTTTAGGGAGCTCGTCCCCATGAATGTCACCAAATATGAAAAACAACGCACAAAATAAACAAAAGGAGGTCTGCATTCCATATACGCTAAATGCGGGAGTAGCGTCACCAAACGAATTACCGCTATCGGTTTTAACAGCGAAATGTCAAATGCCGAAATCACTTACATTCAGATGGTTCAAATGGTCGTGGATGGAATATAAGAAGCTTTCGTTCAACAGGCTTCCGTATCTGGGAGCAGTGGATCACCGAAACCTCCAGGCAGGGACCTAGGTATGTTAACAATAAAAGGGGAAAAAGAAATTCCTAAGTCATAGTGTTATACTATTTTTAATACTTAATAATAGATCAAGTTGCCTCTTAAAGGACTCCTGGGAAGTCGCTTGAACTAGCTCGGCATGCAGCGAATCCCAGCATTTGACAACTCTTAAGGAGTAGAAGTTGTGTCCACAGTCCATTCCGCCATGTTGTGTCTCCAGTTCCTGGGTGTTACTCCTTAGGTTTTTGTTGGGGCTCAACTTGAGTGGGTGTTCAAAGAGATGTCCAGAACTGTTAAGGGTACTGTAGGCCATTAGAAGATCACCCACAAGACGTCTATACTCTAGCGAGTGATTGAAAGCGCTCTTCATAAGGCTTGAATTTGAGTCCCCGAACTGATTTCATGGCTCGCCGTTGGAGACGCTCCAGAGTATCATTATATTTTTGGAGTGTAGGAGAAAATACTATGTTTCCGTACTCTAAATTGGGACGAATGAAGCTGTTGAAGATTATGTGGAATGTTCTTCCGTCAAACTGGCCAAAAATACGCTTCAATGTTACCAGAGCATGGTTTGCTCGAAGGGCATTTTTGTCATAGTTAGCGTAAGACTTCAACTCGTAGGGTAACAGGAAATTAAATCTTCTTCAACTTGGGATACTTCTAGAGAGGAGCTACTTAAGTTGTAACTGTAGTCTGCAACATGTCCCATATTGACTACTATACACTTTCAAGTGTTCAAGTTTAGTCCGTTGTCACCTGCCCAACTTTGATGTCGAATCAGATCCTTCTGCAATGCCTGTATATCGTCTTGGTTGCGTATCTCTCTCCAAAGTATCACGTCATCGGAAAAAGTAATAAGCCAGACGTTACCTGCTGAGGAAGATCATTTATGTAGATCAAGAAGAGAAGAGGTCCTAGTACTGAGCCCTTGAGGACCCCACTAGAACATTCCATGGCCTGAGATAAAGTGAAATTCAGGTGAGAAAAGCCTCAACACTTGATGATGATCTCAATAATTTTAGTGGACACATCTATCTGAAGGTGCTAGGTCACTCATCCTCACCACATCACTAGTGGGTACATCGTGCTATACATTACCTCCTGTAAGATCCAAACTACGGTTTGAATTTTACAGTTCTAAACAAATATAACCACTCAGCTATCCAACCAGTAATTGTTCAATTGATCAAATCTAAACAGTCACCACAAATAAATGTTATTCTATCCTGTCTGGATAGATCACGTACAGATTCGTTCAAAAGCTAATAATTGGTCGCTCTATAACACAGTGTTTTCAATACTGAAAGAGTGCTTCAATTCACAACCAAAATGCACAATTCCAGTCAACACAGGTCAAGCAATCAAAAGCAAGAACAAACCAAAATGGCTGCCGCCCAGACTTAGCATAAAGTAAAACAACATAAGTGCAGTTCGGGAAGAAACACGTGAAATTAGTGAAGGTGTAGTAAAAACGAAAACTATAATAAAATACAAATATTAACATTTCAAATATAGTCAAAAGGTTAACAATGTACAACTAAGAGGATCAATAGGAACAAGGTGCAAGTATATACATGGAGGGATTTTCACAAACACACAAACACATTCAAAATGGATCTTACACCTCCAACTGTTGGTCAGCTTAGAACAAACGTCCCTCGACAAACTTATAGCCTTCCAAATATATATTGGAACTCATTCATTTATGACTCCTGATTTAACTGGCTTGGCATACTTCTATTATAAAGGTGTTTTGGGTAAATTTGTTGTCATACTCCGAATACTTGTAGCATCTTTAATTCTAATGGGGTGTAATCTGGGAACTTAAACTGCTCACACTCTCCAAATGTACAGCCATAGAAAATGTCCCTTATTAATATCTAAAATTTTAGAAACCATATCGGTTGTTGTTGTTGTTTTAAGAAGGGTTTAAAATTCAGTAATCTATGAACTCGTTAGTGTTTTTGTCATAGTGAGCTCTAAACTGGATTCGAGTTGAATGTGGACAGTCAAAATCCAATAACTTTGTCACGAGCACTTTGCTATGATTAGGTCCCCTCTAAATGCACAATGCTCTGTTAGGAATAGCCCAATATGATGTATTCGACCGTTGTATCATTTGTTTAAATGTTCTGTACCAAGAGTACCTTGAGCTGGGAGCCACAACTGGATATTAATGATGGTATTCGGCCAATAGACATTGACTATATAGCGTAGAAAACTGTTTATAAATACCATAGTAAGCAGCCTTATTCGCAACAAATCTTCATTTAGAATGCTTCTATCTGTTGTCTTCCATGCATGGCATTGCAAAGACGTTCATCGTGAGAATTCCTTATGACGTTCGTGACCATCTCAAGTAGACCATAGCGTCGAACGCCTTCTCCTAACCAAGGAATTTGATGGATGGTGACAAATGATATTCAATTGACTGTTAAACGATGTCCCATAGTAACTCAATTTGGTCCGTGCATGAACGATCACTACGAGATCCGGCTTGTTGACCTCAAATTCAAGTGTCAGTTGAGTCTTCAAAATTGTCCGAAAACTCTATTGAAAACGCTTCCTGGTAACGATAGTAATGCGATGCATCTGTAGTCCTCACATTTTATTAGTTCTTTGGTATCTTGATGAGGTATTCTTCATCCAAGTCTATCGTTAACCGTTATTCTATGCAACCCTTCGCATGTTAAACATTACAGTTACTTCCATGTCCCAAGTCCGTGATTCAGCTATTATATTGTCGGGTCCTGATACTTTCCCAAACTTGATTTGTCTGATGACCATCCTGATCTCTTTGACCGTTGATATAGTGGCATCTATAGGAAGGTTTAAGAGTGCTGCTTCGATGTCAGTTGGGTTCAGTGGTGCTGGCTTATTCAGGAGTTCTTTAAAGTGCCCTAAAGCTTTCTCAACAGCTCTTGCACCTAAGTAATTGTCCTAAATATTTTCTCCATGATAGATTTTTCTGTTTTAGTATAGTTGCCTGCTAGTTTTTTAGTTGTATCACAAAGTTATCTAACGGTTTTGTTAGGTCCTCATAAACATAATAAATGGTAACTTTGGGATCTTTTTATGGACCAATACTAAACGTATATTTTTATCTTATAATTGTTGGATAACTAAGCTATTCATATGCATTTTCCTCTTATTATAAACTTTATTTTGACCTGTGAACCATTATTATACGTTTTACCATTCCTGAATTATGCCCTGTCAATTAGTCACTGCCTCCCATATTCACAGCCACATTTGGCCAAATTTTGTACAAATGTTATTTTCTATTTTATGGTACGTTGTGATCTGTTTGATTGGTATATAAACTCAGTATGTTTGAAATATAATGATTCATATTGCAGAGGCTCGTATTGGTGTTCTGGACTTAACTGGCTGGGCTGGGCGGAAAGCAGGACCAATCAGGACACTAGGCTGCTCGCACACGTTTTACGCGTCCTTGGTCCGATCAATAATTCGCTGCTTCTGATTGGTGGCTTTAGGCTATAACAAGTTTATATGCTTAGAGCTTTCTCTGTTGCCATTACCAATCTTTACGCTTATTATTATTATTATTATTATTATTATTATTATTATTATTATTCACAAACATCTTATGGGTACATAAGTGTTGTGAAGAAACCATTTCGGGTTTCTTCAAAAATGTAATTGAGAAGAATATTGAATTGAGTTTAGAGAAGGAAATGGAGAAAATAAGGGAATAGAAATAAAGGAGACGTGAAATACGCAAACAGTCTAATAGGCGTGTTTATGAACACAGGACAAGAATAAACGACTATGTGTGTATCGTTAAACTAGTAAGAAAAAATAATTTATTATTGTAGTAAGATATGACACTAGAATAAATGTTTGTGCAGTTATAATTTAGAGTGATGCTATGAAAGTCACAATTGAGTGAAAAGGATAATAAAATATCACTATGTATCAATGGTTATCAATAATAGATTACTCTTCTTTGAGTGAGGTATTTTTCTGGGCTTACTTTTAATTCTTAGTACGTTTAAAACGAAGATCTACTTGAATATTATTTGGGAGTTAAACAAAGTGGTGTTATGATAATGAAGAGCGAATTGACGTAGAAGCGTTTTAACAAGTCACATTCAGATGCATAGTAATAACTGCTGGTTAATAGCTTAACTTATGGGTAGTAAAAGTATTTCGTTCTTAGATAAGGAAAAACAATAGATGTCGTAGAAATGTTTATATCAGTGTTATCTCTGGTCCAAATTAGAAAGTCAGTGTCTATACCGGTATGTTGTTCATATGTATTGATTTTCAATTGCATTTGCATTAGTAGGCCAAATAACGAAACAGATATATAATCGCGAGGTGGAAGAATCCCAACTAGTGCTCCGGTTGATTGATCAAGTTAAATACGGTTTATTTTGTTATGAGAAGATTTTCTCCAGATCGACCATGTGTGAATGAGTTTCTTTATTGAGGTTTCTGTGTATTACCGGGTATAGCACCAGAAAATCGTCATTGTAACTGCTTCATACTGCTTTCCGAACGTTACTTCGATGGCTATTTGATCATGAGACTCCCACCATACGAGTGTGTAGCGTGGCGTCGAGTTGAGATTAACTATGGACACCACTACCAAGAAACACGTGCCAAGTAAATCAGAAGGCGAAGGTCTAACGTAACCAGGTTTATTACGTTGGTGATCCCGTGGTATTGAACGAATACCGAGATCGTGCCAAGGAATGGTACAAGTGGAAGGAGGAGACAGGAGTACGTGCGAACAGTACCAAAAACCGCGAAACAATGATGGAAGGTAATGGAAGCACAAAATGGCTATAATTAGCACAGTTAAACAAAAGCACATTAAAACAAACACTAGTACAGTTGGTTATAATAATAATTGTTTTCTACTAAACCAGTCGTGTTCTCGTGATAAATGTGAGTCACTACAAGTGAACGTTTCGGTTTCTTTGGACAACATCAGTGCAAGTTCTTGTATGCACGTAGCTTTTTATTCTTCATTACCAGAATACAACAGCATCTCTCCCGAACCTTATCTTTCCTGTCCAGCTTGGGTTTGATTAGCTGAAGACATGACGAGCACCGCCGGGCTGAATTTCGCCATTCCCGCGGCCACTGAACTTGTCCTCATAATCTGACACATGGTTTGATCATTATTTGTATCTACAATAATTGTTGCTGAATATCGTAAAGGCGCGGATAAAAATGAAAACGTCAGCATGCGATTATTTGCAGATTAATAAACCTACAAAAATTTAACATGTATTTATGTGTGACTGTCTGGATGATAAAATAATATGTTTGTATGAGCGATTCAAAATATTGTGAAAACAGTGATAAGTCGTTTATAGGTATAACAACATAATAAGTCGAGAAAATAAGTAGAGTAAAATGTAACAGAAATTGGTCTATGATGCTGACTGAATATAGGGATAGAGAATAGTGAAATATGAAGATGTTTTAATATGCCGTAATAGAGTAAATGACATCGAATTTATATACATAGAGTTCCCATCCGTACGATAGGTATAGTCAAGCCGTGAAATGATAACTGCGTCGATGGATGATATTCGTTGCCGCACCTCAGTTAATAATAACCGTGGAGAAGATTTGTAGCTCAGGTGGATGATTTTGGTGGAGTTTTGTTCTCTGAGCTGGATGGTTTGGTCGTGGAGCTTTCATCGTTCTTCTGAACGACATCATCAGCTCAGAGAACAAAACTCCACCAAAATAATAACCGTAAAATGCGAAGTCGGTGTATGTTTTCATTCTCATCATAACCTAGATGCATCGAGTTATCGTTAAATACATATTAGTAGAATCACCAGAGGAACAGAATGGTGACTGCAGAGACGAGATACGTAGAGTTTTATCCCTTTTTGGTCTTGAAGCCTAGATTATTTTGTGTGGTTTGAGTAAGATTCTCTCGACCTCGTTTGCTACAAAGCCGTACTAAGGCATGATAACAATACCAATACAAGTGATTATTGATGACGGCGAGAAAAACTGACTTCGTTGTGACGAACAAGGGTGTATCTTTGAGAAACGTGCTCTAAACTTTATGTTCTGATATATAATGCAGCGGGAATAGAATATTAATTGCAGCAACTAAGTAATATTCGTGAGTACTGAGTGATACAGCATGCAGTTATACATGTAGACGAATCGATAAGATGATCGTAATGGTTGCTAATCAGCTAGCAGAGTAAGAGGCATCCATAAACATAATAGGAGGCAATATCGAAATGAAAAATGTGTGGTATGATAACATAAAAATGACTTCAACTAAGTGAATGAGTGTAATAATAGGCCAAAAATGGCATGGGAAAAATGGAACGAACTCTCTTAAAGCAGGAAATGTTTACGTTTTTGAATAATAAAAATAGTCCAGTGAGTTTCAAATATTATAACGTGGAGTGTTCATAGAATGATAATTTGTTCGGTGAGTGATATGACTGCAAAACTGTCATAATTTAATGACAGCACGAACAAAAGTGACAATTCCACGTTAGGTGATAATGTGAAATTAATTTAATAATGAGACTATGATAATTATTCGGATCATAATGGAACGATCCGTCAGATGAACCAATGAGAAGGGTTGACATGAGGATAAAGTATCGATAAGATAATACGATTTGAGCATGTTCATGTCATTCTGCAAAGGCTTTGCTGAGTGCTTCGGATTAGAGATTGAGCTGGTTTCGCTGAGTTTATCGAAAAAAACAGAGTGCAAAAGTTTCCTGATCGACGTAGCTTGCTGCATTAGGTTCGTCGGCGGCGGCAGGCTTACAAATTCTGTAGCCCTATATCTGACCGCAATTGGATTGAATGAATGATTGCTGTCGAAATACATATATCGTCGATCCTCGTATATAATCACCAACTTAAATCCCGTTGGTGAATAACGGAATGAAATACGTCAAATGCGAGAATAGAATTTTGAATACATATATTTTCTATACTCGCTGATCTGAACAGACAATCAGAAGAGAGACCGAAGCGAAGCAAAACGATGAGCGGTGAAGGCATGTGAGCCAACTCCATTTAATCAAGCGTTAATCAATATTTGTAGTCACACAAAAATAAGCTAAATATATGTGATGAATAGAATAATAAGTGCACACACATGCGCTCATATAAAAAGTCATGGTTGATAAGTGCATAGTTAAGAAGGTCAAAACGCGAATCAGGAAGAATGGTAAATTGGTCTTTGCAGGCTGGAATAAGGTGTATGGGGTTAACATAGTAACTGACACTATACTCTGTTTGTTCTTTCAGGATCATGGAGCCCATGAGTTTGGAATCAGGGTTTTCCAACTCCACTTAGGTGGATCTTCTGTGTCCACTAACCTGGCTAGAGCGCCCGACATTCAATTTCCGTTCTCTCAAATTCGTAAACAACAGTAATACCGCGAGAAGGCAGTGAGTAGGACTTTCCTGGTAGTGACTGGCCATGTGAGAGCATTTAGAGAGCCGACTCCCCCCACCCTCGGCAGCACCAAAGCATTTGGGGGATGTAGTAGTCTTGTGACAGTAGTGGTAGTCTTTTAACAAAAGACTACCTCGAACAGTCTCAATTGTTTTAGACATACCTAGAGGATTTCTGTGTCCAGAAACACTAAACCACTGTATATTTTAAGATGTCGACAGATTAATTCTAAATGCTCATCTGAAAGAAGACCAAGATCGAGATCGGTTAGAACAGAAATCCGAAGTAGGTAGTCATAGAAATAAATCTTATCAACTAGCAAGAACTTCATCACTATTAAAAGCTAAAAAAACCGGTCTGTAATTGGATACTTTTAACCTAATATCCTAGGGGGTTAAACGTTCAAGATCGATAGGTCTTTCGAATAATTCTTGGTAGATTTAACAGGTCTATATCAATTCTCAAGGTCTTAGTTCGGTGTTTCATAGATGGATCTATAACGCAGAGTAATGTTACTGATCCATAAGGTAACTGAGATTGTTTGTTTGAAGTAAGACAAGCACATATCCAATTTGAATGAGTTTATTTTGGTTTTCGAACTTTCTGAATAGCCTCTTTCAGATGACAAAGAACATATGAAAGAAACGATATGTATTGATATGAAAATCGTCACTCAGTATACAGAAAGTCATCACAAAGGTACCTCTTAAACAGCTTTCGGGTAAGCCATAACAAAGACACCTTTGTGTTCGTGCCAATATACAGATTAGTCTAGTTATGTACCATTTGCGTGACAGGATCTTCACCAGTATTCAGTTTTACATATAATCTATTCGTCCATTCAACCAAAGTGTTCGAATCTGCACTAAACTCCATTTTAAGGTGTTCACTAGTCACAACTAATGCACTTAAACTTGTACAAGGTATTGAATTTTTAAATTGACAGATTTCACGTTGTCAAGCATAAGAAATTTCTTATGATGCTGGAATAATACTTTACACATAGATTATCTAAACATTTATTACTATATGTTGCCAATGATTCACTCTTTCGATGATTCCTCAAATAGTCAAAAACATCCACATTGATACATGACTTTATTTGAAAAGCATCTTATTGTAGAGAAGAATACATAAACGTTGATGCAGTATGATTGTAACCAGATCATTGTTTATTACAAATCTAATAAGTCAAAAATACACTTGGTGTTCTTTTACTTGTAAGTTCACCTCATTGCACAAGCAGATGGCTATAAAGAGTTAGTAGCTAAGTGGATAACGCGATAACGTTTGAAATGAACGGTACTGGGTTCAAGTTGCAGAGTGAACATCAACATTGAGATGTAGGCACATCCATCTGACGAGTCCCAAATAGGACAAAACGCGCGTCAAACTGGATTCCACTGTTAGCCCCTATTTATTTTTGCTTAAAAAACTCAAAAATACAATTTTTATTCTATAGTCAAGTTTCTTCTAGTGAATATCACTTTTAATTTACATTTGCTTTACTCAGTTATTTCAAACTCCATAATCTGCTAAGTGATTACATTATTCAATATCCATAATTAAAAAAAAGAGAAGTCGATACAAGAAAACTCCAAAACGTATCTCCTTAGAGAAGTTATATTATTAAAATTAATTTTAAAAAAAAAATCGTCAGAAAACAAATAGGCATAAACTGGCCACAAAACAAAAGACGATCCGTTTGTTGTTGTTGTTGCTCTTGTCATTATTATGATGCTTAAAATAACTAACCTAATAAGCAAGACAAAAACGAAACAAAACAAACAATTAGCATAGAAAGGTATGAGAAAATATTTTTCTTTTTCTTTTTCGCATAAGAAAACCGGGGTAAAGAACAATCTACAGATCTGATTCACTTGAATAGCATATGAGTTCCAAAACAAAACAAAAAAAAAACGAATTACACATTCATTCAGCCTAGATAGATTACATAATTAGTATTTCATCTTGTATCTTCCTAAAGTGAAGAGAATATAACAGAACAAATACAAATAAGAAACAGTAAGAGAGAATGAGAAGAAACATTCAGTGATAGAATTGAAACAACCACAGCAACAACAACAACAACAAGAAAAGAGAATCTATTCCATAAACAATAGAAATTAGCACCAAAAAAGCAACAGTGGGATACTTAGCAAACAGATAGAGAAAGAGAGGGGGCGGAGAGAGAGAGAGAGGGAGAAGAACATTAAAAACATACCATAATAATAATAATAATTTAGCACATAGCTGAAAATCTATACACACAAAGAGAGATAAATAAGTAACTAAGTATCCATGTATCAAAACAAAAAGGTTATCTATCTATCTCTATACAAAAAGGACATTCAACAAACACTAAATTTGTATCCATGTACATTATTATTGAAACATTGAATACATTTATAATATGTATAAAACAATTATGAATTTACATATAGCTTAGTGTGTTTCTGTGTGTGTGTGTGAGTGTGTGCAATCATAAATGATACGTTGAATAATAATCAGTAAGTAAAACAAAACAAAAAAAAACGGAACTTTTAGTGCTTGACAAAAAAACAAATAAATACAAGTTGTAAAAAAGAGTCAACAAAATACAAACAAACAAACAAAATAAAGAAGAAGTCTATTGTCGTTGTTGTTGTTGTTGTCGGTGTTGTTTATTTTAAAATGAATGAGAAAAGGCATAATTTTGTTTTTTGTTTAGAAAAAAAAATCGACTAGAGTTTTTGTTCAGTTGTCATATGAAAGAGAAAAAAAACAACGAGAAAGAATATCCTTGAATGAAAACAGGAGGCTCGGGGGGGGGGGTAAATAGAATAATCACAATAATTGTGCATGATGTAGGCAGTGAATAGTATTGAATAGAACATACAAATACTCAAACACCTATAAATACATACATACATACATACGTACGTAAATACACACGCATAGATACATACACACATATACACCGGTAGCAGATATATATATATGGAAACAAAATACAAATGTTTACTAAGAATATTGAAAAGCATACAACATGTTCAAAATTACTTGACAAAAAAGAGAAGCCATACAGCAACAACAACAATAATAATAAAAAGAAGTAATGTTGATTATGAAAACAAAAACTTTCTGTGGATGAAAAACAAAGCCATTTGTTGTTGTTGTTGGAAAAATACAAACAAACAAACAAAAAAGGGGGGATCCACAGTGCCAATGCACTATTACTCCAAATCGAATAATAATAATAATAATAAAAAGGTTTACACAAAAATAAGCATCAAATAATAGATTGAAAGCCGATTGAATATGTCATTGCTGCTAAGTTGGTTTTGTTTTTCTTTACTGGTAATGAATAGATATTGATGAAGGGGGGGGGGAGGAAGAAGAAGGAGAAGGAGAAGGGAATAGAAAGTGGTCAGAACAAGTGATCATTCCCAAATGTTTCATTGAATGATTATAACTGTACACATTTAAAGGAAATGAAGGACTAGTTTATTTTAATTAGATTAAAACTATATAGATAGTTATTCAATGATTTAATAATGTGATTCCCACTAGAAAAAGAAAAGAATTGATAAACTATGATTAGCAATTGTTAACTATAAGGAAATGAAATGTCAATTGTTTTATTTAACAAGACAAAAAAATAACCCAGAGTAACAGTAATGCTGACCAATGACTTACATCTAGTATATATGCAGATTGTATTCGATAGATTAATTCCAGATGAAGTACTATTGGAAACCAGAATGCATTGAACAAATGTTTCACCCTAGTATGAGGCTTCTCTCAGTAGGGAACACCTACAAAAATTTTTTTGAGGATCAAACAGTTGTCATGATGGTATGTGTATTGGATGATGATCATGTTATAACACAAATTAATTGAAGTTGAGTTTGTATCAGGTGGTTCTAACAGTGAAATATTCATCAAGAGAATATGAAGATCGAGAGTTCGATTCCACGACGGATGACCGGTTTATAATGCTTAAGAGTATCATACTAGGGGTGAAACAGCTGTCTACCTCGTAGTATCATAACTGTGATTAGTCTATATCGAATATAACCAATATAAGTTAATTACCTGTCATGATCTTGTCAGATGGTGTATATTCGTGTATTTTTAATTTCATAAAGTCACATAGTTGATAAAAAGGAATCCTGTTAAAAATGTCGAAACTTTGATGCTACAATCTGAGTTCACCCTTATTTATTATGTATAAGATTAGAGAATAAAAATTCAGTTCTTCCCGTTACACATTACCAATAATACTGTGACTATATATACACAAAGAAAATAGTAATCGTTGAGTGCAATATCTAATGTTTGCATCAAAAACTAACCACTTTGTTGAAGATCATTTGAAATATCACAGTTTTACGAATTGAAAGTTTACCGATCATAGATTTAAAAGACAAAGCAGAATAATTATGCTGGAATGAATAATGACTTTGTACAAAACGAATTCCGCCTTCAAATAAACAAAACTTAACAGATCATCTTTCCTCAGTACCTCCAACTGCATTTACGAATTCACGTGTACGTACCATAGAAAATACAATGGAAAACAGAGAGAAGAGTAAATATCCGCATTTTCGATGCTTGATCTGATAGCTCTAAAGAAATAGCTGTTAACACAATATATTATTGTAAATCTTTGGTTCATGTTGGGTTTATAGCCTGATTATACTGAATGAGGTCACTGCCCGGTTAGCTTAGTGGTACCGTCTCTGACTGTGAAGCTGGGTGACACGAGATCGAATCCATCAGGGAGCACCAGTTCCTTCAAGATTACAGGTACACCTTGCTAACGAGTGCCAAGTAGCACGAAACCCGGGTCCAGGGTTTCCTGTTGACTACCTCCAACCACCATCTAAATAACAGCTCTAACAATTTTACTATGCATTTACTTAGCCACATTAAGAAGTTCTCACGAGCACGAAAATATACAAATTCCTGGAACTTCTCCCAACATGATTCGCTCAACAAGAGTAGTTGAATTGATAGAGTGATTATAGAAAACAATAATTGTAGTTACCCTGCATTAAATGTTCTTTGAATTACTCTGTTCAACTTTAGCATTTCCTTCAGTGAATCACCGCTAAATTATAGACTAATAAACAGAGACTATTTTTTTTTCTCACAGTTACAACTTACTTATGCTCTATTTCCTTGGCTAAATGTTGATTACTAATTCATCTGGTGAATAGCTACAGAAAAACAAATGTGTTGAGTGATAACCCTAAAGGAAAATGGACGAACAAATTACTTAGTGCCTATCGTGATGAAGCAACCGAGCTATACTAACTGGAACAACCGTTCCTCAAGGTTCCAAAATGTCAGACAGGTCGGTTAAAGAGCGGTAAGACTAAAAGCAACAAACCCAAGGTCTGAAGGCGAAGTCGTACTGCTGACTGTACAGAGGTGTGGCAGCAGTAAGGTGTTTCCTTCAGGCAACCAGCATGACAGCGATGCTGCCTTCCCACAAGGAGGGGTGGGGTTAGAAAAGGTCGACTCTAAAAATGCACACCTCGCCTTATCCCACGGAAATCCGTCTCCGGCGGTAAGGTCTCAACAAGTACGGAGCCAACACAAAAATTAATCACCAAAAGATCGTATGTGACCGACCTCAAGCAGTTGTCCCTTGGGCACTGCGGTCACGCTCTCAGGTCACTAAGACCACCTTTAATCCAACTTCCTTTTCAGGTACCTCCAGAAGAACCCTTCCACGGTGTGAGCAACCGGGAAGTGAAAACCGCCCTCATACCTCTAACAGCACTCAAGACCACTGTATTCATAATCAACCTTGTATAAATGTTTACATGTTTAAATAAATAATGAATAACATCATGAGAATTATCTAGATTTTGAATCTGATAAAATGGGTTACATAATAATTATGCAAGATTTGATGAGTTGACCATAAGTTTAGAGAATTGAGCAGATAAAATAAAATAAATACAAATGAATGAAAGTATAGTTTAAGTATAATTGAAGTAACAATTAGTTTAGTGCAATAAAATAATTCTACCTCAAAGTGACCTTAAATCTGTTGGGCTATGTGTTATTTATGCTCGAACACTGATTACCACGACGTGCAATGATGACTAGTGTTGGAGATGGTTGTAAAAAGGTTAGGGGTAGCTAAACCAAAACGTGGCATCAGTGTTTGAAGTCACTAATTTGTAGTCTGAGCCATGTTGGTAGATGCAGACTACTTGATTGGGGTCCGTGTGACTATTGTAATCTATGGTTGGCGACTCTTGGTGACATGGCTCAGAATCGATCACAATGGGTTAGCGATTATAATTATTTCATATCTTTCTTGCTGTACTATATCCTTACATAAAATATTTCTTTTATTTATTACACCATTGAGTTAACTGCTTCTATGATGTTCTATGGTGTTTGTCCTGCTGTGCTAATGAGGTGTGGTAACTTGGACCGATGCATATATGTGCCTGGTCCTACGTTGTAACTCGCTGATATAGCTGGTACTAATAACCATTGTTAGTTTAATTGTTTTCGTTATCACTGTAGATTAGTCCGTATTACATCATATTCCAATGTGACAATTTCACACAAACACAATTGAGACAATATGAAATTGAATGACCTCATATCATTATAGCTTCATTGTTGTTTTGGCTTTCGTAAAACTCTCGAATATTCTTATGTAAATTTTGTATATAAATTAATATTTTGTTCATTTACTGAATTTACTATTTTGCTTTGGAATATATTTACACTTTGACCATGTCAATTTCGGAGTTGGGAACTAGTTCAGCGAAGAAAAATGTCTGAAAATATTAGATTAACCAATTACTGTCCTACTCACTGCCTTCTCGTGGCATTACTGTTGTTTACGAAATTTAGAGGACGAAAAGCGAATGTCCGGCTAATTAAACGGATTGGTTGACAAGGACGATCTACCTAAGGGAGTTGGAAAACCCTGATTCCAAACAAATAGTGCACATTGCCTTCAGGATCCTAAGAAAACAAACGCCGTATGAACCGATTGTTGGTCACCGGCTACCATGCAACTGCATCCCCTGATGTTGCTCCACTGCTTTGTGGATTAGACCTTAAGGTCAAAGGCTCAGAGCGTCACCCCCTAAGAGAACCGTCTGTTTCGGTTTAGGCATCGGGTCAGTATGCCAGCCTTCACATAAATCCAATGATTTATGTAACGCATATCTGCTTGGCACCTCGTTGTACCAATGTTTATGTGTTTAAATAAATAAATACAGTAAAAAATTAGTCTTCCAATGATTCTAATCCAAAAAATTTTTAATCGTCAAAAATTATCATATCATAGTAGGCTAGATATTAATTTCATTTACACTACATATGTTATACATTTCATATATATATAGGTTATTTGAATCTTCTCATTGACGATTACAACTGTAATTGTAGAAGACGCTCGTAAGCTATTAGTATTTGACCACAGATGTCTTAGAAATATTGCTGGCAACTGCTGGGATCACCGGGTAAGTAATAGTGAGGTTAGACGCAGGGTATTAGGGAATGATGGTAAATCAGTTGATGAGATTATGAATCTTCATCGACTGAGATGGTTGGGCCACGTGTTACGTATGCCTGAATACCGATTACCACGACGTGCAATGCTATCCGGTATTGGAAATGGTTGGAAGAAAGTTAGGGGCGGCCAAACCAAAACGTGGCATCAATGCTTGAAGTCACTAATTTGTAGTCTGAGCCATGTTGGTAGATGCAGACTACTTGGTTGGGGTCCGCGTGACTTTCGTAACCAATGATTGGAGACTCTTGGTGACATGGCTCAGAATCGATCACAATGGCGTCGGTGTATACACTCCCTGTCTTCCCTTAAACTAAGAGATTAAAATCGCTTCATATCTTTCTTTCTACGAACCAATTCTTTCTTCTTGTACTATATCTCTATATGCAATCTTTCTCTTATATATTACTACCTTTGACCTAACCACTGCTATAAATCCGGTGTTCATCTTGTTGTGCTGATGCGGTATGGCAACCTGGACCGATGCACATATGTGCCTGGCCCTAAGTTGTAGCTGACTGGCTGATTCTCTTCTGTGAGGACTGCCTCGATACTACTATCAAGTCACAAGCATTTTAAGTAGACATGGATGATGGCTAGCAGTGGAATTCTGGACGCTTATTTCACCCTATTTGAAACTCATACACCAGATGTATATGAATCCTAAGTTGATTTCCACTCCAAGACTCGAATCTAGTACTGTTCGACTCAAACATCATCGCATTATCCAATTATCTACTGAGTTCTGATAGCCGACTAGCTCGTGAAATGGAATTTAGTCTAATTCATTTGTATTTGTTGTTTACAATCCTCTTTGCTTAACGATACTTGTGACTTAGTGACAATATCAAGTCAATTCTCATGGGGTGCACATATATGAGAAGAGACTGACTGATCAATCACAGTCTTAAACATTAATGAAAAAATCCAAACAACCAATACATATATATGAGAATTCACAACATTGCACAAGTCTGCAGCTATCTGGACTGGACTCAGTAGCTAAATGCATAATATGATCGTGTTTGAAGTGAGGTGTACTGTGTTGAAGTTCCAAAGTGAATGTTAACTCTGGAATGCAAGTACATCTATCGTTCTACCGCTAGTCACCAACTCTATATGCTATACACTTTGAAAATTAGCTTAACAGTATAAACACTTACCTTAGATTTATTTAGAATATTGATCCATTCGTATTGTTTTGATAATTGAGAATAATAATAATAATAATAAAATGAAGTATTTTATGCATTCTTTAAACCTGGAAAATTCATGGTTAAATATAATTATTATTTATTGAATATGTATTATCATCAGTTGTTTGTATAACAGAATTAAGCATATCAATTGCTGTAACACTATTACCACGACGATAACCATAAGGCAATGTTACATTGAATGCATTCATAGAATAGGATCTTCTACTAGGGCCAATGGATCGTGTACGTCGATGTTGTTGAAGTTGTTGATGATGATGCTGACGATGTCTAATCATATGAGAAATATTATAATTACGATCGGATATGTCACCAACAACAGTAGTATCATTATTATTATTATTATTCTGAGGTTTTAACTGTTCCAGAATTATACGTTGAACAGTTTCTGAATTTGTATATACATTTGATGATTGTACATTTCTAGAACGTCGTTCAGTAATACTAGTTCTTCTATTATATTCATGTATTGATTGACTATTATGTTGTGGATGACATGAAATAGGCACAGAATTATCATTCCTTTGTGAAACAACATTATTATTATTCTCTGATGATTCATTATTATTATTATGATTGTTATGAATAGTATTTTGATTATTAATATTAGAACGAATTTTTACTGGTGAATTAGGACGTATCTCTTCTAAACATGAAGGACATGTTAATGCACGCATTAACCAATCATCAATACATACACGATGATATGTATGTAAACATGGAAGATAACGAAGTTCTTCACCTTCTTCATATTCACACATACATATTATACATCTGATAAAGAAATAATAAAGAATTTGAAGTTTAATGTTTATTTAAATGAATAACATTTTATCTACTGAATTAAAATAAGTAATATCTATTCTATATAAAGTGTTATATTCCATCGAAAATAATGAATGGTAACTATTGGGATCTATTTATAGACTAATATAATACGTATATTGTTATTGTATATCTATTAAGTAACTATACTATGTGTATATTTATATTCCTTTTATGATAAGCTTACATTTGACCTATAGACTATTATTATTATTATACGATTTACTATGTTTAAACTATATCGAGTTTATTAATTACAATCTCTCACAATTACTGAAGAAGAAATTAGGAAAAGACGATGGAAATGGATAGGACATACATTACGCAAATCATCAAACTGCATCACGAGGCAAGCCCTAACTTGGAATGTTGAAGGGAAGCGGAAAAGAGGAAGGTCAAAGAACACAATAGGTCGGGAAATAGAATCAGATATGAAAAAGATGAATAAGAACTGGAAGGCGCTGGATTGGATTGCCCAGGACAGGGTTGGATGGAGAATGCTAGTGAGCGGCCTATGCTCCTTCACGAGGAGCAACAGGCGTTAGCAAGCAATCTCTCGCAATCACAACCACTTTTTAGCTTGATCATATATAATAGTTATTTTCTATTTTATGGTGTGATGTAGTCTGTTTACCTTGAATATAAACCACGTATATTTGAAAGATATAATTAATATCGTAGAGGCTGAAATTGGTATTCTGGACTTAACAGGCAAATGAAAAAGCTAATTAAGACTCCAGACAGTTCCTTTAGGTGTATGCATCATTTGTTGGTCGTATGAGTCCTCATATCTAAATTTATCAAATCGTATTCACCATAATCGTATAAACTAAGGACATAATAATTGGCGACGGGAGTTTTCGGAAAACAAAAATAAACACATAACAAAATGTATAATAGATGTTAAATAAAGATTTGAAAAATGTATAAATTGAACAGAGGTGTTAGTTAACTCAGTGGGTGGTTATGTAATAACACATCTAGATTAATAAACCATAGATTATTATTCATAATAAAGAAATATATTGACTGACTACATCGACAGAATGCATTTTGTTTAAGAAGAATGTGTTATAACATGTGACCTGTATACCCTTTTAATGTATAACGTAATGATATCGCCAATTAGAGAACGGTGAATTATCGATCGGATCAATGACGGTCTTGATTACCGTCTAGCCCTACCTGTTACAGTCCAGAACACAAATCTCAGTCTCTACGGTTTGAATCGTATATTTCAAACATACTGGATTTATATAGCAACCAAACAGACCACATCATACCATAAAATAGGAAACAACATTTGTGCAAGATTTAGTCAAATGTGGCTGTGAATCAGGGAGATAGTAGTTGATAAACAGGTCATAACTCAAGAATGGTAAATCGTATAACAATAGTTCATAGATCAAACTAAAGCTTATAATAACAGGGATATGAATATGAATAGTTTAGTTACTTAACAATTATACAATACAAAATATACTCATAGTATTGATCCATAAATGGATCCTAAAAGTTACCATTCATTATTCTTATCGGGATATAAAAGAATGTCACAATGTTCATATTCAATGTACAAATGTATTAAAATAAAATAAATTATTTATCTGAAGGGGTGTTTTGTGGATGTTATTAGTAATTCGAATGGTTGAGATCATCAATCAATTGAAGCTAGATCACCATTAAAAAAAAACTAGGAAGAATTGAACAGTATAGAATCACAATGAACTATACGAATGTTAACTTTTCTTCACTCTGAAGAGAAACGCAACAACAAATGTAGGAGAAGACGACCAGGATAGCAGCAGCCTCAGCAGCAGTAGGTCTCAATATACACAAACGGAAAAGCAAGATTCTCCGATACAACACAGCATACACCAATCCAATCACAATTGACGGTGAAGATTTGGAAGATGTAAAAACCTTTACATATTCATGGCAGCATCATTCATGAAACTCCGCCTGTAGCTCTTATAGGGTTACTGCCGGTCCCAAGCTCGGGTAAAGGAGGGTTGGGCATGGAGTTAGCATCCCCATCCCGTAGAAAACTAACTCGCTAAAAAAACGCTTATCAGAAAAAATAATCCAAACCATTTTAACTCTGCCCTGAAAGTTAGAAGGTCTTCATTTAGAAGAAATATGACGCCTCATGGTGAAAGTCGAGTTTCTTCAAAATCCACGAGGCCGATGCCCCTTCTAACAACCAGAGCAACAATTTTTATAGGTACATGGAACGTTCGAACAATGTGGGAAACCGGGAAGACCAGTCAAATAGCAATGGAAATGAGGAGATACAACTTAGCAGTACTGGGAATCAGCGAAACCCACTGGATCCAAGCTGGACAGAAAAGGCTAAATACAGGAGAGATGCTGCTATACTCCGGCTACGAAGAGGAAAATGCTCAACACACTCAGGGAGTTGCTCTAATGCTGTCCAAAGTAGCACGAAATGCACTTGTAGGATGGGAATCTCACGGATCCAGAATCATCAAAGCATCATTCAAAACAAAGGAGAGGATCACAATGAATATTATCCAATATTATGCACCCACCAATGATAGCAACGACGACATTAAAGATCAGTTCTACGAGCGGCTGCAGTCAATCATTGAGAAATGCCCAAGAAAGGACCTAACTATTCTGATGGGAGATCTAAATGCCAAAGTTGGAATAGACAACACTGGATATGAAGATATTATGGGACGACATGGACTGGGAGAAAGAAACGAAAATGGAGAAAGATTTGCAAATCTATGTGCATTCAACAAATTGGTCATAGGAGGCACAATATTTCCACACAAGCGTATACACAAGGCTACATGGATCTCACCGGACCACACTACAGAGAACCAAATAGATCATATTTGCATCAACAAAAAATTCCGAAGGACAATGGAAGATGTGAGAACCAGGAGAGGTGCTGACGTAGCTTCAGATCACCACCTAGTTGTAGCCAATTTAAAACTGAAGCTAAAAAAGAACTGGACAAGTGGACAAACAGCAATACAAAGGTTCAATACAGCCTTCCTTCGAGATACTGACAAACTCAATGAATTCAAGATAGCTCTCAACAACAGGTTCCAAGCCTTACAAGATCTACTGAAGGAAGAAGAAACTACTATGGAGGACAACTGGAAAGGTATCAAGGAAGCACTAACTTGAACGTGTCAAGAGGTTCTGGGTCTAAAGAAATACCATCATAAGGAATGGATCTCTATAGAAACACTGGACAAGATCAAAGAAAGGAAGAACAAGAAGACAGCAATAAACAACAGCCGAACACGAGCAGAGAAAGTCCAAGCACAAGCTGAGTACATAGAAGCTAACAAGCAAGTGAGGAAGAGCATTAGAGCCGATAAGAACAAATACGTGGAAGAACTAGCAACGACGGCAGAAAAAGCTGCTAGAGAAGGAAATATGAAACAACTTTACGATACAACGAAGAAACTAGCAAGGAAATACAGTAAACCAGAGAGACCGGTCAAAGACAAAGAAGGCAAGCTAATCACTGAAATTCAACAAAAGCGGAACAGATGGGTAGAATACTTCGAGGAACTCCTGAATAGGCCGGCTCCAATGAATCCACCGGACATCGAAGCAGCACACACAGATCTTCCTATAGATGTCAATCCACCAACGACGGAAGAAATTAGAATGGCCGTCAGACAAATCAAGAACGGGAAAGCAGCAGGACCCGACAACATACCAGCTGAAGCACTGAAATCAGACATCGAAGCAACCACAAGCATGCTTTATCTTCTATTCAAAAAGATTTGGGAGGAGGAACAAGTGCCGATGGACTGGAAAGAAGGACACCTCGTCAAGATTCCAAAGAAAGGAGATCTGAGCAAATGTGAAAACTACAGAGGCATTACACTGCTGTCAATACCAGGGAAGGTCTTCAACAGAGTGTTGCTGAACCGGATGAAAGACGCAGTAGACGCCCAACTTCGAGATCAACAAGCTGGATTCCGTAAGGATCGGTCGTGCACAGACCAAATTGCAACACTACGGATCATCGTCGAACAATCAGTTGAGTGGAACTCATCACTATACATCAACTTCATTGATTATGAAAAGGCATTCGACAGTGTAGATAGGAGGACATTATGGAAACTTCTTCGACACTACGGAGTTCCTCAGAAGATTGTCAATATTATCCGGAACTCATACGACGGACTACAGTGCAAAGTAGTGCATGGAGGACAGCTGACAGATGCATTCCAAGTAAGGACCGGAGTCAGACAAGGCTGTTTACTCTCTCCCTTCCTCTTTCTTCTGATGGTCGACTGGATTATGAAGACCTCGACATCTGAAGGAAAACACGGAATACAATGGACAGCTCAGAATCAATTAGACGATTTGGACTTCGCAGATGACCTAGCCCTCCTATCACGTACACACGAACAGATGCAGATGAAGACAGCCAGTGTAGCAGCAGTCTCTGCATCAGTAGGCCTCAGCATACACAAAGGGAAAACTAAGGTCCTCAAATTCAAAGCGGAAAACAGCAATCCAATCACTCTTGATGACGAAACTCTGGAAGATGTAGAGTCCTTCACATATCTGGGAAGCATCATCGATGAACAAGGAGGTTCAGACACAGACGTAAAGGTGAGGATTGGCAGCGCAAGGGTCGCATTAATACAATTGAAGAACATATGCAACTAAAAACAACTGTCTGTCAACCAATATAAAAGTGAGAATCTTCAATACGAACGTCAAGGCAGTTCTACTGTACGGAGCTGAAACTTGGAGAACTACAACAACCACAATCAAGAAAGTACAAGTATTTATAAATAGCTGTCTACGCAAGATACTCAACATCCATTGGCCGGATACCATCAGCAATAGCCTTCTGTGGGAGAGAACAAACCAACTTCCAGCTGAAGAGGAAATTAGGAAAAGACGATGGAAATGGATAGGACATACATTACGCAAATCGTCAAACTGCATCACGAGGCAAGCCCTAACTTGGAATCCTGAAGGGAAGCGAAAAAGAGGAAGGCCAAAGAACACATTACGTCGGAAAATAGAAGCAGATATGAAAACGATGAATTACAACTGGAAGGAGCTGGAAAGGATTGCCCAGGACAGGGTTGGATGGAGAATGCTGGTGAGCGGCCTATGCTCCTTCACGAGGAGTAACAGACGTAAGTAAGTAAGTAAGTATCATTCATGAACAGGGTGGATCTGATGCAGAATTGAAGGCGTGGATCGGCAAAGCAAGAGCAGTATATTTACAACTGAAGAACATCTGGAACTCAAAACAATTGACAACCAACACCAAGGTCAGGATCTTCAATACAAATGTCGAGACAGTTCTACTGTACTGTGCGGAAACCTGGAGAACTACGAAAGCCATCATCCAGAAGATACAAGTGTTTATTAACAGTTGTCTACGCAAAATACTTCGGATCCATTGGCAAGACACTATTAGCAACAACCTACTGTGGGAGAGAAAAAACCAGATTCCAGTAGAGGAAGAAATCAGGAAGATGCGCTGGAAGTGGATAACACACACATTGCGGAAAGCACCCAACTGCGTCACAAGACAAGCCCTCACATAGAATCCTCAAGGCCAAAGGGAAAGAGGAAGATCAAATAACACATTACGTCGGGAAACGGAGATAGACATAAGAAAAATAAACAAGAATTGGATGGAATTAGAAAAAAAGGCCCAGGACAGAGTGGGTTATGCTGGTCGGCGGCCTATGCTCCATTGGGAGTAAGAGGTATAAGTAAGGAAGTAGTGAAATTAATGTTTATATAAATTGAGATTAACTTTATACATTACTGCCTATTTCAATAATATTTAACAGGTTTCATTTGAATTCATATCGAGTTGTTTCTCTATTGATATATTTCCATTGGATTACAATGAGCAGATTAGATTCGGAATAGCTCTTGATCTGAAAATCTTTTACATATAAATAAATAATTTAGTCGCAATTAAATTACATTAACTTTGTCATTAAACATACTGATATTTCAATAGAACAATGAGAAGACCGAGTTGATCTGATTGTCGATCTCATTATCAGTATAGGGGTTGTGGAGATTGTTAAGTTTTAGATTGAGATCATGAATCAATTGATGTTAGACCACCGTTGGAAACCTGGAAGCACTGGACGGCCGTTTCGTCCTAGTATGGGACTCCTCAGCAGTGCGCATCCACGATCCCGCCCCCCGCGAGATTCGAACTCAGGACCTATCGGTCTCGCGCCAGGCGCTTAACCAACTAGACCACTGAGCCGGCATCCAATGGTGTTAGTGTCTAACATCAACCAATCCACGAAATTGCGCGACCAACTTCCATTGTACTGAGGTAGATACCTGTCTCTACCCGACACGGATTGATCTCATTGTTCTATCGAAATTTATAAAAAGGGATTAATTGATTTAAATACTGATATTTCTTCATTTCATTGTGTATTATTTATCATGACAGCACATCTCCAAATGATACACATACATTACATTCATTTTCCTATACTGGAAACAAAATGATTTATGTTGATGAGTATATGTAACATTAGTTCAAGTGTACGTGTATGATCGTTTACTGAATAGTATTGAACCAATCGTTGATCACCGGCTACCATGGGACTGCATCTCCTTACGATGCTCCATTGCCTTGTGAATCAGACCTTTAGGTCGAAGGCTCCGGGTGTGGCCCCCCTAAGAAAACCGCCTGCTTCGGTGTGGGCACCTGGACAGTATCATATCCCTCACATAAATCAAATGAGATTTGTGTGACGCATAAATATTTGGTGCCTCCTTGTACTAATATCTATGTGTTCAAATAAATAGTATTTAAGCAACTAAATTAAATATTAAACAAATAATAATTATTCTCATTAGAGTAAATTGTTTACCCTATTTTCCATATCTAATCATTTATGCTATTACATTGCATACACTTTACAGTGCAGTCATATCAATTATGACTTAAATTTAATTTTTAAACTGAAAGCAAATCTAATACATTTTGCTTAAGTTAATTATATTACCATAATATTATCATAATACTGGGAGAATCAGTTCAGAAAGAATTCCTCCAGCTAAAGAAAGTAAGAGAAAGTTACAACAGGATCACCACTGGCTTCTATTCTGACACATATCTAATAATGTCACAAGACACTGTGTTGTACCATCTCTATGACCCCAGAACTTCTGCATTACTAACATGGTGTTGGAACTGGATGTCATCAGTCCTTCGGAGAAAACGATAATCACAAATAAAGAGAATCTTCTAACATCTTCAACTCGGAGACGCCAGGTTTCACAAGCATAGAGACAAAACTGCTCTCATCAACGGGTTGAAGATCCCACCTTTTACAGCCAGACTAATATTACAAAGGCGGCAAAGATGACTTAGCTTTTCATAAACCACTCTGGTTTTCATTATACGTGAAATGATCTTATCACTCACAGAAGCTCCGTCTCGATAAGGAAATGAGTAGAACTTCCCTACCAGTGGCTGTATACGCGTGGCCATGTGATAGCATTTAAAGTAGCAGACAGGACTCTCCCCACTCCCGACCATACCATTGCTTCGGGGGGCGTAAATATTTATTTTATGAGATAGTGGAGATTTGTATCGCCGGTGGATGATTTTGATGGAGTTTTGTTCTCTGACTTCATGTAGTTTGTGCTGCTGATGATGTCGTTCAGAAGAACAATGAAAACTCCACGACCAAACCATCCAGCTCACAGAACAACACTCCATAGATTGACATGAAGAAAGAAATCATCATAATATGATGAAAAAAATCATTTGGGATTGTGAATAATCGAATTTCAAGACGAATTTTCTGGCACAGTTAAAAAGCATACAGTAATCAATCAAACTTATGGATAATCGAAATTCTCAATCATGTAAGTGTACTACTGTATGTCCATTACTCTCAATATTACATATTATAAATGATGGACAATTTGTCCTATTGAGAGTACATATGACTTGAGTAAATGTCAGTATTATGTTGAAATGACAGATTATTGTTGATAGATTCGGTTAGTTGGTTGGTTGGTCAACTAAACGATATTGTTCACATATACTACATAAAATTCGGAATGATTTACCAGATTATTATTTGATTGGCTAAAACGATTATACTCTCAACTACACCCATAGTCTATAAATATACAGAATTGTAAGTTCTAATATTCAATTTCACACTGTCACCATGACTTTTATTCAAACACGAAAATCTCTTATGATCAAATTCATTGTGATTTGTACCTTGATAAGTTATATTCACCTTAAGATGGTAGAATTCGCCGAACCTGAAACAATTGATGATGGACAAAGTGAGTTAACTTATCTGAATGTTTTTTTTTATATATTTATATTGATTCGTTATTCCCTTGTTTCAAATCAACTAAATGTTTCTTTTTTCTTGCTTCATTTCAGGTTCATTTTTAAGGTTTGGATAATTGTAATTTCTTGTGTTCATATCCGTTACATAACATTGGAACATGAAACTATTCTATTTTGAAATGGTTATATAGTTACTGTGATATGATTAATAGATATGAATTCATATGGATGTTACCGTTTTATTTTTATTTCACTTTCTCAATCTCTTTTCAAATTTATGTTGCGAGGTGAAATCAAGTTGATTTGATTTCTGTTAAAAAGCAGAATTATCAGTTTAGGTATTGTGGAGATTGTTAAGTTTTTTGATTGAAATCATGAGTCAATTGAAGCTAGACCACCATGGAAAACCTGGAAGCACTGGACGGCCGTTTCGTTCTAGTATAGGACTCCTTAGCAGTGCGTATCCACGATCCCGCACCCAGCGAGATTTGAACTCAGGACTTATCAGTTTTCAGGCAAATATTTTCCTACTCAGTTGATAATAAGGATAAATAGATGATAATTTAGAAATAGTTATTCTGAGTATTAGGGTGAAAGTTTCTCAATTTATTCATAGTCGTTTAAGTGAACCTGTTCCTATTGTGATAAGTTATGCTTATATAAAAAAGATTGCTTCACTGAAGAGTTCTCTTTACGGTCAATTCATTTTCAAAGGTTTACAATCGTAAATATTCTTATTTATCTGTCAAGGAAACTAATAATAGATTTATTGTTAAGGACTTGAATATTTATCATGAAGATAAATAGGGCAATTATAATTGAGTACGAATGGTTCATCATGAATAGTAAGTTGTCTTGTCAGATATTTTGCTGGTGTGGATAGTCTAAATGACTTATTTTTTTAGTAGACATTAAATGATCTACAATATATTTTGACATACTAACAGGGTGAGTGAGAAACACACAGATGATGAGTAAAACACAGAGTTAGTTGAAAGATAATCTGTCAGTTGGATTCGTGATTTACTATCATTAGACTGAGGTGAATACAGTGGTCTTGAATGCTGTTAGAGGTATGAAAGCGGTTATCAATTCCCGGTTGCTCACACCGTGGAAGGGTTCTTCTGGAGGTACCTGAAAAGGAAGTTGGATTAGAGGTGGTCTTAGAGACCTGAGAGCGTGACCTCAGTGCTCAAGGGACAACTGCTTGAGGTCGGTCACACACAACCCTTTTATTGGTAATTTTTGTGTTAGCTCCGTACTTGTTGGGACCTTACTGCCGGAGACAGATATCCGTGGGATAAGGTGAGGTGTGTATATTTAGGGTCGACCTTTTCTAACCCCACCCCTCCTTGTGGGAAGGCAGCATCGCTGTCATGCTGGTTGCCTGAAGGAAACACCTTACTGCTGCCACACCTCTGTACAGTCAGCAGTACGACTTCGCCTTCAGACTTTGGGTTTGTTGCTTTTAGTCTTACCGCTCTTTAACCGACCTGTCTGACATAGTAGGACCTTGAGGAACGGTTGTTCCAGTCAGTATTGGTCGGTTGCTTCATCACGATAGGCAAGCCCGACCACCACGTCAAGGTAGCAACAACGGTCGGGATAATTAGACTGGAATCTATTATATGCTATATCGGATAATTTCATCACAGATGTATTGCAATCAAGATTTCTATCTGTAGACACAAAATAATAAATTAGACATCTTACCAACATTATACTCTTCTATTGTCCCACTAGTATTTCAGTTAAAAGAGAATGTAAATTAGTGTTAACATTAACATATTGACATCAGGACGTAGTAGTATTGTTTAGATGCCATAAAGATTCATCAATAAACGATAAAGCATATTGCTTTGTTTATTTTATCATTTCAAACAGAATTTTAAGCTGGATTTCTTCTGTTTCAGAATAAAAGTCATAAAATGCTTGAATCCTCCTACTTAATCATGCTGCGATGTGTGCTACTGATATCGACAGATATAAGTAGTATATATCACCAATTGAAAGTGAAATGCCTGGAGACAGAAATTTAATAAGATCGATCAGAAGAGGACTAGAACAAAGAGTAATTGATGTGGAAACGAAGAAACAATCAATTCTGAGACAATTAATTGACATTTTACAAGTGAAGTATTCACTGTATGGTTTTCTCAGATTTTACAAAAAGATTCTGTGTCATTTTATATTGAAATACATTTGATTATCCCCTATTTTGTGTTCTGGTTCACTACAATACTACTAACAAAACTCATCATTCTTAAAATAAAAGTAAACCGAACAAAATTTTACACAACCTAGACAGCTTATAAAATAAGCAATATGAACCATTGACCTTTCCTCATTATGAAAACAAAATACACTGTGACTAGACGATAACCAGTATCGATTAATAAGTGATAGAGTATATGTTGCATAATATCTTAAATGGTAACACAAATGAAATAAGTTTAATTTAATATTACAATATTTTATACTGGATATTTTTAAACGGAATCATCAATCAAATATCATGAAAGTTATCATTAGTGTTGTTGGAAATTAGGGGCGGCCAAACCAACATGTGACATCAGTGCTTGAAGTCACTAAATTCTAGTTTGAGCCATGTTGGGAGATGCAGACTACTTGGTTGGAGTCCTCGTGACTATCGTAACTAATGGTTGGAGAGACTTGGTGACATGGCTCAGAATCGATCACAATGGCGTAGGCGTATACACTCTCTGTCTTCCCTTAAACTAAGAGATTAAGATCGATGCATATCTTTCTTTCTAGGAACTAATTCTTTCTTCCTGTACTATATCCTTGTATGCAATCATTCTTTTATATACTACCACCTTTGAATTAACTACTTTTATGAATCCGGTGTTCATCTTGTTGTGTTAATGAGGTATGGCAACTTGGACCGATGCATATATGTGCTTGGTCTTAAGTTGTAGCTAACTGACTGATAGGCAGAGATAGATGTTGGCAACAATATAATCAACGATGCATGTTTTGATGTATATGAGACTCGTCAGCTGGATGGATGTGCACCACAAGATTGATGTTTACTTCGGATCTATTGTATTATTCACTTAATTACTAAGTTCAGATAACCACAGGCTTGTACAATGAGGACAAATTTTAATTAATTTGTATTAGTTGCTTGCAGGTATATCCAAACGACGAGTCTCAAATAGGATGAAACATGTATCCAAGATCTCATCACTAGCCACTATCCATCTCTGTTTATAATCTCTAGGGATTAACGTCAATATCAAGGTAATCCACACCAGTTGCACATATGCAAGAAGCCTTATCAATCCTAGTCCTACAAACCAATGGGAAGAATCAAACAACCAAATACACAAGAATTTATTAATCATCTTGTTCATTTCATCACTTGATAATGATAACACTTTGAGTAAAGGACATTCAATTGTGTTAAAGTAACTGCTTTCATCTATTTATATCGATATTATATAACAACTTTACTCATAGTTTAACTGACATTACATAGAATACTTATAAAGTCATGCAACTGGAAAAATCGACTAAAATAATAACGACAACAATAACAACAAAAATTAAATTCCCAGCCATTTACTAAAATTTAACGACTGATAACTAGTTGGATATTCCTCTCCCCTCTCCTTTCAACTACATGATAATAGTGTTGTTCGACTAACTGCACTACTACACTACTACTAATCATAACACTAAGAGTAATATAATACAACCAAAAGAAAATTTCAAAATTTTCGTAAACAAGTCACATGAAAATAAAAATGTAAACCGATGTCCTCTCCCTCACCCCCCCTCACCCCCGCGAAAAAAACAGCGAAAAAAACATTGTAAACAAGTACGCCAGTTACGTTGCATGCGGTGATTTTACAACCAAGTAACATTATCTTTATTCATTTGAAGTTTTTTTTGTTTCATATTCAATCACCGGATTGAATCAATCAATAATCACATGTATCTTGAAAATATTATCGTCTACATTTCACTTCAACGAACTCTCACTATACACATTAGTCAAATTAGATTGTAAACTTATCGACTGAAATCAGTTTTTCATAAGTAAAACCAACAAAAAAAAAGAGTATCACCTTGATTGTGATAGTGAATATGAGATTGATGATGTTTTAAGTACTCAATGTTCAATACATTTTTTTTACACGTTTGAACCAAAATCTGCATGTTTCACAAAGATAATTAATGTAGACTAAACCTAAACAATCAAAGTAGGATGTCAGTCATTGGTTACTGTCTATGTGAAAGTTTTGTTTCATGACTACATTACTTGTTAGTAATCAGAGTTCATACCCTTTTTTCATATCTGATTGGTTAAGCTAATCTGAATCTGATCGTTAAGACCTCATTGAATATCGAAAGCAAGTAAGAAATGTACAGTTTGAGTAATATATGATTATCTTATGAAACTCTGGATGATGTCTCTGAAGGTAAGACGTATAGTATTTCGCAAAGTATGCTGTATTGTCGTGATATAACAAAAAAACGATATAATCAGGGAGGGGTTTGTGGATATAGTTGAATTCATGAGCCAATTGAAACTAAACTACCATGGAAAACCTGAAGGCACTGGAAGGCCGTTTCGTCTTAGTGTGGGACTCTTCAGCAGTGCACATCCATGATCCCGCCTTGCGAAATTCGAACCGTGAACGAAATGGCCGTCCAGTGCTTCCAGCTTTTCCATGGTGGTCTAGTTTCAATTGAATCATGAATTCAACTATTAAAAATTACAAAACGATATGTTGTAAAGAATAGCCATATTTACTATACTAATACAGAATATCGTTTACAGTTATCAAGAGACAGTTCCTCGTATATTTAGAGCTCTAATACAAGTTTATAAACAGATAACACAAGCAAGATAGAATATTATAAATATTCATACACTAAAGAACGAACGACTATAACCAACCAATAAGTAAAAATGGAGCATTTAGCGCTTCGAATATAAATACAAAATGTGCTTTTTTTACAAAATCACGATAGACAGCCAGTCAATCAAACGCAACATAGAACCTGGAACGTATGTTTATAGATTCAATTTACTATATCTCATGCATAGCAATATGATGAACAGACTTAACCAGCACGTCAAAGTGGTACATATGTATAGAATTAGGTAAATACATGTTGTACTTAAATAACCTCTTGGATCAATAAACCATTTTGACTGCTGAAAGTTTTGAGCGAACCTCTCTCTACTTAACCACAGTAGATTATGTTTACACAAACCCAACGGATTTATTACTGAGTTCAATGGAAATTGATAATTTCTTGGGTACACTAGAAGAGGATCCATTTGAATGGCTAGTATACATTTGAGTGATACACTTATTTCCTCAAAAATTTAACACAATTTATCTCATTGATAAAAGAAAAAAGTAGCTCCGAAATATTAATGAAATGCAGCAGAAGAGGTTAAAAATGTTAGTCTTCGAAAGAAGAAAAAATAACGCACACTTAGTTTCCTTGATTCGTTTGTTATTTATTGTATGTTATGATGTATTAATCACTTAATGTTCAACACATTTGAACCAAAATCTGCTTGTTTCACAAAGGTAATGTAGACTAAATTTAGTCCCAGAGTGAACATCAACTCCGTGGAATGCAGGTACACTCAGCTGATGAGTCCCAAATAGGATGAAACGCGTGTCAAACTGGATTCCACTGCTAGCCACTATCCATCTTTGTTTAAAAAGCTTGTAACTTAAGGATATATCAAGGCGATCCGCACAGGATGTACATATGCTAACACGAGACTGATCAATTACAGTCCTAAATAACAATGGGAAGATACAAGTAAAACAACACCAAGTGAATTTATCGTATTTTAATTCAGCTAAGAGAAATTATAGAGTACCTATTGTTAGAAATCTATTAATCTTTTCTAAAGTATCAAAATGGATAACTATAGGACAACATTATTGTTCTATCATTGTTTAAACACTACACAATGATAGATTGTTGTATGTACTTGAATCCTACATTACTAAAAGCATAGATATTTACTATTTAATCTATTAGAAATGGTAAAGATAAAAGATTTCCTCTTCATATTTCAATCTAAACCAATTCAGTTCATATCAACAATGAATATGAATTATATCATGAGGCAAGCCCTAACTTGGAATCTTGAAGGGAAGTGGAAAAGAGGAAGGTCAAAGAACACATTACATCGGATAATAGAAGCAGATATGAAAAAGATGAATAGGAACTGGAATGAGCTGGAAAGGATTGCCTAAAACAGGTTTGGATGGAGAATGCTGATGAGCGGCCTATGTTCCTTCACGAGGAGTAACAGGCGTAAGTAATACAGGATAGTGTTATAAATTCAATTGAAATATGGATATGTCATTATGTTTACCATCTATCTATAAAAAATGTATTGCATCATATTAATAAGTACAGATTATCTGGTTGAGGTCGGTATGCTTATAATAATCAATTATTAAAGACATTGAATGAAATAGTTCAAAATTGGTTCATAATGACATAAATCTATCTATTCTTCATGTTCCACGAAATCCTGAGACACTAAATTCATCCTAACGCCTTTTTTCTTTGTTTCGTTGATATACAATCTGTCCTATTACTCCTGATACTGTTACTATCTCTACTATTCTAAGATTTGGTCTAATATTTACATCTTTCTGTGCTAATGACATACCAATGTACATTGTGTTTGATTAAGTGACTGATATAACATGATCAGTCAATCAATGTTAAAGTGTAGTTAAAACGAGAACTGGTGCTTTCAATGTGGTATGGTCCCCGGCTAAAATGTAGTTAACTTTGTAATAAAACATTTATGGATCATTTCAAAGTAAATACATTTATGGAAATAAACACTTTTAAAAAGATTAAAGAAAGAAGAAGGAACAATCATAATAAATTGTATCAAGACGATTTTGTATTATAAGAGTAATTCTGAAAACATTTTAATATTTAAGTAACCTATAAAAAGATAAAGACATTATAACCATGTAAATATGAATCAAATGCATATGGTCTCTAGTTGATTTATTCTATTGAAAGATATTTGATCATATAAATATTGATACAAAGGAGCATAGAATACATAGGAACCACATAAGTCACTTAATTTGTGTGTGGGCTATGATACTGCTCGGGTGCCTAAACTGAAAGAGGTTATTTTCTTGGGGGGCAATACCCAGAGCCTTCGACCTGAAGGCAGTGGGAGCATCGTAAGGAGATGCAGTCCCATGGTAGCCGGTGACCAATAATTGGTTCATACGCCATTTTTTCCTTCAGGATACTGAGGCCTATGTGCAACATTGGTTTGGTATCAGGGTTTTCCAACTCACCTAGGTGGACTCTCCGTTTCCACCAATCCAGTTAAAGCACTAGACATTTGTTTTTCGTCCTCTCAATTTTGTAAATAACAGTAATGCCATGAGAAGACAGTGAGTAGGATTTCCCTGACAGTGGTTGTATGCACGTGATCGCGTGAGAGTATTTCGAGAGAGATAGCTGACTCTCCCCATCCTCCGCCGTACCAGGGCATATATTCAGTCAGATATAAACAATGTAGATCTTGACACATATGTCTATCAGCTCTATTTGTCATAATAGACCAATACAGCAAAAGATAATTATCAAGACAAATGTCAAAGTCATAGAAATAGTAACAGTATTAGTAACAATCAAAATATATTGCATATAGAATACGAACAGTGAAGAAAGAACAGATTCTTAAGATAGAAAAATATAAGAAAAATTTTAAACTCAAAATTTAAAGAAGGAATAGATAAATCTGAGCAATTGCAACTGATTCTGAGCAATATCACACAAATTTGCTAAACACTAGGGAATCATTAAAAAACCGGAAACACTAAAGAATTGTTTTGTTGTGATATGAGACTACTCCTAAGCAATCGACAGTGATATACACTCCATCAGAGATTGACTAAGAGACTTTTAGATCCAATGACGAACACTTAACACATACAGAACATTGTATTGAAATTAAATGGTTTATGTTTCCAATTAACTCAATATAGCTGACCTTCCATCAAATGCGTGCTGAGCTTAAGATGTGAAGATCTGGAGTTTGATAACGGATGGAATCATATAGACTTATTAATAGGCTTTTTAGTTTTTAGTGACTCTTCACCAGATTTTAAGCAGCCACAAAATCATTGTTCATGTACTATTTGTATAAAATTTTAGAATGTATAGTCGAGAGAAAATCTTCATTCACCTAGGTTTTTTTTGTACCTTTGCCTATTTATTTGATAAATTGTTACTTTCATGTTGACAAAACACATACTATTCTAGGATTCACACTATTAATTCAGCACTACTATTCAGCAAAACAAAACAAAAAAAAGAGAAAACAAACAAACACGTCGATAAATCGGCTTTTTAGCTTTGGACTGATAGTGAAAATTATCAGTTTAGGGGTTGTGGAGATTGTTAAGTTTTTGATTGAAATCATGAGTCAATTGAAGCTAGAACACCATAGGACACCTGGAAACACTGGACGACCGTTTCGTCCTAGTATGGGACTCCTCAGCAGTGCGGATCCATGATCCCGCACCCCACGAGATCCGAACTCAGGACCTATCAGTCTCGCGCCAGGCGCTTAACCAACTAGACCACTGAGCCGGCATCCAATGGTGTTAATGTCTTACCTCAACTAATCCACGAAATTGCGCGACCAACTTCCATTGTACTGAAGTATACACCTATTTCTACGCTACACGGATTAGCTCCACTGGACACGGCTTCTCATCAGAACTCCGAGAATTTTCTCACGAAGCTAGTCACTAGTGAGCACATGGTAATTATCAAAAAGTTGGAAAAATAGTTACTTATTAGTTATTTATGTTTTGATTAGCCTTTATTTATAACTGAATTAAATCCATAATAAACTGTTTCTAGGGTGAAAAACTACAAAATGAGTGTAAAAATAGGCTTTCAATAAGGAAAAAAACACATCTTGATAATGTGTCAACCATCTATGAAATGGATTTTACTATAAATAAAAAAACAACGCAAAGAATAATCGGGAACCATTTTACACAAATTCACCCAAATAAGTACTGTATAAAATATCTGTCCTAGAAAATATGATTATATAGTGATGTAACTTATTTTTCAAGTACAACGGTCAGCTGTTACTTTTGCCTGAACACTGATTACCATGACGTGCAATGCTAACCGGTGGTGGAGATGGTTTGAAGAAAGTTAGGGGCGGCCAAACCAAAATGTGGCATCAGTCCACAAAGTCACTACCTTCTAGTCTGAGTCATGTTGGTAGTTGCAGACTACTTGGTTGGGGTCCACGTAGCTATCGTAACTAATTGTTGGAGACTTTCAGGGACATGGCTCAGAATCGATCACAATGGCGTCGGTGTATGCACGCTCTGTCTTCCCTTAAACTATGAGATTGAAATAGCTTCATATCTTTCTTTCTGCGTACTAAATCCTTCTTCCTGTACCATATACTTATAGCAATCTTTTATATATTACCACCTCTGAATTAACTACTTTTATGAATCCGGTGTCCATCTTGTTGTGTTAATGAGGTATGGCAACTTCGACCGATGCACATATGTGCCTGGTCCTACGTTGTAGCTAACTGACTGACTGACAACGGCCAGCTTCAAGCATATAATATATACCTGGGACCTAGTGATACTACTTTGTCACTTAAACCAAAATCAATAAAATCAAGTTTGAACATGCTATCTAAATCATATGAGATCAAGTTCTATACTCAGTAAGTTAACATTCTTCGAGAAAGAATACTATACAAGTCTTTAATCTTTTTTTCATAGTTCAGCATATGAATACTTCGAGAGGAAAAAAAGGTAGTTAACAACAATGGATATAATGATTTTTAAATGATTATTAACATGTTTTGACAATGGAACTGTGGTGTAGGCTACAGATGTCGACAGATATAAGTAGTATGTATCACCAATCGAAAGTGAAATTCCTGGAGGCAGAAATTTAATAAGATCGATCAGAAGACAACGAGAACAATCAGTAATTGGTGTGGAAACGAAGAAACAATCAAGTTTGAGACAACTGATTGACATTTCACTAGTGAATTATTTACTGTATGGTTTTCTCATATTTGTATTGAAATACATTTGGTTTTCCCCACCTGTGTTCTCGTTCACTACAGATGTAGTTATTGTTCTTTGGACGACTAAATTTCTTCATGAAGTAATCTATTTCTTAATAGGTTGATACATTTTTTTCCACTAAAACCAAGATTGTGCCTCCCCAAATGCCCTAGTACGGCCGAGGATGGGGAGAGTCAGCTATTTCTCGCCCAAAGCTCTCACGTGGCCACGCGTGTACATCCACTGTAGGGGAGGTCCTACTAACTGCCTTCTCGCGGCGGGGGTGTTCTTCACGAAATTCAGAAGACGAAAAGCGAATATCCAGTGCATTACCCGGGTTGGTGTACATGGAGAATCCACCTAGGTGAGTTGGAAAATCCTGATTCCAAACCAATGGTGTGCATGAGCTCCAGGATCCTGAAGGAACAAATGGTGTATGAACCTATTGTTAGTCACCGGGTACCATGGGACTGCATATCCTTACGTTGCTCCATTACCTTGTGCATTAGACCTCTAGGTCAAAGGCTCCGGGTGTGACCCCCTAAGAAAACCGCCTGCTTCAGTTTGGGCACCGAGGCAGTAACACAGCCCTCACACATATCAAATGAGATTTGTGTGACGCATATGTATTTGGTGCCTCCTTGTACTAATGTGTTAAAATAAATAAATAAATCATTAATATATAAATCAAACAAACAGTTACCTACTTCAAGGACTAATATGATGCCTTGACTTGATAATCATTAACATTTATCCAGCTTCATTTTACTTGACTAGTATCGATATATCAAGGTATATGATCTTTGTATAATACAATATCTGTATAAGTATTATTGTTACCTAAATAACTCCATTCAAACTTTATCAGTTGTAATCTAATCTAAACCATTGATTTGAAGTGGGTTTTTTTTATGAACTTCGATATTAAGGTCATTCAATCCACTATCACAAGCGACGTATGATCGTATCCAGGTTCGCAAATAGTTAGTTTTGTTTTATTTTTAAACTGAGAATGTTACTAATTATTTTTAGATGATGCACTAGCAATTCATATGGAGCAGTAGCTTAGTAATTAAGGCGTCCGACATTCAACCATTTAGTTTCATGTTCGAACTCTACCTCACCTATTTCGATTTGGGCAACTGGGTATTATTATTATTATTATTATTATTAGCCTTCAATCTTCGAATGTCGCTCGTATCCCAAAACCTGATAAATAAGTTAGTTCAATAAATTAGATTTACCAATTTGTGTTGTCAATTGAATATGAGCCACAAACTACATTACGATGTGTTGGTTAGTTAGTTAGTTAGTTAGCTAGTTGTAGTAAAGTATCACATGTTTACAATGAATCGGTCAGCTTTTTCAAATTGATTACTAAATCTAATAATGTAAACGATAGAATTCCTATGGATTATTCATTTTAAAAAAGTTTAGACACATCATCTACACATCGGTGCTTCTTTGACACGATGATCGTTGTTACCACAGGTCAGTCGCAGTCCGAATTGTTTATTAGTAACATCTATGACTATGAAGCTGAGTGATCACTACTCAGCTTTTTATGTAAAATCCAAAGCATATTAACAAAACCTTTTGTCTTCGGCTTCGGTACATATTCAGAGAACACTAATATACTGTATTGATTGACGCAATATATAGGGACACTGGCACAGCCAGTTTACAGCTACTAGATATTTGCAGCAGATTGACAATTATTCAACTAATGAGAATGTAGACGGATATTTCGTCATGAAGAAACTGTTACAGAATCTTAACGAGCTGTTAACTAGAAAATAAGCCTCAGAAAAAAAGTACTTGAACTCAGTCAAGGTCAATTATTCATAATCAACGTGCAGCCTGACACAACACTTTGTCAATCTAAACTGTTGTGTTAAATCAGTGAAAGATTCAACTAACATTATGAATAACAATAGAGTCTAACCACCTATGGTAACATGTGATATTGAAGATGAATAATTATTTCGAATATAGCTCCAGAAGGTGGAATGAAAAAGTATGTATGAAGGAATAATGTAAATTAGGATAAGGTGTTATAATTCGTCACAACGACCTGTCATAAGTAGTTCCCTTCAATATTATAGTATTAACTTTATACTTTCAACTACTTACTGTATCTATCGAAAACATGTAATGCAAGTAAAATTATTATATCTAGAACAAACCTTTTCTAAACTCTGTTTTTGTATTGATGAAGGTATAATCACTAAAGATGTTAGTTATCCCTTAAAAATTAACATACTACTGTCACATATTAGTATATACAGAAGTGTAACTTTGTCATTAACAAAGAAATTCATTACTTTCGGTTATATTTCTCTCAAACTGCCTAACTTAACACAGAACTTTGTGGAAATAAGCATTTCAATCAATATAATTAGTTGAGATCATGAGTTAATTGAAGCTAGACCATCATGGAAAACCTAGGAACATTGGACGGCCGTTTCGTCCTACGGTTGGACTCCTCAGAAGTACACATCCACGACCCAGCCTCGCGGAATTCGAACCCAGGACATATCAGTCTCGGGCGCAAGCACTTAACCACTAGTCGTGGATGCGCACTGCTGAGGAGTCCCGCAATAGGACAAAACGGCCGTCTAATGCTTCCAGGTTTTCCATGGTGGTCTAGCTTCAATTGACTCATGATCTCAACTATTAAAATTGCTACAATCTCCACAAAACCCCTTCTGATAATTAGATTAGTTCATCACGATGAATAAATGTGATATTCAATTCATAACCAACTATAGAAATGTAATTTGACTACAAAAAAAACTATAATAGACTCCATATTCATGAACTTATGATAGGAAAACAAGTAATTTAATCGCTGATTTATCATTCCATTTCATCTTAAAGTTTAGATGAGAACTGAATTATATGATCATTACCAAATCTAGAAGAGAAAAAAAAAGTGAAGTCTTCCTGTAAAAAGAAAAATAGGTCAGAAGATTGACAGCGATCGTTTGAAATGTGTATATGTGTTGTGTTTTTTTTAATGATTTGACATTTCTAACAATACACGACAATACACTTAGAGAATACTCTATTGATACTCCACTCTATTACAGATTCACATAAGTGACACATATACTATGGAAAAAACATCACCATAGGAACTATTTTGTCATAAAGAACACTACTATTTTGAAAGGTTTTGTTTTTGTTTTCTAGGTTGACATTGAGAAACCATCTATAACATATTCACTTGATATTGTTTTACTTGAATCTTCCCATTGATGTTTTTGAACTGAAATTGTTCAGTCTCTTATTGGCATATGTGCATACTGTGCGTATGCCTCGATATTGCCTTAAATTACAAGCATTATAAGCAAAGATGGATAGTGGCTAGCAGTGGAATCCAGGACGCGCGTTTCGTCCTGTTTGGGACTCGTCAGCTGGATGTACCTGCATCTCAGAGTTGATGTTCACTCTGGGACTCGAACTCAGTACCGTTCGCTTCAAACGCCATCGCGTTATCCACTTAGCTACTGAGTCCTGATAGCCACTATCCATCTTTGCTTATAATGCTTGTAAATTAAGGCAATATAGAGGCATACGCACAGTATGCACATATGCCAATAAGAGACTGAACAATTTCAGTCCAAAAACATCAATGGGAAGATTCAAGTAAAACAATATCAAGTGAATTCAACTTCAACCCATTGCACAGCAAGTGGCTATCAGAACTCAGTGGCTCAGCGGATAACGCGATGGCGTTTGAAGCGAACGGTACTGGGTTCGAGTTCCAGAGTGAACATCAACTCTAAGATGTAGGTAAATCCAGCTGACGAGTCCCAAACAGGACGAAACGCGCGTCCTGGATTCCACTGCTAGCCACTATCCATCTTTACTTATACATCTATAACATAGTTAGTTAGGATTTAAAAGTGTCAAACTGTACTACATAGAGTTATTTCTTTATTGAGAAAAAGAAAAAAAACATGTTTTAATACATCTCAATTGTATGACTTATGTAATAATCATAATGCTTTCTTTTACTAAACGTCCTTCACCCCATTCATGGCAGCATCAAGTCAATAATAATCATAATATGCACATGATCAACACGTTTAAAAATTGGTCCGATTATACTAATCTCAATAAAGAGCATCTACAGATAGGCTTGATCAATGAATTATTTCTGATTATGAATGTATTTGTCGAAATAGTAATAATAATAATAACAATAATGACAGATTCTCGGCAATATCTGCTGAATTTGATTATTATTATTATTATTATCGCGTTATACAGTTTGCAACAACCACTTCTTATTAAAGTAATTTTCTATATTCCTTTAGGGGCAATGGATGATGGTTAGCAGTAGAATGTGTGTTTCGTCTTATCTAGGACAAGTTAGGCGGATATACATGAATTCCAGAGTTAACGTTCACTTTGGAACTTAAACCCAGTACACCTCACTTAGTTACACCCACTTAGTTATGAGTCCAGATAGCTATAGGCTTATGCAATGGTGTGAATTCTCATATATATGTATTGGTTGTTTAGAACTTTTCATTAATATTTAAGACTGTGCTTGATCAGTCTCTTCTCACATATGTGCACCCCATGAGAATCGACTTGATATTGTCACTAAGCCACAAGTATTCTTAAGCAAAGAGGATTTTGAAACAACAAATACAAATGAATTAGACTAAATTCCATTGCACAAGCTAGTCAGCTATCAGAACTCAGTAAATAAGTGGATAATGCGGTGATGTTTGAGGCGAACAGTACTAGATTCGAGTTTTGGAGTGGAAATCAACTTAGGATTCATATACATCTGGTGTATGAGTTTCAAATAGGGTGAAATAAGCGTCCAGGATTCCACTGCTAGCCATCATCCATGTCTACTTAAAATGCTTGTGACTTGATAGTAGTATCGAGACAGTCCTCACAGGATGCACATATACGAGAAGAGACTGATCAATTACAGTTGTAATCGTCAATGAGAAGATCCAAACAACCAATACATATAAATTTTATTATTGCTCAAATTATATTGTATTTGGGGGAGGTCATTTGAAAATGATTATTTCCGCCCCACCTCACTCTTCATTTGCCACCTTTTGTATAAACAAACAAAATCGAGCGAAATTGTCATGTAAATTATGGAATTTTTTAGTATACCTAGCTAATCAGTAAGGCTTGTCAATTCTCGTGAATATGATGGAATTTTTCTTAGTTTCTTTTCTTACTGGGAGTTAACTAAGAATAAGTTATGATAAGAATTTAAATCCCATCATCTATATATCTAGGTGTACTTTTTTTCAACTGAATCATGTGGCAATAGATACCGGTTTACTAGTTTGTTTAATATTTCTTCAGCTAGAGTAGGAGAGTGTATTATTAAGATAACCCTCTCTACAAAAAATACAGGATATTTCACTGTAAATTGTTACTGCACACCACATATCGTCGCAATGAAGCAATCGTTGGTTTAGAGTTCAACTCCAGGATACGAGGTCGTGGGTGCGCACTGCTGAAGTTTCTCGTACTAGGATGGGACGGCCGTCCAGTGTTCCCAGGTTTCAATGGTTGTCTAGATGATATCAGTTTGTGATTTATAATTCTGAAGACTAAACATTCACTGAACGATTAATGCACAAAGTCAGTCAGTAACAACGTAGAACTTCGTACGTACATACATCAGTTCGAGTTGCCATAATACATTAGCACACAAATACAGTTGTCGATTCAAACTACATAGTGGTACAAGTAGTAAAAGTATAAGCAGTAATCGGAAACATTAGGGTTTGAAGATGTTATTCAAGGAGTATAATTCAGTGAAATAAATTTGGGAAGAGAAAAAAGAGACAAGGAGGAATCAGGAGATTAAAATTTGGGAGAACACAAAGAGCGGATGCACCTGAGCCAATGCAAACGACTGTAAGCCATGTCATTCAAGGTCTCTAACCATCGGTTGCTATCATCTCGCGGTCCCCAACCAGGTAGTCTACACCTATCAACATGACTCAGTTCACTTGTCAGTGACTTCATGGACTTGTGCCATGTTTTGGTCTGGCACAAAGCACAAAACATTGTTCTCTTCTATGCAATAGATTTACATAACAGTCTATAATGAAAATAATGAGTAAATTATAAAAGCTTAATTATTTGTATTCCAAGTACATTTCTGATGCGTAGAAAAGCTAGTAAGTTAGTAACAATACAGTTGGATGCCATATATTGTAGTCATCATCAGCGCAAAACCTCGCATGAAAATGCGCTGGCCGAAGTTGCTGTATAGTGAATAAGAACTAAGGTGGGGAATACCAATTTATTGTTTACTGCAAAATCACACAGTGGCTTAGTAAAATATAAAAATCATACATTAAATACATCATTTGCACAAATTCTTTGCATCGTTCTTCACATACTCTATTATTCCTCTATTTCTGTTGTTATTTCGGTTACTCCCCTATTTCCTTCCAGTCCTCTCCAGGCATTCCACTTCCGATTGGTACGACCTACTACTTATGTCTGTCAGTATAAGTAGCACACACCACAGCCGTATTTCACTAGCACGACGAGATGAAATTAACAAGGTGTGCAGTGAAAGAGATTGGAATAACATACCAATGACAATGAAAAAGAATAACTATTGAGAATAAAGTTTAAGAACATAGAGTAAAAATGCATGTATGATGAGAAACTGAAATTTTAAACAGAATGGAAGATAAATAATCAATATATTTGTGTTACTGTGAACAATTTTGCACAGTTATACCCCAAGATTACAGCTACTGTTTGAATATACCACGGGGAGAGATGTAGAGTTAGTTAGAAAAAAAAAACAAATAGTCAGTTGATAAGATTTTTAGTGTATTCTAGCAGAAGTTCGTGCTGACAATAATGCTATTTAAAAGAACAATGAAATTTTCGTCACTGAATCATACAGTTGAGTGAATGAAACTTCACTGAAGTCATCAACTTCAATTACTATCATATTAAACTATGAATTATATTGAGTAAGCAGTTGATTGATTTTAAGTCCACTTTGTTTAAGTGTTTTAAAGTGTTTTTTTTTCTCTTTTGATGAATTCAGTCATGTGCCCACAATTGATTGATCACTGGGTGGTGACGAATGTCATGTGTGTCAAGTCCTTCTTAGTGCAGATCGAATGCTATCGACCAAGTTCCAATGTGGCCACTAGTCTAGATGACTCGACATTGCGTGCACTATGTTGACTACCTCCAACCACCATTCTAAGTCATGTACCATCAATCATTCAAAACATCTTAAATGTTATTGGTTAGATTATCTAGAAATTTTAACGAATAGCATAAAATAATGTTTATTTATTTATTTGTATCAAAAGGGCTTTTGTGGATATCATAGTAATTTCAATAGTTGAGAACATGAGTCAGTTGAAACTAGACCACCATGGAAAACCCGGAAGCACTGGCCGGCCGTTTCGTCCTATTGTGGGACTCCTCAGCAGTGCGTACCCACGATCCCGTCTCGCAAAATTCGAAATCAGAACCTATCAGTCTTGCGCACGAGCGCTTAACCACTAGACCACGAAGCCGGTATCCAACGATGTTAATATTTGATTTCAAATAATCCACGAAATTGAGCGACACATCCACCATTGTCTTCAGTGAATTACTATCTCACAACTGGCCCAACTGAACTCGACTGGACACTGCTTCCGTCCAGTGCTTCCAGGTTTTGCATGATTGTCCAGTTTCAACTGACTCATGATCTCAACCATTGAAATTATTTATTTGTGTTCCTAACATCCACTGAAACAGCACAATCTAATTCTATAAATCAGAAGAAAAAAAAATGAATTTCACGTACTACAGATTGTAAATTACCCGCTGTATTATTTACACAGTTTGTTTTAAACTAATTCATATATTTTTCAAAAGATTTATTCAAAAATTTGATAATCTGAATTAGAATCAATCTCAATGGTACAGATTCATTGAGTTTTTTGGTTAAAATTATCTTAAGTATTCATATCTTCTCTTAATCTAATCATTTTATAGGACACTTATACTACTTCCAATACATTGGTATACATGTTGATAAGTTCATTAGTCAGTCAGTCAGTCAGTCAGTCAGCTACAACGTAGGACTAGACACACACGTGCATCGGTCCAAGTTGCCATACCTCATTAGCACAACAAGATGAACACCAAATTCATAGAAGTTATTACTTAAACGGTAGTAATATACAAAAGAAAGATTGCGTATAAGGATATAGTACAGGAAGAAAGAATTAGTTCCTAGAAAGAAAGATATGAAGCGCTTTTAATCTCTTAGTTTAAGGGAAGACAGAGAGTGTATACGCCTACGCCATTGTGATCGATTCTGAGCCATGTCACCAAGTCTCTCCAACCATTAGTTACGATAGTCACGCGGACTCCAACCAAGTAGTCTGCATCTACCAACATGACTCAGACTAGAAGTTAGAGACTTTATGGACTGATGCCATGTTTTCGTTTGACCACCCCCAACTTGTTGTGTCGTTGTGGTGTAGCAACTTGGGCAAAAATGCATAAAATGATATATATATATATATACCTTTCATCAAGGTGTAATTAGTTGAAACGACTTACCACTATATGTGATGAGTCGACCAATATGGTTATTTAACACTTATGTTAGCTTTCGTATTTTCGCACATCTGTTTCCTGCGGTGATCTTTATGATTGTATTAATACATGTTTTCTCTTGATCATAGATACCAGTGTACCCTACCGGTGACCAGTCACCTTTCAAGCACATAACCGCCTGTTTTTCAGGCATCATTGCTATATATATATATATATATATATATATATATATATATATATATATATATAACTTCGGTCTATTAATAAAACCTGTAGAGCTAATACGAGACATCAACTTACTGATCATTTTACACTAACCGTATGTGATAGTAATTAAATCTAAATTCATAACAATGTGTAACACCACAACCATGCGGAGACTATGGTAAGACAATGTGACATAATACATGGTGTGTGTGTGTGTGAGCGCTACAATCAATAACACAATCTATAGGGATTCATTTTTAACTTTACTCAATCTACACTGTTAATCTATACAATTTTACGATTGTTATCATGTAACTTGGGACATCAATTTTTATTTCCATTTATTTTCTTCGGGAACCTTTACACATGGTAACAAAAATCATCTTCCACTTGAAGACTTTATATAATTCATTCATACCTATTATTATCATGTATTCTATGAACTTGCATCCATATGATATCAATTATATGTACCTTAGTTTTGAAATAATTACCACTACTGTTTTTAAGCTAAAAAAAAGAAAACATCTGAAGAGAAACCATAAAATAAAATGAATGTTATATTATTCTGTTACTTATATTATTCAATATTTAGTAATATATATATATTGCATTGAAATTCCAAACTATGATAGACAAAACAAATTTTAAATTATATTGAGTGCCGAAACTATTAGAGTACATATAAAACAGTCAGTCAGTCAGCAGTAACGTAGAACTTCGTACGTACATATATCAGTTCGAGTTGCCATACTACATTAGCACACAAATACAATTGTGGATTCAAACTACATAGTGGTACAAGTAGTAAATGTATAAGCAGTAATCGGAAACATTAGGCTTTGGAGATGTTATTCAAGGAGTATAATTCAGTGAAATAAATTTGGGAAGAGAAAAAAGAGACAAGGAGGAATCAGGAGATTAAAATTTGGGAGAACACAAAGAGTGTATGCACCTGCGCCATTGCAAACAATTTTGAGCCATGTCATTCAAGGTCTCTAACCATCGGTTGCTATTATCTCGCGGATCCCAACCAGTTAGTCTACACTTACCAACACGACTCAGTTCACTTGTCAGTGACTTCATGGACTTGTGCCATGTTTTGGTCTGGCCGCCCCTAGCTTTCTTCCAACCTACTCCTACACCACAAATCATCGCTTGTCGGGGCAGTCGGTGGTTGGACATACGTAACACGTGTCCCAGCAATCTCAACTGATGAAGTTTCAATACTTCATCGATCGATTTGCCATCCTAACAACTGTGTTACTTATTCAATGGTCCCAGGATATACGAACAATGCTTTGACGACACATATGATCGAATACTAGTAACCTACAAATATCCTCTACTCTTACCGGCCATGGTTCACTGCCATAAAGTAGGACGGAGCAAACTGCTGCGTCGTAAACTCGTCCTTTGGTTTGTAGACGGACATCTCGCCTACGCCAAAAATGACGCAAGTTGGCAAAGGCTAATCGTACATAACAAAAACAGTAACAATACGTGTAGATATATAACGAATATACATTAGTCTTATTTACGAAGAGCATTTAAGTACTTGGTTCTCCACATATTGAAGTGTAGCCAAAAAAGTTTACTTAATAACTTATCGTGTATTGAGTTTCATTTATTTCAACCAATTATAAAAACAACTTGTCTTTTTTTACGAAACATAAAACAGTAATATCAAAATTAGAAATTCAAGAAGAGGAAACGATAAAATAACTGATGAAATAGAGAGTGGTTATTATTGTCAACAGACAAGAAAAAAAACAAATATTAAATTATAATGAGTAACTCATTCACTAGGGATATAAATCAGTCAGTCAGCCACAACGTAGGACCAAGCAAATATATTCTGACCGTTGTCGCTACCTTGATGTGGTGGTCGGGCTTGCCTATCGTGATGAAGCAACCGAGCTATACTAACTGGAACAACCGTTCCTCAAGGTCCTACCATGTCAGACAGGTCGGTTGAAGAGCGGTAAGACTAAAAGCAACAAACCCAAGGTCCGAAGGCGAAGTCGTACTGCTGACTGTACAGAGGTGTGGCAGCAGTAAGGTGTTTCCTTCAGGCAACCAGCATGACAGCGATGCTGCCTTCCCACAAGGAGGGGTGGGGTTAGAAAAGGTCGACCCTAAATATACACACCTCTCCTTATCCCACAGATATCCGTCTCCGGCAGTAAAGTCTCAACAAGTACGGAGCCAACACAAGAATTACTCACCAAAAGGTCGTATGTGACCGTCCTCAAGCGGTTGTCCCTTGAGCACTGAGGTCACCCTCTCAGATCTCTAAGACCACCTCTAATCCAACTTCCTTTTCAGGTACCTCCAGAAGAACCCTTCCACGGTGTGAGCAACCGGGAATTGATAACCGCCCTCATACCTCTAACAGTACTCAAGACCACTGGATATAAACCACACTCTATGTGTGAGAATTGATGACACTACTCGGTTATCTAAATTGAAGTGGAGAGAACTTTGAATGTGGGCTTCAGTATCTAAAGACTGAACACCTCAACCATAGAACAATCACTACATAATAGTACTCAATAGTTGAAAGATATTAAGTATATATGTGTTATAATAATCAATTTATGAAAAATACATCGTCATATATCTGAAAAACATGAAATTCTGGCGTTCAGTTTGCTATTACCTTCAATAAACCAAGGACTTCATAAACTCGTGATTGCCTTTATGTACTATTATCGTATTTGTTCACTAAGAGATGATGTGGTAAAAAGCTTACTTATTTACACAAAAAGCTAAATAGTGAGGGATAACTATGGTAGCAAACAATTAAAAATCAATGTCAACCAATTATCGAGAACAAATTTAAGTAAATAGCTTTGAACAATACTTTAGATAATGAATGTGGGGTTCAGGCCATCAACCCAATTGTTGGAAACTAAGTGCTTCAATCAGTTGTGCCTATTATTTTACTGACGAGTTAATCTGGAAATAGTAAGTACTGTAAATATTATATATTTTGTCATATTTAGTAGTTGACTGGATTATAAAACAATTTTCAAGCTAGTAGATAACATATCACGGAATAAGATGGTCTATTACGAAGACATATCCTATATGGATCATGAATGAGAGTTTGAACGTGTAACAGATCAGTAAAAAAAACTTATTAATGAAACAAAACTAAACTAACACAAAGTTGGATAATGTTACATTTTCACATGAAAATAACCTTTATACATAAAAAACACGCATCAACTGACTTACTCAAATAGTTTCTCTCTCTTCGATTCATCGAATTTAAACAATGGTAGTGTGGAAATCAAGCCCATACGTGTGGCGATTCTTACTTGTTCCTCTTCAGTTAACTGGGACATAGGTCGTGAGACACCAGGAGTAGGATGCATAATTGGATCATTCTCCTAATACATACACGGCAAATATTTACAAAATGATTTTTTCTATACATATTACGCTTTATAACATATTTTTTTAAAAAAATTATGAATAAGCACGCAAGCAATGATATAGTGACATTCATCATGTGAATTATCCATAGTAGTAAGCGCAACAAAATAAAGTTCTTTCCCACAACTGAAGTAAAGCTTCATAATCCCACAAACACAAGTCAGTTGTGAATAACGTTAGATCCGGCATACGTGTATCAGTGCATGTTGTTAAAAACTACACCAGTGGTGGGAAAAATTAACGAGTCCGAAAGAGAATGAGTGTTAATAGCAATAATATCAACAGCAGTGTAAAACTAAACGTTCAAAAGTACAGAACAAAAGGATTTAATGAAATGAAACTAATGAATGAAAAGTGTAGGATAATACCAGGCTTGACATTCTGATGGAGATCAAGTATAAATATGTAGGCGTAAATGGTGCCTAACATAAACCACTGATTATGATTCCTCTTGGACCTTAAAAAAGTCGGAATCATTTGGCATGGCTAGATTTATAATCGATGGCTAAGTAAAATAGTGTCACAAGTTCGTTTGACTATCTTTACCTAATTTCCGACTTAATCCCACGCTAGTCAAAACCGTATGTCCAGCCAGCAGAGTTGACGAATGTTGCCAGCTATGTCATTTGATTCACCATTTCTCCTAAGCTCGATTTCAAAATACTCTTTCGTGATTTCGGTACATGCAATAAATTTGTCGAAGCACCTATAACCAAACACAAACAACATAAGTATATTTGATGCATTTATGGATCATTTAGAGTAGTAGGGTGAACTGGTATACAATATATTTTGCATGTGACCAATAGATAAAAGACCTAGGCCGTTTGTGATGCAAGTCGGCAAAAGTCAAACACGCTTGTATTTTTTCAGAGGTTTCCTCAGATATTGGTTTACCAAGGTTTGAAGGATTCTTGGGTCAAAGGCAATAGTCAGCTGACCCAACGATTCCATTTCTTGTAAATGAATCAGATGGAAAAGAGAAACACTACGTTATTAACAACCACAGAAAATAATTATGTGAAATGACACTGTTTATTCAGATTTGTAATAAGATAATTGTAGGAAACAATAATCACGATCAATATTCGGGAAGTTCAGTGTAGAGAGAAATACTTTGACACCAGAAAAAACCTGGGTAGTTAAAGGACCAAACTGGGTGCGGAACGGAAGTCAATAAGATGGTATATCAATGGTAATAGACGAAGACTTTGTTTGAAATATCCAGTTATTGAACTATACTGATTAATAGATTTCTACAAGATTTATAAGAATAATCACTGGTTTTAGCAATAGCTTATACAAAAAAATAGTCCCTCTTATGCCTACATTTGTTCTTCATTAATTCGTTAACCCACACAACTTTCTACAGTCATGATGCAGTGCATGCAGTACATGCCCTAAACAACTTAGCCGATTCACTCTTACGGGATTTTTAGTGGAAGCTCTAGGTATAATATGTCACCAAACAAAAACATTCCTATCTTGTATTTATTCTTACTTTTCTATGAGTGAATAATTGGATTTCGGCTAAACTGTCACATATAAGCATTTATTTGAATCTATAAGGTTATAGTGAAGGATGAATAGTTGAAAGATATGGTATCTAAGAGCTAGTCCAGACTATAATTCTAAAAGGAGAATGCAGAACTGATGGGATACCTCGAAAAGAAACTAATAGATTTTCAGCCCATATATAACAAATTACTTTCGGATAAACTAAGATATAACCCATATTTTTATTGTCATTAGGCTGTTAACAAAACAGCTGTGTAAGAAGCTCTGAAACAGATTGAGTGTGAGATACAAAGATAACACTTAAATTGCTGAACTGACACCTAGACACTGGATTTTGGATCTATATTATTTAAGTAGAACAATAGAAGCGTTGAGTTAGAACATTCGAGTTTTTCACACATGTAACACAAACGAGTTTTCATTCATACAAACTTTTGGCTAAGTAAGAAAACAGACATGAATCAAAAAGAAAGAGAACTGCCAACTAGTTCAACTTCACAGAATAGGTTCTTCAAATGAAGGATCGAGAACTTATCACTATTGGTAATATGTCTTACTTCAGCAAGTAGACGCAGAAATAAGATTTTTAAATAAAACCAATATTCGTGGACTGTAAACACCGTACAATAAAGTTTAGCACTTTAAGGAACTGTGGGGTCGTTATCACTGATAAGTACATAGTGTACACAACAGCATGCTAGAAAGCGAATGAAAAATAAGTCACATATAATTGGTTTAGACTAAAGAAAATCCGAAAATAACTTCAAAACATCTTAAAACTGAAGACTATTTGAGCCCTAATATTTCCCAATATAAAAACAGCTCAATGTGATAAACGAATAAATTGGACACCTCGTCAGTTCCTCTTATTACTGATTCAACTTGTAGGACCTTTGATATGATATTTTATGCAGCATAAACGTCATCCGAAATTTAATTCCGCTTAAGATAGTATTTGTGCACTTACGTACTATTACAATGGTGACCGAAAGCGAACACTTTCGAAGGCTAATTTCAAAATTCCTTATTATTAAAAGTGACAACTACAAATAACTGCATTCTGATTGCTTATTGTAGACAACACAGACATTATTATTTATAAGACAAAGAACTTACAAAATATGGGGGTAAACGACTACGTCGTCTCTCAGTTTCTAGTCGTAATTGCGCGTCACTATTCCCAACATCAGCTGAAGAATCGATATTTCTGCATCTCAGGCAATTGCCCATAGCTATACTGTTTGATTTTGCATTAGGTCGGTTGTACCATCGGTCTGTCCCCACAGCTGTTTATCTGACCTTGAGGAACCAATGGTCATTTAGTGTCCAAGCTATAAACACTGTTCAGTGGATATGACAAACTGAATGTTGCTTGATATCTCAATTATTAACTGAAGTCAAAACATATTGAAAGATGTGAATATCAGTTATGATCACGGAGCAGCACTTATAATAGTTCTCATTAGTACCACTGAGCCCGAAACTGATATCAAACCATCATTTCCGTGAATCAGGATAATATGCCATCAGTATTATCAAGGGGGCTTCTAAACCGGGAAAAAGGTTCAACTGCAACGGAGTTTCGCTGGTAGTCTGTTCCACATAGTTGAGTATCGGAAAAAGAAAAACTGAAGTAGGTTAGTGAAGGTGCTCGTAAACGATAAAATATCCTCCTTATTGCATAGGTTGTGGGATGAAATAATAGAATACGAAGGGGTCGATGCCAAGGAATAAGAGATACCGCTTATAAGCCGGTAGACAAAGAAGAGATCTAATTTGATACGCCTGATCTAGATAGGTTCTAACTTGAGTTGTTGACATCGAGGGTGGTGATACATGTTGTCGGAATACCCCAAAACAGCAATAGTGAGTGTTCTTTCAACATTTGTAATGACAGTGGGCCCCAACCACTCAATCCTTGAGGACGAACGCGAGACAACTGAGAAAAATATACTCAACATTTAACGCGGGGAAAAACACAACGATAAAGGAATCGGGAGGAATAAATTCAATAAATTCAAATTTATCGAATAGCATGGCTCTACCTTGTAGGCGTGATCATTCTTGAGTAGCCTATACCTTTTATTCATTTTAAATATACTGTTCTAGCTCCGGCCTAAATATGTTCATCATATATTGACGACTGTTATGATACGATGAGTTAGGGTAGACGGTGATGTGACTTCCACATAAAACCTTATAGATTAGGCAGTTACATCACTACAAATCTACAGTTTTAGGATTAAGTCCATTATCAGAGCGGTACTAATAACGAAGTAGATCACAATTTTACCAGGTTACCAAGTGAGAAACTCTACTCCACACATAAACATTTGTTTATCTTTACAAAAGGAGTGGTGGCATTTTCCCCTGCCAAGTGAGTCTTTTGGTTATGATTGTGTCCTAAGGTGTAAAAGCTTCGCCTATAATTAGTTAGGTTGATTTTTCAGTGAAGGTCTCAGCCTTTTGTTTTCGGTACCTATCACTTTAAAAGTTTGAGAAACACTTCAAGAAATTAGTTTTGACTTTTTCAACATCCAAAGAGTAACTTCCTGTTGTTCTCTCCGTGACCTCGCCTAGCAATTTTAAAGGCACAAAGCAAACATCGTTATGGCAGATTTACGTTTTTTTCCGATTGATGGTGGAATTCAATGTGACTACTGCAACGAGTGATATAAAAACATGTGCACCACACTTACATCAACCACATATAAATGTTGTTTCAAGGCACTACCACTTTGGCTGTGTATGTGTGCTGCTTTACAAAACCTCTGATGACTCTTCAGCTGCTAACCACAGCTAGAACGACTAGCTCCGATAAACAGCCAACAGCAGATTAGCAGCTGTCAGATTTCAAGGAAGCAGAGAGAGATGCCATGAATCTAGATACGAATCTGAGTGAAACCATTAAGTTGAACCACTTCAGGTCAGTAGGAGTGATTATAAGGAAAAGGAAATAATACGCAATAGTCAAGTCGCAATGATCTCGACAGTTTCAGTTACATATATCTTTAACAACGCAAACCGGACCATACAAGAAAGAAGCCGAGTCATTGCAGAGGATTTGGTCAGGAAACAAAACAAAGTCGGTGATTTGCCTACGGTAGAAACAAGAAAATTAAGGGGAAAAACGTAGCGACCTATATGGCTGTTGCTAAATCAGACTGCAAGAATGGTAAACGTTTAAGACAAAAAACCCCATGCTTGTTCAAGAGGATCATGCAGAGATATTGTTCAACTTTTGCAAGAGTCTTTCAAAAAAGAAAAAAAATGTTAGGTCTAGGTATGTGATGGTAAGATTCAGTTGCTTGGTTTCTTGCTTTGAAAGGCTGGCAGACTAAACAGCGAGGGTGGTGGGGTTTTCGTGTACATGACTAACACCTCAACCATATGAGCTGTCGATACAGTAGCACACGACTCCGGGAAATGTGAACCGTTGTGTCGACGGCTACAATGTAGAGGACAATATGTTGAATTAGTTGCAGTATATCACAGTCAAGAATGTGTAGTGGGTGACTTCCCCCTAAATAAATTTAAATCCTGGTCAAACGGGCGTAAAAGTTCGACAGCATTTGTTTTATTGACCCCTTGTAAATTAGGGAACCTCAGAAGTGGGGTCATCAAAAACATCGTTCGATTACAAATTGTCAGATATCGCAGTCACCCTAGCTCTATTCCAGAAAGTTAGAGATCCCACCAGATATGACATATAAAACTCTTCATCTCTCTTGAACTTCGTCCTCACACTGAGTGGTGATGCTAATTCTATTATGTTCCTCTCACCTGTAGGGAGAATCCATCATGCTGTCGTCTTATTCAAATTCATGGCTGAAGTGGTCTGTCAGACAGTTGCGCCAGCCCTTCCTAATGTATGGAAGGCAGACATATAGGCGATCAACTCTGTAGCATCGAAGGAAAACTGGAAAATCGACTTCGAAGCATCAGTAGAGGAGGATTAGGCTCACTCCCAGGAGTTATACAATCAAGGAACTCAACTATTTATACAGTGCCGAGGAAGAAAACGCACGACTAGCTCGGAATAAATATTTGACGTTTCTTATGACAAAAGAAAAAACATTTGGCACGTCGCCATCAACCTTAGCACACCGAATACGATGAAACGCTATAGGTCGATCTAAAACAAGAGTATAGGCACCTCACGGGCAGCTCAGTCAAAATCTGAAATGCAGTTACTCCAATTAACAATCAGACAGCCAGAGAGACTGTTCTCGTATATAAATTACGGAACAAGAAGGCATCATTGGATTCCCAACTCAATTACTGAAGAGCGTTTATCTCAAGTGAAAGACGAAGACCAAGACAGAGCAGACCCCTTGAAACTATTTTGGGACAGTTTCCACTCAAAAGCTTCTTGTTAACGAAGAACTAGAACCAGATACAAAGTCACGAAGCTCTAAGAGCTTTTAACACTTAAGACTCCGAAAAATAAACAGGGCCGGATGAACCACAGTCAAAAGACCTGAGATTAATTTCGGAATACACTTCTGCCCCTCTAATTACCATATTTAATAAGTAAATTGACCAAGGTGATTTACCTAAGGGTTTGGAGAATACGACCCTCACTCCAATACATAAAACAGAATCAAGACGACTTCCATTAATCTGCAGACCAGTCAGCCTTGTCAGCGTTGTAGTTAAAATACTGGAAGTAATAATCAAGAGGGTTATAATCACACTCGTAAAAACGGACAACTAGTGAAACAGAGAACAGTATGGTTTCAAGAAAGGATAATTTTGCACAACAAACCCCATACGACAAGAAAGAAATGGACACAATTTCTAGTTAGTGGGAAATCGGTCGACGTTGTCTACGTTGACTTCGGTAAATTATTTGATAAAATACTGAGAAAAAGATTGTTCATATAGCTGGAAAATCTAGAAGTTGCTAGGCGTCATGTAAAGTGGATAAGAATTTATTTGTAGACTGCAGACGGAAGGACAGAATGAATTCCAAGTGCTCTTTCCGGAAACTGGTACTTAATGGAGGACCACGAGGCTCTGTCCTAGGTCCTTCACCTCTTTTCTGTATGTAAATGAACTTTTAAATATAACTGTCTTCAATGCCACTATACACTGATGATGTTAAAATCTGGCGAGAAACAACAGGAGACGTAGATCCATGTGCGCTACAGGTGGATCTAGATATTCCTGCGATCTGGTCCACAAAATGGCAGATGCCTATCAAAGCGACTAATCCTGCATTAACCTTGGAGATATACATAAACAAACACAGCATAATAGGAGAGTCGATGCCTGCAGTTTTGTTTCGCAAGAAGCTTGAGGTGATAGTCAGGAAAGATCTTAGGACAGCAGTCCACTGCCTCGAGGTCACAACCATAGGTTTATAACCATATGGGCTTTAAGGCGGACACTTATCAAGCTAGGTATTAATATATTTACTACAATCGATACGATCTTAATGAGGTCCAATCTTGGAAACTGCTTCCAAGCCTCAAGACCCTTTTTAGGCGGTGATCCATACATCTTGGAAAAAGTACAAATTGTTGTCACCTGGGTTATTCCAGAACATTGGGGTTTACCGAGAAAAGAGCGGCTTCGGAAGATAGACCTCTTCGCCATGTCCTTACGCAGGCTAAGAGGTTATTTGAATTCGATGTATAGAATACTTAGTGATACAGGATACACAAGATATAAGGGACATAATATATAAGACACACAAATTTGTCTCTGTTTCAACACTAAGAGGAAATATTCCTGCACTATGAAGAGACAGTACTACGATGTAAGGATGATAGCTTAGAACTCCGAAATGACCTGAAGAAATTATCCAAATGGTCTTAAACCTAGCAGCTGTCGATAAATACTTTCAAGTGTGTTGTGATGCATATCGGTCATCAAGGTACCGATGCATACACGATGAATAACACTGAGCTACCTGTCGTCCAGACACATAATGACTTAGAAGTCATCGTCAGCCAAGACTTAAAGACTACCACACACTGCCATGCAATATCCGCCAAAGGTTTTAGAACCTTATGGTCAATACGTAGGGCTTTTATTCATGCAGACGCTAAAACGTTTTTGAGTTTGTATACAGGGTTCGTAAGTCATAAATATGAGTACTGCATACGAGCGGCTAGCCCCTGCAGAAAAAGACAGTGTGCTTCTGGAAAAGGTTCAGAGAACAGAAACTAAGCGGATTCTCTGAATAGCGAAGCTCCCGTATGATGCTTGAGTGGCCAAGCTGAACCTTTTCTCGATGTCATATCGAAGAACTAGAGGCGGCTTGATTACAGTTTTCAAATTTCTCAGTGATAAATTTGCACCTGATATGCCATAACTTTTCTTGTCTTCCAGAACAGAGAATTTACGAGGACACTCAGTTAAAGTTCACAAGCCCAGAACAAATAACTTTTCAGCTGATTGTCGACTTTTCATCGAATCATTAACGAGTGGAATTCATTGCCTCAGCACGTGATTGAGGCTCCATCCGTCGACTTTTTCAAAACAAAGTTGAACCAAATGAGAGACCAGGACTAACACAGGCCATCAAGTCTCCTGTCCCTCATAAAATGAAGCTGAAACTAAGATTCTAGTCGCGGGCATTACAATGTTGTCGTTACTACGGTTAGCACGGTGTTCGTTCAGTAGTGGCTTCGTAACGTCATTATCACGATCCCTTAGTGGTCAGCCGAAGAAATGGTACTTAGTTTTTTCATTCGCATTGTGATTAAGATGAAGTGTGAATATCACATTCTCTTGGAAGAACGGTCGTAATAAGACCGTATACGCCAAAATAGGCGATAACTTATTGGACGTTGTGTTAGATAATGATGTTGATATTGACGGGTTCGGTATGTTGCCTTACATATATAATCAGGTATCTAGGCGCTTGTGAAGGTGCATTAGCGTGCTCAACCTGTCACCTCATCTTTGCCAAGGAAGATTTCGATAATCTGCGTGATCCCTTAACGGAAGAAGAACAGGATATGCTAGATTTAGCTTATGGCTTGACTGACACGTAGGTTTCTCATTGTTATGGCACACGTAGAACTGCAATGTTCATAAATATAATTTTTGTCCTATCCAAAATGTACTCAAGATAATCAAATGTTGATGTGAGACTAATTTATGGACGACCTTTGGGCAATGCTAAATTAACCTTAAGAGTGTTTACCTAATAACCAGGACTAGATGATGGATATAAACAGGTGTGGGGAATTAGAGTTAGGATATACAGTTGATGGTTAATGTTCCCGAGCTCCCAATTTTGGGGAAGCCGCTACGTCAAACTTTGAGTAAATGGCACCATTTATTTATTTATCTAAATGGCACCAAAACCCCGAAATTTCCCCAGACCTGGGCAAATTTCCACAAACTTAAGAGATTAGGTTAGGAATTAGATTTAGGGTTTTCATCACAAACGTACATCAGCTATAATGCTCAAACACCATTTAGTCAAATGGATGAAAGAATTTTGCGCTAAAATCCAAGACCTGTTTGTATATGATTGGTTCGTCTATAAATTGTAGTCTTACTGATACTGACCTAATATATATTCAAAAAGATTATTGAGTATACAATTTTAAGTTATCTCAATACAATTTTTCGGTATTAGATTAGTGTTTCTGCGTAATGACAGTATTCTTAACTGGCTTCGTGGAACATGTCAGTTTAATTCAAGCTTAGTGGAAAAATGAAAAGCAGTTTAAGATTACTTCCATCGGAGTGTGATTGAAGAATTGTGAAACATGTGGGTACCCAAATGCTTTGTCACAAATTCGAACTTTGCTAAATTCGTCGAGTGTCATTCAAATCACTTGCTAGCTTCCTACACATTTGGTCTTTTTTTTCAGATCACGATTAGGTTGTCAGGTCAAAGTCAATGAGGACATGGATGGTATAGTTGTGAACGTTCCAGAGTCAATATACGATGCCCGTGCGTAGGATAGTGTAAGTTTTTGAGTATCATTGCCAGAGTTGAACTTCATAGTTTCAAATAAATTGAGCATTCGTTAGAACGTTGCTAATATAATCACAGTTCATTGTTATATCTCAGTAATTGAAAGTTTAAATCTCTGACATTTCGTTATTTACTTTAAGCTATTTCTTCAGATTAAATGAATAAATAACCCATCCAAATTAACACAAGCTTAAATCGTAAAAAAAGAAGTGTAGACATTTTAAACCTAGTCACCTTTTTGAATTATTGTGATATTTCTAATGTCGATTCGGTGGTTATTGGAAATAGCATGTACTAATACTGTTGATTTAGTTTGTAGATTTTCCAGCTCTGCAGAGTTATTAAAAGGGCCTTTTATGTAGGTCGGGTGTTCCGTGGCATAAGTTTAAGTTTCTTGAGAAGGTTCTTCAATCGATACAACCTAATCAGTAGAAAACGTTTTGTGTGAATGTAAACGGTATCTTTTCCTTAATTAAAGCATTTCATAGAGTGTTGGCTGATTTATAAAAAGTTTTAACTGTGTGTATTCTCAAAATGAGTTGTAATTGTTTTGATGTACTGTGGCATTAAGTTAAAACTACTGTACTAGTCCAGTATATTTCACTAGAATTCTTATTTAAAGATGGGTCGCTTCGTCTTGATATATTTTTAATCATATTCAGAAAATCGTTAAGTCTTAAAATGTTTACTGTGTCCTTTACCCTTAGCTTCTCTTGGTAGGTGGCTGATTTTCCTTCATTTTTTTTGGAAAAATGGTGCTAAGTTTGCATTGTTTCCTTTGTTTCATATATAGATTGATATTCGTTCTTCAGCGTCAAATTCTATCGGACTGCCCTTTAGAAGTTAGTCTTCGAAGCGCTTTTAGGAATGTGTAAAGTTCAATTATCTGAAGATTGCGTGTTAAACATCCACCGTACTTACCTGATATTTTGTCACATATACACTTGTTGTAACTGTTTAGGTAGTTTTCGGGTTGCATTTTATCGCTATTATTATTTATTTTCCTATCTACAGTCTATTTGTAATTAGTGTTTCATTATTCAACTGTTTAAGACCTTTTTTTGTATAGAAAACTTAATAATAAATAAACCTTTATAGACAGGGATTTCTGACTTTTTTTCTTCCTTTTTGGTTGTATATATTGCTACGTTTTTGTTATTTATCTAATTGTCAGTGAATTTGTTCTTACCACGTTGTCATAAAATTTGCCTAGTGCTACTCTCTACGTGTGATACGTATGTATTCAATGTAAGCTTATCATTTTGTAATATGTCGATGTAAAATGCTTCTATATAATCATGCAGTTCGTACCTCATTTAGTAAAGTGAAATATTTAACTAATGGTGAATCTATATTTCATAGTATTATAGCGTCATTGAGCTCTTTCATTTCTAAGAAGTATAGTACAATAATTGGTTGGATCAATATTCATCTAAGGATTCAGTCACAAAATGCCAGTGATAGATTTGGATGTCTTATCTTTACTCTGATGAATTCATTCAGCTTGTAATACTCGGAACCATTTGATGGTGTCTGAAGAAGGTGAAATTCTAAACATGTTCATGTACTAAGGATCTGTCAACCATAATATTTGAAGAAGCACTCGGATAACTCGTGATTAATATCCTTCCCAGCATTACTACTCACTGCTACGACCAACATCCTAATCATCATTAATTTTTTTTTAACATATCGGATTGGGAGATAAACTTACTGATCTAACTACATACGGCAACAGCACGTTAGTGGTTGTCGAACAGAACTTTGCTGAGGAAATATCCTGAATCATGACAGTGGAGTATTTCCTGATATATAGATAAGATCCAAGTATGCATAGTCGTTTGCCGTAACGTAGGTTATACCGTGAGTTACAAAGTGTTTCAGTTGTCGGGAGTTTTTTCGAGTTCGGTAAAGAAATGTAGGTTTGTTTAATTGAATGAGTAGAATGCCGTCCATCAAATGAAGTGTATCGATAAGATACGGTCGACATTCCAAATTCACAAACCTAATAACTAGGAATGTTGTCACGTTACTCCCAATAAATAAACAGGAAAGCGATAAACTGCAACTAGTTGATTTATCACATAAACCTTTTGCCATATGATTAATATGTGATGACATTTCGAAGAGATTAAAACTCATGAAATAATTACCTACAAAAATTCTGGAAGAATATTCAGAATGGTTATATGCACTGGTTGTTGAGAAAAGTAAATTTAATTAAAGTATGGAGTTGGGTTTTAGTCGTCATACATTGAAATGTATTAAAAAGAATATCGCTGTTGAGATCTGTCAGCTTGCTCTTCAGCAGTAAATTTTGTTGGTTGTCGACACGACAGTCTCTTCCCTTGACCTATTTTTTGGTCTCATTTATTCATGATCTTTCTGGTTGGTTGACAAGTTAGATTTATTTCATCAATATAATTATTGGCTGTTTATTGACCTTAGTATCAAGCTTCTAAGAATTATTTGGGTTTTGTGTTTAGGACTTCAACATTTTCCGACAAGCGTATACATTTTAGTATGATTGTGTCACTTATAAACCATCCACCTTACCGCATTTAGTTTATCTGCGAAAATGGAATGCACGTGATACCAAATACAGATTTTCAACAAAGCCTTACCTAGCATATAGTTTTTACGTGTATAAACAACATTGGTTTGAAGTTTTTGTCTGCTGAATAAGGCTATCTGTTTATCGTCGTTATAACGGATTAACTTAAGTTATAGACAATTAATATTACGTTAGAACAATGAGAAGATAGAGTTGATCTGAAAAATGTGATGTATTTAAGCCAATTCGAACAATCTGGTCACACGTACACTTGTTGGGGTATTTTCTATGAAAATTACTAAAGGTCAATTAAATTAAAGTTTAAGTAACAAAGAGGCGAGAAATAATTTCACATCATATAGAAAGAATAAGAAATTGTCGCGTTATCCTAGGCCATAGAACGACCATAGCGCAAATACATCGCATTTTTCAGATCAACTCCGTCTTTTCATTGTTCTATCGAAATTTATAAAAGGAACTAATTGCTTTAAATTAATATTACGTTATTATTTCATATTCCGAACTTTTCGAATTCTAAAGATTATGTAAAGCATTTGTTACCGTATTTTTTGCCTTAAAGTGTAGTTCTTTAATTAAATAAATAGCATTTAGAAAATGACAAGGTTGGTAAACCTCGTTAACCACTGTCATCAATCCAGTGGGGTGTTCTAGAAGAGTCTTTCAAGGTTCTACAACTCAAAAATAGTATTCATGTTCAAACAGTCCTAGACATTCCCAGGCGATAACCATTCGTAATGGTATCTTATCACCCGGTTGAAGAATTCACCCGACGCATGAATAAAACTTTATCTGCTCCTCACAAATTAGCTTTGCCACTCTCTTATAATATAGTGCCATGATTTTACAAACATTCGCTAATGAATATACGGTCTGGAGATGAACATATCCAATACCTTGTTTGGATAATGCAATGTTTTTTAACCAGTCTTCCTTAATCTTTAAAAACAGACATCAGGTTGTTCAAACCAGAGTACGATACCGTCCGTGGTTAGACATCTTCGGTTTAGTATAGTTTCAGTGGCTCGAGCTTTAAAAGGCTACTGATAAATCGTTTATAGATACGATATCACCCACACATTATTTTGATGACTCCTTGATTCTTTCTATTAAGGGCTGGAATAGATAACAATACTTTCCCATAGATATGCCACTTGGACTAATATAGTACATCCCAACTCTATTTTTTCGCCTTAGCACTCTGTCCAAAATGATCAACAGTTCGTAAAGTTGCTGAAAACCATTACTTGTAATCCAAGCGTCTTGTTAAGGTATTAGCGAATTTACTCGGCGTTTTAAATGGGATCAATCCTTCACGGTTTTCAGTGAGTCAGGTGACAGTTAATTCCAAGTTCGGGTGAGCTTGAAGATCATTTGACCACACTGTGTGGATGAAAGGATTCTTCAACCTTTAAAAAAACGAAAGTGAATCTCCTGACTATTAAGAACGGATCGGATTCTAAACAGTTCTGTGAATATCTACTTCATTTGTAGCTGATCTCAACATAATCTTTGGCCTAGACTACGTTTACAACGAGATTACGTAAGGTATCATATTGATTTATCGAATGACTAAATGTTATAAATCTCCTTAGTTTCGATTTAGCTCCTATAGAGAACCAAAACGAAATATTTGGGCTCATATGTTTTTTTTCTATTCCAAGCAGATTTTGAATGTAACATAATTGATTACTTAGACCTAGACTATTATGTTGGATTAATATTCTTGACAAAATTCCATTATTTGTAGACTGATATAAAGTTGCACAAGTCTGCCAAATCAATCCTTACGAAACCTCTTAAATCAGAAAATCCAGAAGATTTTAAACAAAAACGAAAGAATAAAAATCTTTCCAAATTAAAAAAATATAAAAAACGTCAGTTAAAAAAGAAACATTCAAGTAAACAAATAACAAATGAACGAAAAATAATAAAAACATTCAATGAAATACAAGAAGAGGCTTTAAACTATCTAAGAATATGGCATGAAGATTATGAAAACTGGAAATTTAAAAAACTTCTACAATCCTGGTTAATAAAAAATGCACTAAATAGAAAAATGGTGAGTGGATTTATGCTTAGTGTGTGTGTAGCAGTAGCAGGCGATAATGGCAAACAAAAAATACCCCATTTTCTTCTCAGGTATATCTGTGTTTCATTTATCTGTGAAATACATCTCAGATTGTGACTTTCATTTAGTAGATTTTAGGTCAAAGGAGTAGCTTCAATTTTTCCACGTGAGACCTCCCATGGCCGAAGGTGTATTTTAAATGTTGCTGCTCGTCATGAATTCATAAAATATTGTAAATGTATGCGGCTTAGTAATATCGTGTGCTGATTACCTTACTATTATTGTGTTCATCTCTCTATCAGTATGGTAATTGTGATAAATAGTAGGTTATCCTCAAGTTCTTCAATCTAAATTTAGTGCTGAATTATAGTATGCATAAAATCAGCGTAAATATTGAGCGATTCAAGTGTTAGTCATTTCTAGGAACTTCAAAGTAAAATTGTGTCTAAATAATAGATTCTGGAAAATATGACACATCAATCATGTTAAATTCATTTTTCGACATTAACCGATTGTTAAATCATTTTGAGTTCTATAAACACTTTCAATTTTGTTGATAAATTTTCTATTCACTATTGTTTCCTATCAAATAATGCAAATTAAACAGGTTCCCAGTTCGGAGTTCCGAATATTTAAACAGTATATTAAAGGACTAGTTGGATGTGCTCGACAGAATTTATTAAATCAATGCTCAAAGATAATGGAGGAACAAACTGATGGGTTGGAGACATGTACAGAACTTGTAAGTAGAGGAGATATGTCACCGGACAATATTATTGGTCAGCAGAAGTCAGGTATGTTCCGTCGATAATAAATCCAAAGATTATCTAATATTACTATGCATACATATGGTGAGAAATCTTAGGTTGATGCACATTAGTGTTGGGTTCTACATCGTTCATGATTAATTCATACATAGCGTTGGTGGTCCATTAGTTTAGTATCATGCATTTTTAAAATTCAAATCGTCAGTTATGATACCGAATTCTTAAAGTGTGGACATGAACTAAAATGAAAAATGGCAGTGGAACTGTGAGATAGTTAAGTACTAATGATTTTCTTCAAATAGTTTATGTATCTTTGCTCTTATATTCAGAATAAATGATTTGAAAACCGTCTGTAAGGTGCAAATATAACTTGCATAACGCACAATTCTACGCTAAGCTCAGACAAGTGGTTTGTAACTTGAATAATCGTCCACATATTTTCAGATAATGAAAACCACTCTATGCCATTCATGTTCCTTATTGAAGACTCAGTAAGTGTAGTGTGAATTTTTTACCAAGTACGGCCTAACATATTGGGCTTTGAAACCCACCTTGTGGAAGTACTACTGATACTTAGTCATAGATTATTTTAGCATACTATGAGATGAATTTCACCTAGTTTAATGAATTAAAGCTAAATAATAAGATGCCAAAAATAATTTAACCTCATACTTGCACATTTCCATAAATGCTAAATGTAATATTTGACTAAATAGGTTGTTCACTAACCTGGCTGTATTGTTTTTTTTCTCTTTACAGAATATTCAACTGCTAGAAAACGTGCAAAGAAAATATTTGCAGTTTTATCAAAGACTTCTGATGTTCAATAAATTTTTACATAATACTAAGATTTTTAGTGTTATTAAATCCTTTGTATGCATTAACTACTATCGTATACTTCGAAATTATTCATAACATGATGTTACTAAATAAACGTATAGTAGTTCATGACTCTATATACATGTAGGTGAAGCGGTGTCTCAGTAGTTCAAGCGTCCGAACTTTAGCCACTAAGTTGCATGTTTGAAATTCGCTCCACCTATTTCGGCTTAGGCAACCGACTTGTATCACTATTTCTCACGCTTAAAATGCATTCCAAAGCAAAGTCTACAGATTCTCATCTGGTTGATGAGTTAATAATGTGATATCTTGTACAACTATGAAGTACGATGAAAACAAACAAGTAGTTTGGTACGTTTTACAACTCTTAGTAATATGTATTGCTGAAATATGGAGCCAAGTTCTGATTGTGTCAACCTGTTTATCTTTCAAAATCCCCATTCTCTATCAAAGTAAAACTGATTTAAGATGTGACATATCGCATTAAAACAAATTACTACAACGGAGGCACATCTTTCCCTGTGAATAGTATAAAATAAATCTAAACAGGGTTGTTCAATAAACGAAGATTCACTTGGCGCTTTCATATGGCTAATGTAAATCAAGATCATAAATAATCTCTATACCAAGAAACAGTTAGTACTTGTTAAACAACAAAGTGATTTCCATAAATTATAATAGATTTACAAAAGTTTATATCTATGTTTGAAAATGCTAGAAATTTGTAAACAATCATGAAACCACACAATTTGTCGTTTGGATTGCTACTGGAAATCATTGTCCCCAGCTTTTTTAAACTTTATCTTAGTGTTTTTCACCGAACTACTACTTTTATTGATAAGTATAAAATGGAAGCGAATGCACAATGGCAAAAGGTACTTTTTTACAAGGTCTTTGTACAAATCATCGTTGACTCCTCCTCATGAGTACATTTCTTCTGCTTCTAGCCATACGCGCTTTGATTCGTTCACGTGAAATTTCTGCTCCTTCTTTAGCTAGGTTTCGTAGACGATCATTTTCTTGTACTTGTGGTGCTTTTCCTTTCAATCGAAGGTAACGTACTAGATACCTGGTTAATATGAGTGTCAAACCGTAGCGTAATGGTACTGCCAGTTTGTAGAATACAATGGCTGTAGCCAGAGTATTCACAGTACCCCCACCTAAATGGAGGGGTTTACTTAGCCATCCAGGTGCGTTGAGACTGTGAAGAATATCCAGCAAATTGATCCCACTGTAAGCAAAACAGTGCAAAAAGAGGATTTTTTATCAGTAATATCAATCCAACTAACTAAATAAAAGGTTTAGTACTTGTATTTGGGACGTATTTACGTCCACTACGGGATTTGAATCGACAACTGCATCTCTGTGCTAATGTGGTATGGCAACTCGAACTGATGTGCGTACGCACGTACGAAGTTCTACGTTGTTACTGACTATTTACGTAAAGTTTACAGGTGTCATTCAGTTACATAAACCAAAATATATTAAGTGAAGTCTGAACAAGTGACGCATTGATATTTGCATCTCAGTTATCGTTATCTTTAGGTCTTAAACTAGCATTGTAGTCTGTAACAAACAGTTCTAAATGGCTTTTGAAATCCAATAAATTTTGGGTTGGTTGGTATGGCCATTCTTTAATACCTGACAGAGTGGATGTTGTCAATCAAGTCGTAATATGACTTTCAGCCTTTTCTAACTCATGTTGAAGGATGGGTTATGATTTTGCCTTTACAAATGTGCTTTGAACTTTTAAAATGTGTGCAACTCTCATAAGACCTAAATAAGTAACTATCAGGATCATCATATTAGGTGCATAAAACACGGATGTGAATAAGTGATATAAATGTAAAAATACAAATCGAGGAACTTGAAGCTTTAAAAGTCTATAGTTAGATCAAGTACATCACATGAATTTCGCAGCACTACTTTACAAAGAAGGAACCTGGGGGTGAACACCCAGTTGACGGATACTAACTTGACGTGGTGGTTAAATCTGTATACTAAGGAGTCCCACAGATTGGAGCGCTTATCACTAGCTTAAGTTCTCCCACTCGAGACGTTTCTTAAAAGTAATAAGAAGTTTGTAAATAAAAGTAATATATTTGTAATATTCCAATGAGTAGAAAAATTAAATTCTCGAACGTTTCGTAACTCAGTGTAAGCCACTTGTTCAGAGAATAAATAACCGAATTTGTCATTTGCACCAGTCAAAATATCATCTTTTATGGAATATAGAAGTGCTTCTCATCCATATGCCTACCAAACAAACAAATACTCTTTTGTTCGTCGACGACCTTTCTCATTTTGTTCGTTTTATCTATACATCTCAATGATGTTATCACAAATTTTACTTCTAACGATTACGACTTGAAATACCATTTCCAGTCTATCAATCCCATACTGCGAAATACACTGAGGCTTTAAACATCAAAACTGGTATATTTAGCCGTAGATGCATGTTATCTTGGAGACATACAAGATCTATGTTACGTTTATCAATTTAAACCTAATATATGTTTGCAATCTGCTTCATGGGATTCTAAGGTCTTATTGTGTGCTTCTTAGAAGCTAACGCAGTGAAAATACAGACGTACGGAATAGAAAATACTACATATAATTCATAATAATTAAATCTCGACTTGCAAAATGCATCTAATGGTTCGTGGAAAGAAAGGTATAAAGCAATTTTAATCTCATGGTTTAAAGGAAGATAAAGAGTGTATACACCTACGCCATTGTAATCGATTCTGAGCTACGTCGATCACAATTGTGTAGGTAGATACACTCTTTGTCTTCCTTTAAATCGTGAGATCAAAATTGCTTTATAACTTCCTTCCTATGAATTAATTCTTTCTTCCTGTATTGTATCCTTATACGCATTCCTTCTATATATTACCACTAAAGTAACTACTATGATTTTGGTGATCGTCTTGTTGTGCTAATGAGGTATGGCAACTTGGACCGATGCATATATGTGTCTATTCCTACACTGTAGCTGACTCACTGATCTAATGGTTTCGTCTTACAAAATAATTGAGTTATGATAAAAGACAGGAACGCGATGGAAAGTTTGCACCACGGAAAAATAAATGGATTAAGTTGTAAACTTACACCGACTGAGTCAACTGAAGCACCTTTTCGTGCACAATTTTAACTGACTTACGATTAAAATAGACAAAAGTGGAGTAGTTAAATGATTTTCCATACTAGTTAGCTACAAAAACCAGTTACGAATCCACATCTCGTATTTGGAGGGAATCGCATCCCGAACATGTTTGTATTGTTGCTTAAAGTAGTTAGAAGGCTAAATTTTGTCAATAGAGTAAACCCTTTAGTGTTTCAGTGCAAATCTCAAGTGTTCATTTATCTGTGGTTTAAAACGACTGGTGATCAATACAAGTCGAAGATATGTTTCTCATATCTAAGTAAAATTAGACGGTCACTCTCAAATAAGTAAGCATTAAATGTACCAGTTTCCCATGTTTGTACATATTGTTTCTCACATCATATTACGGATTTGATAGATGATGATTACGAACCACTCAATTTTGATACTTTCAAGGGCTTTGTGTAGTGTTATCTGTATCTGGAAAAGAATTCAATTTCGAAATTTATCCAATAATCCTCAACTCACTTTGACGAAAAAAATCGGAACACTGAGTGTGAAAACTGACCTCACGCAACGTTTCGGCGAGACTCTAATTTAGCGACGAGCCAATCAGAAGCGTCTGAGCAATTTCAAGGTCACGGAGCCAAGTTCAACACGCGATGCTAACATACGGTCGGTTCACAGCGGATTTTAGAGAGGAGGTGATTAATGAGAGGTTAAAACAGATGGGACGGCGAAACTCTAATTTAGGGACGAGCCAGTGAGAAGCGTTTGAGCAATTTCAATTATTAGCCAATCAGAAGACAGTATAAAGTAAAAATATATTACAAGAAAGTAATGAATTACAGTGGATATTCTTCTTTTACATGATTTAAAAACTTGTTGAGGTTTGATAAAGGTTCAGAAGCTCTGAATTCATAATGCATATTGTATAGAAACTCGTCCATAGGGTTAGGGTTAGATTAGGGTTTAGGGCTAAGGTTAGTGTTTAGGGTTAGGTTAAGGTTAGGGTTTAGGTTTATGGTTAGGGTTAGATTAGGGTTTAGGGCTAAGGTTAGGGTTTAGGGTTAGATTAGGGTTAGGTTAAGGTTAGGGTTAGATTAGGGTTAGGTTAAGGTTAGGGTTAGAGTAGGGTTTAGGGTTAGGTTAAGGTTAGGGTGCTAACATGCGATCGGTTTACATCGGATTTTAGAGAAGAGATGTGTATTGACAGGCTACAACCCTAACCACTAACCCTATAGACGAGTTTCTACACAATATGCATTATGAATTGAGAGCCTCTGAACCTTCATCAAACCTTAACAAGTTTTTAAATCATGTAAAAGAAGAATATCCACTGTAGTTCATTACTTACAATATATTCTCACTTTATACTAACTGTCTTCTGATTGGCTAATAATTGTCAAGGTCATTTAAGATTCGTTCAAAGGTCGTCGCTAAATTAGAGTCTCGCCGATTATTCAACATAAAACAGATGGAAAAGTCAAGTAATCCTACATCTACAACTGATGCCACAAAACTTTAGGCGTCCACAGCATTCTTGGTTTTTAGGCACGTGCGTTATCCTTAATATACAATAAACTTGTCAATCTATGTACTAATAAGTTATAATATTTCAGACAGACATGTAGATAAGGCGTACTAGTAGATAAACCATATCAGTCAATTGACTTTAAAGAAACGGAGCTTTATAAATTCTGAAAATTGCACCAAATGATGAGCAGCTCTATGACTCAACATAATTTATACTAGTTGCGGGTTGATAGAGATACTACTATTATTAGATGTATAACAAGGAAAAAAAGAAAGATCTTACGTGCAAGCCAGTGAATAAAACATTCCAAACCACAAACATGACGTCACACCATGAGTTACCAAGACAACTTTCCCGTAAATTGCATAGGCATCCTTGAATCTTTTGATCAGACTAGATTTCCTTTCGTCCAAGTCATTTCCATCTTTTTCGTTCACATTTGATGGGACATTGTTCTTTGATTCAGTAGAAAACTGTGAAAAATTTTTCAAGCCGAAAGAAATTTTAGGATAGTTGAGAGGGCGTGAATCTTTTGAGAATAGAGAATAATGTATCTGGTCGCAACGAACAGAAGGAAATTTCGAATCATTTCCACAGATAGGCGTTGATGCAGTTCGATGAGTACGAAAATTTGCAAATATAGAATGATTTGATGCGACATAGTGTCGTAAACCGAAGATTAAGGTTTTATTCATGATATTCGGGCACTAATTACTATATATATCTGCTAATACATGACGGATAGTGTTTCCATCAAGGTCATTGTTGATTTTTGAATTCATTCGCTTCAGCATACAATATCTACGACTCAGTCAAATGGTTCAAATGGTTGTGGATGGAATAGAAGCTTTTGCTTAACAGGCTTCCGCGTCTAGTAGCAATGGATCACTAATATCTACAGACAGGAACCTATGTATATTATTGATAATAGAGGGAAAAGAAATTGGTAAATTATTGTAAGATATTATCCTTAGTCTTTAAGAATAGGTCAAAATGCCTCTTAAAAGAACTCCTGGAAAGTTCAGTCGGCAGAGTACTCCAGCATTTGACAACTCTTAGGGAGTAGAAGTTGTGTCCACAGTCCATTCCGCCATGTTGTGTCTCCAGTTTCTGGGTGTTACTCCTTAGGTTTGTGTTGGGGCTCAACTTGAGTAGGTGTTCAAGGGGATGTCCATAATTGTTAAGGGTACTGTAGGCCATTACGATATCACCCCTAAAGCGTCTATACTCTAGCAAGTGATTGAAAGAGCTCTTCATAAGGCTTGAATTTGAGTCCCCGAACTGATTTCATGGCTCGCCGTTGGAGACGCTCCAGAGTATCATTATATTTTTGGAGTGTAGGAGAAAATACTATGTTTCCGTACTCTAAATTGGGACGGATGAAGCTGTTGAAGATTATGTGGAATGTTCTTCCGTCAAACTGGCCAAAAATACGCTTCAATGTTACCAGAGCATGGTTTGCTCGAAGGGCATTTTTGTCATAGTTAGCGTAAGACTTCAACTCGTAGGGTAACAGGAAATTAAATCTTCTTCAACTTGGGATACTTCTAGAGAGGAGCTTCTTGAGTTGTAACTGTAGTCTGCAACATTTTCCATATTGACTACTTTACAATTTCAAGTGTTCAAGTTTAGTCCGTTGTCACCTGTCGAAATTTGATGTCGAGTCGGATCCTCCTGAAGTGCCTGTATATTCTTTTAGTTGCGTATCTCTCTCTTCAAAGTTTCACATCATCAGCCAAAAGCAATTAGTCAGACGATACCTGTCATGAAAGATCGTTTATATAAATCAAGAAGAGAAGAGATCCTAGTACTGAGCCCTGGGCGACCCCATTAGGACATTCCACAGCCTGAGATAAAGTGAACTTAACCCTCACCTTAAAATGTCGATTTGTTAAACATGAAGTGAACCAATCAATTAGAGGTGATTTGATACTCAACCGTTTGAGCTTATTGATAAGACCCATATTGCTGACCCTGTCAAAAGCTTTCCAGAAGTCAAGGTAAATGGCGTCAACCTTCCGCTTGTGATCAAGTATGGTTGTCCATCTGTCCACCGCATTCAGCAGGTCGATTATACAAGAATATCCCTTCCTGAAACCATGCTGTTGAGGTAAGAAGAAATATAAGGACAGTAAATAGTCATGTATACCATCGCATATAAGGGACTCCATAATTTTTGAAGGTATAGAGAGTACAGCCACCGATCCGTAGCTTGAATTCTCTCTGCGTCGACCTCCTTTGAAAATCGGTGTAATGTGAGCCAGCTTCCAAAATTTCGGTGATACGCCTGGGCTTAGAGAATGTGAGAACATCACGCTAAGCAATGCTGTCAGGATTGAAGCTGCTTTCTTCAATATATCAGAACGAACCAAATTCGGGCCCGGAGATGTGTCTTTTCTTAGGTGCATCGTTTCCGGAACACCAAGTCAGCTCTCAGGTTCACTTCGGAAAGTCCTGGGCAGCTGCAGATGAAGATTTAATCAATACATTTAGTGTGGGTCGGTTGAAATGTCCGAGGGCATTGTTCGGCTGGAAGGTTAGCGGCGTCACCGTCGTTGTCTGTCGAGCCACTGGGACCCAGCAGTTGGGATACTCCAGTTTTGGTTTGACGAATTGAAGCTGCATAACGGAATAAACTTTACAGATTGGAGACAAATTTATCGATGAGCTTTATCTGTTGCTGTAGCCTCTCTTCTCTCACCGCTTTTGTGCATATTTTCAGTATACGTTTGTATTGCCTGTATGCGCCATTGTTATCAGTTCGTTCGCATTCTGCCCAACAGTATCTTTTGCGGCTTAGCAAATAAAGAGTGCGGTTCTTGATGATTGTAGGTTCCTTGTAGCTATTGGGGACCATTTGAGGGACTGACTGCCTTGTAGCACATAAGGCTGTATGCAATAAAAAATCCCACTGAGCGTCCACATCAGGTTGAGGGTGAACATCCCGATCCACCTGTTGTAGATAGTCCTGTAGAGCTGACACATTCAACCGTTTGAAATTCCAGCGCCCGTCGTTGATGGGGTATCTTAGCTCAGTTTTGCTGACAAAACTGAAGGCTATAACGGCGTGATCGCTTTTTCCCAGGGGAGCCAGGATTGAGAGATTGTCAACTAGGAATTATTCGTTTGTAGATACCCAGTCTAAGCGCGATGGCGTCTGACTGTTTCCCCAACGAATTGACGACTTCACATTTTCGTATAATCTCAGATCTTCAATGAAAATGAAGAACCGAGCTTTAGTTGAGTTTTCATCTCCAATATACGTATGTTCCGCGAAATTGACTTTAGGTAGATTGAAGTCCTCTAGAATCAGGATGTGAGTGGATCCGATTTGCGTGGAGCAGGATAATCCTTCCAGCATACAATTGTTGTACTCTATATCATCAATGAGCTTGCTATAGATGACCCCAAATATACACCTCTGAGGAGTTAACAATCTTACTGAGCACCATACGGACTATTTAAAACTGATAAACTCTTGGTTGTGAACTTGGTGTATCTCCAGACATGATCGTATGAAGTGGCATGACCCTTAACCACACAATCATAAAAGTTGAACATGAGACAATTGGCGAAATGGATATTCAACATTTAATGCGGAGAAAAACCGGCAATGGGGAAGGCAGGAAGAATTAATTGAATTAGTTCGAATTGATCGGATGACATGGCTCTACCTTGCAGGTGTGGTCGTTAGTGAGTGTTAACATATACCTTTTATTCAAATTAAATATATGGTTCTTTCTCTAGCCTAAGTGTGTTCTTCATCATATACTGATTACTGTTGCAACGCGATGAGTTGATGTAGATAATAATGTAAGTTCCACGTAAGATCTTATAAGTCAGGCAGTTACATCATAACGAATCTACAACTCTAAGATTAAGTCTATTATTAGAGTGATACTAATATCATAGTAGACCATAATTCTACAATGGTAAGCCCGACTAAGTGAACACAAACTATTATTGTTAATCCATATTTTCTCTTTAACTTTCTCGATCGATTTTTACTTATGTTAACCATTATTCTGTTAGTCTTCTGATTAATGCTTACATGTATTCTCGTAATGTTATATTGATTAATACTCATAACATACTATTTCAGTTGATACTAATTACCGGCCGTTTATGTTAATTAGGTTTGATGGTTAATCAACAAGCTTTAATAGCACTTACATGCTTCAGTTAAATAAACTTGTTAAAACATCAAGTTATAGCAAATATGACCTGTAAGTAACGTAAATATATATTGACTAGCGATGTAAGCAAAGACAGAGTAGTTATCTGAACCTAATTTTTTATATTCCTACTTCACTGAACGTTGCAATATGTTTTAACCGCGTGAACTTCTCCTTCCTGTTTGTCTGTATGAGCGTCATGTGCATGGACAGTTAGTCTACCCATAGAAGGTTTTCCGAGTTGATAGCCCCCGTCGACATTCGAAGGAGGGAGGGTGGAGTTATTGACCAGCAAGCATTGATGGTGAGGGCGATGACTTCAATCCACCCGTGTTTGTGGGGTACAGCATTTTGTATGTATGAGGCTCTTTATGATTGAGAATAAGTCAATCAATCTGTGATATAGATTGTCCTCCTACGCTCACCACTCAGACTCACGTTTCCAATTTTATGCTGGATTAGCTATTCTACTAAGACAACTTTTAACATGCTAACTCGGATTTTTACACTAGGATTGTGTGGCTGATATCGGATGGACAAAAAAGAAAAGAAAGAAAAAAATTAGACAACAAAAGATATAGTCACTAGAATTCTTAACACCTCACAATATACACACTCCCTTCTAATGAACTGCTTTTTTTGTACCAACCTTGACTTTCATTCCTACATTTGAGCTTACTCCAACTTGTTGAACGACACAACTCATTGTTCTTTATTGCTACATTCTCTAATATGGAGCTGTAGTGGCATTGGACAATAGCCACACAATCCACAAAGCTGTGAACACGAGACTACTCAGAAAATAGATATTCAATATTTAACGCGGAGAAATACCTAAAAATGGAGAAGGCGCGAACAATGAATTGAATGGACTGGAGTTGATCGAGTGGCATGGCTCGGCCATGCAGGCGTGGTCTCTATTCATATTAAATATATTGTTCCTTCTCTAAACTAACCTTGTTCTTCATCATGTATTGGTAATTGATACGATACAGTGAGTTGGCGTAGTCGATGGTGTGACTTCCACGTAAGATCTTATAGATTAGGCAGTTATATCATGACGAATCTACAAATTTAGGATTAGGTCTATTATTAGAGCAGTACTAATATCGTAGTAGACCATAGTTCTACATTGGTGAGCCCAACTAAAGAAACGCAACCTATTATTATTAATCCTTATTTCCACTTCAACTTTCTCGATCGATTTTATATTTATGTTAACCCTGTATTCTAATAGTCCTCTGATTAATGCTCACATGCATTATCGTAATGTTATATTGATTAGTCCTCATGACAAACTAGCTCAATCGATAATAAAAACTGGTCGTCTATATTAACTAATTAGCTTTGATGATTTGTTAACAAGCTGTAATAGCATTTACATGCTTCAGCGACATAGTCTTGTTTAAACATCAAGCTCTAGCAAATATGACCTGTAAATAGCGTAAATATACATTGACTAACAATGCGATCAAGGACTAAATAGTTATCTGGATCTAATTCTCAGTGTTCCTTCACTTAACACCTCATCCTGTTTTAAACGATGCACTATCCTGTAATATCTTTTCTTCCGACCACTGCCTGCCTAATTTCATATTCTCGAGTTCCATTGCCAAACAACGAGGATGACTACTCCAAAAACATACGGTGAGTTCCAGCTATAAGTTTTCTGCAATCATAAGTTCATTTTAGATGGCACACACAATTATCTGGATTCATTCAGTTGTTCTGATCAGAGCGAGTCCCAAAGACCTCAACAGCATCAAGCACCCTGGAAGTGATTGCCATACTGTATGTTTTATTCTGGATGCTTTTGGATCATTACTACTCCTCACGAATGGCGTTATATATGTCGTCCACTGAATAATCTAATTTTCAAAAATAATCCAGGCGAGTTCAACTATTTTACTGGATGATTTTTTTTACTTAACATGTATATGTTTTCCGGTTCCTTTTGCTATATATTTGTAAGTGTCCCTAGGCTAAATGCAGTAACTTCTTATGGAATGTTTATAACACATCATATTCCTGCCTGAAGTTTCACAAGCAGTCTAAACTTTAAAATTATTTTCTGGTCATGTTCATTATTTTTAAATCGTCATATACGTCAACAACCTGCATGTTAACCTGGCCCATACATACGTTACACTATATCTCCATGTCTTATAAATTTAGAAATCATCTGGATCGCCTTTAACATTTATCAATAAACCCATCATAGTCGTTGTTGCTAATCGTATTTGGGTTTTTGGTTGGGTTTATCATATTAGCAGCCTAAAATGCGAACATAGTTTAGATAATAAGATTAAAAATTTAGGTACTATCAACTGCACTAGTGAAATAACTAAATCCCCAAGTAGCTGTTGGCTAAACAAACGTTTAAAATCAAAACTCCGTAGCCTACTAGAATTAACACTAAACGAATATTTCTGAATTGAAATTTATAATTAAATTAGGCGTCTCGGATTCTTTAACGTTATAAATTACTGATGATTTCGAATCACCTAAAGCAACAATACCTATTTTTCCACTGACTAATCCTCAATCAACACTATAACTAGTTAAACGTAATAGTTTCAGGATATCGTCATAAAGCATTGTCATAACTTGACAATCACGTAATATGACTGATAAAATTAATGAAACTATTAACGAAATCGGTCAACAAATTGACTTATAATTACCATTATATGGTGTTGTTTTCTTGGTATCTTCATCCATCACAGATGATTACAGTATGTTTCTCTATCAGTTGCTCATTCAGTAAATATCTCAAAACCTTGTCAGTCTAATTGGAGGTTTAGCGACACAATCATGCATGCAAATAATCAGTATAAGCAGTCGAGCAAATCTCCTGCAAACTGAAAACATCAATGTCGAATTTACCCCAACACTGACTAAGGTTCAAGCCATTATCATAGACGTGAGTTGGGAGTGTACTCCCCTTGGTTACAACTTGTGTTCTTCCTGATAATCACATGAGCATCACTCACTGTTAATCATCTTGTAAAAGCTTATTTAGCCGAATACATCCTGCGGCACCACATCACTTCGTAATATGACACAGGCCTAACTGATTTTAATAACCTATAACCACTATATCTCAATTTAATCTTATTCCGCCTTATGATAAACTGCATACTTGCAACTAACTTGTATGCCCAATCAGCCAGCAAGTATAAATATAAATAAATAGTCTATTGCAGATCAGAACATTGAGTCCAGAGCATGTCTCTTACGAACACACTCATGTTTAGCGATTTGTTCCTAGCTATCTGTCCAAAATTCATATAATTATCACTCACGTATTTAAATTTTATTTTGATAACCATTCATGTGTATTGGTAGTATTACTAAATTCTATCACGGTCAAGTAAAAATGAAGTTGAGAAAATCTCCCCGTAACTAAATAAACCGTATCAAACTAACTGGAACACTAGTTGGAATTCTTTTCCATGGTAATACTTTTGTTCTCCCAGTTAGCCTACTAATACAGATGCAATTGGAAATCACATATGGACGGGTTACCGGCATAATTGTTAATTCGTTTCATAATTTAAACCAAAACTAATACCAATATTAACATTTCTACAATATTCATTACTTTAATATTTCTAAACACAAAATACTTACTACCTATACGTCAAGTTATTAACCAACGGCTATTAACACGCATTGTTTTATTATTATTACTGTAATCCCATTTTTTTTATAGCTCAAATAATCTTCACCCAAATTGTCATTTTAAGTGTGTTAAGCATGAAGGCAGATTTTTTTTAAAAAAAATTATTACATGTATTTCCCGACCAGATGCTGCCGCCTTCTTTTTGATTTATCTTTCAGCTTATCATTACCCGGGGGATTCTTCCTAGTCTTGGTAACCTTCGGCGCACGACGATCCCATCCAATTTGGTATCGAACCAACATCACGTTGATTCTGGTGGGAGAGTAGTGTAGTGGCATTGGACAATAGCCACACAATCCACAAAGCTGTGAACACGAGACTACTCAGAAAATAGATATTCAATATTTAACGCGGAGAAATACCTAAAAATGGAGAAGGCGCGAACAATGAATTGAATGGACTGGAGTTGATCGAGTGGCATGGCTCGGCCATGCAGGCGTGGTCTCTATTCATATTAAATATATTGTTCCTTCTCTAAACTAACCTTGTTCTTCATCATGTATTGGTAATTGATACGATACAGTGAGTTGGCGTAGTCGATGGTGTGACTTCCACGTAAGATCTTATAGATTAGGCAGTTATATCATGACGAATCTACAAATTTAGGATTAGGTCTATTATTAGAGCAGTACTAATATCGTAGTAGACCATAGTTCTACAGAGCCTCTGACTTCATTTCACTCTAACAAGAGATAATATGAATTTAATTTAATTTATTCTGTTCTACTACACAATGTTTGGCAACGTTTGGCGTTCCTATCCAAGTGCTTTGCTACTCTTCTGTTTGTCTTTTTTTCTTCTTCAGAATCTTGCTCTGAAGGCACAGCTATGAAACTTCTGATGTCTGGAACAAACTTGACTTACGTGTCCCCTCAAGGTCATGGTTTACAGCAAGCGCCGTACGAGTTTTCTTTATAACAACTATACACTTAATAAGTTGGGAAGCATGTTGTGCACCTAGAAATGTTGTAATTCACAGATCATGCCTGTTCACTAAATACATGTGTTCGCATACACACCTAGTTCTGACTATGTTGGCGGCCGTTTTACAAATGTTTACTGTTTGTCTCGTTACCAGTTTTTAGCTCACATCATGCAGTCCACACCCTGTCAATTATATACTAGCATTTTGGATCTATATATGATATTCCTTGAAATTAGTTCTTTCGCATATCAGTTTCTGTTCTCAAAATGAAAAAATTGTACCTTGTAAGATGTGTCAAACCATTTCGCATGCTTTCCACTGTAGATCTAGTTTCTCCTTAAGGGTGGTAACTGATTCTGCTGATATCACTTGATTTCGTAGTGCTGAGTAGTCTGCAAAATATAACCAAACTCAAGATCTGTGCACCTCATTCAACTGTATTATTGTCCAAATACAAACAACAGGAATGCAACGTTGTCTAACTATCATGACAGAGTAATTCATGCCGGTTACTTATCACGTGATGTGGTTTTAATATTTGTCAAGCCGCCACATTGTTCCCGTCCATCTCTGGTAAACTTGTAACTTCCTGTCTCTAGCAAATTTACGTCACGCCTGATGGCACATTGTGTGCTGGTGAAGCATTAGCATATCATCTTGAATATAAAAGTACAAGAGAAGGAGTAATCCGGGGATCGATTGCTACATAGAATACACTTACCTTTAATAAGTAGAACAGTGACGACAAGCAGAAAAAGATAAGGTGATTGAATCAAAGGGTTGATGGTTCATGGTTTTGGACGTGTCACTTGCTCGTCATCCAAACTCTAACAATTCTCCCAGGTTATTAAGCTTCTCAGAATTGAGTCTCCTAAAAGTTGTGAAAATCTGCTGTTTAAGATAATAAGAAGTGGTTTCTTTCTTTCTTTCTTTCTTTTACCTTTCTTCGCCTTAGTTTTCTGAGTTTCAAAATATCCTGGCAATTTCGTAAATTTTTACTATCTAAGGAACAACAAAAATATCAGTTTTGTGTCATGAGTATGAACTCCCTGATAAAACAAACGAGAACCCCGAACAATTCTTATATATATATATATATATATATATATATATCACATTGAAGATGCCAAGGTATTCGGAGTTTGACAACGCTTTGACTAGTAACAACTAATATAAATCGTACCCACTAAGTGAAATCAAAAGACAGACGTGAGGAGATTCGAAGATACATTTGACAGGCTATCAATGTATCCAGGATCATCTGATCCAATCTGGCTAGCCATTACAGGGTTTGTTGAGCACGGCGTTCCCACTCGTGATCTGGTGTGGATGCATGACCGAGCGCCTTCAGCTATGTGAGTCCACTAAAACTAATATGGTCAGCATCCAATGTCGAAAACTTACAGAGCTATTTATTTTGGGGATTTATGTAACGCTACAAAGTCAACATAAACGATATTCTTTGGTTTATACAGTGTTTGTTTACATCTCATGGAATGACAAAATTGTGTTGAGTCATGACAAAAGCCTTTACGAACCAAGTTTATTTTAACCATCCTTTGAAAGTGCACTAGTTAGATATCTGAAGATCTTAGGCGTTCTTATAGAATCCAGGTTTCAGACTGAGTACAACTTTCGTTTGATTTTCTTTGTATACGCTCCGAAAGACCATTGTGTGTTTAGAATCCAAGGGATCACAATGCAGTAGTATTTTTAAATAGAGGCCTTGATTATACACTGTAAATGATTTAGAATAGTTCGAGAAAGTAAACTACAAATACTTTGCAGTTTATAGATTTTCGAATAATGATGGATAAGTGCAGGTTAATTGTCTGGTGATCCATCGTTCATTTTCAGTGCTGGAAAAACTGGGATTTGAAGTTATACAAGTAAGAAGGTGTTGGACTTTGCTGAGGATAAGTTGGCTTCGTTTAAATGAACCAACCGGAAAAATAAAACCTATGTCCTTTTATCGTGATGGGTTGTCGTGGTTTATTAGGTCGGTTTTTTCTGCTTTTCCTCATTCAAGTCGGCTGGTCATCTGGACATTTGGTATTCTCATATAATGGCCGATCTGCCGATCTATGTGTTCACCGGACCTTCTGGGGCTGGTAAAAGCACGCTACTACAAATGTTGCTGGAGAAGTTTCCCAATAGTTTTGGATTCAGTGTATCTCACACAACGCGAAAACCACGCCCGGGGGAAAGGGATGGAGTAGATTATCACTTCACTGACAGAGATTCGTTTTTGAGTGAGGTTTCCCAGAGGAATTTTCTTGAGTATGCAGAATTTGCTGGGAACTTTTATGGAACATCAAGACTAGCTGTTGAATCAGTAATTAACTTTTCATATCATGATTTTATTTCTATTATTAATAATCAGAATAGATGTTTGTTGTAAGGGTTTATGCTCTTGCCGGATAGCGCACTCTTTAGGATATATTAGGACTTGTGAAATATGTGGAGTTAAATCGTATATCAAGTCGACCATTAATGTTGTCAAGTTCTAACATATTTTATTTCTTCTCATCTATATACCTAAGTTACATAAGGTGTAGAGTTTATGATTCAGAAATCGTTCTTAAGTTAACTAGGAGTGGAAATAGTATTGTTTAAAATGAGAATCCTTCAGAATAATGTAGTTAATCGTTCCTATATCGGGTCTTGTAGGATGCCATTTACTTTATCTCTGTTATTTTATAGGTGGGTAGTACTTCGTTAAAATTAGTTTACTTGTCATCGTGTCAATTTTTTATGCACTACGTTGGTCAGTGTCTAAAGCCTAATGTTTTTTCTGTCAAGTAAGCCTGATGCTGTCTTTCAATAAACTGGGCTGTTAGGAGTACGGTGTCTAGAAGCATCGTGAGTTTTTAATTACACCACACTAGACAATAAACATAGAGGACTTCTAATATGCTAGTGCACCGTTGTTAGTTTCCCCGGAAACATCGGCTATTACTTATTTATTTTAACACATAGATATTGGTGCAAGGAGACACCAACTACATATGCGCCACACAAATCTCACTCGATATGTGTGAGGGCTGTGATACTGCCCGGGTGCCCAAACCGAAACAGGTGGTTTTCTTAGGGGGTCACTCCCCGAGCCTTTGACCTGAAGGTCTGATCCAGAAGGCAGTGGAGCATCGTAAGGAGATGCAGTCCCATGATAACCGGTGACCAACAATTAGGTCATACGCCATTTGTTCTTTCAGGATACTGAAGCCAGCCCATGTGCATCATTGGTTTGGAACCGGGGTTTTACGACTCCCCTAAGTGGACTCTCCATATCCACCAACCCCGTTAAAGCTCCGGAAATATCGGCAAATAATAGCACGCATTGGCTAATAAGAATTAGAACAAATATCTGCTTTTGACCAATTTTTAAGATATGACTGTGCTTCTGTGAAACTTATTTAATTTGTAAAATGAATGTTTCAACGACCAAAAACTTGTTTTCAGTCATGTGCTTTATTCAAGATCAAGTTTACCCATGTCATTCCCATTGACATTTTTGATATGTATTAAGCCGTTCGTCGCAAAAAATTTATCAGTGAAGAGATGCATGAATTTATTCGCTACTCTTTAATCACACGATTAAATCGGTTCGTACTGTCAACATTCTCACCATTATACTGCTACAATTTACTTCACTCATTATCTGTAACCAGACATGTGTGAGTTCTTTCTTTCCCTAGATGTCTCCGAAGCATTGGTGGCGCATCACAGAACGATTTACTGAGCAATGTTGAAGTTGGGTATAGGGTACTAAACAAGGGTAGAAAGTCGGTCGAAGTTGTGACTCACCATCAAATGAGATAGTCGGGACCTGTGCTGCGTATTCCCAAACACTTACCTTGGCGGACGATGATCGCTGGTATAGAAGTAGCTTGAAATAAAGATTAGGGTGTCCAAACTTAAAACGTGAAGTCAACCCACAAAGTCATTGTTAATGGAGTTCCTGTAGGTCGATTCAAATTCCGTGACTGAACGCCAAGCAGTACTTGCCGTTAGTGGTCGGAGAGATTGGGAGAGGAGGCCCATAATCTGTCTCAGTGGTACAGATACATTTACTCTTTCTCTAAGTAGTGAATCCCAATATTCCTTCAAACGTATCCTTTCATTCCGTCTTCTTGCACCATATCCTCATTGTCTTTTTCATTATTATTGCTGCTGCAGTATCCCTACTTTTTTCTATTACATCTAGTTGTGCTAGTATGATACGGCAATATGAAAATCGGTGTAATGTGAGCCAGCTTCCAAAATTTCGGTGATACGCCTGGGCTTAGAGAATGTGAGAACATCACGCTAAGCAATGCTGTCAGGATTGAAGCTGCTTTCTTCAATATATCAGAACGAACCAAATTCGGGCCCGGAGATGTGTCTTTTCTTAGGTGCATCGTTTCCGGAACACCAAGTCAGCTCTCAGGTTCACTTCGGAAAGTCCTGGGCAGCTGCAGATGAAGATTTAATCAATACATTTAGTGTGGGTCGGTTGAAATGTCCGAGGGCATTGTTCGGCTGGAAGGTTAGCGGCGTCACCGTCGTTGTCTGTCGAGCCACTGGGACCCAGCAGTTGGGATACTCCAGTTTTGGTTTGACGAATTTAAGCTGCATAACGGAATAAACTTTACAGATTGGAGACAAATTTATCGATGAGCTTTATCTGTTGCTGTAGCCTCTCTTCTCTCACCGCTTTTGTGCATATTTTCAGTATACGTTTGTATTGCCTGTATGCGCCATTGTTATCAGTTCGTTCGCATTCTGCCCAACAGTATCTTTTGCGGCTTAGCAAATAAAGAGTGCGGTTCTTGATGATTGTAGGTTCCTTGTAGCTATTGGGGACCATTTGAGGGACTGACTGCCTTGTAGCACATAAGGCTGTATGCAATAAAAAATCCCACTGAGCGTCCACATCAGGTTGAGGGTAAACATCCCGATCCACCTGTTGTAGATAGTCCTGTAGAGCTGACACATTCAACCGTTTGAAATTCCAGCGCCCGTCGTTGATGGGGTATCTTAGCTCAGTTTTGCTGACAAAACTGAAGGCTATAACGGCGTGATCGCTTTTTCCCAGGGGAGCCAGGATTGAGAGATTGTCAACTAGGAATTATTCGTTTGTAGATACCCAGTCTAAGCGCGATGGCGTCTGACTGTTTCCCCAACGAATTGACGACTTCACATTTTCGTATAATCTCAGATCTTCAATGAAAATGAAGAACCGAGCTTTAGTTGAGTTTTCATCTCCAATATACGTATGTTCCGCGAAATTGACTTTAGGTAGATTGAAGTCCTCTAGAATCAGGATGTGAGTGGATCCGATTTGCGTGGAGCAGGATAATCCTTCCAGCATACAATTGTTGTACTCTATATCATCAATGAGCTTGCTATAGATGACCCCAAATATACACCTCTGAGGAGTTAACAATCTTACTGAGCACCATACGGACTATTTAAAACTGATAAACTCTTGGTTGTGAACTTGGTGTATCTCCAGACATGATCGTATGAAGTGGCATGACCCTTAACCACACAATCATAAAAGTTGAACATGAGACAATTGGCGAAATGGATATTCAACATTTAATGCGGAGAAAAACCGGCAATGGGGAAGGCAGGAAGAATTAATTGAATTAGTTCGAATTGATCGGATGACATGGCTCTACCTTGCAGGTGTGGTCGTTAGTGAGTGTTAACATATACCTTTTATTCAAATTAAATATATGGTTCTTTCTCTAGCCTAAGTGTGTTCTTCATCATATACTGATTACTGTTGCAACGCGATGAGTTGATGTAGATAATAATGTAAGTTCCACGTAAGATCTTATAAGTCAGGCAGTTACATCATAACGAATCTACAACTCTAAGATTAAGTCTATTATTAGAGTGATACTAATATCATAGTAGACCATAATTCTACAATGGTAAGCCCGACTAAGTGAACACAAACTATTATTGTTAATCCATATTTTCTCTTTAACTTTCTCGATCGATTTTTACTTATGTTAACCATTATTCTGTTAGTCTTCTGATTAATGCTTACATGTATTCTCGTAATGTTATATTGATTAATACTCATAACATACTATTTCAGTTGATACTAATTACCGGCCGTTTATGTTAATTAGGTTTGATGGTTAATCAACAAGCTTTAATAGCACTTACATGCTTCAGTTAAATAAACTTGTTAAAACATCAAGTAACGTAAATATATATTGACTAGCGATGTAAGCAAAGACAGAGTAGTTATCTGAACCTAATTTTTTATATTCCTACTTCACTGAACGTTGCAATATGTTTTAACCGCGTGAACTTCTCCTTCCTGTTTGTCTGTATGAGCGTCATGTGCATGGACAGTTAGTCTACCCATAGAAGGTTTTCCGAGTTGATAGCCCCCGTCGACATTCGAAGGAGGGAGGGTGGAGTTATTGACCAGCAAGCATTGATGGTGAGGGCGATGACTTCAATCCACCCGTGTTTGTGGGGTACAGCATTTTGTATGTATGAGGCTCTTTATGATTGAGAATAAGTCAATCAATCTGTGATATAGATTGTCCTCCTACGCTCACCACTCAGACTCACGTTTCCAATTTTATGCTGGATTAGCTATTCTACTAAGACAACTTTTAACATGCTAACTCGGATTTTTACACTAGGATTGTGTGGCTGATATCGGATGGACAAAAAAGAAAAGAAAGAAAAAAATTAGACAACAAAAGATATAGTCACTAGAATTCTTAACACCTCACAATATACACACTCCCTTCTAATGAACTGCTTTTTTTGTACCAACCTTGACTTTCATTCCTACATTTGAGCTTACTCCAACTTGTTGAACGACACAACTCATTGTTCTTTATTGCTACATTCTCTAATATGGAGCTGTAGTGGCATTGGACAATAGCCACACAATCCACAAAGCTGTGAACACGAGACTACTCAGAAAATAGATATTCAATATTTAACGCGGAGAAATACCTAACAATGGAGAAGGCGCGAACAATGAATGGAATGGACTGGAGTTGATCGAGTGGCATGGCTCGGCCATGCAGGCGTGGTCTCTATTCATATTAAATATATTGTTCCTTCTCTAAACTAACCTTGTTCTTCATCATGTATTGGTAATTGATACGATACAGTGAGTTGGCGTAGTCGATGGTGTGACTTCCACGTAAGATCTTATAGATTAGGCAGTTATATCATGACGAATCTACAAATTTAGGATTAGGTCTATTATTAGAGCAGTACTAATATCGTAGTAGACCATAGTTCTACATTGGTGAGCCCAACTAAAGAAACGCAACCTATTATTATTAATCCTTATTACCACTTCAACTTTCTCGATCGATTTTATATTTATGTTAACCCTGTATTCTAATAGTCCTCTGATTAATGCTCACATGCATTATCGTAATGTTATATTGATTAGTCCTCATGACAAACTAGCTCAATCGATAATAAAAACTGGTCGTCTATATTAACTAATTAGCTTTGATGATTTGTTAACAAGCTGTAATAGCATTTACATGCTTCAGCGACATAGTCTTGTTTAAACATCAAGCTCTAGCAAATATGACCTGTAAATAGCGTAAATATACATTGACTAACAATGCGATCAAGGACTAAATAGTTATCTGGATCTAATTCTCAGTGTTCCTTCACTTAACACCTCATCCTGTTTTAAACGATGCACTATCCTGTAATATCTTTTCTTCTGACCACTGCCTGCCTAATTTCATATTCTCGAGTTCCATTGCCAAACAACGAGGATGACTACTCCAAAAACATACGATGAGTTCCAGCTATAAGTTTTCTGCAATCATAAGTTCATTTTAGATGGCACACACAATTATCTGGATTCATTCAGTTGTTCTGATCAGAGCGAGTCCCAAAGACCTCAACAGCATCAAGCACCCTGGAAGTGATTGCCATACTGTATGTTTTATTCTGGATGCTTTTGGATCATTACTACTCCTCACGAATGGCGTTATATATGTCGTCCACTGAATAATCTAATTTTCAAAAATAATCCAGGCGAGTTCAACTATTTTACTGGATGATTTTTTTTACTTAACATGTATATGTTTTCCGGTTCCTTTTGCTATATATTTGTAAGTGTCCCTAGGCTAAATGCAGTAACTTCTTATGGAATGTTTATAACACATCATATTCCTGCCTGAAGTTTCACAAGCAGTCTAAACTTTAAAATTATTTTCTGGTCATGTTCATTATTTTTAAATCGTCATATACGTCAACAACCTGCATGTTAACCTGGCCCATACATACGTTACACTATATCTCCATGTCTTATAAATTTAGAAATCATCTGGATCGCCTTTAACATTTATCAATAAACTCATCATAGTCGTTGTTGCTAATCGTATTTGGTTTTGTGGTTGGGTTTATCATATTAGCAGCCTAAAATGCGAACATAGTTTAGATAATAAGATTAAAAATTTAGGTACTATCAACTGCACTAGTGAAATAACTAAATCCCCAAGTAGCTGTTGGCTAAACAAACGTTTAAAATCAAAACTCCGTAGCCTACTAGAATTAACACTAAACGAATATTTCTGAATTAAAATTTATAATTAAATTAGGCGTCTCGGATTCTTTAACAACATAACTTTCTGATGATTTCGAATCACCTAAAGCAACAATACCTATTTTTCCACTGACTAATCCTCAATCAACACTATAACTAGCTAAACGTAATAGTTTCAAGATATCGTCATAAAGCATTGTCATAACTTGACAATCACGTAATATGACTGATAAAATTAATGTAACTATTAACGAAATCGGTCAACAAATTGACTTATAATTACCATTATATGGTGTTGTTTTCTTGGTATCTTCATCCATCACAGATGATTACAGTATGTTTCTCTATCAGTTGCTCATTCAGTAAATATCTCAAAACCTTGTCAGTCTAATTGGAGGTTTAGCGACACAATCATGCATGCAAATAATCAGTATAAGCAGTCGAGCAAATCTCCTGCAAACTGAAAACATCAATGTCGAATTTACCCCAACACTGACTAAGGTTCAAGCCATTATCATAGACGTGAGTTGGGAGTGTACTCCCCTTGGTTACAACTTGTGTTCTTCCTGATAATCACATGAGCATCACTCACTGTTAATCATCTTGTAAAAGCTTATTTAGCCGAATACATCCTGCGGCACCACATCACTTCGTAATATGACACAGGCCTAACTGATTTTAATAACCTATAACCACTATATCTCAATTTAATCTTATTCCGCCTTATGATAAACTGCATACTTGCAACTAACTTGTATGCCCAATCAGCCAGCAAGTATAAATATAAATAAATAGTCTATTGCAGATCAGAACATTGAGTCCAGAGCATGTCTCTTACGAACACACTCATGTTTAGCGATTTGTTCCTAGCTATCTGTCCAAAATTCATATAATTATCACTCACGTATTTAAATTTTATTTTGATAACCATTCATGTGTATTGGTAGTATTACTAAATTCTATCACGGTCAAGTAAAAATGAAGTTGAGAAAATCTCCCCGTAACTAAATAAACCGTATCAAACTAACTGGAACACTAGTTGGAATTCTTTTCCATGGTAATACTTTTGTTCTCCCAGTTAGCCTACTAATACAGATGCAATTGGAAATCACATATGGACGGGTTACCGGCATAATTGTTAATTGGTTTCATAATTTAAACCAAAACTAATACCAATATTAACATTTCTACAATATTCATTACTTTAATATTTCTAAACACAAAATACTTACTACCTATACGTCAAGTTATTAACCAACGGCTATTAACACGCATTGTTTTATTATTATTACTGTAATCCCATTTTTTTTATAGCTCAAATAATCTTCACCCAAATTGTCATTTTAAGTGTGTTAAGCATGAAGGCAGATTTTTTTTAAAAAAAATTATTACATGTATTTCCCGACCAGATGCTGCCGCCTTCTTTTTGATTTATCTTTCAGCTTATCATTACCCGGGGGATTCTTCCTAGTCTTGGTAACCTTCGGCGCACGACGATCCCATCCAATTTGGTATCGAACCAACATCACGTTGATTCTGGTGGGAGAGTAGTGTAGTGGCATTGGACAATAGCCACACAATCCACAAAGCTGTGAACACGAGACTACTCAGAAAATAGATATTCAATATTTAACGCGGAGAAATACCTAAAAATGGAGAAGGCGCGAACAATGAATGGAATGGACTGGAGTTGATCGAGTGGCATGGCTCGGCCATGCAGGCGTGGTCTCTATTCATATTAAATATATTGTTCCTTCTCTAAACTAACCTTGTTCTTCATCATGTATTGGTAATTGATACGATACAGTGAGTTGGCGTAGTCGATGGTGTGACTTCCACGTAAGATCTTATAGATTAGGCAGTTATATCATGACGAATCTACAAATTTAGGATTAGGTCTATTATTAGAGCAGTACTAATATCGTAGTAGACCATAGTTCTACAGAGCCTCTGACTTCATTTCACTCTAACAAGAGATAATATGAATTTAATTTAATTTATTCTGTTCTACTACACAATGTTTGGCAACGTTTGGCGTTCCTATCCAAGTGCTTTGCTACTCTTCTGTTTGTCTTTTTTTCTTCTTCAGAATCTTGCTCTGAAGGCACAGCTATGAAACTTCTGATGTCTGGAACAAACTTGACTTACGTGTCCCCTCAAGGTCATGGTTTACAGCAAGCGCCGTACGAGTTTTCTTTATAACAACTATACACTTAATAAGTTGGGAAGCATGTTGTGCACCTAGAAATGTTGTAATTCACAGATCATGCCTGTTCACTAAATACATGTGTTCGCATACACACCTAGTTCTGACTATGTTGGCGGCCGTTTTACAAATGTTTACTGTTTGTCTCGTTACCAGTTTTTAGCTCACATCATGCAGTCCACACCCTGTCAATTATATACTAGCATTTTGGATCTATATATGATATTCCTTGAAATTAGTTCTTTCGCATATCAGTTTCTGTTCTCAAAATGAAAAAATTGTACCTTGTAAGATGTGTCAAACCATTTCGCATGCTTTCCACTGTAGATCTAGTTTCTCCTTAAGGGTGGTAACTGATTCTGCTGATATCACTTGATTTCGTAGTGCTGAGTAGTCTGCAAAATATAACCAAACTCAAGATCTGTGCACCTCATTCAACTGTATTATTGTCCAAATACAAACAACAGGAATGCAACGTTGTCTAACTATCATGACAGAGTAATTCATGCCGGTTACTTATCACGTGATGTGGTTTTAATATTTGTCAAGCCGCCACATTGTTCCCGTCCATCTCTGGTAAACTTGTAACTTCCTGTCTCTAGCAAATTTACGTCACGCCTGATGGCACATTGTGTGCTGGTGAAGCATTAGCATATCATCTTGAATATAAAAGTACAAGAGAAGGAGTAATCCGGGGATCGATTGCTACATAGAATACACTTACCTTTAATAAGTAGAACAGTGACGACAAGCAGAAAAAGATAAGGTGATTGAATCAAAGGGTTGATGGTTCATGGTTTTGGACGTGTCACTTGCTCGTCATCCAAACTCTAACAATTCTCCCAGGTTATTAAGCTTCTCAGAATTGAGTCTCCTAAAAGTTGTGAAAATCTGCTGTTTAAGATAATAAGAAGTGGTTTCTTTCTTTCTTTCTTTCTTTTACCTTTCTTCGCCTTAGTTTTCTGAGTTTCAAAATATCCTGGCAATTTCGTAAATTTTTACTATCTAAGGAACAACAAAAATATCAGTTTTGTGTCATGAGTATGAACTCCCTGATAAAACAAACGAGAACCCCGAACAATTCTTATATATATATATATATATATATATATATATATCACATTGAAGATGCCAAGGTATTCGGAGTTTGACAACGCTTTGACTAGTAACAACTAATATAAATCGTACCCACTAAGTGAAATCAAAAGACAGACGTGAGGAGATTCGAAGATACATTTGACAGGCTATCAATGTATCCAGGATCATCTGATCCAATCTGGCTAGCCATTACAGGGTTTGTTGAGCACGGCGTTCCCACTCGTGATCTGGTGTGGATGCATGACCGAGCGCCTTCAGCTATGTGAGTCCACTAAAACTAATATGGTCAGCATCCAATGTCGAAAACTTACAGAGCTATTTATTTTGGGGATTTATGTAACGCTACAAAGTCAACATAAACGATATTCTTTGGTTTATACAGTGTTTGTTTACATCTCATGGAATGACAAAATTGTGTTGAGTCATGACAAAAGCCTTTACAAACCAAGTTTATTTTAACCATCCTTTGAAAGTGCACTAGTTAGATATCTGAAGATCTTAGGCGTTCTTATAGAATCCAGGTTTCAGACTGAGTACAACTTTCGTTTGATTTTCTTTGTATACGCTCCGAAAGACCATTGTGTGTTTAGAATCCAAGGGATCACAATGCAGTAGTATTTTTAAATAGAGGCCTTGATTATACACTGTAAATGATTTAGAATAGTTCGAGAAAGTAAACTACAAATACTTTGCAGTTTATAGATTTTCGAATAATGATGGATAAGTGCAGGTTAATTGTCTGGTGATCCATCGTTCATTTTCAGTGCTGGAAAAACTGGGATTTGAAGTTATACAAGTAAGAAGGTGTTGGACTTTGCTGAGGATAAGTTGGCTTCGTTTAAATGAACCAACCGGAAAAATAAAACCTATGTCCTTTTATCGTGATGGGTTGTCGTGGTTTATTAGGTCGGTTTTTTCTGCTTTTCCTCATTCAAGTCGGCTGGTCATCTGGACATTTGGTATTCTCATATAATGGCCGATCTGCCGATCTATGTGTTCACCGGACCTTCTGGGGCTGGTAAAAGCACGCTACTACAAATGTTGCTGGAGAAGTTTCCCAATAGTTTTGGATTCAGTGTATCTCACACAACGCGAAAACCACGCCCGGGGGAAAGGGATGGAGTAGATTATCACTTCACTGACAGAGATTCGTTTTTGAGTGAGGTTTCCCAGAGGAATTTTCTTGAGTATGCAGAATTTGCTGGGAACTTTTATGGAACATCAAGACTAGCTGTTGAATCAGTAATTAACTTTTCATATCATGATTTTATTTCTATTATTAATAATCAGAATAGATGTTTGTTGTAAGGGTTTATGCTCTTGCCGGATAGCGCACTCTTTAGGATATATTAGGACTTGTGAAATATGTGGAGTTAAATCGTATATCAAGTCGACCATTAATGTTGTCAAGTTCTAACATATTTTATTTCTTCTCATCTATATACCTAAGTTACATAAGGTGTAGAGTTTATGATTCAGAAATCGTTCTTAAGTTAACTAGGAGTGGAAATAGTATTGTTTAAAATGAGAATCCTTCAGAATAATGTAGTTAATCGTTCCTATATCGGGTCTTGTAGGATGCCATTTACTTTATCTCTGTTATTTTATAGGTGGGTAGTACTTCGTTAAAATTAGTTTACTTGTCATCGTGTCAATTTTTTATGCACTACGTTGGTCAGTGTCTAAAGCCTAATGTTTTTTCTGTCAAGTAAGCCTGATGCTGTCTTTCAATAAACTGGGCTGTTAGGAGTACGGTGTCTAGAAGCATCGTGAGTTTTTAATTACACCACACTAGACAATAAACATAGAGGACTTCTAATATGCTAGTGCACCGTTGTTAGTTTCCCCGGAAACATCGGCTATTACTTATTTATTTTAACACATAGATATTGGTGCAAGGAGACACCAACTACATATGCGCCACACAAATCTCACTCGATATGTGTGAGGGCTGTGATACTGCCCGGGTGCCCAAACCGAAACAGGTGGTTTTCTTAGGGGGTCACTCCCCGAGCCTTTGACCTGAAGGTCTGATCCAGAAGGCAGTGGAGCATCGTAAGGAGATGCAGTCCCATGATAACCGGTGACCAACAATTAGGTCATACGCCATTTGTTCTTTCAGGATACTGAAGCCAGCCCATGTGCATCATTGGTTTGGAACCGGGGTTTTACGACTCCCCTAAGTGGACTCTCCATATCCACCAACCCCGTTAAAGCTCCGGAAATATCGGCAAATAATAGCACGCATTGGCTAATAAGAATTAGAACAAATATCTGCTTTTGACCAATTTTTAAGATATGACTGTGCTTCTGTGAAACTTATTTAATTTGTAAAATGAATGTTTCAACGACCAAAAACTTGTTTTCAGTCATGTGCTTTATTCAAGATCAAGTTTACCCATGTCATTCCCATTGACATTTTTGATATGTATTAAGCCGTTCGTCGCAAAAAATTTATCAGTGAAGAGATGCATGAATTTATTCGCTACTCTTTAATCACACGATTAAATCGGTTCGTACTGTCAACATTCTCACCATTATACTGCTACAATTTACTTCACTCATTATCTGTAACCAGACATGTGTGAGTTCTTTCTTTCCCTAGATGTCTCCGAAGCATTGGTGGCGCATCACAGAACGATTTACTGAGCAATGTTGAAGTTGGGTATAGGGTACTAAACAAGGGTAGAAAGTCGGTCGAAGTTGTGACTCACCATCAAATGAGATAGTCGGGACCTGTGCTGCGTATTCCCAAACACTTACCTTGGCGGACGATGATCGCTGGTATAGAAGTAGCTTGAAATAAAGATTAGGGTGTCCAAACTTAAAACGTGAAGTCAACCCACAAAGTCATTGTTAATGGAGTTCCTGTAGGTCGATTCAAATTCCGTGACTGAACGCCAAGCAGTACTTGCCGTTAGTGGTCGGAGAGATTGGGAGAGGAGGCCCATAATCTGTCTCAGTGGTACAGATACATTTACTCTTTCTCTAAGTAGTGAATCCCAATATTCCTTCAAACGTATCCTTTCATTCCGTCTTCTTGCACCATATCCTCATTGTCTTTTTCATTATTATTGCTGCTGCAGTATCCCTACTTTTTTCTATTACATCTAGTTGTGCTAGTATGATACGGCAATATGAGCTAACGGGCACTAACTCCAGGTTTTACGTTGATTATGACTGACTGAGCGAATAGGAACGCTGAAAATATCAGCTAGTAATAGCAATCAACTTAGCGTTTTGTTATAAGTTCAAACTGACTCATTGTACTCCAAAAAATCTGGTGACTTGGTGATAATAATATGAAACTTCACACTTGTAATGCAAAAAGAGATTAAATTTGCTCACTAGAGTAAGATGTTTTCTGTGATTATCCACGCCAAGATAAATGGATTTCAAAAATAATATTGCATACTTGTGAATCATATTTCGTTAGTTAGTCTCAGATTCTACCTTTGATCTCTGACTCAACACTGTTTTCTGCAGCTGTTATCTTCGAGTCATTGTATGGATGTTACATAATTAATATAGGGTTTATTTTAGGTTAGTTTCCTTTAGTTTTACTTAAAAATTGCCGTTTACAATATTTAAGACCAGGTAGTCATACTTGAACCCCTCCTAATAAAAAATTGATATCCATTATATATTTTTCGGAAAATGTATCTACTGTATTAGGCTGTATTTTTATTATAAACAGACCTGAAATTTGTCTTTATTTACTCACTTATCTGGTACAAATAAGCTACTCAAAATCAGTAACAGTCACTACTAGTCTATGTATATATTTTTTACTCTACGAATCGCGCTCTTAAAAAAGACAGTATTAACACGATTTCAGTCATTTCTTTCTGTTATCAATAAATCTCACTTCTAAATAAGAATATTGATATATTTATATTGTCCGTATATTGCGCTTCCATTTTTTAGTAGTCGTTTCAATATCATTGCTTATTTCCATATTCTTTTTACGTTGATGGGAAACAAATCTAAGCAACATTTATAAATTTTGTTTCTATTAGCTAGTTATCATTAAAATTTTGTAAGCTAAACTTTTGCAGAATTTCTTCATCCTAAAGTCCTCTTTTTATTTTTAAATGCTATTTTCTGTTTGATAACTCAGTCTTCGACACTTACATTTATCTTCGTTTCAGGTACTTAATGCTGGTCGCATATGTATTTTAGATGTTGAACTACAGGGAGTTAAAAGTATCCATGCAATTCAACCACCGTTGAATGCTCAATACATCCTTATTCGTCCATCTTCAATTAGTGAATTGGAAAAGCGTTTACGTGGCCGAGGAACAGAAACTGAAGAAACTCTATCTAAGCGGCTTGCTCGAGCTCGTGAAGATATTGCATTCTCTGAAACTGAAGAAGGCCAGAAACTATTCACAAAAATTATAATTAATGATGATCTCAACACTGGATATAAAGAGTTGGAAAATTTTGTTCTTCCAGCTGTTAAATGTACTAAATGTGCGTTATAACTACAAATATATTTAGTGATCCACTAATATCAATATGCTTAGTACTATTTACTTACTATTTTACAATTTATGTGACAACATCTATCTTTGTTTTACCTTTACTTCCCCCCCTCAGTTCTCATTGTAGCATAAAGTAGATAACTCACATCTTTAAGCTACAAGTTGAACAGCATTTGTTAGTAATATTAAGTTGAGAGTTCTTATATTACTTCTATCTTCCTAAACCTTTCACATTTGAATGTCAATGTATTATGACAAATTAATTTAAATGTACTACAGAAATAGAAGTTTAGTGTTTTGCATCTTTTTTTATTATTTAGTGTGTTGTGGATGATTGCCCATTATTCCGCTTAACCTATATTATAATCAGTATAAATTAGTGCAACTGCGCCAGTGATCAAAGTTGAATAAATAATTTCTGGATTGATACTTGCTGTCACTGGAGTAATTGACTGTCCTGGTATATGCAAACTCACATAACAATACTACCTATTCTACCACATAGATGTTCAAGGCAGATGGTTTGGGAATCTGCTACTTGATTAGACGTTTATTCAAAATAATAATTCATTGCGAGGTTGAGAGTAACTAAGCGAATTAGTGAAGTTGTAGACCCATATATTTTAAGGTCAAAATAGGATGTACCACAAATGCTACGTGGACACAAGTCGCAGTGCTGATTCTCGACTCTTGATTTCCTAGATAGACAACCGCCAGAATATGTTAATATAAGCCCTAAGTAGGCTAGATAAAGCCATCATTTTGATCACTGAAGTTACTGTGTTTAAAGTAATGTGAAAAATCGTAGAGAATGTAGATAAGTCCTATGAGATAATGTGGCTAACAGTAGCGAGCAATTAAACAGGAAAAGGAAAGAAATAAGTGGACAGAATAATTCGTTTGACACAATTTAGGAAAAAAGTGGATATTTGTCCTTTATCATGATCGACTTTGAGAAAGATCATCTAACATCTGCAGTCATCTTTTTCAGATATATCTCAGACTCTACCTGAAGCATCAGTTGTGGGTTTAATTCGACATTGTATCTTTTTATTCTAGGCGTTATTTTGTACTGTTGTATTGAGAGGTCTGATCTCTATGGGTCAGCACATAATTTTGGTTCTGATGTTTTCATACAGATAACCAATTTGTCGGCTTTAGACTTCCGGCTATCGATTCGGTGTTTACCATCGTGATACATTCAAGAACATTCATCTTTATCGAGTCATGAAATTCTAGGAAAGAACAATATACTACAATTTAGGTCTTACCTTGGTCTGCCACAACATGCTTAACGTGGATTTTCAATGAAAAGACAGCCACACAATCTTCAATTCTGGCAAAAGCCATCGTTTGTTGATTATGGTAACAAAGATCTCTGATATGGTTTTTTAGAGTATCTGAGGCAATGCTTTACTGGAAATAGTATTTGCGTCAAATATACATCTTTACATTCAATGAAATTAGTAACAAGGCATTTGCATTTGTTATATTACGACCACCCAGTTTCTTTTACAACTTAGAAGGTTCAGCATAAAACCATATTTTACTTAGATATCAGTTAGTCGTGTGTGGGTCAAAAGCATTCTTTTAATAGTAAATGAAAGCTTAGTACAGTAGTGACAGTTTGTGTCAGTCGGTAATACACCTGGCGAAAATTATATTTATCCGAGTAGTCGCTCTTCATTTCAAAACTATAAAACAGGAAGAACGTAGCTAAAGAGTTTAAATGCTGATGTTAGTGTCATGTTTTTCTCTGTATGTGTCCTATTATGTGTGTAAGCTTATGGCTACTTTCAAATTGACCAGTTTTAACGTGTGTTAGGGATGTCAGACTTGATATGAGTAATGTTTATCGACAATAATTTTGTATATTCTATTCTTTTATTATCTGTCCCACTCATTATGGGATTTTCTTTATTACTGCTCCAAACATTGATGGGGGATTCTGTAAGTCACACGAGTTAATATGGACAAAAAATTACTAGCGTTCCTATTTTCATAATCTCGCTACTACAAACTCAAAAAATTCATACAAATATTATTGGTTATGAACTCAGTTTATTTATTTATTTATTTGAACACATAAATATTGGTACAAGAGAGCGCCAATATATATGCGCCACACAAAACAATGGGAATTCGAAGAGAAGTAGAAAGAAAAAAAAAGAAAAAAAAACTAAGGAACGCAAAAGAAAGAGAGAGTAATGACGAAGAGGTACAATCAGAAGAAATCTTTCAGTTAAGGAAGATACAACCACTTTTTATGAAGAAAGTAAAAGAAGGTTACAGCAGGATCGCCACTGGCTTCTATTCTGAGCCATATCTGATAACGTCTCTAGCCACTGTGTAGCACCATCTCTCGGACCCCAGCCAGGGAGTCGTGAAGGACCAACACAAGCCAGTCCTTTGCAGCTTTCTTTCATGCCACGACACCATGTCATGCACTGACCACCTCTCCGCTTCTTCCAACCAGTCCCAGAGTCGGCAAATAATGCACGACGTGGAATTCTCTGGGACGACATTCGGAGAACATGTCCAAGCCACCGAAGTCGGTGTTTCAAGATGGTGACACCAATTGAGTTATCATCTCTGTGCCCGAACACACGATGCCGAACCTCTGCATTACTGACTTGGTGTTGCCACTGAATGTCAGCAATCCTTCGGAGACAGCGATGATCGAACACAGAGAGTCGTCTAACGTCCTCAACTCGGAGAGGCCAGGTTTCACAAGCATAGAGCAAAACTGCTCTCACCGACGCGTTGTAGATCCGGCCTTTTACAGCCAGACTAACATCACGAAGGCGCCAAAGGTGGCCCAGATTGGCATAAGCCGCTCTGGCTTTCACTATTCGTGCATTGATCTCATCACTCACACCCCCACCAGCACTTATGCAGCTACCCAGATACACGAACTTCTCGACTACGTCTATCTGCTCACCATCCAGGGTGAGTACAGGATTGGAATCCTGCCAGTCTTGTAGAAGTACTTTGCACTTCGAAGGTGCAAAGCACATACCATACCTACGGACATTGATTGTCAACTGATTAAGTGCGGATTGCATGCCTTGGGCATTATCGCACAGTAAGACAATATCGTCCGCATACTCAAGGTCGAGAAGTCTTTCTCCAGGCAACAGATCCACACCACCATTACTTACATTCATCAGAGCTGTTTCCAGAATGTCATCGATGGCAAAGTTGAAGAGGAATGGTGAGATTGGGCAACCCTGCCTAACCCCACTGCTCGAATGGAACAATGGAGAGAGGTGGTTGTATGCCCTCACTCTGCCTGAGGTGTTTTTATACAGGGCTTTTAGGATGTTAATAAACTTCTCAGGCACACCCTTCTTCAATAGACAATCCCAGAGAACAGTCCTATCCAACGAATCGAAGGCAGCCCTGATGTCAAGAAACACTACGATTGTTGGCCTTTGAAAAGTATGGCGGTGTTCTAACATTTGGCGGAGGGTGAAGATATGATCAATACATCCTCGACCAGAACGAAACCCAGCCTGCTCCTCGCGAGCCAATCTTTCTCGGGCTTTGAACAACCTACGAAGAATGACGGAAGCCAATAGCTTGGACGCAATCGGAAGTAGACTTATCCCCCGATAGTTGTTACAAGAACGACGTGAACCCTTTTTAAAGATAGGGACAACTATCGACTCATTCCATGACGTTGGTACACTCTCTAGTTCCCAAACCTTTTTAAACAACGTCGTCAATTCCTTAGTCAAAAAGTCACCACCATCTTTAAAAAGAGCCGGAGGTAAGTCATCTGGGCCAGGTGATTTGTAACGCTTCAAGAGTTGGAGTTCCTTGCGGACTTCCTCCTCATTTGGTGGATCAGTCGTCACCGGCCATGGAGGGCAGGACAGTCTGACCGATGTTGCCGGAGCAGCAGGCCAGTTGAACTGCCCTTCGAAAAATTCTGCCCATCGTCCAAGACGTCGATGGATGTTAGTGATTGGCATCCCATCACCCTCGCAGATTGTTTCACTCACACCAGACTTCTTGCTGCCAGTGGCTCGGATGAGTTGGAAGAGCTTCCGGTAGTTACCAGATGCAGCTGCTGCTTCCAGCTCATTAGCACGCATCGACCACCAGGCTTCTCGGTCCTTACGCAAGCTTTGCCCGATTTCCTTACGTAAAATCCTTCGTTTATGGTCAAACTCACGGTTACCCGGAGTAGACCGACGGGCTTCAATGAGTTGTAAGGAACCAGAAGAAACCCAGTGCTTAAAAGCGGGACGTTTCGCAAACCCACAACTGACTGTTCCCGCCATTTTCATGGCGTCATGCAATTGCAACCAATGCTCATCTATACTTTTCGGTGGAGTGGTAGCTAGCCTAGAGGCTAGCTCGGTTCGATACTTACTTGCAACAGAAGTTGCAACCAGCTTGCTAACATCAATCCGTTGATGGCATTCACTTCGTTGTCCACTGAAAAGTAAGGCAAGATTGGCGCAGACCAAGGCATGGTCAGAGTCCAGATAGGTACTCCAAAAGGAGCGGCAGTCTTGTACACAACCACGCCAGCGGTAGCTGATCGCGATGTGATCAATCTGAGTCCAGGCTTGAGATGCAGAGGGAGGACGCCAGGTGGCACATCGGCGATGACTGTGCCGAAAGTTAGTGCTAGCCAGAAACAGGTTGTGGTCTGTGCAAAGTTGCAGTAGACGGTCCCCGTTATCTGACCTGCGACCAACGAGTCCCCATCGGCCACCTAAACGACTCTCTTCTGTGCCTAGACGCCCGACCTGAGCATTCAAGTCTCCGGCTAGTACTACAATATCTGTCGAACGCACTTTCTGGAGAAGAACTGATAACTGGTGGTAGAACTCATCCTTGATTGCATCCGGGCTGCAATCTGACGGGGCATAGGCGGAGATGACGAAAAGACATCGTTTCTCACGCCGATTTCTTCTCACTTTGATGGAACTTTCTAATCTAACAGCACATAACCGACTGTTAATGGGGATCCAATCGACTAGTGCTGCCTCAGCTCTAGCGCTTAGTGCGACACCAACGCCAGCAAGACCAGACGAAGATGCCACAGGGTCCCCGGATAAGCGCACGTAAAACAAGCTTTTCGAAGCGACAGATGGAGATCGAATTTGTAGTACTTCGCCAGAGTCTTGAATACGGGTCTCGGATAGACAACACACGTCGATATTAAGACTTTCCAAAGACATAGCCAGCCCTATCTGTTGTCCGACCTGCATAAATGTGCGAACGTTGAAGGCAGCCAGTTTGAATGGTGCACGTGGTTTCAGAAAATCTGCTTCAGTCCTCGTATTCGGTGGTAACATACAATTTTCAACCAAAAGTATATAATATTTATATTAATAATGACAATAATTGTAGTGATCATAATTTGAATCAGTTGATTGTTTTTCAAAGCGACAAAGGTAATTTCCATGGACATAGAGTTCATCATTTGTGTGTGGGCTGTGATACTGCCCGGGTGCCCAAACCGAAGCAGGTGGTTATCTTAGGGGGCCACTCCCCGAGCCTTTGACCTAAAGGTCTAACCCACAAGGCAGTGGAGCATCGTAAGGAGATGCAGTCCCATGGTAGCCGGTGACCAACGATTGGTTCATACGCCATTCGTTCCCGCAGGATACTGGAGCCCATGTGCACCATTGATTTGGAATCCGGTTAAAGCGCCGGACACTCGCTTTTCGTCCTCTCATTTTCGTAAACAACACCCCCGCCACGAGAAGGCAATGAGTAGGACTTCCCTGGCAGAGGCTGTATACGCGTGGCCGTGTGAGAGTATTTCGAGAGGGAGAGCGGACTCTCCGCACTCTCGGCCGTACCAGGGCATTCAGGGATGAACTCAGTTCATTACTGTGTGTTTGATAATTGGTAAGTCGATGCATATTACATCAGTGGAAGAAACTAACTTCGTCGTTTTGATCATGGAAGCTTGTGGAAATTCGTTATTGCCAGAAAAGTAATTACAATTAATTATTCGCAGAATCTTCAAATACTTTCTGTGAATACTAGTTAATAAGCTAACCAATATATACAAATAGAAAATTATAGGCAATTCTATGGTCATTAATAATAACTACAATATATTTGTGGTGTTGTTTCTAGTACCGCTTAAGTCAACATGTTTTGTTATGACACTTGTTACAGTGACTAAACTTTGGTTGAATTGAAAGGCATTAAATGTTTCATTCATCAAGTATTTGAAATAAATGCGAACTTTTAATCCTTTTATGTTCTGATTGACCGTTGCACTGAACTCTATAGGTATCAATATCAAGGTTGAACTTGGTAGTTTCAAATAAATTGAGCATGGTGTAGAGAGTTAGTATTTACTCTGAAGAAGTGGCTTACACTAAGTCACGAAACGTCAAAAATACAATATTTCTACTCATTGGGATATAACAAATGCTTATTATGCGCTGAACTCTGTTTTATCACTATCCTTTGATATTTTCATCTTTTGTAATACAGTTTTGTGTTGTATGGACTTTAAGTTGACTTTTAGTTAATGACGAACAGAGCGAAGTAATTTTTCTTGTCAATTATCTCTACATCAATATATATATGTATGTGTTTTACAATAAAAATATACCAACCAGGCAGTGATGTATTAAGTAATATTATCAATTAAAGTGTTTACGGAAATAATTATAAATGGTTAAAGAAACAATTAAAAGACGTCCAGAATGAAACTCCTTAGCAATGCGCATCTACAACCCCGCCACAGAAAATCGCACTCAGTACTTGCGGTTTCACAGTAATGTATAACCTCTGGATGACTGAGGCTAAATCTATTGGTGTACAAGTGTAATTTCAGTCGGCCAACAATATTGCGCGTTCTTCTTCCATTGTCTTCGGTTGGTACTTTCCTCACACACAACACGGTTGGATCCCACTGGTTGGAGATCAATAAAACTCCGGAAACTTCTCATACTAGGCCAAAACCGCTGTTCGGTACTTTCAGATCTTCAATGATCGTCTGACTTATATCGATTTGTGATTTCAGTAGAACTAAACGTTCTTCATAACCACATACTGACTATTTTTATATTGTTATTGTTTTAACATTTCATTTTCTTTAATAAGAAGTAATTTCAATTTATTCATTCCTTATATTCGTGAAACTGTTCCTAATGAGTAGAAGAATTAGATTTCCTGGTGTTTCGTCACTCAATACGAGCCATTTCTTCAGAGAATAAATAAACGAATTAAATTAACACATGTTTAAATAGTACGAAGGTGCAAAGCAATAATATTAGTTACGATCAGTCAAAAACAGGTCTGACCAAGTCTATGTCATGTCGTTCCGGTTAAGGTGATTTATATGAGGCATATTTGTTTATTTGTGTATGTGTGGGGTAAATGATAAAAACATGTGATATTTTTGGTGAGAAAGAATAGAGTTAAGTTTGTATGTGTGATAATAGTATGGGAAGTGAATAGAAACAGATATGGCTCGGATAGGTAGTCCTAGTCGGATAGATAGTGAGACGTTTCTATTGAAGGTAGTAGGATTAAGCAATATATGAAAAGCTTCAGCTACTCGCCTTTTTTGGAGTTGGAAAAGCCTTTTTGTATTATTTTGATGTTTTTAACATCGATTTGATGGTTTTTGGAAATAGCACAAACTGCTATTGTCGATTTAATTTGGAGTCTTGCCAGTTTTACGGGATTATTACACGGTTTCTTTATGTACCTAATTTGTAGACACAATTCTGTGTTAACATAAAGGGGATTTTCCGCTTTATGTGAACTAAACTATTTTGACGGGTGTTCGTTGTTTTGTATTAGACCTTAATTCTGCGTTGTTTTAAGACTTTGAAGCTCTGTTATACCGTGGTGGTGTGGCAAAACTACATTATCAATCCATAGTATTTCATTCGAATCATTATTTAGCAGTAATATGTCTCATTTTATTGCATTTTTAATAATTTTCGTAGAAAAATTATTAAGTTGTAAGATATTTATATTCTTTCGTTCTTTTCGTTTATCCTCGTCAGATGTAACGATCGTTTTGGCTGTTCTAAAGAGATTTAGGGATAGACAGATTTTTGCATTGAATAGATGTGCTGAATCGAAGTCGATATAACAATTTGAGTGTGTGGGTTTTCGGTAGATGGTTAGATTTGGAGCTCAATCTAGATTTTTTTTTTAACTAAGCAATCTAAAAACGGTAGCTCACCGTATTTATTTTTATTCTCGTTAGTAAATGTGATGTGAGATGAGAGTTTATCAATCAGTATAGCTGTAACAGTGTTCAACATATGCCAAGTTTTAGTTCTATTAGAGAACGTAGGAAGTCTTATTAGCGGAGCAGATGCTTAGTGACTAAAGTACTCACATTTTAACCAACAAGTTTATATATAAGTATGGGGATTTGTGGAGAATTTAGTATTTTCACTGTTCAGATCACGATCTGATTTAAGTTGGACCACCACTGAAAACCTGGAAGCAGTGGACGACCGTTTCGTTTTAGTATGGGAGTCTTCAGCAGTGTGTATCCACGATCAGTAGTCTAGGGTTTAAGCGTTCTCTCTCTGGATGGATATTCTTGGGTTCGAATCCCGCGTGCGGGGTTGTAGATGTGTCATTTTTGAAGAGTCTCATACTAGGACGAAACGAACATGCAGTGCTTCCAGGTTTTCAATGATGAGTTGGCTTAGATTGGTTCGTGATTTCAACTGTGAAAGTTAGGAAGATAACATAAGAAAAGCGAATATAATACTGTTGATAAAATTTTCAAGTTACAGCATCGATAATGATAGTTTATAACAATCAGTTCATATCTTCCTTAAATCAGGTTCATATCGATCCATAATTTGTATATCTCCTTTAATGGTCAGAATTTATATGATATTGGCAAGTTAACCAGGAATCGAATACGGAAGTATATTCTCTTAGGAAAATTGAAATGAATAATTCTCATTTAGAATTACTGAATGGTATAATTATTCAAATAAGATAAATGACATTTTCATATTGTGTAAAACTAGAATAGTTACATATTATCAGCGCACTTACATAGAATAATTGAGTTTCTATATAATGTGTGTGAATGGCTTGTACACTATAATATTGATTTTATTATGCTTTATTTATTACTCTTTTCATGTTTTATTATTTTTTTTCAGGGTTATAATATATTACCAAGGCGTCGGATTCGATCGCTTCTACTATTCTTATTAACCTTGTTCATGGTTTTAATGTTTCTTAGACAACTTTCAATTTCTTACCAATCTGACATGACACCGATTTCAATCAATTTTGTAAGTTTGTCTAAAGAATATGTTGGTATACTTATACTAGATTCATCTTATATTTCATATATAGTCTAAGATTTGAATAAATCTCGAATCTAGTTTAAAGAGTTTTATGGTTAAATGTTTATCACCAGACTTGAAGATTATCATTTTGATCTGCGATTGAGTAATTATTTATTTGAATACATAAATATTGGTACAAGAGGACACCAAATATATATACGCCACACATGTGTGGGCTGTGATACTGCCCGGATGCCCAGATCGAAGCAGGTGGTTTTCTTAGGGAGCCACACTCCGAGCCTTTGACCTAAAGGTTTGACCCACAAGGCAGTGAGGAGATGCAGTCCCATGGTAGCCGGTGACCAACGATTGGTTCATACGCCATTTGTTCCCGCAGGATACTGGAGCCAGCCCATGTGCACCATTGGTTTGGAATCCGGTTAAAGCACCGGACATTCGCTCTTAGTCCTCTCGCTTTCGTAAACAACACCACCGCCGCGAGAAGGCAGTGAGTAGGACTTCCCTGGCAGAGGTTCTATGCTCGTGGCCGTGTGAGAGCATTTCGAGAGGGAGGGCGGGCTCACCCCACTCTCGGCCATACCAAGGCATTTGGGGGCTATTGATGATGAGTCTCATACGTGGGCGAAACGGCTGTTCAGTACTCCTTGGTTTTCCTTGTTATCCCAAATTGTAATCGATGTAATAGTCTCTCCAGTTTTTTTCTTTTCAAATCGAATTAGTTGTGTTCATTAATCTAAACATTTAACTCTTAATAACTTATTCGTAAATTTCTAATGTTGTCTGAAATGTTTTTGAAATTTTGGGCATTAAAATTGGGGTTTTTTTTCATGCACAACATGATTAAGACCTTCCCTTGATAGTAAATGTTAACTGCAGCTTATTTTATTTCCAATGATACTATCTGGTTATCTAAACTAGAGTAAATGATGTGGGGTTTCTAAGCTGGAACATTGTGGTTAAGGGTCGAACGCTCCAATCACTAAAGACTCTAGGTAATTATTAATATGATTTACTTATCATTTATTTATTTAATGCACATAAAATGTGATTTTGCTGAGCAACAATAATGTATACGCCACACAAATACAGAGATAGGATTATGGAGAAATAACGATACGACGGGCATTGCAATAAAAAAAAGTAACTAATGGTTAGTTAAAAATGTAAGCAAGATGGATTTTTTTTCAGTTTGGGGAGTTCCTTTCAATTTTATAAAGAATGCAAAAAAATAACAATAGGATCTCTACTGACTTCTATACTGATGTGTCTGCTAAAGCCTTAAGTCAATGTGCTGTAGTATCTCTGGGACTGCAATGAAGAAGTCTCCGTGGTCCGACAGATACCGGTCATATGCTGTTTTCTTCCATACCATATTCCTATATCATAAATTGACCATCTATCAACCTTTTCCAATTCTGGTAAATAGTGGCAGATATGAAAGCTTCTGAGATGGTATTCTTTAAACATTTATAAGCCACATATGACGGTGTTTCAAGACTGTATTATTCATTAAATTATTATCACTGTGACCGAACACATTGCATTATCTAATTGTATGTTTATAGAATCTACCGGTATTGGTCTCTTAGCTTAACATTGAGCAATACAGGTCTTAACCTCGTGATTGACTGTAGATCAGTTAATGTCTCAGCACTTATTCTCGCTTCAATCAAGACGATTTTATTTTGTGTTGTGAATAAAAGTGTAGTATTCGAAGCGTGGTTGGATACGTACATTGTACAATAAATACGTTACTCGTTGTTATAGGGGTCATGAATTACGCAACATAGAAGAATGAGGCGTGGATTTGTGTTTCGAGACCTGGTCAGAGAAGGATAATTGATAGGGATATCTAAGTCGTAAGTCCAATATTGTATGTAACTTAGATAAAATCTTACCATTTGTGGTAAGATCTAGGTTGAGTGAAATATTATCAAAGCATATCCATCCACATTTAATCGTCTTAAGCCCTAACTGCCATTCTGAACATTGAGTTCGTTTATCTTTTCTGAGGAAAACTCCATGTAAAAAATATTATTATTATTATTATGTAATTTTTTTATCTGAATTTCTCGATATTAATTTCTGTTGTTTAGAATCAATCTGGTCTAGATTGGAATATTCAATTGGATAATATCAAATCAACTTCAGATGATTCAACATTAAATTTGAGTTATCGAGTACATGGATTCTATTATGCATGGTATGATGCTCCACAAAAATTATCAAATCAAAATTCATTGAATAATAATGATAATAACTGGTCACATTGGAACCACCGACGCCTGAAACATTGGAATGCTAAAGTTGCCATTGGTTATTCAACGGAACCTCATTATCCACCATATTTATTAGCATCATCTTTCTATCCAAAATTAGGTCCATATTCATCAAAAGATTTGAATATTATTCATATTCATATGGAAATGATTAGATTTGCTGGAATCGGTAGGTTTTTTGTAAAATTGATCGACTATATTCCCTATATATATATGCCCCCAAATGCCCTGGTATGGCCGAGAGTGGGGTGGGCCCTCCCTCCCTCTCAAAATGCCCTCACACGGCCACGCGTATACAGCCTCTGCCAGGGAAGTCCTACTCACTGCCTTCTCGTGGCGGTGGTGTTGTTTACGAAAATGAGAGGACGAAAAGCAAATGTCCGGCGCTTTAACCGGATCCCAAACCAATGATGCACATGGGCTGGCTCCAGTATCCTGAGGGAACAAATGGCGTATGAACCAATCGTTGGTCACCGGCTTCCATGGGACTGCATCTCCTTACGATGCTCCACTGCCTTGTGGGTTAGACCTTTGGTCCAGAGCTCGGAGTGTGGCCCCCTAAGAAAACCACCTGCTTCGGTTTGGGCACCCGGGCAGTAATACAGCCCTCACACATATCAAATGAGATTTGTGTGGCGCATATGTAGTTAGTGCCTCCTCTTACCAACGTTTATGTGTTTAAATAAATTAAATAAATTATATATATATATATATATATATATATATATATATATATATATATATATATATATATATATAACAAGTTTATAGAACATAATATTAGTTTAAACTATTTAAGGAAAGATAGATAGTGGCTAGCAGTGGAATCCAGTTTGACACACTTTTCGCCCTATTTTGGATTCGTCAGCTGAATGTACCTGCAATGGGAAGATACAAGTAAAATAACACAGTGAATTTAGTTGAAACTATGTTCAATGTCATAGCTGATTACACATATTTGTAACATATTTGGTATCTTTGGTTTTTGTTGTTAGGTTTTCTGTTAGCAAATATTTTAATAATGAATTCATTATGAAAAAAATGTAAAACAAACAACACACAATAAATGTTATAGAGAATCTACCAGCCAATAAGAAGAAAGATAAACAACTTCAAGGTCATGGGTCACGAACTACACAGTTAGGGGAATAACCAGCCAAATTTCACACCCACAAACCATTTTTTTCGTCAACTATACAGAAATTCTTATAGCTCACTTCTCTTTGAAGTATGTGCTAATGATTGTGTTCAAATGAACAACAACAATTTCACAAGTAGACCGTCGAACTTAAAAGCTACAACTACCAACAGGAATAAACAGACATGAAACATGAAAAACCCAGTGATACAAAAGTTTTATGTGTTTATTTCTTAATAATGTTCAATTCGTAATTATAAATTAGGCTTCTGTTTCGTATCGAATTTTTCGGGGCTAAATAAAAATGTGTTCTATGAAATTGGTGTACGAATTAAGATTCCTGAGAGATGTGTATAACAATTCGAGCGGTTACTATTTTCTTCAAATAATTTGTTCTGTTTATGAAAATAATGGTCTGAATTGTAGATAAATTTATAGGATTTGGCGTAGTACTTGATTGTCCGTTATTTCTCAAGTAAACATCCCAGTGGCATTAAAACGCATCATGTGAGTTGAAAGATTCAAATTGCCATTGAGTACAAAAACATTGCCACTAAATCTGAAAATCGATGATTCATTGAATGTTCCATAGTGGCATCGACACCCGAACTAATAATAGGAAGTGAAGTAGTTGAGCCTGTCGACCGCTTCACTTATCAACCCTTATGGTTTGGTGTGTGACAAAATCTCAGCATGGATACAGAAGGCTCGACTGGCTTTTGCCAACTTGCGTCATTTATGGCGTAGGCGAGATATCCGTCTATAAGCCAAAGGACGTGTTTACTGCGCAGCAGTTCATACCGTCCTACTTTACGGCTGTGAACCATGACCTGTAAGTGTAGAGGATATTCGTAGGTTACTAGTATTTGATCATCAGTGTCTACGAAGCATTGCTCGTATATCCTGGGACCACCGAGCAAGTAATACAGTTGTTAGGAAACGGGTACTATGTAAGGATGGCAAATCAATTGATGAAGTAGTAAAACTTGATCAGTTGAGATGGCTGGGACACGTGTTGCATAAGTCCAACCACCGACTGCCCCGACAAGCTATGGTTTATAGTGTAGGAGTAGGTTGGAAGAAAGCTAGGGGCGGCCAGACTAAAACATGTCACAAATCTATGAAGTCACTGACAAGTGGACTAAGTCATGTTGATAGGTGCAGACTGTCCGGTTGGGATCCACGAGACGATAGCAACCGATGGTTCGAGACCTTGAATGACATGGCACAAATCGTTTGCAATGGTTTGCACAGTTGCATCTACTCTTTGTGTTCTCCCAAACTCTAATCTTCTGAGTTCTTCATGTCCCTTTCTTATTTTTCCTCTCCAAATTTATTTCACTGGATTATGCTCCTTGAATAACGAATCCTAATGTTTCCGATTACTGCTTTTACTCTTACCGCTTCTACCACTATGGGATTTGAATTGACAGCTGTATCTCTGTGTTGATGTAGTATGGCAACTTGGACTTATGTACGTACGTACGAAGTTCTACATTGTTACTGACTGACTCACCATAGTATAAAATGAAACATAATTTAACTGTTTTTTTGGCATTAGAAAACTTCGCATTTTCTCACACCTAATAAAATACACACAAAGACGTTGATGTTTTACAAAGAATCACTTTTGACCTGAATAATATGACATTAATATATATTTAGACTTATTGTGATCAAGCCGATGATATTCTACTTTGGTTCTGATGTATAAATTAGACTTGTATTGGTTAAATTTGGTTATTTATTATCTGAAGAAGAAACTTACACTAAACTGCAAAAGTATTAGAAGTTTAATCTACTATTTGTTGGGATATCATAAATGTATCAGGATTTTCATGATGATTATGATATCTATGTAGATTTGATGAAGTTGAATAATTCGACCAATATGAATTCGTATAACTTAGTTTTACTTTTGAGTTGTATAAAGAAGACATTATTACTTTTAATAAGTAAGAGTATGAACAACTTAATTAATTAGAGTTAGATTAAATGAACTCATTCACCAGGTACATAGGTATGAACCATACTGTAAGTGTGAGAGTTGATGATACCACCTGATTACCAAAACCGAAGTAGATGGAGTTGGGGTTTATATCTGGGACTTGGAAGCCGAAAACTGAATACCTAAACTACCACTTTAGCAGAGCATGAATTTATCTTAGTCGTTGTCAAATTTGTCATGCTTATTTATACCCATGTTTTATTGTGAGAACCTTGGCGTAAGATAACAAATTGTGGTTAAACAACTGATATTAGTCTGATGACTCCATGACTTAGTGTTTATGTGTCTGGTAGAATTGCTAGTATAAAGATAAAAAATATCACTAAACCCAACTTAGACTCAATTTAGCTCATTAAGGTACTGTGACCCTGTTCGACTTAATTGTTCAGTAATCTCTAGGATAAACGTTCCAGTAATTAAAGGTTGATTAATGTTTAATTCGCTACAATTTGCATAAATATAATAGGTTTAAATCAACGAAAGCAAAAGTAAATAAGTAAGGTTGACGACAGTAACAGCATGAGAAAGTCAAAGTAAACGTTATTTCCAACATATATTTTGTGTGGTGTGTTCTGTCTTTGGTGCCCAGTTGTACTTATTATTATTAATTTAAACACATAAACATTGGTACAAAGAGGAATCAAAATATATATGTGCCACATATTATTGAATTCGTGCGTGGAAGACGATACTGCCTGGGTGCCTAAAACGAAGAGGGTGATCTTTTTTATTGGGTCACTTCACAAGCTTTTGATCTGGAGGTCTTATCCACGAGGCAGTGTAGCAATGTTAGGAGACGCGATCCTATGGTAGCCAGTGACAAAGAATACGTTTATACACTATTCGTTCCTTCAGGATCCTGGAGCTAATGTGCATTGATAGTTTAGAATCAGGATTTTCTAACTCATCCAGGTACATCCTCCGTACCCACAAACTCAGTTTGAATACCGGAAATTCCATCTTCATCCTCTCAATCTCGTAAACAACACCCCGTCACGAGAAGGCGCTGAGTAGGACTTCACTGTCAGTGGCTGTATACACGTGGCCATATTGGAGGATTTCGAACTCTCCCGATCTTCGGCCGTTCCAGAGTATTTGGGGGGCTAGACTGACAGCTGTCTACCGGAACCCTATCGTACTGGACTTAATGTACGTTAAATAAATAAATCAAATAACATTTAGAAGAATGTTGGTGATCAATGAATGTTATTATTATTGTTATCTGCCCCCTTGTGGCCAATTTCTTTCACAATGTCATCTTGAAGCACCAACGATATGTTTCTCTGTGAATCTCGAGCAAGTGGTCTGTTATCTCGTACTTGAATCCATAGTTAATAGCCAGTTCTAATCTTTCTTCATCTTACTTCTACGCTAGTCGCTATCTCACGCTAATGTAGGCTTAAGCACTGCATCATGCAGTAGCTTTCTTAATCACCTCGGTTACTGAAATAAGACAGTCTTATTGCTAAATTTACCACTTTTAGTCAGTAATTTAGGCCTAACTTTAGCATTGGTCGCTTACTGGTTCATAAACAATTGTAATGTCTGTTACTATATTAAACCCATATTACTTATTCTAGCTTCTCGACAGGCCAATATAATCTTTCTTCTCAAGCTCCATTTTGACCTTATTATTTATTCACTTATCGATCTTGACTGTTTTTATATAAGCGTATGTGTGTACACTTCTTATCCTGTTCATCACATGTCTGTAACTTATTTTTATCTGGCTATTTTCGATTCACTCTTGGTTAAATGGGGTTGGCTAACTTGCCTCCTCCAAACTAGAGTCAGATATAGGGGCCACTAAACAATACTTCAGGGTTAGAGAGAGTTGCACCCTAAGCATTCTTCGATTATCACTTGGCTTCTTCAAATGACTCTACTTTTCTATCATCAATAATACTGTGAATGCCATTATTACTCTGGGATTTGGATTGACAATTTTGTCTCATTGTACTAATCGGGATGTGACAACTTGAACTGATGCACAGATCTGGTGGGTCCTGCCCCCAAATGCCCTGGTACGGGCGAGAGTGGGGAGAGTTCGTTCTCCCTCTCCAAATGCTCCCACATGGCCACGCGTATATAGCCTCTGCCAGAGAAGTCCTACTCACTGCCTTCTCGCGGTTAGGGTGTTGTTCACGAAATTGAGAGGACGATAAGCGAACGTCCGGCGCTTTAACCGGGTTGGTGGATATGGAGAGTCCACCTAGAGGAGTTGGAAAACCCTTATTCCAAACCAATGGTGCACATGGGCTGGCCCCAGTATCCTGAGGGAACAAATGGCGTATGAACTAATCGTTGGCCACCGGCTACCATGGGACTGCATCTCCTTACGATGCTCCACTGCCTTCTGGATCAGACCTTCAGGTCAAAGGCTCTGGGTGTGGCCCACTAAGAAAACCACCTGTTTCGGTTTGGGCACTTGGACAGTATCACAGCCCTCACACATATCGAATGAGATTTGTGTGGCGCATATGTATTTGGTGCCTCCTTGTACCTATATCTATGTGTTAAAATAAAATAAATGTTACTAACTGGTTTAGATTAATTAAATGATTATTTAATCTATTGATATAATTAAGTGTTGTCTTTTTTAAGAGAACTGAAATAGATTATTGTATGTCTTATCATATGACAGCCTAAAATTCATATCAATAAAGAAAATCTAATTCACATTATTTCTTAATTCTGCCTCACATTCTGAACAAATGATTTTTATTGATTATATGCGCCACACATTACTGACTACGTTTGTGGGATGGGATAGTGTTTGGCTACGGGTCATTTCACAAGCCTTTAACCTAGCGGTCTAATCCACGAGGAAGTGGAGCAATGTTAGGAGATGTGTACTCTCAGTTTATTTTAATATTTGTTAGTTTCATCTTCTGTCCAACTGGTATTCAGTATGACTTGAGCCGGTTTATTGTTGAAAGATCATATGTTATGTCAGTCAGTTATTCAATCAAGAGTCTTATAGATGATAATAATAATGGTAAATATTTTCTATATTCGATAATTGCCGTTTAATGGAACCAACTTTGTCTTTAAAACAAAATGATTAAGTTTTAAATTCTAAATTGTTAAGTGTAATAAATCGTCAATATCACACTATGCGAATATTTCTGGTATACTGGTGTGTGTGTGTGTGTATGTGTGTAACTCCAAATGCAATCACACATATTCATGACGAACGTGAAATGGATCACGTTTGTATCGAAATTTGATCTCTTTAAATTGTTTTTGTAAATGTGGTTATGTAATTCAAACTTGTACGAGATGAAACAATTACTTGTCGTTGTACGAATATTAGTTAATAAATAATAGATAACTACTTAAAGGAATAGCAAGTGACTATCAAGACTCAGTAGCTGAGTGGATAACGCGATGGCGTTTGAAGCGAATGGTACTGAGTTCGAGTCCCAGAGTGAACATGAACTCTATGAGATGCAGGTATATCCAGCCGACGATTCCCGAATAGGGCGAAACGCACGTCCTGAATTCTACTGCTAGCCGCTATCCATTATTGCTCAAAAAAAAGTTTGTGAATTAAGGCAATATCAAGACATATACACAGTATGCACATAGGCCAATAACAGACTGATCAATTGCAGTTTTAAAACTCAATGGGAAGATACAAGCAAAACAATATCAAGTGAATTTAAATTCACTTTATTGCACAAGCAAGTGGCTATCAGGACTCAGTAGCTTACTGGATAACGCTATGGCGTTTGAAGCGAATGGTACTGAGTTCGAGTCCCAGAGTGAACGTCAACTCTGAGATGCAGGTATATCCAGCTGACGAGCCCCAAATAGGACGAAACGCGCGTCTTGGATCCTACTGCTATCCACTATCCATCATTATTTAAGGGAATAAGTTTTCCTGATGTTGATATTCAGGACCTCAATTTATCATTCTTGATTGACATTTATATATTCTGTAGGGATTACTTTTAGGAAAGTTAATTAGTTGCCAGTACTAGAATTTAGGACATGCGTTTTGTTCTATTTGAGACTCTCGTCGGCTGGATTCAATCACATTCCAGTGTTTATGTTTATTGAAGGACTCAAACACACGTTTGATATTTGAAGTAATATGTACTGTGTTTGAGTCTTGATATGAGCACAACATAGATCTAAATTTATCTAGTTAACGAATCTATAACAGGACCAAACGGGAATTCTGGATTCTACAGCTAGTCAGAATCTTATTTTAGCAAATATCTGTTTCATTTTGTAGATGTTACTTTTCTATCATTGCCCAATGAAATAATATTTATGTTTTCTCTCTTTTCAGGTGTCTTAGTCGTGTCATGGTATCCAAAGGGTATGTCTGATGATAATGGAAAACCTGTGGATGATATAATATTCCCATTATTAAACATAGCTAATAAATATGGTATAAAAGTATGTCACTAATTTTTAGAGATAACTAATTATATTGAACACAATCAGTTAATTTTTCTAAGAAATTCAAAAAAAATCCTAGTCTACCTTCATTACAGTAGAAGTTCTATTGATTTATTAGATGGTTGAAGATGATCAATAAGAAATTATAGACCCCGGTTTCATGTCATTTGGCACTTATCAGTAAGGTATACCTGTAACCTTAAGTGAATTACTGCTTCATGGTGGATTAAATCCCATATCGCTCAGCTTTAGTCAGAAATATTACCACTGATCTATACGGTCAGTGACCGAACTCCTTTAGGACTCAGATATATTCGTAGTTGATTGATCATTAAGTAGTGCCTAATGTATGTTATTGTAGTCTTGACCGATAAAGTTCTTTTGATTGTTTCCTAAGTTATATAAAATTATCAGTTTAGGTGTTGTGGAGATTGTTAAGTTTTTGATTGAAATCATGAGTCAATTGAAGCTAGAGCTTCGTGAGAAAATTCTCGGAGTTCTGGTGTGAAGCCGTGACCAGTGGAGCTAATCCATGTCGGGTAGAAACAGGTGTCTACCTCAGTACAATGGAAGGTGGTTGCACAATTTCGTGGATTGGTTGATGATAGACATTAACACCATTGGATGCCGACTCAGTGGCCTAGTGGTTAAGCCCTGGCGCGAGACTATAGTCCTGGGTTGAATCCGCGGGTGTGGGATCGTGGATGCGCGCTGATGAGGAGTCCCATACAGGACGAAACGGCCGCTTTATAAAATTGTTATCAGCATTCAGTATTTTGACTTAAGATGTATTTCAATCGGATAAGGTAAGTAGACAGGACTAATGGGGCTACTGGTTGTTATCATGGTTTGAACCATTTTCTTGTAAACAATAAGACTTTTTATTTGTTAGTTTTGTGTATTAATCAACTAATCTCACTATTTAGCACGAAAATTTAACTTGGGTTTTAATGTTTTCTTTTTATTATCGAAATAATCATTATAGAAGATCCTTATTTTGATGTTCTAGAAACACAAATATGGTCTGAAAACTTATTCACTATCAATGGGCGATAATGATGTGAAAAGCTTTGAATAAACTTGCTTCATATATTCCTGTAGCTTTGAAAATGTATTACACTTATTTGTTTGAATTGTTGAGAGGTCCCATACTAGAATGAAACGACCATCCAGTGCTTCCAGGTTTTCAATAGCGGTCTAGCGTAGATTGACTCGTAAATTCAACTGTTAGAGTTTTACATCATTGTTTGTAGGTTTTCAATTCGATAATTCGTTTAACCTGTTGATGTTTTTTTTAATAATAACAATAAGAATCTGGTGGAGTTTTGTTCTCTGAGCTGGATGGTTTGGTCGTGGAGCTTTCATCGTTCTTCTGAACGACATCATCAGCACAAACTTCAGGTAGAAGTGAAGTGTTTGAATTTCTCCATATGTGTTTCACAGCTTGTTCTGTGCACCTCGATGTTGATTGGTTCTTATCGACTTTAAATTTGTCATTGTTTACTTCTTTGTTTTGGTCGTGTCTCCCATTGGTTTGATTTTTGTTCCTATATTTATGCATGATTTTCCTGATTGGTTGATACATTGGATTGATTTCAATATGCTTGTTGATTGCTGATTGACCTGAGTGCCAGGTTTCTAAAACTTCTCTAGTGTTTTTGGGATTTCCTCTGTCCAAGATTTCCACATTTTTCCAATCGAATAAGTGTCCGTAGTTATCCACGTGTATTGATATAAGTGAAGAGATATCATGGCGTTTGACTGCTAATTAATGTTCGTGTAGGCGAAGGTGAAGAGGGCGTCCGCTCTGTCCGATCTAGTGTTTTTCGCAGTTGGCACAATTTATTTTGTAGATGATGTTTGATTTGTTTTCCTTTGTTATTTCATCCTTTGGTTTGCATAGAATTGATTGTAGTGATTTTGTCGGTTTGTGTGTCACACCTATCCCGAAGGTTTTCAGCAGTCTCGTTGCGGTTTCTGATATTCCTTGTATGTATGATAGGGTGATCCTTTGTTGATTTATCTGATTGGCTTGGGTTCTGATGCTTCGTGCGATTGGTATTTTTTGATGAAGTTGATTGGGTAGCCGTTCTTTTGGAGTACGTCCTTCAGGTATTTCTCTTCATTTTTTCGTGCTGCCAGTGTACTGCAGTGTCCTCGCCCTCTTGAACAAAGTGTGTAAGCAGTTGATTTTGTGAGCTCTTGGGTTGTTGCTGTTGTAGTTGAGGATTTGATCTGTATGGGTCGGTTTCCTATATACTTGAGTTTTCAGTTTTCCTGTGTCAGTTCCAGTGATCAATATATCCAAGAATGCTAGTTGGTTGTTTGACTCCTGTTCCATCGTGAACTTGATGTAATCGAAAACGTTGTTGATCAGTTTATAAGTATTTTCCAGCTCATTCTTTTTGACGATGACGAAAATGTCGTCTACATAGCGAATCATCATATTTTGCAGGATTATTCCTTTTGTTCATTTCAAAGATTTTGTCCATTCTTTCAAAAGAATAAGAATCTATAATGGTCAATTAATCATATACAGTATAGAATCTATAGTTTATGTGCAACAGTTCAAGTTACTAAATAGCGTTGACATAGTAGTCTAAGAATTTATTTCAAAATAAATCTCAAATAAGTAAATGTAGTAAAAGCGTAGTGAAGAGAACACTTAAGTGGGAAAGACCAATTTAATTTTTACTGAACAATTACATAGTTGTTTAGTAAAATATGAAAATCATACTTCAAATACATTATTTGCACATCTTTGAATTTTCTCTTATAAGCTTCAATGTTCCTCCATTCTTGTCTTCATCTTAATTGATTTCAGTTTCCTTTCTCTCTTTTTTTCATTTCAATCTTCTCAACCTTCTGCTCACAGACATTCCACTTCCGACGGGTGTTACGTACTACGTATATCTGCGAAAATACGTAGCATACACCACAATAGATATTGGTAGCAGTAGAAAACATTAAGTATAAACGACATAATTCGTTAAAGAAAGAATGAATTCATGTAAACAATATTATGAAATCATTTTAAAACTTAAGATCTAAGACAAGGAGTGAATGTACTTGCATCATTTCGATAGATTTTAAACTCTATCTTTAGAAGTCTCCAATCGATAACGAGTAATTGTAGAGCGGATAAAACGTTTGTATAACATTACAATCGACTAATTTGTCTATCTTTTTGTTGGAGTTTGGTTCTCTGAGTTGGATGGTTTGATTGTAGAACTTTCATTTACGACCAAAGCATTCAGATCAGAGAACCAAACTCCATCGAAAATCATCCACATGAGTTATAAATCTTCTGCATCATCTCAATTTTTCTATCTTTAAGTGATAATGTTGATTATTTGTAGATGAGAATCCAGAATGCTCTTTTCATCTTATTTCTAACTTGTCAGCTGAAACTTATATGAACACTAGATTCAATTGATGAGTCTTAAATAGGATGAAACGAATATTTTTGAATTCGAGAGCAAACTACTGTTGTTTTCACGTTATCTAAATTCTAATTGTATCGTATTATTATTATTATTATTATTCTAACACGATTAAATTATGAACCGATTGATGTTAGACCACCTTTCTGAAATCTGGAAGCACTGGATGGCCGTTTCGTTCTATTGTGGGACTCTTCAGCAGTGCGCATCCACGATCCCGCTCGCGGGATTCGAACCCAGGGCCTTCGGTCTCACGCGCAAACGCTTAACCTACTGGACCACTGAGCTAGCCGGCATCCAATGGTGATAGTGTCTAATATCAACCAATCCACAATCCCTATACTAACGATTCAATTAATTACAAAATAATAAATATAGAATTTTAATAAGAACAAACATCATCAATGGGCGTTACTATTCGATTCATTATATTCAATCACAAAACTTTTGTTCATTATTATTTTTGTTTGTTTTGTTCTATTCTGTTCTGTTCTTATCAAAATGAAAATAAACAATCATTGATAATTGAAATTATATTAACGACTATTAAACGGGCGCGCGCGCGCACACACGTGCGTATGTGCATGCGTGCGTTTTCAAAACACACATACACTCTCAACATTGAATAAATGACAATAATATTTGAATGATAAATTTAAGGAAGAATATATCAATGAAACATTTGATTCTTTTTATTTTCATTATAAAATAAAAATAAATCGATAAATGTATATTTAGTAACTATGGTAACATAAATTAATTCGTTACCTATGCTAACACAATGTCAATCTATATACGAATTTATTCATTTAAAAAAAGAGGAAAAAGATAATGATAATTAGATTGAATAAAATATACAATAAAACGAGAGATGAGAAATGAAATAATAATAATAATATTATTATTGAAAAAAAAATAGTCTCTTTGATAAATATCGATAATGCAATGAGTGAACGTAGGTTATCAGAGTTACTTACTTACTTACTTACCCTAGTTACTTCTCGTAAAGGAGCGTACGTTACCCACCGCCACTCTCCATCCAACTCTGTCCTGAGTAATCCATTCCAGTTCTTTCCGGTTGTTATTCATCCTTTTCATAACTGCTTCTATTTCTCGACATAAAGTGTTCTTTGGCCTTATTCTTTTCCACTTCTCTTCAGGATTCCACGTTAGGGCTTACTTTATGATGCAGTTTGATAATTTCCGTAATGTATATCCTATTCATTTCCATCGTCTTTTTCTAATTTCCAATTCAGCTGGATTCTGGTTTATTCTCTCCTACAATAGGCTGTTGCTGATGTTATCTGGCCAATGGATGTTGAGTATCTTGCGTAGACAACTATTTATAAATACTTGTACATTCTTAATGATGGTTATTGTAGTTCTGCAAGTTTCAGCTCCGTACAGTAGAACTGCCTTGACGTTTGTATTGAAGATTGTGACTTTGATATTGGTTGAAAGTTGTTTTGAGTTCTATATGTTCTTCACTTGTAGGAATGCAACCCTTGCAGGTTATCTGAGTTATGTGATGATATATTTGCGCAATACATTCCAAACAATCAGATCACACATAATGTACTTGTTAAGAAATTTTGTATATGAAAATTAAAAAAAGGTCAACTAGACAGGTTAAAGGTAAGTCGTAACAAAAAAATAATATTATCAGAATGTGTTTTGTGGAGAGTTTTAGAAATTTCACAAGTTGAAATCATGAGTCGATTGAAGCTAGACCACCATGGAAAACCTGGAAGCACTAGACGGCCATTTCGTTCTAGTATGGGACTCCTCAGCAGTGCGCATCCACGACCCCGCACCTAGCTTCAATTGACTCATGATTTCAACTTGTGAAATTTCTAAAAAATCTCCAAAAAACCCATTCTGATAATAATAATCACCTGCTCACTAGTGACTGACTTCAGGAGACACTCCTGGAGTTCTAGTGAGAAGTCGTTACCAGTGGAGTTCAACCAGGTCTGTTGTGAGATAGGAACTCACTGAAGACAATGGTGTACGGTGGCGCAACTTCGTGGATTGGTTGAAGTTAGATATTAACCGTTGGATGCCGGCTTAGTGGTCTAATGGGTAAGTGCTCGCGCGCGAAACCAGTAGGTCCTGGGTTCAAATCCCGCGGGGGGCGGGGTCATGGATGCGCACTGCTGAGGAGTCCCAGACTAGGACAAAACGACCGTCAAGTGCTTCTAGGTTTTCCATGGTGGTCTAGCTTCAATTGACTCATGATTTCAACTTGTGAAAGAAAATAATAATATGAAAGTACACAAAAACAATGTAATTACCATTCTGGATAATAAGGACGAATTGTTTTTGAATGCATAAAAGGGGGTTTCAATTTCCGTAGTATACGTCCTTGAAGGCTTTTGTATAACTGACTTGATGTCAACCTTATGACCAGTCTTAGTTAAATGTTTCGCAATGGAAGGATAATGTCTGTGATCTTATTTAGCTATTATTGGAATTCATTTGTATCTGCAGCGATTTTGGTATGTGTTCAACCATCGTTAATTGCAAATCATGATTGCTCCTCCCTATGTAAGTGTTTCCGCACATACATGTAAATTGATAGACACAATCGTTTACGTGCTGTTTAGACTTTTGGTGAAACAGAGACCTTATCTTTTCGATCATGACAAGTTGTTCGAAATGTATTGCGCAAATATATCACATAACTTGGTCTTCTCATTGCATTATCAAACTTATTATTATTATTATTGTAACAATATTTAATGTAGACAGTAATAGTACATTACAAATGACCGATTTTAATGATGATGATGATGATGATGGTATGAAAATTAGCAAATATGTTACCTTGTCTTAAGGTTAATCACCTACATACATACATCTTGAATGTATCCATCATAACATAAAGTGTAATATGCAATTTGAAATAATCATAATCATCATATTGTACTGTTCAGTTTTTATGAACTAAACTATTAACTTCAATAAAACTTAACAAAATATTAGTTTGGAAGGTCATAAAATAAAATTCATGCAGATTATGTACATTATTATTATTATTATTATTATCATATTAACATCACTGGATGCTGGCTCAGTAGTTTTGAGATTAAGAGCTTGCTCGCAAGACTGTGATACGTTCTCAGTTCGAATCTCCCGAAGTGGAATTGTGGATGTAAAATGCTGAGGAATCCCATACTAGAACGAAAACGACCGTCTAGTGCTTCCAAGTTTTCTATGGTGATCTAATTTCAGTCGACTCATGCATTCAACTATTCAATTATATTGAACAATTTAAAATAAAATATGTATATACTTATAGTAAGAATCCAATATGTTATTTTTGTCTTATTTATGAATCCCACTATCAACAATGAATAGAGATGTATTGAACTGAGGAATTTTAAATAGGATGAAATGAACGTTTTGAATTCAATTGTTACTTGCTTACGTCTGTTACTCCTCATGGAGTATAGGCTGCCGACCAGTTATTATCTAATGTTTATTAAAGAGAAAACTGATAACTCTAAATGACAATATCGATGATATCCAATTAGAATGTGGAATTTACGAAAAAAGTTGATCAAATTGTAATCCTTTATATCAATAAAGGAAAAGGTTCAAACTCTTTTCTTATACAATTTATTATTTAGTAATGAATATGTAAAATACAATCTGATTATCTAATCAATTATTCCATCTTCATCATCATGAGTTAATTGAAGCTAGACCATCGTGGAGAACCTTTAAGTATTAAACAGCCGTTTCGTCCTATTGTGTGACTCTTCAGCAGTACGCACCCACGATTCTGCTTCGCGAGATTCGAACCCAAGACCTATCAGTCTTACGGGCGAATACTTAATCTCTAGACCGCTGAGCTAGCCGGCATCCAACGGTATTAATAACTAACTTCGACTAATCCACGAAATTAAGCGGTACATCTACCATCCATCCTGTGTTTCCAGGTTTTCCATGGTGATCTAGCTTCAGTCGACTCATGACCTCAACTATTAAAAAAGACAAAAATCTCATTCGAAATCTAAATAAAGAAATAATTTCAATTCAAAAACAAATCTATAAATACAAATATAGATCACGTAATTTTCATATTTTCCTATTATATCCAAGGTAAATTATGGAATAGAATACAAAAAAATATCTTTATAAATCAGAAGGGGGTTTGTGGGGATTTTAGTAATTTCAGTTGTTGAGATCATGAGTCAATTGAAGCCGGACCACCATGGAAAACCTGGAAGCACTGAATGGCCGTTTCGTCCTACTGTGGGACTCCTCAGCAGTGTGCACGCACGATTCTGGCTCGCGAGATTCGAACCCAGCACCTACTGGTCTCACGCGTGAGCGCTTAACCACTAGACCACTGAGCTAGCCGGCATCCAACGGTGTTAATGTCTAACTTTAACTAATCCACGAAATTGAGCGACACATCCGTCATTGTCATCAGTGAGTTACTATCTCACAACTGACCCGGTTGAACTCCACTGGTCACTGCTTCTCACTAGAACTCCAGGATATACATCTTGAAGCCAGTCACTAGTGAGCATATGTTGATTATTATCAATAGGACGAAAAAGCCGTCCAGTGCTTCCAGGTTTTCCATGATGGTCTAGCTTCAATTGACTCATGATCTCAACTATTGATATAAATATAATTGATAAAATATTGTTACAGTTCAATGTTTACCGGATATTTTCCAAGGTCATTAGAATATAGTTGTTAAAAATAAACGTTTTTGTTGTTGTTTTCACAAAATATTGAAAATCTTATGAATGCAGATGTTATTATAATGACGGTTTAATTTAGTATAAGAATTGAATATATAGATTCTTTTGTTTTAACGACTATCAACAAGGAATGAAAGCCGTTTATCATGTTGTCTACTATGCTATTTCAATCATTCTATATGAATCTAAACTTAGAATGCTTTGATACGGAACTTCGTTTCACTTACTTTCATTTGAGTAATTCAGTGAGTCAACTACAATGTAGGACCAGGCACACATATATATGCATCGATCCAAGTTGTCATACCTTATTAGCACAACAAAATGAATACCGGATTCATAGAAGTAGTTACTTCAATGGTAGTAATATATAAAAGAAAGATTGAATATAAGGATGTAATACACGAAGAAAGAAATAAAGCCATTCTAATCTCACGGTATAAGAGAAGACAGTGTGTGTATACACCGACGCCATTGTGATATATTCTGAGTCATGTGTCACCCAGCGTCTGCAATCATTGGTTACGAGTAACCCAGTAATATCAGTACACTTGATACATGCAGTGTGACTTATATCTAAGTACTTGGTGAATAAGTAAATCCTTTGGTATACAGTTATCTGTTTGTTGTCGAATAATAGAGGAATTATTTCACAGTCATATTTTTATGCAGTAAACGAATGAAGGTCAGTTTTGAATTCCTGACTTTCTAGTGAAAATGAGAAGTTGTGTACACATTTATTTACTAATCAGTCTTATACTACTTAAATACTTACAATGAAACTGTATATTTCTTGCAATGATTACATAACAGTCAAACTTTATTAAAGTGAAACACAAAAATATTTCAGTGGTTAAGATCATGAGTCAGTTGAAGCTAGACCACCATGGAAAACCTGGAAGCACTGGACGGCCGTTTCGTCCTATTGTGGGACTCCTCAGCAGTGCGTATCCATGACCTCGCCCCTTGTGAGGTTGTTTTTATTATAAAGTGAACACAACAAAAGGTTTATTACGTAATTATTCGGTCTTCTTTGAGAGATTGTAGAAAACACTGATGATTATTGATGAAATTATTTCTGTAGTGAACTAGAACTCAGTTAGGGATAACCAATTGATCGTAAAGTATGAAAACCATATATTAAATACTTCATTTGCATATGACCCATAAATTGTCTCTTTCATTGTTCCTTCATTCCTGTCGTTATAAAAATTACTCTTTGTTTACATTACAGTTCTTTTCAATTCGATCTTTCCAATCTTTCACTGTCATGCATTCCACTTCTGATTGGTTTTACACTACTTATATCGACAGACAAGTAGCATACACCACACTACTACTTATTATGGTAAATTGATAAGTAATACCGATTTCGATTCAAATGTAAATAGACGAATGTATTTCACACACTCCTCCTATCATTAACTAGAATGCTTGTCAAATGAAGAATTGGAAACAGGTAGATTCTGGTTATATTGATCTTACCAGAAATAGTTTTCAAAACCACTTACACGGCTAAACAACTGAGGTAGAATAAGATCACAAGTAAACAACATTGTCGTTCAATTCAATTTGAAAAGATTTGGATTAGGCTGGTACTCAGTGAGGTAGTTAAATGCGTCGACAAACTCACTTATCTTGGAAGTGTGGTCAGCCCTAATGAGTTGGTGTCTGACGAAATCTGTGCACGGATTCAACGAGCTCGTTTGGCTTTTGCCGACTTACGTCACTTATGGCGAAGGAGAGATATCCATCTATCAATTAAGGAACGAGTATACTACGCGGCAGTTCGTTTTGTTCTACTTTACGGCTGCGAGCTGTAGATATTAAGAGTAGGAGATATTCATAAGCTACTAGAGTTTGATCACAGATGTCTTAGAAATATTGCTGGCATCTTCTGGCGTCACCGGGGAAATAATAGTGAGGTTAGACGCAAGGTATTAGGGAATGATGGTAAATCAGTTGATGAGGTTGTGAAGCTTCGTCGACTGAGGTAGTTGGGACACATGTTACGTATGCCTGAACACCGATTACCACGACGTGCAATGCTAACCGATGTTGGAGATGGTTGGAAGTTAGGGGTGGCCAATCCAAAACGTGGCATCAGTGCTTGAAGTCACTAACTTCTAGTCTGAGCCATGTTGGTAGATGCAGACTACTTGGTTGGGGTCCGTGTGACTATCATAACCAATGGTTGGAGACTCTTGATGACATGGATCAGAATTGATCACAATGGCGTTGGTGTATACACTCTCTGTCTTCCCTTAAACTAAGAGATTAAAATCGTTTCATATCTTTCTTTCTATGTACTAAATATTTCTTACTGTACTATATCCTTATACGCAATCTTTTTTTTATATATTACCACCTCTGAATTAACTAGTTTTATGAATCCGGTGTCCATCTTGTTGTGTTAATGAGGTATGGCAACTTAGACCGATGCATATATGTGTCTGGTCCTACGTTGTAGCTGACTGTCTGTTGATGATATTTAGACAAGAAATTCGATCAATTTTACCTGACATATTCTCATTCTATGAGGTTTGCATCAATACAACCATTTATAATACAAGTTAACATAGCACAGATCGAATGTGGTTAACAGTAGAATGCATGATGAGTGTTTCCACCATGATTGATCGAATTCCAATCGAAATATCAACAACGAGATAATCCAATCCTTGCCAAACTGAGTTAAAACTCATACCCGTTGCACAAGTTAATAGCTATTTAGACTCAGTATCTAGAATGTGAAACGTGATGGTGTTTGAAGCAAACTTTACTAGGCTTGAGTTCGAGAGTAAAAATCAAGTCTGATATGCAAAGCCTCCAAATATCCTGGTACGACTTAGAGTTGGGAGAATCAACTCTGCCTTTCGAAATGCTCTCACATGGCCACATGCATACAACCACTACCAGGGAAGTCCCACTCACTACTGTTTCACGGCGAGGGTGTAACTTACGAAATTCAGATGACGAAAAGTGAATATCCGGTGCCTTGATCGGGTTGGACTTGGAAAACCCTGATTTTAAACCAATGGTACACATGTTCTCCGAGATCCCGAGGAAACAAATGGCGTATGAACCAATTATTGGTCACCGGCTACCATGAGACTGCATCTCCTTACGTTGCTCCACTGTTTTATGAATCAGACCATTAGGTCGAAGACTCCGGATACTGCCCTTTAGGAAACCGCCTGCTCTGGTTTGGGCACATGAACAGTATCACAGTCCACATACAAACTAAGTGACTTGTGTCTTTCTTATGTATTCGATGCTCCTTTGTATCAATAAATAAATAAAAATGAATGCAAATTTAGTCAAATGAAGAGTCTTCAATAGAACAAACAAAACACGAATACTGCATTCCAATGCTAATCATATTCCATCTATTCTAAATTTGATCTAATGCTTGACTCAGTTCTTTTCATATGATAACCCCTACATCATTATTACTATTATAATTTTTGTAGTATTGAATGTAGTTACTCATCATTACATAATTCAATAGACTAAATAAATGAAAATTCATTTTGCTTTTTATTCATCAACATAAACAAAAACAGCAGAAATAAACTTTGATTATTTTTACTTCAATAAAACGAATTGAAAAAAGGTACTGTGATTCACAAATATAATGAATGATATTACAATGTCTGTTGTTAAATGACACGATGATGATGATGATTAATTAGATTCTGTTTGTCTTGGTATTTCATGTAAAAAGATGGCCCCCAAATGCCCTGGTACGGCCGAGAGTGCGGAGAGTCCGCTCTCCCTCTCGAAATGCTCTCACATGGCCACGCGTATATAGCCTCTGCCAGGGAAGTCCTACTCACTGCCTTCTCGCGGCGAGGGTGTTGTTTACAAAAATGAGAGGACGAAAAGCGAATGTCCGGCGCTTTAACCGGATTCCAAACCAATGGTGCACATCGGCTTGTTCCAGTATCCTGAGGGAACAAATGGCGTATGAACCAATTATTGATCACCGGCTACCATGGGACTGCATCTCCTTACGATGCTCCACTGCCTCGTGGATCAGACCTTCAGGTCGAAGGCTCGGTGGGTGGCCCCCTAAGAAAACCACCTGTTTCGGTCTGGGCACTTGGGCAGTATCACAGCCCTCACACATATCGAATGAGATTTGTGTGGTGCATATGTATTTGGTGCCTCCTTGTACCAATATCTATGTGTTAAAATAAATAAAAATATAAAAAGATGGAAAGTGCTGACACTTGGATAGTTTTCTAGCCGGGCCGTTTCGTCCCGTTGCGAGAATCCTCAGCAATGCAAATCCACGATCGCGGCCGCGAGATTTGAACCCAGTATCTCTAGTCTCGCGCGCGAACGCTTGACTTACTGGACCACTGAGACGGCATCCAATAGTGTTAATGTTTAACCCGTTTGTCTTGATATTTCGTATAAAAAGATGGGAAGTGCTAATACTCTTTTTAATAATTTTTTTAGCGTTTAAATGACTAATTTTCTTTGGCGCTTAATCTTAAATTTATTAAAACTAATTTGAAAAACGGCGATTGTTTTGCTCGAAAGAAAAAGTGATTATGATTTTTATTGACGGTGGAATCCAGGACACGCGTTTCATCCTATTCGGGACTCGTCAGCTGGATGTACCTGCATTCTAAAGTTGATGTTCACTCGTGAACTCGAACCCCGTACCGTTTCGTTTATCATCTTAGTAAATGAAAACAATCCTCACAGGATATACATATGCTAATAAGCGGCTGACTGATTGCAGTCCTAATCATTAATATGAAGATTCAAACAAACAATACAAAATGAACTTATATTGTAATTCTGCTAAAAGTATCATTCGAGCTCTGTCTAAAACGTATCGATAGAAATTATGCATAATAACTCATATTTCAAAACGTGTGATCGTGAAACATTTATTGACTGTTGTCATCAGTTGTAAATGGTGCATTGTTGTAGTCTGATTAGTTGAAATCCACCTAGCATAAACTGTTTTGGTGGAGTCTCGTTCTCTGCACTTGATGGTTTGATTGCGGGGCTTTCATTGTTCTTCTGAACAACATCATCAGCGCAAACGTCTGGTAGAATTGACATTTTCTCATGTCTCTACATATGACTTACAGCATGTCTTGTCGACCTCTATCTTGATTGGTTATTTTTGACTTGTAACTTGTCATTGTTGGCCTTTTTGTTTTGATTATACTTCTTTTTGATATGATTTTTGGTCTTATATTTGTCCATGATTTTTCTTATTAGTTGATAGATTGTGTTTGTTAATTGACCGAAGTATCAAGCTTCTAAAAATTCTCTGATGTTCTTAGTATTCCCTCTGTCCAGAATTTCAACATTTTTCTAGTCGAATGTGCGTTCGCAGTTGTCCACGTAAGCGGGGATACGTCATAGCATTTAATCGCTATTTGATGTTCATGCAGAAGAAGATAAAGAGAGTGTCCGCTTTAGCCCATGTAGTGTTTTTCGCAATTCGAACCGTTTATTTTATAGAATATGTCTGTTTTTTCTTTTATTTTGTTCTTTTGTTTGCATTGGATTGTATGCTACACCTCGTTGTAATTTCTGATACTTCTTTTATATATGGTAGGATGATCCGTTTGCTAGTTTTATACTTGATTTCGTTTCTGCTGTTTATTTAGGTTGAGATTTGTTGATGAGGTTGGATAGGTAATCTTTCTTTTGAAAGATAGGCATTATATATTTTTCTCCATTATTCCGCGCTGTAAGTGTGCTACAATCTGTTATCACCCTCTTAAACAAAGTTTGTACGCAGTTGATTTTGTGAGTTGTTGAGTTGCTGCTGCCTATAGTTGAGAATTTGATCTGTGTAGGTGGCTGCCGATATTCATGAGTTTCTAGTTTACCTGTATCAGTCTGATAATCGATACATCCATTTGACTGTTTCCATTGTGAATTTTATGTCATCGAAGACATTGTTGATTACATTTCGTAATTGATTAATTTATACGAATTCGGACACCAAATTATGATTTTATAGGACTAAAGTAAAAGTGTTACATCATTGACTGACCTTAGATAGACAACCATTTAAAGTGACTAAAATCCATTTAACATGTAAACACGAATCGAAATCTGAATTCTTTGGTCATTTACTAATCTATTCAATTATAGTTTACTTATCAAGTTTACTTTTTATTTGACCTACCACCTCGTACATGCAATTATATAGGTTCTTATAATGATCTGGATTATGTATCAGGATTCCCAATACACTTTATAGTAGTTCCAAGTTGGCGGGATTTTTCCCATTATGAAGGAATAAAGACAAGGATAATGTAAAACTTATAATTATTCTCGGTCATTATATAAATTTCTTGTGACTGAGTTGTCCCTAATATACTTCTTGCGTTTTTATTTTCAAATACCGAACGTAAATTGGATTCGGCAGTGTTTGAATGTGTGGGTTGTTACTATGCGTTTAGTGACGTCCTACTAGTGGTTTGTGTCAATTCAATATTTTGTTGCACAATCACAAACGCAAATTTTCTGTCTTTCATCTCTGTACAATTGTAACGATAGTATGAGATTTGAGATGGTGGAGATTTGTAGCTCAGGTGGATGATTTTGGTGGAGTTTTGTTCTCTGAGCAGCAGTTGCGATAAACACTATATCGGACAAAGCGGACGCCCCCTCCACCTACGCCTACATGAACATCAATTAGCAGTCAAACGCCATGATATCTCCTCACTTATATCAATACACGTGGATAACTACGGACATTCATTCGATTGGGAAAATGTAGAAATCTTAGACAGAGGAAACTCCAAAAACACCAGAGAATTTTTAGAAGTCTGGCACTCAGGTCAATCAGCAATCAACAAGCATATTGAAATCAATCCAATGTATCAACCAATCAGGAAAATCATGCATAAATATAGGAACAAAAATCAAACCAATGGGAGACACAACCAAAACAAAGAAGTAAACAATGACAAATTTAAGGTCAATAAGAACCAATCAGTCGAGGTGCACAGAACAAGCTTTGAGACACATATGGAGAAATTCGAACACTTCACTTCTATCTGAAGTTTGTGCTGATGATGTCGTTCAGAAGAGCGATGAAAGCTCCACGACCAAACCATCCAGCTCAGAGAACAAAACTCCACCAAGATAGTATGAGATGTTAAGTCGCAACTTGACTGATACCCCTTTTCACCAAGTATTCAACCTTCAATTCAAGATAAAAAGGCCCCAGCGATACGTTAAATTGTAGAAATGATTTTTGATTGCAATACAGGAATAATTGGTTCCCCTAATATTTTTACCATTTTAAGTTTACTACTTTAATAATTTGCCAGTAGTTGCTCTATTTTTCATCAAATAACCAAAAAGTAATTGAATGAATATCTTGCTCATATTTTTTTTATGCACCAGATTTGTTTACATTTGGAACCATATAAAAATCGTAATGTCAGTACAATCGTTTCAGATTTAAAGTATATTTATGAAAAAGGATACACTTCTCATCCAGCTTATTATCATGTTTCTGCTAATCAATATGACGATGGTAAATTATTACCTGTAGTGTATGTGTATGATTCTTATATAATAAAACCATCAGAATGGAAGAAAGTAAGTTGTTTAATGCATATGTGTATGTATATATATATATAACTTATTCATTGTAAAAAACCTTTCTTCACCGTGATTTACAGTACATATGTAGTTATCTAGTCATAACTTGAATATCCAGAAGTAGTAAAATGAGATCAGTAAAAATGTATTTTACCATGATAAAAATGACATAACGATTGATATTTTATTCAGGCAGTTTTGACTTTGTCGAAAACATAGTCATTGGGAAAATCAACCCCTTAGATAAATGAATCATAATAATACGTTGTGGCATGTAACACTAATCGGTCCAAGTCAACGTCAATCGTTTAAGCATAATGTTTCAAGAGTAGGTTATGAGTTCGAGATAAATCACATAATAAGATACTCAACGATAGGCGAAATAAGAAAACGTATGGTTTTAGGGATTGATGGTTGTGAGGATGAGGTTGTGAATCTTCATCGACTGAGATGGTTGGGCCACATACTACGCATGTCCAACCACCGATTACCACGACGCGCAATGGTGACTAGTGATGGGGGTGATTGGAAGAAAGTTAGGGGTGGCCAAACCAAAACGTGACATCAGTGCTTGAAGTCACTAACTTCTAGTTTGAGCCATGTTGGTAGATGCAGACTACTTGGTTGGGGTCCTCGTGACTATCGTAACCAGTGGTTGGAGACTCTTGGCGACATGGCTCAGAATCAATCACAATGGCGTAGGTGTATACACACTCTGTCTTCCTTTAAACTAAGAGATTAAAATCGCTTCATGTCTTCCTTTCTACGAACCAATTCTTTCTTCTTGTACTATATCTCTATATGCAATCTTTCTTTTATATAATACCACCACTGAATTAACTGCTTCTATGAATCCGGTGTTCATGTTGTTGTGCTTATGATGTGTGGCAACTTGGACCGATGCTTATATGTGCCTGGTCCTACGTTGTAGCTGACTGACTCAGAAAAATTGAAGTAAAATATGGAAATGAGGATAAATAGATCATTGTAACAAATGGATATCACTTAGTGAAATACAGAAAACATGCCGAATTTATTATAGTTTATAAATAGGACGAGATACTGCAAAAAGACACAAGGGTGAATGGACTTGAACAATAAACAGAATCAAATAATAACTAACAGTTATTCATATTTCCAGATGTTTCTGAGAAGCTTCTATTCAATGCTGATGTTTTCCAGAGTTTTCTGGAAACCTATGGACTCTTTTGAGGAATACTTTCAATTTCCCCAACACTTTCCTTTTAAAATGATAAGACTTCTTCTTTGGATCTAATTTCAGCTTGATAAATGGCTTGTGGCGGCATCCCATTTTATATAGTGTCTTCTTTATCCAACCCTTCATTCTTTTTTTCGTTATGGTGGCTTTGAAATTTACCATCATTGAAGTTTCTTTAATTATTTCCAGTGGTAGTATCACTTGTCTATCTTCTATATTCTTTACTCTTTTTATGTTTATGGATTCGGTCTATATGTTTGACCCACGTTCTGAATACTTCACGTACTTTGTACAAAATGTTTCCTATTCTGTTTCTAATAATTCCGATTTCCTATCGAATCTTCCATGTTATGATTTGACAAAAACTCTGTCTTCCACATTAAAACTTACCACTTACTGATTTCGTCTGTGCCCATCCCCTGTTTTAAACGGCAACACAGCATTAAGTATTGTCTAAATACTTATTCCAAACATGACCTCGGCAGAGGACTTTCTATCTGAGACAGTGGTATTGAGAGTAGTTCTGAAAGCTGTTGGTGTTCTTGGTGTTGTATTTAAGGATCTTAGCTTTTCCATTGTGTATATTGAGGCCTACATATGCACAGGCTGCTGCTGCATTTGTTCGTTGGTATGATGTTAAAATCCTCTTTTAGTGGCCCGTGGATCTGACTCCAAGGTGATTGTAATGAATGATTGTTATCGTCTATCCTCGTATATAATCATCGACTTAAATCGCGTTAGTCAATAACGGAATTAAATAAGTCAAATAATGAGAATGGACTTGTGAATACATATATTTTTTATATGAAGCGACTGGAATAGAGAGAAGAGAAACGACGCAGAGTGAAGATGGCGAGTAAGCCAACACCCATTTAACCAAACCTTAATCCATAGTCATAGTTACACAAATGTTAGTTACAGAAATGTGATTAGTAATGTACACACAAGTACACGCTCATATAAAAACAATCAAGGTTGATAGGCGAATAAATAACAAGGTCAGAATGTGACTCAGGTGGAATGAGTGGAATGGGCTGTCCGAAAGCTAGAATAACATATATTGGCTTAACATAAGAGTCAACACTACAGAATCAACTAGGACTCACTAAAGTAGCTAAACTAACATGCTATAAAATCTCGGATATTACACAAATTTAATTTACTCAAGTCAAGGGCGCGAATCAATCATGGTTAGAAGTTATTCGCGTAATAATTTGATTTTGGTATTATGTACATATCTAGACAACCTTTATATTTAATATTCAGTAACTGGAATGTGCCTAGTCATGGAATCTAGAATTCGCATTCCGTCCTACTTGAAATTCTTCATTTAATTAGATTTGCATCTCAGTGTTGATTTTTACTGTGGGACTCAAATCCAGTACAGTTTGCTTCAAACACCATCTCGTTTCCATTCTAGCTACTGAGTCTAAATAGCTATTCACTTGTTCAACAAGTATGAATTTTAACTCAATTCGATATTGTTGTGACTGTAAGATCGGCTAGTTATCACGTGATTTATTCGCCAATTGAATACGACCTACACAATCTTAGTATTGTACTAAACCAATGACGTTCGACCGGTATGAGCAGCCTAGTATCCTTATTGGTCCTTTGTTCGCCTAGCCCGTCAAGTTGAGTCCAGAACGCCAACAACAGCTTCCAGTATACGAATCATTTATTTCGAACATACTTGATTTATATACCAACTAAACAGACCTCATCACATCATAAAACAGGAAAAAAACTTTTATACAAGATCTAAGCGAGAATGTAGCTGTGATCGTGGGAGACAGAAATCAATAAACTGAACATAACTTGAGAATAGTAAATCGTATCATAATAATCCATGGATCGAAATGAAGCTTATAATAAGATGAATATAGATACAAACAATCGAGTGACTGAGCAGTTAGACAATAGGTATATATATATTTATTTATTTTAACACATTGATGTTGGTACAAGGAGGCACCAAATACATATGCGCCACTCAAATCTCATTCGATATGTGTGAGGGCTGTAATAATGCCCGAGTGCCCAAACCGAAACAGGTGGTTTTCTTAGGGGGCCACTCCCCGAGCCTTCGACCTGAAGGTCTAATCCACAAGGCAGTGGAGCATCGTAAGGAGATGCAGTCCCATGGTAGCCGGTGACCAACGATTGGTTCATACGCCATTTGTTCCCTCAGGATACTGGAGCCAGCCCATGTGCATCATTGGTTTGGAATCCGGTTAAAGCGCCAGACATCCGCTTTTCGTCCTTCCATTTTCGTGAGCAACACCCCCGCCACGAGAAGGCAGTGAGTAGGACTTCCCTGCCAGAGGCTATATACGCGTGGCCGTGTGAGAGCATTTTTCGAGGGAGAGCGGACTCGTCCCACTCTCGGCCGTACCAGGGCATTTGGGGGCTAGGTATATGTATATATATAATTATTAGTCGATTAATAGATCTCAGAAGTTACTCATAACTTAATCTTCGCTAGGATATAACAGACATGGAATGGATTATCTCGTCGTTGATATTTTGATTGGAATGCCGTCAATCATGGTCGAGACATTCATCGGGTTTTTTTTTATTTTCAAACTTAACCATTAATATAAAATAATATTTATTTCTTTGATTATTGATAATGATGATTAAGAATGTAATCTAACAATTCCTATTTATTGACAATTTTGTTACCTACGAAACTGAAAGTCGTTCAATTGTCTCTGACATATATAATAATATTTTATAGTATAAAAACTAGAGATTAAGTGTTTGCGCACAAGACCAAAGGTCATGGGTTCGAATCGCACGAACGGGATCGTGAATGCGTACTCTGCTGAAATGTCTTATAGTAGGACGAAATGACCATCGAGTGCTTTCAGGTGTTTCCATGATGGTCTAGCTTCAATTAAACCATTATTTTACTATATCTAATAATAATAATCACCATTCCATTGATTCAGTTTAACATTGTTCAAATGATGTACTGTTTTTTTGTTGTGTATTAAGATTCTTCAACCAAATGATGAAGAAACAACTATACGAAATAAAATGTATAATGTACATATGATTGGTTTATTACTTGAAACTAATGATTGTAGAATATTGTATGAATCAGGATTTAATGGTGGTTATACATATTTTGTTGGTCATGGAATATCAAAAGCCAGGTAATCTATATATATGTACATATAACCTAATTATATTTTCATTCATTGTGTATATTTTATTCCTTTTCTTTTGTTGTTGTTGTTGTTGTAAATAACGAATTATGTAGCTCTTATAACTTCTGACCTGTGTCCTATGAATATATGACGCAATGGTACCGCCTATTAGAAAACAGTGAAGTATCGACCGGACCAATAACGCATAAAACCCGTATGAGCAGTCTAGAGTCCTTATCGATCCTGATTCCTGCCTAGCCCAACCTTGTTCGATCCAGAATGCCAATCTCAGCCTTTGCAATATGAATCATGCATTTCAAATATACTGGGTTTATACACAAACCAAACAGACCACATCGTATATGTGAAGATTATATTTGAAATATTCTCAGCGATTGAAATATAACTAATTCCAACGTTTCGTCCAGCTAACTTGTCTGGACTTCTTCAGGGTAATAATCAAAATCAAAATTATCAAAGACATATATATAGCTTTTTAACAATCAGGATTATACTGTGTTAAACCAATCATATTTGGATGTTGATTTTTTTGTAAAATAGGATAAAATGAAGAATTCAACTACACGGAAATATTTTGATTGAGATCATGAACCGATTGATGTTAGACCATCACAATTGAAAACCTGGAAGCACTGGACGGCCGTTTCGTCCTATTGTGGGACTCCTCAGCAGTGCGCATCCACGACCCCGCGAGCGGGATTCGAACCCAGGGCCTTTGGTCTCGCGCGCGAACGCTTAACCAACTGGACCGCTGAGTCGGCATCCAATGGTGATAGTTTCTAACTTAACTGAGTAACAAATCGTATGTGTGTGAGTGTGTAGTTATGTATGCATGTGTGAGACATTGATATGAAGGAATAAATAAAATTCAAGGATGAAAAATTGATAATGAAACATCGATGTACATGTCAAAACATAAATTGTATTGTTTAAAAAACTCATTGAATCCATTCAGAAATAATAACGATGCATGTGATATTAAAAACAGGTTTAAACAAGAGATGGGTTCCAAATTTTACTTGTCAAACGAAATTTGCCATGTAGTTGCCAGTGGAATACCATCTTTTCGGTTCAGGCCGTTCTTGTTCGCCCATATATGCAGCGCTTCTGCTGTCAATCTTTCTTTATGGGTGTTAAAACCTTTCTGAAGTATTTTGACCCCTTTCAAAATTAATGTTGTGCCCTATTTCTAACGCATGTAACGCTATCGCTGATTTATTTTCAAGTTTCTTTAAATCGATCGAGGATTTCGGAACATTTTTCAAGCATTGTTTGTGTTCCTTCAATCTTACATTCAGTTTGCCTGGATGTTTCTCCAACATCGTATCATAAATTAGAAAATAACATTTGTACAAGATTTAGACAAAAAGTGGCTGTGAATATGGGAGGTAGTCATTAATAGACAGGTCATAACTCAAGAATGGTAGATCGTATAGTAATAGTTCATAAATCAAAATAAAGCTTATGATTAGAGGGATACAAATATAAAAAGTTTAGTTACCTAACAATTACACAATAAAAAGTATACGTATAGTAATAGTCTATAAACAGATTCCAACAGGTACTATTCATTATTCTCGTCAGGATATAACAGTTACAATCAAAATGTTTATTTGTCATTTATCTTTAGTTTTTAGTGACCCGAGATCTGACTCCAATTAGATCGTATGAATGATTGTTATCGTCTATCTTCGTATATAATTATCGGCTTAAATCGCGTTAGTCAATAACGGCGGAATTAAATAAGTCAAATAACGAGAATGGACTTGTCAATACATATAATTTTGTATATAAAGCGAAATGAATAGAGTGAGGAGAAACGACTCAGAGTGGAGATGGCTAGTAAGCCAACACCCCTTTAACCAAGTGTTAATCAATAATTGTAGTTACACAAAGTAAGTTACAGACATGTGATGAGTAATGGGATAAGAAATAATGTACACACACCTACGGGCTCATATAAAATCAGTCAAGATTGATATGCAAATAATTAACGAGGTCAGAATGTGACTCAAGTAGAATGAATAGACTGGGATATCCGAAAGTTAGAATAAAGTATATGGGCTTAACAATCTTTCTCTTATATATTACCACGTTTGACCTAACCACTGCTATGAATCCGGTGTTCATCTCGTTGTGCTGATGTGGTATGGCAACCTGGACCGATGCACATTTGTGCCTGGTCCTACGTTGTAGCTGACTGACTGACTGACTTAACATAATAAATGACACTACAAGTTAGCACGTTTTTATATTTGAACATAACTATTGTTTTCAATATTGGTTTTTAAAAAAAACAAAACAAGACAGCAACACACTTCACCTTGACTGTATATAAGAGAGTAATTATTCTTTGTTACTGGGGCCTTTATTTTAATCATATGAAGAAATCTATCTATTTTGTTTTTTCTCTATGAACACGCTACCGGTAGGATAAACAAAAGTAACTAAATGGGAAATTATTGGTTGAAATAGAATCCCCAATGAAAATTCTTCTCTTCTATGTAATATTCATTCAGAAAATGAACAGGATATTATTATTAGTATTTAAACACATAAACATGGATATAAGGAGGCACCAAATAGATATACGCTATACAAATCTCATTTGATTTGTATGAGAGCTGGGATACTACCCGGGTGCCCAAACCGATGCAAGTGGTTTACTTAGGAGGCCACTCTCCCCCGAGTCTTTCACCTAGAGGTCTAATCCACAAGGCATTGGAGCAAGGTCAGAAGATGCAGTCCCATGGAAGCCAGTGATCAACAATTGGTTTATACGCCATTTGTTCACGTAGGATACTGGAGCCCATGTGCACCATTGGTTTGGAATCAGGGTTTCCCAACCCCCCTAGATGAATCTTCCGTATCCACCAACCTGGTTAATGCACCGGATATTCGCTTTTCATCCTGTCAATTTCGTAAACAACAGTAATGCACCGAGTAAAGCTTCCCTTAAAGTAGTTGTATGCACGTGGCCATGTGAAAGAACTCCAAGAGGGAGAGCTAACTCTCCCTAATCTCGGCCGTACTAAGGCATTTGTGGGCAAAAAATGAAAATGAAAACAATAGATATAGCGTGAATATTAAACATTGAAAAGTAGATGCGTTACAAATTCACGCACAATTATTGTTACATAATGAGAAGAATCAGTAAGCATACAGCTTATTTACTTACGCCTGTTACTCCTCGTGAAGAAGCATAAGCCGCTTACCAGTATTTAACAGTCACCATATATCTATCTAATTCAAGGTAGATTATTATGTCTCTGTACATTAAGCTTATTATAAGATTAGATATCTCAGAAGAGAATATTCATTCATTATAATATGATCGTTTAGTGTTTCATGTGAAATCATGAAAACAATTCATTATGCACATCTTTTGAAAGAAACCCAACATAGAAGTGTTATTATGATTATTATTACAGTAATTCTGGTAAACCGTATTAAGAATTTGACTTGATTTAAAGAGTAATATTGTAGTGAAGGAGAACACAGGTGAGGACAACCGAATTATAACTAGCACAACATTACAGAGTTACTTGGTAAAATAGAAATACCATACAATAATTGTGTCGAACTTCATTGTTCTTGCGTTTCCATACTGATTGCTTTCTATTCCCGTTCTACCTTTCTTGATCTTCCCCATCTGCTGCCAGACATTACATTCCTAACTTGCGTTATATACTACTTATATCACTATAAGTAGCATGCACCACAATATGTTGTAGGCACATTTTAGTAAAACAAGTAGTAGAACTTTGATCTCAGATTGAAAATGTTCTGTTTTAGATCTTATCACTCTGTAATCGAACTGTTGCACTATTGTAAAACATCAAAAATAATAAACCTTTCAGCTAATATATCTCTAATGAATGATTGTTATAAACATTTATAACTACTGTACTATGTATGTCCTTATATGCAATCTTTCTTTTATATATTACCACCTCTGAATTAACTAGTTTTATGAATCCGGTGTCCATCTTGTTGTGTTGATGAGGTATGTCAACTTGGACCGATGCATATATGTGCGTGGTCCTACACGTTGTAGCTGACTGACTGACTCATAACTACTATAACAATATGATAGATGTGAATGTAAATAATGTTAGTAGTTTTATACAAATTATGTTATTTATTTTGATGAAGTTTTGTTCTCTGAACTGAATGGTTTGGTTATAGAACTTTCATCGTTCTTCTAAACAAGTTTATGCTGCTGCTGCTGCTGATATCATTCAAAAGAACGATTAAATCTCTACGATTATACCATTCATCTTAGAGAACAAAAACTCTATCAAAATCATCCATCTGAGCTACAACTCTTCTCCATCATTTCAATATGATCATGTAGTGACTCACTTTTATCACGAGAACACGACTGATTTAATGAAAACAATTATTATGATAACCAATTGTACCAGTGACTGTTTAATGTGCTAATGACAGACATAGTGTACTGCCATTACTCTCCATTAATTTTTCCGCGGATTGTGACCTCGTACATTCGTACTCTCGCCCGCTGATTTCACTTGTACTTCTTTTGGCACGATCTTGGTATTCGTTCAATACGACGAGATCGTCAACGAAATAAATCTGGTTACGTCCAATCTTCACCTTCTGATTTGTTTGGTACGCGTTTCCTTGTAGTGGTTGTTGATAGTCAATCTCGACTCGACCTCATGCTACAATCATCATCATATTATGTTATCAATCAGTTTACTTAAATTATCATAATCTAATCAATCTTTTTTTTATAGTTCACCAGATACATGGAATGATTTATCAAACGAATGTACAAAGTATAATTTAACATTCTATCCTAGTATTGGTCCAGGTTATCATGATCTATCTGTACGTCCATGGAATACTGCAGCTATTCAATTACGTGAATTTGGTTCAAGATATATTGAAGTATTTCATAAAGTAATGAATATTCAATTAACTGGTATAAGTATTGTATCATTTAATGAATGGCATGAAGGTACACAAATTGAATCCTCTATACCATTTGAATGGAGGAATTATTTAAAAGAATCAAAAGTCTATATGAATTATTTACCATATTCACCAGAATTTTATTTACGTTTAACACGTTTAATGATAAATCAATTTGAGAATTTTACTAGTTTACCAAGAAAATTCAATGAAACAGATGACAATGAATTACAATGGTTGTATACATTAATAAATAAAATTTTTAAAAAATCGCATAGTAACAAAGGTATATAGTAAACAAGACCATTGTGTTATAGTATTTGACATTTGAGATGGTGGAGAAGATTTGTAGCTCAGGTGGATGATTTTGATGGAGTTCCGTTCTTCTGAACGATGAAAGCTCCCCACAACTAAACCATCCAGCTCAGAGAACAAAACTCCACCAAAAGTATTGACATTATAAATATTTTCTTTTATATACTTTGGATTACTTAAATAAGTAGTGTAAACATTCACTTGTAAAATACATATCGTTGTTTTTGTTATGACTTTGATCTGTCTACTCTAAATTAAGACCTTGTACGCAGTAGGCTGATCGGTTTAACCGTGAGGCTAGTACGCGTGAGTTCGAGGCGGGGTAAAGAGAAGAAAACTATTCTATCATCTGATTGGTTGACAAGCATTGGTAATAAGAGAAGACAAAACAACTGGAACACTATTCGCTCTATTCCGATATACTGATTTCTTGTGGAATCTCTGAATTCAGATTAGTGCAAAAAGGTATATGAATAAGTAGGTGATTCACCCGACCATAATGTTGGAGAAATATAATTATGTCCAAAACTAGGAATTAGAGTAGAAAATAAGGTGCAAAATGTTATGTTCAAATTATAATAGCTTCGAAACAAAAAGGGGTATGGCAATGAATGACACATCGAATGAAAGCTCATGTTCTGTAGAATAGAATAGCGACAAACATAAATGTCATTGTTTTACAAGCTTTGAATAAAATGAAATGACGTCCCAAGGAAATAGCTTTCGTAGTTTGTCAGGGTTTCTTGTTTCCCTATTCATATCAGTTTTAATTGGCTTGTTGTATACATCAGATTGTATATTGTTAATGGTTTTTGCTTTGTCATAAGAAATCAAGTTGGTATTATCTGGAAATCTAGTTCTTTCAAATTTAACGATCAATGGAAGATGTTTATATTTCACTTGATCTTGAAGGTGATTCACTTAGAATACGCAGATGATATAGTTCTGTTTAGTGAAGACTCCGAATAAACATAGTCTTTTAACCACCTTGTACCTATAAAAATTGGTGTTCTGGTTGTTAGAAGGGGCATCGGCCACGTGGCTTCCGAAGGAACTCGGCTTTCACCGTGAACCATCATAATTCTTCTAAATGAAGACCTAACTCCCAGGGCAGAATTTAAATTATTTTTTTTGGTTAACGTTTTTGTAGAGAGTTAGTTTTCTACGGGATGGGGTCGCTAACTCCATGCCCAATTCTCCTCCTTTACTCGGGCTTGGGACCGGCAGTAACCCTAGAAGAGCTACAGGCGGAGAACAAACCAGCTTCCAGCTGAAGAAATTAGGAAAAGACGATGGAACTGGATAGGATATACATTACGCAAATCGTCAAACTGCATCATGACGCAAGCCCTAACCTGGAATCCTGAAGGGAAGCGGAAAAGAGGAAGGCCAAAGAACACATTACGTCGGGAAATAGAAGCAGATATGAAAAGGATGAATAACAACTGGAAGGACCTGGAAAGGATTGCCCAGGACAGGGTTGGATGGAGAATGCTGGTGAGCGGCCTATGCTCCTTCACGAGGTCTAACAGGCGTAAGTAAGACCACGTTAAGCAACAATGCAAGCATATTTGGTATCCGGTTCTTTTCTTCCAAATGTAAAATGTTACTACTTCAGTATTGGTTTGCGTCATGACCTGAATTAATGATGTGAAGTGAAGTAGTCGAACTCATAAACCACTTCACTTATGAGTTTAATCAGTAGTGATGCTTTGGTGTCTGACGAAATCTCGACACAGATTCAGAAGGCTAGATTGGCTTTTGCCGACTTGCGGCGTAGGCGAGACACCTATCTGTCAATCAAAGGACGAGTTTACTGTGCATCCGTTCTATTTTATGGGTGTGAAACATCGACATTAAGAATGGAGGATATTTGTATGTCACAAATATTCGATCATAGGTGTTTTCAAAGAATTCCTTGTGTATTTTGGATGGAAACACGGGGCAAGCAGTTGCCCATGTTAAGTGTGAGCATTAGGTAGGGATGTGAAATCGACCAGATCTAATGAGTCTTCATCAGCTGAGATAGTTGGGACGTGTGTTAGATACGCCCGACCACCGCCTACCTCGACGGGTGATATTGTCTTGTTCAGCAGGAGCAGGCAACCAAACCAAAACATGGCATAAGTCCTTGAAGTCACTGGCAATCTAACCTAACCCTGTTAATAAGTACAGACCACCTGGTTGGGGTCGGCATGATTATCGTAACCAATGGTTAGACTTTGGATGACATAGACCAAAGTCGTTTGTAATTACACAAGTTTATCCATTCTTTGTCTTCCCTTTTTGTTTTGTTAATTTATATTCACTCTTCGAGTCGTATCTTCGATGCTTGATCTTTCCTACTACCACTGATTCTATTACTACCTCTAATATTCTGAGATTTTCCTGACAACTTCATTTCTCTGTGCTAATGCGGTACTGTTACCTGGCACAAGGTCTGAAAATTAAAAGCTCCAACAAGTAGTTCAAGAGCGTAGTTTCGGGATAACAAGAATCATATCTTGTGAACCCAAACAGTTAGCACTGGTAGCGCGCGATGATCAAGATAAATGAGAAGGGTCAGTCGTGGCGACTGAAGAATTACTAAGTGAAGGAGTGGTATTGTGGTGTGTCCTACTTATGTAGACATTATAGTATATGATGTTAGTCGTGAACAGAATGTCTGGCAGTAGAGTGACAAGAAGACCGATCAGTAAAGAATGAAAACAGAATGCAATTTGGATGAAAATGCAAGAACAGTGAAGTCTGAGCCATTTTGAGACAATTGATGGACATTTTGCAAATTAAGCATTTACTTTATGATTGTTAGATTTTATTAACAAGTTCTGTGATTTGTTGTCAAATACACTCGATTGTCCCCATTGGTGTTCGTGTTCACCACAGTTTGATTACCAACAAGATAATTCCGAGTGGTCACAGAGGTACGAGGGTGGACGCCACTTCCCGATTACACACAGTAGGAGGGTATTTTTTCTTGAGGGACCTAAAAATGGGGCTGAGTTAGTGGTCGTTTAGACGACCTGGGAGCGTGACCGAAGAGCCCTAGAGGCAAGTCGCGCACCGTCCCTTTAGTGTTAGTTAAGGACTCGTTAGTTCTGCAATTAAAAGAAGCCATACCGTCAGATACGAAACTACATGAGTTAAGGTGAAGGATGATATTTTTAGGGTTGACCCACTTCTAAATCTATCCTTCCGTTGTGAGAAAACAGCATCGATACAGATGCTAACTCAGAGGGAAACACCTTACGGCTATCACTCTACTCAAAGGTCAAGAGTACGACTTCACTTTCTAGCCCCAAAATGTTACTTTTGATCTTAATGTCCATCAAGTGATCTGCTTGGCATGATTGGACCTAACTGAACATGTGTTTCATTCAATATAGTTTGGTTGAGTGGTCATGATAGGCATGTCCGACCACTACGTCAAGTGAGCGCCTATCGCCAGATCGATTTTGATGTCTTTTCTAAACTGTGAAGATAGATTCTAAATAATAATTTATTGGTAGTACCGTCTATATAAACAACCCCACTTTTGTTTATATTTACTGAGATTGCACTGTCAAAGCTAAATGGATTGAATTGTGAAATATCCACTGTCGCTTTGGGCAACAAAGTCAACACATAATTAAAATAGATCGGATCGTTTTATTCACAATTATATATCAACCTTTATTCAATGAACCAATCTATTCTGTTGATAAATAAAGCAGTAAATACTTTTTTTTTCTGAAAGGAATTAAGCTGCACTATGAAAGAATTCTAAGGAGAAATACTTTAAAATCATGACATGCAGTCAATTATTACCGTTGCCTCATGCATTAATCTCGTGTTAAGTAGATACCTTAAGATGATTACCAACCACAACTAACAGACCTGTTTATTAACAGACGTTCGTGTACTTATCATTCAACGAACAACAGAAACTTAATCTACATAAGCACATACACACACACATTAGATGTTATTACTGTGAACACCAGTTTTATTGAAATCTAAATACACAGTGCAAACTGTCAACATTGGAATTGATCTAAAAGAGGAGATCATTTGTCGATGCCATGTTGTAAACTATTAAAAAAACAAACATAATTACCTTAATCGACCAGTGAACCATAATTTTCCAGTTACCTTACTCATTCATACTGTAAAATACGATAATCAGTTCACAACTTTCAATGCTTGAGAAATTTTTTTGAAAATCGAATGGTATTGTAGTGTCGGTTACTATGCTAAGCCCCAATATGCCATATTCTAGCTTTTGGACATCCCATTCTATTTATTCTACTTGAGTCACATTCTGACCTCGTTAATTATTCGCATATCAATCTTGACTGATTTTATATGAGCCCGTAGATGTGTATACATTTCTTATCTCATTACTCATCACATGTCTGTAACTTACTTTGTGTAACTACAATTATTGATTAACACATGGTTAAAGGGCTGTTGGCTTACTAGCCATCTCCACTCTGAGTCGTTTCTCCTCACTCTATTCACTTCGCTTCATATACAAAATTTTAGGTATTCACAAGTCCATTCTCGTTATTTGACTTATTTAATTCCGTTATTGACTAACGCGATTTAAGTTGATGATTATATACGAGGATAGGCGACATATATATTCCAATAACAATTATTCATTACGATCACCTTGGCGTCAGATCATGGGCCATTAAATTGGAGAGCCCTTTCGATAACATCGTCCAATCTAGATGACAATCAAATAACGGGCATTACAATATTGTTTTTGATGAAAATATTACTGATTTCATTCTGAAATTACAGGCTCTACTATATCTACAGATTTCTAGCAAACGACTAGGTTCAATCTCTGAGAGCAGGTTCATGTATATATATCCCAAACGCAACAACAAATGCAGGAGAAGACGAACAGTGTGGCCGCAGTAGGTCTCAATATACACAAACGGAAAAGCAGGATCCTCCGATACAACACAGAATGCACCAATCCAATCACAATTGACGGGGAAGATTTGAAAGATGTAAAAATCTTTACGTATTTGGGCAGCATCATTGATGAACAGGGTGGATCTGATGCAGATGTGAAGGCGCGGGAGCAGCATATTTACAACTGAAGAACATCTGGAACTCAAAACAACTGTTAACCAACATAAAAGTCATAATTTTCAATACAAATGTCAAGACAGTTCTACTGTATGGGGCAGAAACGTGGACAATTACGAAAGCCATCATCCAGAAAATACAGGTGTTTCTTAACAGTTGTCTACGCAAAATACTTCAGATCCGTTGGCCGGACTCTATTAGCAACAAAGTACTGTGGGAGAGAACAAACCATATCCCAGCGGAGGAAGAAATCAGGAAGAAGTGCCGGAAGTGGATAGGACACACATTGAGGAAAGCACCCAACTGCATCACAAGACAAGCCCTCACACGGAATCCTCAAAGTCATAGGAGCAGAGGAAGACCAAAGAACACATTACGCCGGGAAATGGAAATAGACATGAGAAGAATGAACAAAAATTGGATGGAATTAGAAAAGAAGGCCCAGGACAGAGTGGATTGGAGAATGCTGGTCGGCGGCCTATGCTCCATTGGGAGTAACAGGCGTAAGTAAGGAGGAGTTCCATACTAGGATGAAATAGATGTCTAGTGATTTTAAGTTTTTAGTAGTTGTCTAATTTAGATCAGTTTGTGATCTTAATAAGATTTTCATATATACAAATAGATCGTAACATCATTATTAAAACTAGGAAATTCAATTGGATTGAACAATTCAACAATTCAATATGTGAAATAGTAAAGTCACTTCTTCATATTATATTTTTAAGTATGAAAGTCACACTGAAATAAATAAATAACTGTTCGAAAAAAAAGAAGGATTAAATACGAGGAGGACGAGGTGGATACAATAATTGAATCAATAGTTCAAACAAAGTACCTTTTGATGTAATTTAGATGAGAATCAATCAATGAATGAATGTTGACACATGAGGTCCTTTATCATTACCCTGTAAATATTAGAAATATAGAGAATGGAAGTAAAAAGTAGGTTGAATAAAATACAATGAAGCTGGTTATTATTCAATGAGTAAAATTAGGTGTACAATTAAAGGGATTATTTTATCCAGTTCTCTACACAAAGTTCACTTTGGCTAACTTCAACTTGTGTGCATAAATTTTTTTTGGGCTGAATCTTAGGAGGCCACACCCAAAGCCTTCAACCTAAAGGTCTGATCCACAAAGCAGTGGTTCAACAACAGAAGATGCAGTCCTATTGTACCCGGTGACCAATAATTGTTTCATGCGCCATTTGTTCTTTCAGGATACTGCAGCCAGCCCATATGCACAATTGGTTTGGAATCAGGGTTTCCCAATTCCTCTAGATGGATCCATATCCACTGACCCCCCATTAAAGCAGTTTACATTTGCTTTTCGTCCTATCAAATTTTTAAACAACAGTAATGCCGCAAGAAGGCAGTGAGTAGGACTTCCCTAACAGTGGTTGTATACGCGTGGCTATGTGAGAGCATTTCGTGTGTGTGAGAGAGAGAGAGCTGACTCTCCCCACTCTCGGCTGGACCAGGGAATTTAGGGGCCCTAAACGTTTAGTATCAACAAAAACGACAAACAATTGCTAACATATATATGATTCAATCAAGAGAAATAACTGAATTCATGACGGTTTTACTCCCGATATATAGTTGTATATTAACATTTGGTTGATTTGGTTAATCTGATGTTTCAATATCTTTCTGTTTATAACATACAAAATAACTAATCCGGGGATTAATAGTTATGAATACGAAAATTGCCAATGATTTGATGTACATACCTAACACAGTATCAATATTTGTAGACACAGAGTTAATAATAAAAGTCCTAATCTTAGAATATAGGTCTTATATAAATTTATTGGTCTTTACTGTTTCTTTGTTGATAAGTATCAGATAGGGTCTAATAGTTTCAATTTACTGACAGTTAAGTGATACAAATTGAGTTATAAGCATCGGTCGGTCAAATAAATTTCCAAACTTTGATATCAGTTAGGATAATGTAATGCACCCGGGTAAACCAAATAATCTAACATTGTCAGATACAATATTTTGAGCTACACAAGTGGTAAGTACACCTGGAAACAGTATAATTGACGGATATTGTCTAGGGAATATAGTTTTATACATTTCTTAACAGACATTGGTGAAGTTAAGTGAAGAGTTTAAAGACAATGAAAGTGTAGAATATGTAAAAGAAATAAGTTTTAAATACAAATCTTCAATAGACAAGACTAAACAGAATATATACACGAACAAACCTTAAAGCCTTCGAAAAAACTTTCCACTTCAGCAACAGATTGTTTTGTCAGTGTAGATTTAGCACATAAATTTATATCATCTAACACACATTTAGATGCCATTGGATAATTATTCTCTTGAATAACCACTTTTGAGAGAATAAGTTTTCGACTTCCGGGAGGAACTGAACGACTTCGTCTACGTGAATCAATTTTCGGCTTTACTAATCCCGGTTTCTGGATAATTATTTTGTGTTAAAACAGAGAAAAGTGCTCAAATATATAAACGGAAACACAGAAAATCACTGTCATTCAAAAGTGGTATGTTCCTATGTCAAACTTTTTAAAAGTTATGCAGTTTGAATGTATGAATTCTCTGATCAAATTTATTTGTTTTCAACTATGGTTTATTGTCGTAATAAAAATATCGAACGATTAATCATTAATAATTCGTTATCGTAAGAAAATGCATGGCACATTAGGGGATTAAAATAAGCGCCAAGCAAAATGACATGCATTAACAAGAAAAAAAGCACTAGAAGGTACAAATGGTTCCTTATCTTTGTCTACCTTACTTAAGACTTGTTTTTCACTAGCATTATCCTACTTCAATATATAAGTCAGTCAGCTGCAACGTAGGATTAGGCACATATATTTGAACACATAGATATTGGTACAAGGAGGCACCAAATACATATGCACCACACAAATCTCATTTGATATGTGTGAGGGCTGTGATACTGCCCGGGTGCCCAAACCGAAGCAGATAGTTTCCTTAGAGGGCCACACCCAGAGCCTTCAACATAAAGGTCTGATCCACAAGGCAGTTGAGCAACGTCAGAAGATACAGTCCCATGGTAGCCGGTGACTAATAATTGGTTCATACGCCATTTGTTCCTTCAGGATACTGAAGCCAGTTCATGCGCACCATTGGTTTGGAATCAGGGTTTTCCAACTCCCCTAGGTGTACTCTCCGTGTCCACTAACCCGGTTAAAGCGCCGGACGTTCGCTTTTCGTCCTCTCAACTTCGCAAGCAACGCCCTCGCCACGAGAAGGCAGTGAGTAGGACTTCCCTGGCAGAGGCTATATACGCGTGGCCATGTGAGAGCATTTGGAGAGGAGGAGCTGACTCTCCCCACTCTCGGTCGTACCAGGGTATTTGGGGGCACCAAATGTGCTAGTTTCAATCACACTTTCAACACACAACAAGTATATGCGAGAAGACGTAACTGGTATACTAGTTAGTTATTTTACCCCGTTACCAAGCCCATTTCTATTAGCTACTTAAAAATGGCTCGTAGTAACAGTTTGCATCGTAAAAATATTACTCAAAGGAAGATATGCTAAGTTTTTGGATAACAAAGTATTAAATACACGAAAAACTATTTACCTTGAGAAAGTTTCCAACAACACGACTTTGTTTGGGTTGACTGTCTGCTAATAATGATGATACAGAGCTACCAGAACTATGATCACGTAAGATAATTGTTTCATTACAATATGGATTAGGTCGTTTGAGACTTTTTCCACAGTTCAATGCACCAGGAGGTTTAGTTTCAATGATTCTATTTAGAAATATGTTTGAATTTTTATTGAATGCAAATTTTGTTTACAATAAAATGTATATAGTGACCATTGCATAAAAAATTTCGGATTATTCACAAATCATTATAGAAAATATTGATAATATGTCCTAAATTATTCAGTAGATACACTTTCAAACCTCATAAATACCTCTTATCCGTCAAAATCTTTTGAATAAAATCCTAATGTAATCATTATTACTTTCATAGATAATACTCAGTCCATATACAAGAGTTTTTATTCTGGTTAGCAACTGGGAAGGATTGCCCAGAACAGAGTTCGATGAAGAATGCTGATGAGCGACCTATGCTCTTCAACGAGCAGTAACAGGGGTAAGTCAGAAAAAAACATGACATTACCTCAAGAAGACGCTGATTAATAGTCTAAACAATGTTGGTGAAGTTTGACTACCTAACTGGATTCTGCAGGAAAACTATGATTAGTTGCTCAAGACTTTAAGTCACATAGCTCGGAACCGTTGACAATGGTGTGAATGCGTTATTCTACAGTAAATCTTGAGCTTCAGTATTTCTTCACATATATCACTCCATTGTCTTTTTGTATTCTACTTTCGGTGCCTCATCTTTTTATTGTTATTTTTAGCACATATGATATGACAACTTGGGCAAACGAATATCTGTGTTAGGCTCTATACTAATAATTGATTAGCCTAAAAATACACCGTAAATTGACCTACGATCGTTGAAATGAGATTGAATTTTAAAAAATATATTTGTCCGTGTAATTGATACTTCAAATGTCTCAGTAAGAATATTTAAAATATGAAAAAGTAACTGGGTAACATCGAAAAGGTCGGATGATTTTGACCATAACGATCGCTAATATCCTGATAATTAACGAGGAAGGATCTTCTAGCTAGTGGGACTGGAAATAGCTAAATGATCACATTGGAAATGCCTAAAAAGATTATGGTACTGTGACATAGGTCCAGTGCTGAAAAACTCAATAATTAAGAGATGAGTGTCAACAAATCAGTTGGCTATATCTATTTGGTCTAAAAGCATTTCAAAATTAATTGTGGGGTAAACTACACTTTATAAACAAAGCCTTATTTAAAATAAAAAAATGATTTAACTATAGAGACCGAACTATTGAGAATTTACTTTGCAGATTTGGGCATACGATCGTTTTGTTTTTCATTTTCTTTGTCATTTTGTAAACTTTCCCATGATTTCATAATAAAATCTACTGGATTCAAATTTTCCGACCCCAATCGAATGGCTGAAGCTAGTGAAGGGCTGGCAACACAAAGACTTAAGAACACCTCTCTAATCCTAGCTTCTAAACTCGGTAAATCACGTGATAGTTGTTTGCGTTCTTTCTCAAGCTTTAACAATATGCCGCCACGATTTTGTAGCACTGAAGGTTCTTTCATTCGTTTCTTGAATAAAAGGGAATGTAAACGAAAATGTAAAGATTTAAAAAAAATGATATCTCAACCTTTTAGCTAACATATTACAGGTGACTCTCCATTAAGGTTACTAAATTTATTGGGATGCTGCTTAAGAAGAAATGTTTAGATTAAATCTCTAACAAATGGTCAAGGTAAAAAAGCAAAAATACCCATGATTCAGTCGCAGATTGAATTATTTAAGATAACTGTTACTGAAAGCTAAATCCTTGAATATAATAACAGTTTAAAATTTGGATACCGGTGCAAGAGGGAACACCACACTGCAAGCTTAACAATCCCAAAACTACGTTAACTATTCAGTTGTTGAGAGGTTCTAGAATTAACAGTTAGCGATAATGGAAGTTTGAATGGTTTAAATTAGTTATTGTAGTTAGATTTTTGTTTAGCAAGATTGTTTTCTACTTGGTAGGGCTTCTGACGCTTGACCCAACCCTCTTTCGTTACTCGGGTTTGAGATCAAGGGTAACCTAGAAAAGCTACAGGTGCAGACGACCGAGATTTTAAGGGTTTCTGCTAATCTATAGTTCTACGTCAAATTCTCAGACAATTGACGGGGGCTTTCCAGCAAAAGTTTTACTTTGCGGAAAAATACGAACACATTTCGATGTCATTCGTCCGACGCCAGCTCTTGATCCTCAATGAAACATATCGATGAAGAAGTAAACCAATCGACATCATGGAGTACAAAGACAATTGTTCACTGTGGGTCAGAAAGTACTTGCTATGGACTTATGTGGTAAACATCCTATATGGATAGATGGTCAAATCGTGGAAAAGAAAGGAAGTGTGGCTTACGAGGTATCTGTTGGTTCAAAAGTTTGGGTGAATTATGCTAACCGACTAAAAGCAACTTCAATAGTCAGAAACGAGATACGACAAAGAATACCTCTTGATGTCCTGCTGGTACCCTTGAAATCAGTACCACTGAAATGGGAAGGGCAGCCTCTTTGTACGTAAGGTGATAAGAGAATTAATAACAACCGGTAAAAACAACAATAGAAGGGTCATACTGTGACACACCTTCCCATCAAATTTCGTTATTTCTCGATGTATTTATGTCTCTTTAAACATAACTGTAACAATAATTTTCAAAACAATTTACTATATCAGGAATACATGAAGGCCGACAGCTGAAAATACAGGTTCGCCATGCACTTCGAAAGTTAATTTATTACTAAATATATGGGCAATCTAGAATTTAGGTAATTAAAACGACAAGTGTGTAGTCATAAGTGCATTAGATGTCCGTCACATTAACTCTCAGTTACTTAATATTAATATATTCATTTGAGCCAAAACATTGCAACCAAGATGGGGAACGTAGAAAATCTTTAAGTGGTAGGTCTCAAGAGATGAATTAGGCTTTGAAACCTCTGATTAGATAGAAGTTATTAATAACTTGGTAATTACAGGAGTATGTAAGACAGACAGACGTTTTCTGACAATAATTACTTTATGCTTTCGTAATTTTCCATAAAAATTCAGTACACATAAATTTATGGACTAGGCTATGAGCAAAATGTACTATGTGGGGAATATTCAACTACTTAGTTGGATGAAAAAAAACAGATAATATAGCTTTAAAATGCTTAACGGACTGGTTAGTTGTCTGATAAAAATATGACAACCACTCACATAACATTATTTTATGGAAATATGATTTCTGGTAGTAAACCGTTGGAACAAAATACTTTTCAAAGAGAAAAATGAGGTTGAAAAAAGTTATAAATAATACCTTCAGACTTTGAAAGGAAGAAAATTGGTCACACCATTTAACAACGTCTAAAAGAAATTCATGGTTGTTTTCTTTGAAACCTTTCCACGTGATAATCTATGGATTGAGTGACAAATGATTAAGGTCTTACTTCCTTTTCCAGAATGGTTAGTACCTTCTCACTATCTTTATTCTGTATTAAAGATTTGAAATTCTGACGATATTCGTCGCCCACAAAACAATCATCCCAACACTGGCAAACATGTAAATGGGCGGCGGAAATCAAAGCATCCATATGACGTGAACGTAGAGCTTCTAACCGATCCACTTCTGTTCTCAACTAAAATTTACAAAACACTACTGATAAGATCACCGTTAACTTGGAGACTAACTATTTTCACTTAACTCCACAAGAAGGGTTAAAATAGTCTAGAGAACACAATACCACGACTAAATAGTAAATCCCAAAACACTTATTTCTGATTACTAATATCAAGATTTATTATAAAACTATCAACATATTGAGATGAAATTTTCAGAGTACGTGGAGGCATCAAAAACATATATGAGCCACACAAATCATTTGATTTGGGTGATGGCTGTAAGATTGCCTGGGCATCCAAACGGAAGCAGGTTTGCCATTCAGGTTGCTTGGATATAGTGGGCAACTGAAGTGTGGCTGAAGGTCAGTTGGATTGTTTTCCAAAGTGTCCTACTAATAGTTTCAACCTCCTGGATTGAAAGGAATAACAGTCCCATCTTTTTCTGAGAGTTCCACTAACAGCTGGATTTTCAATACCCGTTTCCTTAATAAGTCTGAACAGTTGTTTACTGTCACCTATCGCTTCTATCTTTCTCATCTCTAATGATTCGCCGCTCATTATTGCTCATAATCAATACTCAATCTTTTTATCGGCCTACGTTTAAGCTTCTCAGACTCGTTATCGTGTTCAGAGCCAGATGGAATGAGTTTCCGAGCGACTATCAGTTCTGTATACTCTGCTGATATCCAATAATTTTTCCTAATCTTTTGGTTAGTTGCTAGTAGATACTACTGCTGTTTCTACAGCTTTCCGGATGTCATACAAAGCTACCTCGAGGTGGAGAGACCAGTCAATGTCTCATAAAGATGTCCTACTGAGGAATTTTTATGGTAAACTTTAAAACCTACTAATGTTATTCACTACCTAGTCAATAAATACCCTATCCGAATTGACTGTGCATTGGTAGATGCTGTAACTTATCTTGGTTGATTATCTAAAGTAGCGGGCTCGTATTGTATAAAGCATAAGTGTATGAACAATTATACCCTAAACTATGGCAAGCAGCATACGAAGAAGCCTGCAATATGGAAATAAGGTTAATTCTAAGGAAATTTCATTAAGATAAGAAACTCCATACTCTACGTAGTGAGTGGATTAAGCGGAATTTTAAAAAATACTAATGTTTATAGTAGGCTTACGATGCGTAATGTGGAACTTGAATCTTCATCCTCAATTTCACTACAAGTAACGCCCAACGGGTTCAGCAATTGAAGTAGAAGGTTCAAGCGATCTCTATATATTTTGCATTCCGTGTCGACACGTGCACAGTCAGAAGCCAACTGATCAACAATGTCTGACATAGAAAACATATTTTCTTCAGAAAAGGTGAAAGTTTCTAACGCTTCTGGTGCCAGTATCTCCTTGACGAGACAACAAGAGTCTGAAACCAGCCTTAAAGACTTTCCAAGCTTTGCGTAACCGGCAAACATCTGGGACCTAAGTTCTAAAAACTTGGCACACCTTTCAGCCTGCAAAACTATTAGGCACTGTAAAACCTACTTTAACAAGCTTTAGTTGATCAACGCGTCTGCTAAGTAATTTCATCTGTTCTTTAGATGGAACCACTTTGTAAACAATTGTCATTTCTGCTTCACATAAACGATGACACAAATCTTTTTCCAGCTTCTTTAACGAATTGAACTCTTGAATAAAATCATCAGCTTCCTTTAAAAGCCTCTCTTTTTCAGACAACAGAAAATTGTATGTATTTAACAAAGTTGTGGTTGTTGGAGGATCAGAAGGTGTACTGTTAATTTCTGAAGATATTTCTTTAATGAATGCCTGAATCATAAACCTAAGATAGAACTAATATGCTTACAGTGAGCTCATTAATTGATTGAGATAATTGTGTTTTCCTGGTTTCTTTGTCAGTTAATACACTGTCCAGCAATACATCCATTCGTTTTACGACGGAACCCACTTCTTGCTCAAGTTCTGAACCTTCTACGCCTATCTCATCCCACACTGCGAAAATTGATTGACACTTTTTCTCAACACCATCCACAATGGACTTAAGTAACCACGAAGCGCACATAATTAAAAACCAACCTCCAGCAGGTCGTTTATTTTTTCGATGCAGTTTCTGAACTATTTCAAGTGTTCAATACCATTTGACGCGTACAGATAGAATTCTTATTACTTACACTCCAGCGTATTTAAAATCAAGAGGTTTCATATTTCATGAGATATCAAAGGCAATTTATCTTGTAAATATGGAGTTTCTGTGAATATTTCGATGTGTGCTGTATCTAGTGAACCATACTTCTTACTAAAACTCTACTTTTGGGTTTATATACAGACCGCTATATTTCATACTTCATACGGTATTTACAAGAACGTCAAAACATTAGTCAGAATTGTAAGTCCAGTGGAGCCTGTAGCGTAAATAAATCCCCAAGATCAATACCTTCGTAAGTGTTCGACATTTGATGCTGGCCGCATTAGTTTTAGTGGACTCACCTAGCTGAAGGCACTCGGTCATGCATCCCCAACAGATCACCAGTGAATACACCGTGCTTCACTACTCCTACAACCGCTAGCCAGATTAGATTATTCACTTCACGATGTATCGATATTCAATCTAATATATATTCGAGTCACTTTGTTCCTGACTTCTAATATCACTGGGTTGGCACGTTTCGATTACAGGAAGTGTTACTGGTTAAGGTGTTGTCAAACTCCGAATACTTGTGACATCTTCAAGCCAATGAGTCAGCTGTGTTAAACGCAGGAACCTGACCCTCGTACATGACCTGCATGAGTTGAAGAGCGATTCCATTGTCAAGATATCGTCTGTTAATCCCTGAAATATTGATTTGTGGTGAGAATACTACCAACTGAGTTAGCGGCAGAAGCATCCAATTTCAAAGGAAATGCTCCACTGTCTGAATCCCATGATTAGTTGGAATAGACAGTCAATCAGCACATCATTTCGTTAAATTTGAAAGGAATGCAACAACGAACAACGAATTACAAGCTAGGTTACAGGTGGTCTCCTCATTTATAACGGTGGACAAAGCAACATTACTCTTGTACAAGGTCGATGATGCATATGAGAAGTATGAATGCAAAGAATATTAACGACAGCATGAGAAGTTGTATGTACGTCTAGCCTGCGACGAATTGCAAAAAAAGCTCTGAAAGTAATTCCAGACCAATTTTCATGCACACATTCATTAACGTGTTCAAAATAATCTTGCAAATCAATCTATATGCAAAAGTGACGGAGTTGCGTTCCAGATATCATGCACTCAGCATCTTAAGTAGATTGAATAATAGACCTAGAGTCATCAATTGAAACGGCTTGGGACGCATTTCGAAATTTATACTTAAAAGTCACCGCACCTCACATCCCCTGGACTATACCAAGGGGGCCGAGAAACTCTCCACCATGGTTCAGTAGAGAGGTCCCCACCCTTCTCCGTAAGAGAAGAAAAATGTGGGATAAATTTAGGTTCCTGGGGACTGATTAAACAAAATCTGAGTATCGAAAAGCCTGAAATACCTGTTCCCCGACCCTCCGTAAGTCTAGAAAGTTATGCGAAGAAGAAGTTGTTAAGGAATCCAGAGAATGTCCTAAACGCTTTTATTCCTATATAAACCAAAAGACAAAAAGAAGAGGAAATATTCCTGCACTACGGGGAGACAGTGCTGCCGCATCATTAGTGGAGGACGACTTTGGTAAGGCTCAAGTGTTCTCGAACTACTTTAGCAACGTATATACCATAGAAGCGCCCTTCCCATCAGCGCATACAAATCCCCCCACACATACAATGGATAGCGCGACCATTAAAGAACTCGATGTCTTTGCTCTGCTAGACAAGCTTGACATGGTTAATCTACGCGGCCCGACGAATTGCATCCTAGGCTACTGAAGGAATTATCTTACTTAGTTGCGACTTCTTTAAGTATGCGCTTTATTCTGTCCGTAACGCAAGGTCGTTTACCAAAAGACTGGAAAAACGTCTTAGTAATTCCTGTCTTCAAAACAGGTACGAGACATAAACCTGAGAATTAACGACCCGTTAGCTTAACTAGCGTGGTTGTTAGAATCTTAGAAAAGATTATTCGGAAGGAACTGTTTAAGTATCTCAATGAAAACCGGATCCTTTCGAAGAAACAGCACGGTTTCAGAATATGTTATTTTTGTCTCACTAACTTACTAGTAACTCGTGAAAGCCGGTGCGCTCTTAAAGAGCAAAAGTTGCCTTTATACGTAGTCTACGTTGATTTCAGCAAAGTTTCTGACAAAGTTCAGCATAAACGGCTGTTATATAGGCTAAGAAATGTCAGAGTTGGGGGCAATCTATTGATGTGGTTAAAAGACTTCCTAGTTGGGCGCCATTAAAAAGTACGAGTGAACCCAAAGTCATCTATCTGTGAAACTGTGCTTAGCGGAGTGCTCAAGGGTACAATTTTGGGGCCAGTGCTATTCATCTTGTATGTAAATGACTGTCCTCGTCTCCTATCAAACAGCACAGCAGTGTGCAGTTTTAGAACCTTATGGTCAATACGTAGGGCTTTTAGTCACGTCGATGTCAAATCGTTTTTGACTTTGTACACAGTGTCCGTACGTCCAAAAATTGAGTAATGCATACAAGCGGCTAGCCCCTGCTGAAAATAGAAAGTGAGCTTCTGGAAAAGGTTCAGAGAACAGAAAATAAGCTGGTTCGCGGAACAGCGAAGCTTCCGTATGATGCTTGACTGGCTAAGCTGAACCTTTTCTCGATGTCATATCGAAGAACTAGAGGCGGCTTGATTACAGTTTTCAAATTTCTCAGTGATGAATTTGCACCTGATATGCCATAACTTTTCTTGTCTTCCAGAACAGAGAATTTACGAGGACACTCAGTTAAAGTTCACAAGCCCAGAACAAATTACTTTTCAGCTGACTGTCGACTTTCTCATCGAATCATCAACGAGTGGAATTCATCACCTCAGCACGTGATTGAGGCTCCATCCATCGATTCTTTCAAGAGAAAGTTGAATCAACTGAGGTACGAACATTGCCAGGACTAACACAGGCCATCAAGCCTCCTGTCCTTTCCAAACAGAAAGTGAAACTAATATCCGCTCACAGCAACTGGAATTGCGGCGGAAGAGTTTGAGATATGGGTTTCTTACATGACAGCTAAAAATTACACGTCAACGTCTCGTAGACTGTACGTTGTGCGTACTAGTTCCAAAACACCAAGAGATATGAAAACCATTTTTTTAGTATACATATGTGTGTGAGAATTCGGCTCTTCGCAAACTCCTAACGTATTCTGTCATGTCGAAACATGAAGGGGTCAGGCACTAGTGGGACGTTCGTTGTTGATCAACAGCCTGAGCACTCTTTTTAACCAACGGGATAGTACTTCAGGTTCTAAATTCATAGTTCACACTGAAGCTGAAATCGTTGTAACTACAGTAACAGTAGCTCAGAGGCTGATGTGTAAGAAAAGCAAAAATTTATTGGATATTCGGAAAGAATAAAAAATAAACACTTGGGAAGAGTAATTACTTGTATTGGACTTAGGAACCAGACGCTATTTAATTTGAGTTTTCATTTGAGTGATTGATCATCAACGTATTCTGAATGAAGGCTTTCTAAGCTCATAAGGCTTGCAAGTGAATGTTAACAGAACAAATCTCAATGATTCTTGTACGCAACGGCAAACCCAAAGCCTTCACTCGAACTATCGCGTGTATAGAAACTAATTAAACACACCAGATCAAGAAGCACTAGATGAGCTTAAATGGATGTGCTGTTTTTGGAGGTGGAAATCAAGCATACAACAAGTACAAAGAATTCGTTAGTTCATACAAACACCACACCAATATATCTGAATTCTATTAATGTTCTGGAGCCGGTGAAGTAATTTTTATTTTCATGCTATGCAGTTCGAACCATGTAGATTGACAACTCTTTGTTTTTACTAAGTCATAAATCTGTCAGATGTGATTGCTTAACCTTTAGGCTTAGATCAATACGAGGTTTCGCATTTTTTCAGTAAGGTGTTACGCCACTACCGAAAGACGTTGATGCCATGTGCAAATATCCGTTATCCGTATCAAGAAAGAAGTTGCGACGACTTATGGAGCTAATAAATTATTAAAGACGATTTATCCTGAACTGTGAGACAGTATTGCGACCACTGATGGGTGCCTTGAGAGGACATGCCTGGGCATTCTATCTGTCAACAGAGGCTACACAGGCATTCAGAAAGACCAGGTGAACACTAAACGATATTTATGAATTATCAAAAAGTCAAAGTCCATAGTCACACTAGTTCTGCAGTGGGTCCTGTCCCTCAATCCGACACTAGATTAGAACATACACTCGTCAATATTCATCGATAGATTCAGTGTTATTGTTGAATGTCATCAACCGGAATTCACAGATACTTTAAAGACCGTCGCATCACCATAACACGAGTCTCAAACATCAACGACGAAAATGAAACAAAGAGAAGAGACTCCAATAACGAAGAGATTTGGTCGAAGAGTTAAAAAGCTTCAATTTTGAACTAATAATTTTTTTCACTGACTCTAATACATATTATTTAACTTCCTTTCCTTTTTATAAGCTCGCGTTGCTCTATTTATTATAAAATTTGACATATTTAATATAACTTTATGCATATATGTACATTCGTTTAAAAACGTAATCCTCTTTGATCTTTTATCATTTTTTTAGCTAACCCTATGGGCTTTCGCGAACTCAAAAATGTTGATAAACATTGTAGTTTTATCTTAATTTTGTATAAGTCGATATTTTGATCATTGTAGTCATTCTATCCAGTTTGACATTTTTGCAAACAGGCATTTTCTGTATATATCTTTATTTGCAAGGTGAAGTTATTGCAGCACCTCACAAATATTATCATGGATGTATTGCGCATGCCCAATCACGGATGCTGATTGGTGTCCGAGACGGATGTAAGAAAGTTAGGGGCGACCAAACCACAACGTGGCGTCAATATATAAAGTCACTAATTTCTGGCCTGAGCCTTGGTGTTCGATGCAAACTACTTGGTTGGGGTCCGCATGATTATCGCAACCAATGGTTGGAGACTCTGAGTGATATCGCTCAGACTCGATCACAATGGCGTGTTGTATACACTCTATCTACCTTTAAACCGTGAGATTAGGATTACTTTATTTCAATGAACTAACTCTTTCTTACTATAGCATATCATTATATGTAACGTTTTCTTTACATATTACTATCATTCAAGTAACCGTTGATCATCTTGTTGTGTGGCAACTTGGACCGGAGCATATTTTTGCCTGGTCCTACGTTGTAGATGAATGATTTTGATACACTTTTCAATTAATAACCGTATGCAAACTACTACTGGGATCATGAAACAATGGAATTGCTTCGGAATCACTTACCAGTTTTTGTGTCTGAATGATCTAATATAATCTCTTTTCTCGATAAAGGCTTATAAAAATCTTCAGTGAAAAATATTTCGATGTATTCTCAGTCGCAATATTTCAATGAGTTTCCGTACATCCTATTCATTTTTAAAGAGTTAGCGATAATAACCGGTGAATCTAAGTAGAAAAATGTAAGTTAGTAATTTGGTTGTGCCTACTGTATCGCAAATAAGCTACGACATAACTGCTACATCTCCTTCAGAAGTTGCCTAACTTCGATGGGTCATTCACCGACTGTTATACATTTTAGATTCGATTTCATAAACTTAATGAAATTAGAATAAAGAATACATCCACATCATACATGGATCCATTTGATTGGTATACGAAAGAATTATTGCTTTAGAATTAACTCATTTTTATTTCTTAGTTTGTGTCTAATGGAATCAAATTCAATTTAATCATCAGTTAATATACATCTATCCAATCTCTTGGTACATATTAATCAATCTATCTCAATAACTGGTGATAGAAGGCATTGTGATGTTTAAATGAACTAATGATTCCTTTGTACTTGTTGAATGCTTGATTTCGAATCCACAAATACAATACATTCGTTTGTGATTGTCTAGTACTTCTTAATCCGATTACATTATTTCTGGGATTCTTAGTTCATATTCCTAATTATCACAGGCATGTAGATAGAAAAATACAATTATTTGACTAGAAAAATTGTATTCAAGTTAAAAATTTAGCGAATAAAAGACAAATGATTAGACAGAAATTAGTATATAGACAAAAGGAAGTAGATATATATAAACAATCACAGTCATTAAAGACATATATCTGTATATGTAAAGGACAGAGAATTATCATAAATAGTTGTTAAAGTACATTGAACAGGTTTACAGTATTGGTACTAAAGTAAAATGGGGAATATCTACATGCTGCCTAAAACTGAAGAAAAAAAAGTAAACAGAATTTACAAAAATGACGTTATCATTATTATTTCACATGATTAACAATTATAATCAGTTAAATCAGTCGAATTCATCATTTCCTTCTGATCCATAGAAATGACTAAAACTAGAAACAATTTTTCTTTTACGTGCACTACGACGAAGAGATGCATTTGATAGATCTGAAGAATTTGACATTCTTATTGATTTCGACTGATTTGTAATACGACGACGTCTTTTGTTTGTATGTCTGGAATATAATTTATTTACAGAATGTGTATTATTCCCTGAAGAATATGAAGTCAGTTTTCTTCTTCTTTGATGAGTTTGTTTTTGCTCAAATGAACAATTATATTTCTGATCATAATCTTCGGAAAAAGTTGGGCATAGATCCTGTGAACCACGAGGTGGAGGTCTAACAACCCGACCACTAGAAGTACGTACTGTTGTGAAAGATGTCATCGAAGATGTTGCAGTGTTAATACAAGCTAAGTAAGAATTTAAAAAGCAATGAAAATGAAATTTTCTCATAAATATTTTTATTTATATTTTATACATGTACTACACTAGTTGTAAAAATCAATACAAACAAAGCCAACCTCCTCTAGTTCAACTGGATTATCCAACAGTTGATATTTTGACAGAAATTTGATGATTCGTAGTTGGCATATTTACATGCTATAAGGAATGCATCAATATAGCCATTTACGATACAAAATAGCATAGATGGAGTGTGGCTAACAGTGGAATCTACCATGTGTGTTTCACCCATGATTGATCGAATTTCAGTATAAAAAAAAATCAACAATGGAATAGTTCAATCCATTTCAAGTTAAAACTCATATTTGTTGTACAAGTGAGTAGCTGTTTTGACTCAGTAGCTAACAAGATGGCGTTTGAAGCAAACTGTACACAGTTTGAGTTAGTCCCGCAATAAAAATCAACTCTAAGATGCAGGTGTATCCAAGTGACGAGTCCCAAATAGAATGGGACATGTGTTCTGGATTCTAACGCTACCCACATTAAATCTACTTTATAAAATATCCTCTTTGACATAATTCACGTTCAGTAATAAAACTTATTTCATTGTGGTAAACGTTCATGTTTTGTATCAGCAACATTGCAAATCAGAGAGTAGTTGATACTGAAACGATATAAACATTAGCACAGCATTTTATGAATAACTATTTTGGTATTTGTACAAAACTCACCTCCAAATTCTAGTCTTTATATGGACAATAATATTGTGATGTGGATAAGTTCAGACATACAGTAGTTAAATAAAAGAGAATCATGTTCATTCAGTCAGTTATACGCAACATAAAACTTGAAATATAAGTACATCAATTGAAGTTGCTATACAAGATCAAATTATCAAGACAAATCACAAAATAACAGAGGCAATAGTATTAGTGCTAATAGAAAGATTAGTTATCAAGGATACTAGTCAAGAAAATATAAATTAGCAAAACTAAAAAAAAGGTAATTTAAAAACTTAGATTATAAGAGACAACAAAGCGTGAAATGAGCCTAAGTCATTGTAACTGATTTCGAATCACGTCAAAAACACCTTAAAAGATTATTTACAATAAATGTGCCAACGCTAACATCTTAGTTTTGACCTATCAACATTCAGTGACTTTACTGACTGATAACACATCTTGATTTCTTCTGTACACATAAATTGGGGTTATATGTACGAATTCCAATGGCTTCAGCTGTATGTAGGAGACGGGAACGAACTCCGTCGGGAAATGATGGAAGTATACGATGGATAACTCGAAATGATTTCGATTTATCTAAAGCATGACCGCTATCAATGATATGTGCCAATATAGAACTGCGAATAGATTTTATCTGGCCTTTTATGTACCAAGTTGGTAGATGTTCACTCATTCGTTGGTTAAGTTGCCTGGTAGTACGCCCAACGAATGAGTGAACATTTACCAACTTGGTACATAAAGGGCCAGAGAAAAACTATTCGCAGTTCTATATTGGCACATCTTATTGATAGCGGTCATGCAGTAGATAAATCGAAATCATTTCGAGTTATCTATCGTATACCTCCATCATTTCCCGACGGAGTCCGTTCCCGTCTCCTATATATAGCTGAAGCCATTGGAATTCGTACATATAACCCCAATTTATGTGTACATATTGATTTGTTCCAGTCTAGATTTCTTCCTTTCCTATATCATAAAACAACATCTGCCAAAGTAGATATTGGTTGGTCCTACGTAATACATTTTTCTCAATGATCTCAGTGACTGAAGATCCACTATTTCATCAACTGATTTCTCATATTCACCTAGTACCCGACATTTAATATCGGTATTACTGTAAATTGTAGTGTCAGTTATTATGTTAAACTCATATACCTTATTCTAGGTTTCGGACATCCCATTTTATTCATCCTACTTGAGTCATATTTTGAACTTGTCAATTATTCGCTTGTCAGTCTTGATTGTTTTTATATGAGCGTATATGTGTGTGCCCTTCTTATCCCATTAATCACATGTCTGTAGCTTTATTTTGTTTGACTATAAATATTGAGTAACGCTTGACTAGAAGGGAGTTGGCTTACCAGCCATTTCCACTGCGCATCATTTCCACTTGGCTTCACCGTGTGATTGCTTGCTGTAACGCTTGCGGATTTTTATTAATCATTAACAATAAATTATCTCTACAACGGATGTTCAGGCTTCTGAATAATCTCGAGTAAATCCGTAATTCTACTAGGAGATTAAGCCTACCTTAAATACTCGTTTTACGGGATATTATTTATTAGAGTCAGATATTGAGGACATTAGCTTCAACATATTGGTTAGCCGCCGTTTCAACAAAATCAATGATTCAAATATACGCGGAAAATGTTTCGATGACATCTATAATGGATCACTAGTAACCTAAGGATATCCTACTTAATGCTATAGGTTAAAACTATAACTTGTGAATAATTTAAAGATATCATCGTTTCTTCTTTGGAAAATACTCCGGTGTAGAAGTTTACTTGATTGATATTTATTAATTCAGTTAAATAAACCAATCACCAGGTAACATAAACCGAAAATAGAAATAGAAACAAACTTTGTTTCCAAACACTAACAAGTATAAGACAAACCTGATGGTGATAGTGATGATGTTCCATCGTTTATTATGTAGCTCTTTTCATCATTAGAAGTATTACCAGATCGTGTTGAACATGAACGCCGTCTAGAATGACTGTCATGTTTCATGTCTTGATGAGAAATTGCCTCCAATTTCATTTTTGTACAAGAAGATGTATCATAATTATCAAAGCATTCAATAAATCGTAACAAATTAGGTGTCATTACATCATTAACCCAATTTTCTAACCATAAAGTATCATCAAACACTTGAGTATCAGGATCAGTATTATACAATTTTGCATTAGTTACTATCAAATTTAAATCAAATAACAAATCGCTAGGATTATATTCTTGTTGGATACGACTACGAATATGATATTTTGTTGTTGTTGGTGGTGGTGATAATGGTGAATGCAAACTTGATTGAGTATTTATGAGTTTCTTTTGAATAGTAGATAAATCCATTGGATGTTCAATGATACTATGATAATCTGGATATTCTAAAGGATCAATTGGTACACGAAAATAAAAACTTCTACGATGATTCAACAGTTCTTGGATAAGATTCAAAGCATCAGAAATCCATGAAGAACCACAAGTAACTGAACTATTATTTGTCAAAATTTTCTTTCTTGTAGATATTCTTCTTCCCATTTGAAAATGTCTTTGATGTTTATTTAATTCGTTTGAATTATTACTCACATTATCATCATTAAAATACACACCATATGAACGTTTGGACAGTGATTGGTTCAATCTTAATGACCTTCGTCGGTGAATCTCTCTCCTTTGCTTAGAAGAATAACATTTATTTACAATTTTTTCCTTTCTATCAATATGACATATCTTGGTTCGGGTACGTTTCTCAACAGTTAGATTATCATTAAATGAATTCGATGAAGTTGTTGCGGTGATTTGACCACTGTTCTCCAAATTTGCAGAAGGTATATTGGTAGAAGTGAGAAGCTTATAGCGGCGTAAAACTTCATCCTATTTCAAAGAGATAAAAAAATTTACGATAAATTGAACAAGTATATATATATATATATTTAAGAGGTGAAAAGCACCAGAACAGTAAACTGATCATAAATAGTTATTTCCCACAAGCACAGCTGGTTGGTGGCTAGCGGTAGAAACCAGGATGTGAGTTTTATCCTAGCAGGGATTCATCAGATGGATATACCTGCAGTCAGTCAGTCAGCTACAACGTAGGACCAGGCACATATGTGCATCGGTCCAGGTTGCCATACCGCATCAGCACAACAAGATGAACACCGGATTCATCGGATATACCTGCATCCCAGGGTCGATGTTCATTTTGGTACTCGAGCCCATTACCATTTGCTTCAAACATCATCGCGTTATCCACTTAGCTACTGAATTCAGATAATCACTGCCTTGTTTAATTGGGTGCATTTCAATCCATTTGCGTTTGTTGTTTGAATTTTCCCACTGATGCGTTAGGAATGCAATTGATCAGTCTGTTATATTTTTTGTTAATTTTACTATCCACAATAAATAGACGGTTATTAAACAAATCGATCTGGTTAAATAATAGTACTAATCAGTTATTAAAAACGAGGAAGTTGAAGTTTTTATTTGATTGCTTAATTTCAGTATATGGTTGTTGAGTGCCGGCCATTGTAAAATAACGACTGATAAGATGAGAAACACCTGTCCAACTTTCTAAAAAAAAATAAGGTTTCTGTGTTCAGTCTATATCTATTGTTGGACCCGTTTACACAAAACAAGATGGAAGAGTATTTTGTTTAATAATGCTTGGTAGTTCATCAGTAGCAGGAAGAAACTATGATCAAACACAGAGAGCTGTCTAAAATCCTCAATTCGAAGAGATTAAGTTTTACAAGCATAGAGCAAAACTGCTCTCACCGACGCGTTGTAAGTACATGTTTTACAGTCAGACTAACAATACGAAGGTGACAAAGATGGCCCAGATTGGTATAAGCCGCTCTGACTTTCACCATATGTGAATTGATCTCATCACTTACGCCACTATCAGCATTTCCGTAGCTACACAGATACACGAACTTCTCGACTACATAATTCTGCTCACCACCTAGAGTGAGTGCAGGTTTAGGATGCTTCTAGCCTTGTAGAAACACCTTGCGCAGCATATGCCATACCTACGGACATTGACTGCCAACTGATTAAGTAATTGGCATCCCGTCATCACAGATTGTCTCACTCACACCAAACATTTTGCTGCCAGTGACTCGGATGAGTTGAAAGAACTTTCAGCAGAAGTAACTGTTGCTTAAAAATCGTTAGCACGCTCTGGCCACCAGATTAACAGTCCTTTTCACAATTTATAACGTAACAATCTTCGTTTACGGTCAAATTCGCGGAAGAAAGAATTAGTTTGTAGAAAGAAAGATATGAAGTGATGTTAATCTCTTAGTATAAGGGAAGACAGAGAGTGTATACACCTACGCCATTGTGATCGATTCTGAGCCATGTCACCCAGCGTCTCCAACCATTGGTTACGGATAGTCACGCAGACCCCAACCAAGTAGTCTGCATCTACCAACATAGCTCAGATTAGAAGTTAATGACTTCAACCACTTTCTTCCAACCATCTCCAACACTAGTCAGCATTGCGCGAAACCTTTTTAGTACTAAGTCATATTGTTTAAAATCACCGACTTTTGACTAATAACACTAATAGGATTCCATCTATTAACGTTAGATTGAAAAACTCAACGTAAAAATCAATCATGCTTTAATAAATTAACAGTCAGTCAGCTACAACGTAGGACCAGGCACATATGTGCATCGGTCCAAGTTGCCATACCTCATTAACACAACAAGATGGACACCGGATTCATAGAAGTAGTTAATTCAATGGTGGTAACATATAAAAGAAAGATTGCAATAAATTAACACGATCCTACATAACACTGATCGTATGTATATCAATAATAGTTAATTCAAAGGTTGAATATAATGTATAAATCTAACTGTAATTCATGCGAAATGTATTTAGAAGCAATTGTAGTGAGACTATAATTTATGAACGAATCAATCACGTATAAGACAACAGGTCTCGGATTTTGGCGCGAAATTCACCCATCCATTTGGCTAAAATAGAGTTTTGACATTATAGCTGATGTCAGTTTGTAATGAAAAACCTAACTGTTATATCCGACCGAAGATTAAATCACGAGTAACTCCTGAGACATATTAATTGACTAACATTATCTCTATATACTTATGGTGTAACTATTCAATAATTAGATGATGTATATTTATATTCCTCTTATTATAAGCTTTATTTTGACCTATTATTTATTATTGTACGAATTACGGTTCTTAAGTTATGTTCAGTTTATTGACTACTGCCTCCCACGTTCACAGCTACATTTGGCCAAATATTGTACAAATGTTATTTCCTATTTTATGGTACGTTGTGGTCTCTCTGGTTGTTATATAAACCGAGTATGTTTGAAATAAATGATTCCTATTGCAGAAGCTGGTATTGGTGTTCTGGACTCAAGTGGATAGACTAGACGGACATAGGACCAATAAAGACGCTAGACTGTTCATACCGGTCGATTGGTTTGACATAATGCGAAGATTGTATAAGTCGTATTTTGATTGGTGGATAGATGACGTGATAAAAGCGGGACATAAAGTTATAACACTAACTACCAATTGTAAATATTAACTCTAGTTCCTCACATTGGTTTATAACCCTCATTCAGTCCTAGTTATTGAGATGGACACACTCAATATCATTTTAACATCGCTCAAAAGTCGTCCATAAATTGATAGTCTCTAAACTAAATATGATACAAATAATGTAAAGAAAATTGAACATTGAAAAGAAAAGAAAAAAAACACTTACACATGTCACTTTATTTTCTATACAATACAAGCCTAATTCATAAACGAATTGAGCATTTTTAACAATAGATGATCCTGGTAAATTATAACGTTTAGTATTTTCAAGTAATTGTAAAAAATCTGATTGAATTGATATAGATTGACGATAGAAACCATTTAATAAACGATTTAATATAAAATTTAAATCAACTGGATATACATTAATAAATAAATAATCCGGATAAGCAGCTAAATCAACTGGATTAATAAATTGTTCACTTATATCTAATTGCATAATCTGTAAGTTAAGAAAAGAAAAGAATAATAATAATAATAAAATAATAATAATAATAAAACAAACAAAAAAAGTTTTACAATGACATAAATGATTAGAGATTAGATGTAGTGGAATCCAGTTTGATGCGCAATTCGTCGTGTTTCGGATTCGTCAGCTGGATGTACCTGCAGCATCTCAAAGTTGATGTTTACTTCAAACGCTATAACGTTATCTACTTAGCTATTGAGTTCTGATAGTCACTTGCTTGTGAAATAGGGTGAAGTTTCAATTCACTTGATATTGCTTGTTTGAATCTTCCCATTAATATTTAGAACTGTAATTGATCAGTCTCTTATTGACATATGTGCATATATCCAGCTGACGAGTCCCAAATAGGACGAAACGCGCGTCCTGGATTCCACTGTTAGCCACTATCCATATTTGCATATAATGCTTGTGAAATAAGGCTATATCGAGTCAATGCGTACAGTATGCACATATGCTAATAAGAGACTGACCAACTGCAGTCTTAAATGTCAATGGGAAGATTCAAACAAACAATATCAAGTGAATTTAAAAAAGAAGACTGTTTACATTGGGAAAATAAAATAGCATAATAATATAATTACCGTTGTTACCGCTTTTATTTCGAAAATAGCAATATATTGAGACAATATACAAATTACATACAATAATAGGGACAGGATGAGGTTAGGTTTACAGTTAGGTATACAAATAAGAGTCAGTATTTCCAACATGAACTGATACCGGTTTGTTATGATGCAATGGCCTTGTCATTTTTTTTTACAAATCTAAGAAACCCTGAATTGAGATTTACAATGAACCACACCACATGCTTTAGCATAAAATCTGCTCTCAAACACCCTGTTACGACCGAGGGTTGGGAGAGTCAGCTCTCCCTCTCCAAACGTTCTCACGTGGTCACGCGTGTATAGCCACTGCCAGGGAAGTGATACTCACTGCCTTCTCGCCGCGCAGGTGTTGTTCACGAAACTGAGAGAACGAAAAGCGAATGTCCGGTGCTTTAATCGGGTTGGTGGAGTCGGAAAACTTTGATCACAAACCGATAGTGCACATAGGCTTCAGGATCCCGAGGGAACAAACGGCGTATGAACCAATTATTGGTCACCGGCTATCATGGGACTGCATCTCCTAACATTGTCTTATTGATCAGATCTTTAGGTCGAAGGTTCCAGACACTGCCCGCTAAGAAGACCACCTGCTTCGGTCTGCGCACCCGGACAGTATCACAACCCATACACAAATCAAGTGACTTGTGTGGCGCATATGTATGCGGTGCCCCTTTGTATCAATATTTATATGTTCAAATAAATAAATAAAATGTACCTTCAGAGCATTTATGTAATTTCAATTAAGGACCAAGCATTACCAATTTTTGCTTCATTTATATAAACATACAAGTTATCTACTTTAAATTTTGCACGAAATACATGAGGCTTTATCTTAATTATAATTGACCACCTTACGGTTGTTATTATATTATTCTTTTACCGATATAACTTCTCCATATTTAATTTATATAAGTATAATTTCAAGGAGTATGTATGCATTAATCTCATTTACGATATCTGATGTTTATATCATCTTCTGAATTCTTCCATTCATTTCAACTTCGCAAACTGAAGATATGTTAACACCTAGCTTGCACGTAAACAACATGACATGTGTACATAACACACAATCGAGAATCAACAAGCCTATCACTAACATAGACGTCTCCAAGTTGATGAATGTAGGAAAAGAAAGTTTGTTTAGTGAAATCGTAATCATAAAATGTAAAAAAATTTCTTAATGAAAATTTTCACGTTACTTAACAACATGTTCCTGGATAAAGTAATTTGGCATAGTCAGCAAGCAGTAAATGGTCAAATTCTCAAGAGAAGAAGTATGGACATAAATGTTGAACAAATTTGAAGTTCAACAAATAGATTATATTCCGGAAAAATGGTTATACATTTAGGTATGTGGAAGATTTTTAATCCATACTACAATTTTATACGAATGGAGATAGAATTCTCAATCAAACTAAAGATTACAAGTTTGATATCACAATCACGTTCATGGTATTAACAGGTAATGTGCACTGAAGGATAACGAATGTTACAGATTATAGTGTAATGACAGGTGGCTAAAATATTACCCAAAACCAATCTGGTTGATTGATCTTATTAAAACTACCGATGGAAACCTAGAAGCACTGAACAACTGCTTCGTCCTAGTATGAAACCCTTTGACAGTGCAGACTCCCAATTTCGGACTCAAGAACCGAATTCAGGACCTTCGGTCTCGCGCCTCAAGATGCGATTTCTGACGTTCTAGTGAAAAAACGTAACTAGTGTAGCTAAATAATATCGAGTGTGAGTTATTGACCGCAGGTGGTAGACCAGGGTCGTGAAATATTGTGAATTAATTAAAGTTGGCCATTCACACCAAAGGATGCAGGTTCAGTATCTATAGGTTAAGCGTTCATTCGTGAGATCGAAAGTGTCAGGTTCGATACACGGATCCAGCGTCAAGGATCCGTACCGTTAAGGAGTCTCATTCTAAGACGAAACGGTCGTTCAGTGCTCACATGTTCTCACTAGTGATCTAGCTAATATCATTTCAGGATTTAAAATGTAAAAAGAATGAATGAAAATAATTACCTGAGTTATACACTCAACGAGACGTTTAATTTCTGCAAGATAGGCAGTTGAATGATTAGTTGTATCCCAAAATTTTGAAGTACCATATAATAAACATATTTGTTCATGAGAAATATGTACATAACCATCAACTAAACCACCATATAATGTAAATTCTGAAAAAATAAAAGTTGGTATGATACATGAGGAAATGTTCGTAAAGGAAGTATATATATATATATAATGAAATTTTAAGATTTACTTAAATGAACTCAGTCAATAGGTGTACATACGTGTAGTTTAGATTGACTTACACTGTAATTTCGAGACCTGGTGGTACTTCTACCCAGTTATCCAGGGCCGTGAGGTTCAAACCCGTGACTTAGTGGTTCAAAGTTGAATAACGTTAACCATTAAGTGACGACTTCTCTTTTACAATTATAAATATATCCAACAAGGGGATAATCTTTTATTGATGTTTAGGAGACCTAGATACAATCCAAGTCCATAACAATCTAGACAGCAAAGTGTGGTGAAGCCACCCAAGTACCCAAAACGTTTAGAGTACCACCTACAGTTACTGTTTTTTGATGGAGTTTCGTTCTCTGAGCCACATAGCTTGATCGTGGAGCTTTTATCGTTCTTCTAAACGATATCATCAGCAAAAACTTCTAATAGACATGAAGTGTACGAATTTCTTCACATACGGCTCATAGTCAGTTAACTTTTATCTGAATGAAGTTTGTGCTGACGATGTCGTTCAGAATAACGATAAAAGCTCCACGACCAAACCATTCAGCTGAGATAATAAAACTCAATCAAAATCCCCCAACTGAGCTACAAATCCTCTCCACCCTTTCACAGTTACCGCTTGAAAATACCTCTGAGCATCCAGGTGAAATGAAGAGAGAAAATTATTGTTCAATTAGAGCTTTTTTTGAAAACTTTTGAAAAAAATCTAGGGATCAACTCATCATATTTTACTGTATCTAACTTAATTTTTTCGATATAACTTGAATTCCCAGACTTTTGTTTAACATTCGAGTATGTCAAGTCAAGGATCATGTAAAAAAGACGAATAAACTACGAATACACTATTTAATGTGTAGAGGTCGGGAAATAGAAGCAAATATGAAAAGGATGAATAACAACTGGAAGGAGCTGGAACGGATTGCCCAGGACAGGGTTAGATGGAGAATGCTGGTGAGTGGCCTATGCTCAGTCACGAGGAGTAACACGCGTAAGTAAGTAAGTAAGTAAGTAAGTAAGTAAGTAAGTAAGTAAGTAAGTAAGTAAGTAAGTAAGTAAGTAAGTAAGTAAGTAAGTAAGTAAGTAAGTAAGTAAGTAAGTAAGTAAGTAAGTAAGTAAGTAAGTAAGTAAGTAAGTAAGTAAGTAAGTAAGTAAGTAAGTAAGTAAGTAAGTAAGTAAGTAAGTAAGTAAGTAAGTAAGTAAGTAAGTAAGTAAGTAAGTAAGTAAGTAAGTAAGTAAGTAAGTAAGTAAGTAAGTAAGTAAGTAAGTAAGTAAGTAAGTAAGTAAGTAAGTAAGTAAGTAAGTAAGTAAGTAAGTAAGTAAGTAAGTAAGTAAGTAAGTAAGTAAGTAAGTAAGTAAGTAAGTAAGTAAGTAAGTAAGTAAGTAAGTAAGTAAGTAAGTAAGTAAGTAAGTAAGTAAGTAAGTAAGTAAGTAAGTAAGTAAGTAAGTAAGTAAGTAAGTAAGTAAGTAAGTAAGTAAGTAAGTAAGTAAGTAAGTAAGTAAGTAAGTAAGTAAGTAAGTAAGTAAGTAAGTAAGTAAGTAAGTAAGTAAGTAAGTAAGTAAGTAAGTAAGTAAGTAAGTAAGTAAGTAAGTAAGTAAGTAAGTAAGTAAGTAAGTAAGTAAGTAAGTAAGTAAGTAAGTAAGTAAGTAAGTAAGTAAGTAAGTAAGTAAGTAAGTAAGTAAGTAAGTAAGTAAGTAAGTAAGTAAGTAAGTAAGTAAGTAAGTAAGTAAGTAAGTAAGTAAGTAAGTAAGTAAGTAAGTAAGTAAGTAAGTAAGTAAGTAAGTAAGTAAGTAAGTAAGTAAGTAAGTAAGTAAGTAAGTAAGTAAGTAAGTAAGTAAGTAAGTAAGTAAGTAAGTAAGTAAGTAAGTAAGTAAGTAAGTAAGTAAGTAAGTAAGTAAGTAAGTAAGTAAGTAAGTAAGTAAGTAAGTAAGTAAGTAAGTAAGTAAGTAAGTAAGTAAGTAAGTAAGTAAGGGTGATACAAACTGAAATCATTGAAATTTCAATAAAAGAGAAAATAAAAAAGGAGCCAACTGTTTACATTAATCTTTTTTTCAATTTTCTTTTTTACAATACAAAAACATCTTTAATTTCACAACCTTTTAAGTATTGCCTCAATATCGACTATATACTAATCTTAAGTGCTGATTATTAATCGTCCGAGTTATTGATAAGGGAAAGATGATACAGTTCAAATGAAAATAGAAATCATGAGCTCAAACAGTAACTAAAATAAATTAGGTTAGCCAAAAAGAGAGACAGAGAGAAAGTTACTGTTATGTTATGCAATAAATAAGGATAGAATGAATGACATCTAGTACAAAAGAAATAGGAGCAATAACGGGGCGGATTTGCTTCGGTTTGGGCAACCGGGCAGTATCACAGCCCTCACACAAATCAAATCAGATCTGTGTGGCACATATGTATTTGGTGCCTCCTTGTACCAATATCTATGTGTTAAAATAAATAAATAAAAATAAGTACAAAAGAAGAAAAAAAGGCACTAACCTGAGTCTGTTGCATTAGTTGACCGGTTATCAACATCAGCAGATTCTGCATACCATTTATACATATCCCATGAATTAACATGATCAATATTATCTGGTAATTTATTTAGTGATCCAGTGTGGTTAGTTTCTGATAAAGCTAATAAATTATGTGAATAGTTATCATTGATTGTGTTATTGTCATTACCACTACTAGTAATACCATCATAGCATGGTTCATTCTCATCCAACCAACGAACTAAATATGTAGTGTTTAAAAAATGCATTGCATTATTAATTTCTACTAGGGAAGTACTAGGTTGTAATGTTGATAAATCATCGTCTGAAAGATTTCGAATTACGAGACCACGCCACCACGAATCACCACCAACAGGGCATATAAACATATCACCTAATATAAATGAATAAATGATATTGTTTATATATCTTATTAAAAATAAACAAATTACCAATGGTACGAAAAGGCATATACACATATATACACGCCGTACAGTGAATTTGTGTGTCTGAGATACTATCAGGGTGCCAAAAATGAAACAAGTGATTTTCTCATGAGACCACCCCTCCATACTTTCACATACACGTTTAATCCACAATCCAGTGATCAACGTTAGGATATACAGTCTGATTGTACTCGGTGACCAACAATAGGTCCATACGCCATTTGTTCCCTACGGATCAAGAGGCGCATGTGCACTAATGTTTTGAAACTAGTTTTTCCCAACGGATGCTCCATACCCAAAAACTCGGTTTAACCAGTGGACATTCGTCATCAAAATTTCGTAAAAACACCCAACCACAAGAAGGCAATGAATAAGACTTCCCTGGCAGTGGCTATATACGCGTAGCTACATGAGAGGCAGAGCAAACCCACCCTTGGCGATTCCATGCCATTGTGAGGCCAAATAATACAGATAAAACTTACAATAAACCAGTAAACAATGATTTTGTTCTATTTGAAAATACTTATGGAGTTCAATCATGTTCAAAATTCAACAGAAAACCATGATGATATAATGGAAAGAAAAGCCAATTTCCGATTGATTTACTAATTATGGGTTTTGTTCAAAGTTACTTCCATTCTGAGTCAATGTGTTGATCATTCAGTGTAGCATTTGATTTGTTTTCTCGTATGATATTTTATTCTATTTATTATTTATTTATTTGAACACATAAATATTGGTACAAGAGGGCACCAAATAGATATGCGCCACACAAAACAATGAGAATGGGAAGAGAAAAAAGAAGGTAAGGAGCGTAAAAGGAGAACAATAACGAACAGATTAATGTAAGGTAGTGTAATAATAATAATAATGGGGGGAAACAGAAAGGTACAACCAGAAGAATTCTCTCATTTAAGGAAGATACAACCACTTTTTATGAAGAAAGTAAAAGAAGGTTATAGCAGGATCGCCACTGGCTTCTATTCTGAGCCATATTTGATAACGTCACGAGAAGGCAATGAATAAGACTTCCCTAGCACAGGCTGTATACGCGTGACCGTGTGAAAGCATTTCGAGAGAGACGATGAACCAACCCCATTCTCGACCATACCAGGGTATTTGGGGGCGATGTTTTATACTGTATAATATACGGTATTCTTGTATTCAGTTGACATGAACTATGCTCATTATGTCATTTATTATAACTAAGTATTTTCCATATATGTGATTTCATCCTAATTATTATTCAAAATGGGTGTACAATCAATATATAAATGAGCGTATTTTAGACTAGGGTCGTCGTCATAGTGTTTTGGGACTAACAAATCTTCATTTATACCAGTCTTTGTGTTCTTACTTTGGAATTGCAGAGGTCCCTCGTTCCGAGTATAAGTGATCAACGTTTTTCCGACACAACAATCAGCGACGACCAGATATAACACATGATGTAAACAATCTTCAATCTGTAGTGATCTCAGAATCGAGGGAAAGTGACATATACAACATGAGAATAAAACATGCACGAATTATGAAGGCTTACAAGACAAATTGAACAGATAGATTGAAATGAATATATTTCTCCCCGGTTTACTCTTATTTTGACTTATGAAAAGTCAATAAAGAAGTGTAGTGATATATTTAAGGATATACTAGACAAGGAAGTATCTAGATATTCACAATAGTGGGAAATAATTAGGAAAATAAAAACTTTAAATTTTATCTTAATTGCAAACAGTAAATGTGTCAAGTACAATGTATATAAGGATATGATATAGGGATAAAGAATTAGTTTCCAGCAAGTAAGATATAAGGCGATATTAATTTCATAGTTTAAGGGAAGACAGAAAGTTTATACACTTACACCAGTGTGATTGATTCTGAGCCGTGTCCCACAGACTTCAACCATTGGTTACGATAGTCACACGGATCCTAACCAAATAGACTGCATCTATCAACATGACTCAGTTCATTTGGAAACAACAAATGTGTATAAGTGCAATAAAAATATCAGTCAGTCAGCTACAACGTAGGACCAGGTTGCCATACCGCATCAGCACAACAAGATGAACACCGGATTCATAGCAGTGGTTAGGTCAAAGGTAGTAATATGTAAGAGAAAGATTGCATATAGAGATATAGTACAAGAAGAAAGAATTGGTTCGTCGAGAGAAAGATATGAAGCGATTTTAATCTCTTAGTTTAAGGGAAGACAGGGAGTGTATACACCGATGCCATTGTGATCGATTCTGAGCCATGTCACCAAGAGTCTCCAACCATTGGTTACGATAGTCACGCGGACCCCAACCAAGTAGTCTGCATCTACCAACATGGCTCAGACTAGAAGTTAGTGACTTCAAGCACTGATGACACGTTTTGCTTTAGCCACCCCTAACTTTCTTCCAACCATTTCCAATACCGGATAGCATTGCACGTCGTGGTAATCGGTGTTCAGGCATACGTAACACGTGGCCCAATGAAAATATACTTGATTTAGATAACAGATCCATAGAATAGTAAAGGAATGAAGAATGACGTAAGTTAAATTATTATTCTAACAAAAAATTATTTCGCAGTTATTTTTTCTATATCAACAAAATCCACACTAGATGCCCATAGTCCAATAAAGATTGTTCGAAATTCGGTCTTGAATATCGAATAAATGGGATAATTTAAAACTTTACCAATAATCACATATGATACTCATTCATTGAATTGGAATTCGTCACTGTACTTCAACTTCATTGATTATGAAAAGGCAATTGACAGTGTGGATAGGAGGACATTATGGAAACTTCTTCGACACTACGGAGTTCCTGAGAAGATTGTCAATATTATCCGGAACTCATATGACGGACTACAGTGCAAGGTCGTGCATGGAGGACAGCTGACAGATGCATTCCAAGTAAGGACCGGAGTCAGACAAGGCTGTCTACTCTCTCTCTTCCTCTTTCTACTGGTGGTCCACTAGATTATGAAGACCTCGACATCTGAGGGAAAACGCGGAATACAATGGACAGCTTAGAATCAATTAGACGATTTGGACTTCGCAGATGACCTGGCCCTCCTATCGCATACACACGAACAGATGCAGATGAAGACAGCCAGTGTAGCACCAGTCTCTGCATCAGTAGGCCTCAGCATACACAAGGGGAAAACCAAGGTCCTCAAATTCAAAGCAGAGAACAGCAATCCAATCACTCTTGACGGTGAAACTTTGGAAGATGTAGAATCCTTCACATACCTGGGAAGCATCATCGATGAACAAGGAGGTTCAGATGCAGACGTGAAGGCGAGGATCGGCAATGCAAAAACCTCATTCCTACAGTTGAAGAACATATGCAACTCAAAACAACTTTCAACCAATATCAAAGTGAGAATCTTCAATACGAACGTCAAGGCAGTTCTACTGTATGGAGCTGAAACTTGCAGAACTACAACAACCATCATCAAGAAGGTGTCTTCGCAAGATACTCAACAACAATTGGCCGGATACCATCAGTAACAGCCTTTTGTGGGAGAGAACAAACCCGTTTCCAGGTGACGAGGAAATTAAGAAAAGACGATGTAAAAGGATAGGATATACATTACGCAAATCGTCAAACTGCATCACGAGACATGCCCTAACTTGGAATCCTGAAGGAAGGCGGAAAAGAGGAAGGCCAACGAACACATTACGTCGGGAAATGAAAGCAGATATGAGAAGTATGAATAACAACTGGAAGGAGCTGGAACGGATTGCCCAGGACAGGGTTGGATGGAGAATGCTGGTGAGCGGCCTATGTTCCTTCGCAAGGAGTAACAGTCGTAAGTAAGTAAGTAAGTAGTAAACTCAACATAGATTAATGGACAACGCATTGAACATTTAAAAGAAAAAGGTGTTGGATTCGAATCTTAAATGAAACAAAATGAACATCTCTAATTTAACAGCTTAACATAAACCAACAATTACATTTTTGTTATTTTCAAAATACTATATAACAAACAAATTAGAATATCTAAGATTTAACACTAACCTGGTTTCCATTTCTGTTTTAATGATGCATCAAATATTCGTCGAAGTATAATAAATTCTAAGATTCCATCTACATCATGATAAGTAACATGAATAATATTCGAGGGATATTGTTGTTTCTCATCATGACAATGTTTAGAATGTTCAGTATTGATTTTTCCACATGATAATTTTCTATAAGGTTGATTCTCTTCAATTTGTAACTGTAAAGTGATAAGTCGAACAAAACTATCTCCATCATCTGATAATAATGATGAAGAATAAGCATTACCACAACTGAGACTAGTTGATGCAATGGGGTAATCATTATTGTATGATGATGAGGACGTTGTGGTAGTATTAGTAGTAGTAGAAGAGGAAGAAGTAGAAGCTAGATTCGTTGACTTATATTCTTTATGATAAGATAATTTTAGATCTTTCAAATTAATTAATTGTTTTGATTGTCGTAAAAGTTTAGTATTTATATATTTTCTAGTCCTTTTCTTTAAATGTACAGCTGATGAAATGGATGATGATGATGAACGTGAAACATTTGATGGATGATAATAATTACCAGCTATACGTACAATATGATAAGTGATTTTTTGCACTGAACAACATAGAAATTGCTAGAAGTATGAAAGAACAAAACAATCGAATAATTACATCAATCAATTAGTAATGAATTTTTTTATTGAGTAGACTCATATTCTAAATGTAGTTCTACTACTACTACTACTATTAATAGCAGTAGTATTGTGGACCGCGGGGTGGCTACTATAATATCTACCGATGGACCAACTTCAGTTATCCCAGTACGACCCCATTACTTTTCCCCAATCTCCAATATATCAGAACACGAACCGTAGATGAAAATTGTTTATGGGGTCAGGAGAAGAATAAGAATAATACTTTACAGACAAATGCATATTTATACAGTTAGGACTACCGTGAACATTGACCAATAGGAAAATGACACCATTTCACCTTCAAGGATGTCCTTGCTTTTTAAACTGATGAAAGTAATTTTAAGAGTGTTTTAGAAATAATGAAAATTGTATGGTGTGAGTATCAAAACATAATATTTGATGGAATCGTAATCACGGTTAGGACTATTCATCATTAAATGCATGAATTATGTAAAACATTTATAAAGTACCGATTTATATACAAGGCTTTACGGTGGTACAATTTGTGATAGGGATAGTAATAGAGTTTGAACATTTGAATTAACGAGTAAAATATTAACAATTTAACCGATAAAACCACCAATTCAGAAAAATTGATAAATATTTGACCAGTCAGTCAGTTAAACGAAATGTAGAATCTGGTATATTTGTACATTGGTTTAAATTGGCAATACCCCCATTAGTACAGAGATGAGTTTGTCAGACCGAAACCCATAATAGTAGAGGTAGTAACAGTATCAGTGATCATAGGAATCATTAGGCATTGGAGATAAGATTCAAGAAGAAAATATAAATTAGTGAGAAAAAGTCATGAGGAATTTAAAATCTCAGGATTTGAGGGGAGACAAAGAATGGATGCACCTGCTTTATCATGAACGATTTCGAATCATATTACCAAAGGTATTTAACTATTGGTTATGATAATCACTATTATCATGTATTACACAATTCCTTAATTATTGCCAATTAATTATGTACTGTACAAGTTAATAATGAGTGTTTGAGAATGTTACCTGTGCTGTGTTGACTAGGCTGAGTGATAATCGATATGTGATAGTAAAAGTAAAATATGATTGATCGTCGGGAGTGGAAAAGCAGGCGCTTAGCCTACTGACCAATAAATATGTAATTTTCTTTCCTTCTATGGATTTTTACCCCGGACTCACTGAGTGTGACTGCTTGTAATTGCATTGAATAAAGTATTATCTAATGTTATTCTGGTTCCCCATTATGGGTCATGAACCTCTGGTTTTGATATAACGTGACTAGTCTCATGATTGTATTAACGTATAACCGTAGTATACATGAGAGAGAAGTATATTTGAAGTCTGATATATTAATAATGATGATAATAATAGAAAATTAGCATGCGAATTCTTTTTGGATTCAGAGCTCGGGATAGAAAGGCTTGAGGATAGGTGACAAATAGGGTTGTGGTTCACGTTGGTTCAAACTTAATTGTGTAGGTCAGAACGCATAATTAGATAGGTCTAGGACGCTACACTAAAGATGGAATAATAGGCACAACATAGGAAAATAATAATCGGGATTGTGATTGGTGAATTCTCTACATGATATCCATTGGCGTTACAAGTCATAACAAACATAAAACTTACTGGTAAATCAGGCCAAGTAGTCCAAGGTAAGGAAGGGGGAGAATTTGTTTTTTGTTGATCTAAATTACCCATTAATGGTAGATTGCCACATTCCCAAGCTTTTGATAAATAATCTTGATGACCACGATATAAATAGACGACGCGATCTCCAGTTTGAGGTAGATAAGGGGAAGCTGATGGTCGAACAGTAGATAACCAATCAAAATAAGGACCATCCCAATGATTAACATCATTATTTGGAAGAATGAAGTGATTTTTATTTAATTCTTCTTCATAACCTTCACATTCAGGAGATAGATAACAATCTAACGGTATTCGAGTTAACGGTAATCTACTGCAAGTCTAAAATGAAAATACTTACTCATGAAAATTACCAATAGTACAAAAAACAAATAAGCATAATAAACAAACATAAACAATTATCAAATCATCAGTATAAGGATTGTGGACATTATCACGTTTTAGATTGAGATTATAAACCGCTTGATGTTAGACCACTATTAAAAACCTGGCAGCACTGGACGGCCATTTCGTCCTATTGTGAAACTCCTCAGCAGTGCACATCCACGATCCCAATCGCGGAATTCGTACCCAGTGCCTTCAGTCACGCGCGCGAACGCCCAACCTACCGGATAACTGAGCCGGCATCCAATTGTGTTAATGTCTAACCTCAGCCAATCCACGAAGTTGCGCAACCATCTTCCATTGTACTGAGGTAGACACCTGTTTCTACCAGACACGGATTAGGTCCACCGGTCACGGCTTCTCACCAGAACTCCGAGAATTTTCTCACGAAGCTATTCCCACAATAGGACGAAACGGCCGTTCAGTGCTTCCAGGTTTTCAATGATGGTCTAACATCAATCGGTTCATGATCTCAATCAAAACTTAACGATCTCCACAACCCCTATACTGACAATAATAATGTGTCTTCTATATAACTTCTAACTAAACTGTTTCATATAAGTAATGTAAACCCATTTGGTAATGGTGTCTTTTTAAACATCACAGGTTGTAAACAGCTGAAGAGAATTATACGAAATAAAATGAATTAGTGCTATTCTACAACAATCTTTATTCTTGCTTTTTTCAAAATGATAAACAGACCTATGTGTATGATATATTGTATCGATAGGATATCTGGTCTAGTGATAATATAATCTCTATCATTGGTTGATAATTATCTTTCCCTAGTTATATATATATATATGATCATCACATCAAAATAATAAAATTTAACATAACATGGATGAAAGATTATCTGTCAGTGGAATTTGAAAACATACACAAATGACACCTATTTTTTCATTTTATGAGTATTAAATGACTTAAGTTGTTGTTGAAATAATGTTCCGACGATTTCAAATTATTATTATTATTACCCATAAAATGGATACGTTACAAACTCATGGAAGGATAACATATATACAATGAGCTATTCACGTATATGGTTTGAATCATATTTTCTGGTTAGAGCTTTTTTTATCTAGTTAGTTTCCTACGGGATGTGGTCACTAACCCTATGTCCAACCCTCCTCCTTTATCCGGGCTGGGGACCGGCAGTAGCCCCAGAGGGGCTCCAGGCGGAAGACACAAGTGTTTATTAACAGTTGTCTACGCAAAATACTTCGGGTCCGTTGGACAGACACTATTAGCAACAACCTACTGTGGGAGAGAACAAACCAGATTCCAGCAGAGGAAGAAATCAGGAAGAAGTGTTGGAAGTGGATAGGACACACATTGAGGAAAGCACCGAACTGCGTCAGCCGAGAGCGGGGTGGGTTCGCCCTCCCTCTCGAAATACTCTCACACGGCCGCGCGTATACAGCCCCTGCCAGAGAAGTCCTACTCATTGCCTTCTCGTGGCGGGAGTGTTGTTTACGAAAATGAGAGGATGAAAAGCGAATATCCGGCGCTTTAACCGGATTCCAAATCTATGGTGCACATGGGCACCAGTATCCTGCGGGAACAAATGGCGTATGAACCAATTTTCGGTCACCGGCTACCATGGGACTGCATCTCCTTACGATGCTCCACTGCCTTGTGGGTTAGACCTTTAGGTCGAAGGCTTGGGGTGTGGCCCCCTAAGATAACCACCCGCTTCGGTCTGGGCACCCGAGAAGTATCGCAGCCCACACGCAATTAATAAACTGAAATTGTGTGGCGCATATATATTTGGCGCACTCCTGTACCAATATATATGTGTTCAAATAAAATAAAACCGAACTGCGTCCAAGACAAGCCCTCACATGGAATCCTCAAGGCCAAAGGAGAGGAGGAAGACCAAAAAACACATTATGTCGAGAAATGGGGACAGACATGAGAAGAATGAACAACAATTGCATAGAACTAGAAAGGAAGGCCCACGACAAAGTGGGTTGGAGAATGCTGGTCGGCGGTCTATGCTCCATTGGGAGTAACAGGCGTAAGTAAGTAAGTAGGTAAGTATTCACATATATCAATTCAAGGTTAAGTGGTAAACGAGAGAATCTGATTGGTGTATATTAAAAACCAAAATTTGAATTAACTTTTGATGAAACAGTTTATTTAGTTGATGGTATTAGACAAGCCAGTGAACATAATAATGAATACTTCCATTGATGATTTACAACTTCAAAAAGTTATGTAGAATTACAATGATTTTCGAATTCAAATTTCTATGGTTGCATAAACATAAAAATTTCATTAGTATGAGGGAATTTATGAATATTGTAGAATTTTCATAACTTAAAACACAAATTGATTTTAGTTAGATGGACTAACAAGAACCAAGAAGCACTGAACACATGTTTCGTTCTACAATGAACTTTCTCAGTGTTATGATTCCATGACCGTGCATCCAGAAATTGAACACAGTACCTCCGATCTGGTGCGTAAACACTTGACCACTAGTTTGCGTGTAAACTTTCAATCAATTCACGACATTCCACAAACCCATTAATTGTCTATCTTGGAAAACTGCCTCAAACTTGGCATCGCTGTACTCATTCGGCTACAATATCTCACTAGAGCTCCGGGTGTCGCGTCTTGAAGCCGGTCACAAGTTAGTAAATTGTTAATATCAGTATAGAGGGATTTGTGAAGATTGTGGAATTTTCAGCTTAAATAAAAAACTACTCTTCGCCAGATATTTTTTAATTACTAGTCAATGTTGTTCATTGTAAATTTTTCATCGTCACCCAGACGTCGTTAAATCAATGAACGTCTTCTGTCATAATCATTCATATTTTAAATGTGAAACAGTTAGTTATATGGGGAAAAAATTAGAATAGACCAATTCATGATGGAAATACCGCGACTACAATTAACAATCTTAGTTTACAAAACACATTGAACTGAAACAAACATGAAACACAGTGTATGAACGAATGAGTCAATCAATCAATCAATCAAGCAACTAATGAATCCATTACAAAGATTTATGCATATAAGGATAAAGATGATGATGAGATGGTGGAAAAGATTTGTAGCTCAGGTGGATGATTTTGGTGGAGCTTTGTTCTCTGAGCTGGATGGTTTGGTCGTGGAGCTTTTATCGTTCTTCTGAACGACATCATCAGCACAAACTTCAGATAGAAGTGAAGTGTTTGAATTTCTCCATATGTGTTTCACAGCTTGTTCTGTGCACTTCTCCCATTGGGAGACACAACCAAAACAAAGAAGTAAACAATGACAAATTTATGGTCAATAAGAACCAATCAACATCGGGGTGCACAGAGCAAGCTGTGAAACACATATGGAGAAATTCGAACACTTCACTTCTATCTGAAGTTTATGCTGATGATGTCGTTCAGAAGAACGGTCAAAGCTTCACGACCAAACCATCCAGCTCAGAAAACAAAACTCCACCAAAATGATGATGATGATTCCCAGACGACTGTACATAAAATGAATACACATTATAATCAATTCAGTAAGGTGAGTAAAAGAAAAAGAATAAAAAGTATAGTGAGAATAATTATTTCATATGATGTGTATGTAATGAGATCATGCATATTCACCTTTTATCCAATGAATATAATATGATAATATCGTAACAACAGTAAAGAGAGAAAATAAAGGAAGAGGGAAAAAAAGAGAAATCCAAAGTAAAGAAAATCAATTAATGACTAAATGTATAACATGATGATGATGATCATGATGATAATAAGAAATAAATGAATGATACAATTAGAACATTACCCGAATACCATTAGTGATTAACTGAAATAAACAAATTCATAAACATTTATAGATAATAAATTTAAATGATTTTTAACTTAATAAATACAATAATTCAAATGATTACATGAATTGTCATACTTACCATCACAGCATAGTCAAGACTACGAATTAAACGTCGTTTAAGACGTTCTCTTTTAGAAGATGTATCAATGGGAATAGGTGTAATTGCTTCTGTGGATTGACTATGACTAGAAGATTCTGGTATACATGTATCCCGGCTAGTGGAATCTTCATCTATTCTACTGTAATCATCACTTGTTAGATTGAGAAAACGTCTGGATCTACGAGCAACAGAGCATTTCTTTTCGATTTCTGCACGAGCAGCTCTTGCTTCTGCTTTTTTAGCTTCTCGCATTAGTCTTCTTTTTACTAAAAGACGACGTTGTTGACGTAAAGATCGTCGGATACTTCCTTCAGTAGTTGGTCCATTTTGATTTGTGTCTGTATGACCAGAAGAAAGAGATGCTTCTCCAACATCATAAAAAGAAGTTAGATCTTCATTTGTTTCATCATTATCAAGATCCATTTCTGTACGATTCAAAATGTTTGAACTCAATTGTTCAGTATCATTGGAAGCTAATACATCATTTGTGTTAACTTGACGTCTAGTTCTTCGACGACGTTGCCGACTCCACCAGCCAATATCAACATCGATATGAGCTGACCATTCAGATTCTTCAGATGAATCATCTTGATCATCAGCATCATCTTGTTCATCCATCGGAGATAAAATCGAGTTTGAAATTTGATTTGATTTATTTTGAGGTACTGTTTCAGATCTAGTTGATACACGTAGAGTCTTAGTCGAATTTACTTCATTCTAAAAACATTATGAATCAAATAATATTGTATAATAATCATCGAAAGGTGAAGTAATGTCATGTTCAAATAAATAAAAAACTAAGACAATTACAAACATTAATGTAAAATGACATTTATTATTGACGACCATTATTGATTTTGTACTCGTTATTTTAAACTGGAAATACTCAGTTACATCTAAGTGCATCCACTAATGATCATCGCAAGATTCTCAACATACTACCAATAATTCAGAGAAACTTATGAAAATACACTATTGCTATTTTGTATAAAATATAAAGTATTTACAATTGATTGATCAGTGGGCTGTGATCAAAGTCATGTGTGTCAAGTGCTTCCTGGTGCATATCGAGTTCTATCGACAAATTTGCAATGTGCTCACTGGTCTATGTAACTCAACATTACGTACATTATGTTCAGATGTAAGGTGATGGTTGGAGGTAGACGATAGGGAACCCTGTACCAAGGTTTCCTGCTATTTGACACTCGTCATCAAGGTGTAACTGTAATATTGAAAAAAAGCCAGGGAGGATCAGTTCCCTCAATATTATTCCAAGAGTACCAACACCTTACAAAATCTAAAGCAATTTAATTAGTCTAAAAAATTCGCAAAATACGACAAATTCAGCCATTGTATTTTGTTGATTTTTCTTCAGTTGCACACAAGTTAATAATGGCCATGCGACTCACGCATGCTAATCCGCGTATAGACAAACTACATAATATAAACCTAGAGTACGAACGAGTCTAATAATCTTCATGATTAATTAACTGGCTTGATGGCCAGCTAACAATCTGGAATTGACTTGAAAAGAAATGACTGCATGCAGAGCAAATGATACGCTTGAATTTGCAGAAGTAGCAGACCAAAAAAATGTAACAAATAATTTGATGGTCTCAAGAAATACGTATTCACTGTTTCACTTATATACTTTTGGAGGAAGTAACTGATCAATATTAACCAACATTCAAAACGTATATCCATACTAAAAATGCAACTCAAACAATTGATATGAATAATTGAAAAGTTCAGTTTCAATAAGACAACTATATATACTATTAAACAAATGGTATGACTATGCGAAATTTTATTGGGACCGGTTCTTGCTGATATATTCGTTGCCAATTCGGAAAATAAATTACCACGCGGTATTAGTGAGAATGTACTGTGTAAAGTACGTTGGTGATACTATTGTTTGTGTAACGACATAAATCTTATGTGACAAAGTTTATCAGTTTAGACATTCTGTAACAGTCTCCTTAAACAATTATAAAAACCTTGTAACTTTAATTCTTAACTTCTTCATTGCTAACATTTTAATGGTTAATGGCAATTCATTTCTTAAAAAATTGAACATTACATTAATAGTTAGTAAGGGATTAGGGGATTTATAGAATTTCATTGAAATCATGAATAGATCTAAGTTGAGCCACTAGTAAAAATGGACAGCCATTTTAGAATAGTAAGGGACGCCGCAGAAGCGCTTATCCAAGACCCTGAACGTGGAAATCGAACTCGAAACCTTAGGTCTCGCGCGTGAACGCTTAACCTCTAGACGATTGAGTCAGCATCCATTAGTATTAATGTTTAAATTCAATCAATCCACGACAATGTGCAATTGTCTTCTATTGTTATTGATGGATAACTGTCTCACACGTGACATGATTTCACCCCACTTGTCAAAGCCTCTCACTAAAAACTCCGGAAATTTCATCCAGAAGGTATATTAATGACAAATAGTTACTAAACCTATTAGCTTGTATGTGTGTAGCTGAAGAGGGAAGGCGATGAAATACGATGAATGAATTCATTGTGCTCTGCAGATATTGCCGTTCTTGGTTTGTTTAAATTTGTAAAAGAAATGATTTGTATGAAAATTAATTAGATTATTTTCAATTAATAATCAATACGATATTTCACACTGACTGATCAATGACTGGTGGTCGGTGTTCAAGACGTATCAGTTTCCTTAAGATTACAGGTAAGCGTCGCTGACGATTTTTAACTAGATGAAAAATTAGCTCCAGGATTTCGTGATAACTAGATCTAATCAACTAACATTAATATGATACTTGATTTGGAAAGTTATTCTTTAATTGACTTGTGACTGACAGGAATAAACACTTCATACGACATGTTTACGATACAAGTATTATCATGAATATATACAGTGAATATTACTTTCATCAAATTATTAAACACAGAAAGCAGGAGGTAATCAAAATCTCATCTTTTTGTACGTGTTGTTATCGTTGTCGTGCTTGATATGAACAACGTACATATGAATAATGATTCATAACGCTAAAGCTGACACTTGCAGAATAGTGAACCATTTTACTAAATTGTGAAATAAGTCATATTAATTCTCAATGCATCATAATCCAAAAGCATGAAACACAAAACACACATATTAACAAAATATGAATCTAGAAAGGAAAACAACCAAAAAAAACGAGGAACTTTGTTCAACTAACTCTTGTCTTCCTTAAATATGTATGGAGAAATGATGGACCAGCAATACTGGAACTGTTTGATTCATTCAATGTATCATCGGAAATATTATTTAATTGATTTGAACAATGATTTTTCACCAGTGATGCATCTGTTTCTTTATTTTCTTTGATAATAATAGTTGATGACAGATTAGTGGTTATATGATTACTTTCATTATTGTAATGTACTAATGATGATGATGATGAAAGAGAAGAGGATTTTTGACAAGATATTTGTGATTGGCGGAAACAATTACGTTCTGGTTGCATAATAATAATTTGTTCAGTTGAATGCTTTGAACTATTAAACTATCAGGAAGAGAGTGAAAGAAAACGAAATGAATGAATAGTAATCCAATGCATTGATTTGAATTACAAAACAAAAGTTCCTACGACATCATGTTCATACTGTATATTTTCAAATACAATTGGAACTTCTTATGTGTATGAAGGATTACAGCACTGTATCCATTCAAAAGTGCTCGGTTAAAAAAGGTCGCATCAAGAAGGCACATATTAATAAAGGTGAGCATAGAAAGGGAGAATAACATTTGTAATGATGTGAAATCTCTGTGTGTGTGTGTGTTCTACGACAAATCAAAAATGTGGTTTCTTAAACGTCTAATGAAACGGTTACTTTTTTCAGCAAATGCTGCAATTTATCGAATTTGGTAACAAATTGCTATTTTTATTACCTTAGTTATGTTATCTCGTACATATATTTCGAACAGCTAAGAGTATATTTAGAAAGATGCTTTTGAAAATTCCTGAGAAATATGTGGCGAGATTCATGTTGAATAGGTTTTGAATGCTGAAGCATAAGTTTCTGACAAATTAAAAAATAACGTGCTATTCCATGAAGATAGACTAGTGTAGATCTATCTTCGTAATCTCCTAGTTTGATACGTACTGCTACATCCTTATACTTTACAAATTGCTGGACTCCTGAAATAGACTCTTCAATCCTCAATCCGTTTAGACTGTTCTTTTTTTCAGAGCACGAATAAACTTCCACGTACTTGGGTAAACAGCACCAATAGGCTGGCTAAAGCCTCTATGTCGTGTACCATTGCATTGTTCGCATTAGGAATGACTTCCATAAGAGAGGGCGAATCGATTCATATTTCAAATCATTACAAATAGTATTCCCCCTTTCAATGCTCAAATTTAATAACATGTGCCTCTTAGATGGTCATCTTTATCAGTGTGAACCTTGTGGTACAATATGAGTACTTTAATTAAAGTCTGAATAGCTAAGTTGATATCATTAAATGATGAATGTCAAAATAAAAATAAACTTCAAATAACTAATCTTTGTATGAAAACTTACAGAAGAACTGTGTTAGCAGGTCATGGATTGAATTAATATATGTTCCATGCAGGATGATTCTGAGGCACGCTGATTGACCCATTTCTTAGTCAATCAGCGCTAGAAGAAATATGTGTATAAAAGATAAATTTACTAACAGTTTTCTCACTGCGATGGTCATTCCCAACTAACTTTTTTATTTAAAATATAATTCGTTCCTGTTATTATTTTGGGTACTTTTCAAATGAAGCAAAGTGTCTGAATAATATTAAGTAATAGGAGCAGTCGGTCTTAAAAAAAAAGATCTTAACAGACTGAATGTAAGTAGAAATGCAATATTACATCAGAATTAACTAAGTTCGTAAAACCTCTTTATTAAAATCTAATCAATGATGAACAATCGAGAACACAGTGAATACAATCTATATTACAACATCTTTGTATACCCTATGAAACCACTAAGTGATAAGCGCTGGATTAGAGCATAAAACAAAGGAATAGTCAAATATGAAAAATTGGTTGACAAAATTTAGATCCTCAAAGAACCTCAATGATTTAAATCCGTGTTACCCACATCGAAGTGCTATACGGGTTAGCGAAGGAATAGACGGACAACGGAATAACAGATATATATATATGAAATCAGTTTGTGAGGTCGTTCATTGACTCCTAATGCAAGCCATGCGTATTGGTGTAGAGTTCTTGGTTTGAACCCGCATATAATAACTGTAATTTATGCTTATAGAAAGTTAATTAAATGATTAACAATTAACAGTAGGTACATTCATTCCTATTGCTTCGCATAAAAATAGAATACAGTAACATTCAATACTTTCAACTTTTGACAAATAATATTTACGTTTTTGCATAAAATATTTCATCAGTATGAATAACACATACTTCACAAACGTTTCTTACCTCGTCTCCAAAAGACACAACAGGTTCACCACCGGCAGAAAAGAAGTTTCTCTCATCTTCATAACGTTGTTGCTGTTCAACGAACTTTAAACTGAAAGGAATTAATTTACATTTTCAGTAACGAGTTAACAAGAAACATGGAAAAATTCAGTTATAATGAATATGGGAGTAAACACTTATTAATTACAAATTTGTTTACTTGGTTTTGAGTTAGTCGAAGTGTGATAGATATTAATACCAGCAGAACAGTGTGTTTCGAACCTGAAACCAAGTACTCATTGGCATTAAACACCAGTTAGTTGGAGAACAGTAAAAATGAAAGTGGCAAACTTAAGGTCCTAGGCTGATTTCACTGAGATATCATGACAGCTAGGTACTTCTCTCAAACAACTTTGTTACAAAGAAGGAATGGATTAGAAAAGGTCAGAATTCATAGAGTACAACTTAGTGGTGAGAAATTTAGGAATATATTTCAGTAACAACTAGACGATGAGCTAGTCAACCGTGAAAAATATATCCTGACATAGCTTGGTGTGATATCTGAAAAGCTGTAGAAACAGCAGTAATATCTGCTAGTAACTTTAACCAAAAGGTTAGAAAAATCAGCAGCGTATACAGAACTGATAAACCCTCGGAAACTTACTCCATCTAACACTGAACACGATGAGAAGCAGAGGCAGCTTAAACATAGGTTGATAAAAAAGTCTACGTAATGATCGTGAGCAGTGGTGGGTGGCGAATCATAAGAGATGGGAAAGATAGAAGCGATAGGTAACAGTATACAATTGTTCACGCTTATTAAGGAAACGCGTGTTGAAAATCCAGCTGTTAGTGAAAATTTCTCAGAAAAAAAATGGGACTATTATTCACTTTCAATCCAGGAGATTGAAACTATTAGCAGAACACCTTGGTACACAGTCCAACTGGCCTCCAGTCACACTTCAATTGCCCACTATATCGAAACAACTTGAATGGCAAATTGATGTAAGCCCTTCAACTCTTAGTGAGGTTGAAGGGCGAAAAGTAATATAAAGCAATTAAAACCAGCAGGACCTGATGGACTAAACCCTGAGATTTTTAATGATAGTGGCCTAGTCTTTTCAACTAGGTTAACTGAGATTTAAGCCAAAATCTGGGAACTGAACGTAATCCCATCTAACTGGTTTCGACCACTGATAGTCCCAGTCCGTAATAAATGACAATAATCCTCTTGTGACAATCAGAGAGGAATCAGTTTACATAGTATTGTGTCTCAAATATTAGCCTCGATAGTACTTCAACGTCTAACTAGAGTATCATGAAGAGCGAACCCGAGAAAAACAGGTTGATTTCAGACTAAGACGTAAACGTATAGATGAAATATTAACCCTTTGGAAGGTTCTAAAACACAGACATAGTTTGCGACGTCCGACCATAGTTAAATTCCTTGACCTTAAGGGGGCGTTCGATTTTGTTGATCGTGAGGGTCTGTGGCAATGTCTGTCATTGAAAGGTATACCAAAGAATAATGTTAGAATTGTACAAGCTCTCAATTCGAACACCACTAGTCGAGTCAACTTATGGCGGACTGTGATTGGAATTGGCTCGTCAGGGTTGCCCGCTCTTCCCATTTTTATATAACTTTGTAATATACATGGTTTTAGGGAAAACACTCTCATAGTTTGACTTTTCAGGAGTTTATATTCAATCAGAAGATTCACTTGTTGACATACAAAACACAGATGATATTCCTGTTTAGTGGGGACTCCGAATAAAGATAGTCTTCTGACCACCTTAAGCAACAATAAAAACATGTTTGGTATTCGGTTCAATCCCTCCAAATGTGAAATGTCACTTCAGGATTGGTTTGCGTCACGACCTGAATTAGTGATGGGAAGTGAAGTATTCAAACACATAAACCACTTCACTTATCTTATGAGTCTCAACAGTACTGATGAGATCTCGATAGAGATTTAAAAGGCTCGATTGCCTTTTCCCGACTTGCATCACTTGTGGCGTAGGCGAGACATTTGTCTGTCAATTCAAGAGTGGGTTCATTACGCATCAGTTCTCCCCGTTCTGTTTTATGAGGTAATAAATCTGCATCAACTGAGGTGGTTTGGACATATGTTACGTATGCCCGACCACTGCCTACCACGACTGGTGTAGTCTTGTGTAGAAGCAAGCAACCATGCCAAAACATAGTATAAGTCCCCACCTGGTTGGGGTCGGCATGATAATCGTAGTCAATGGTTAGACTTTGGATGACATGGACTGAAATTATACAAGTGTATCCATTCTTTGTCTTCCCATAAATCCTGATATTCTAAATTTACCATAACCCTTTTCGTTTTGTTAATTTTGCTAAGTTTGAAGCGGTTACAAGTTCACATAGACTGCGAACGGAACAAAGACTCGGTGACCAAAGACCGACAAACTAGCTATTCGATGTGTGCCAGCCCCTCTAACTGGAGCAAGAAGTCCAAACTTGGAATGGGGAAGTATATTCCGCAAACAGCCAGAAACGAGCGATAACAACAAACACAAATCAAAACGTATATATACAGTACAAATCCGTCCTTCGAGAGAGTTACAAAATAGTATACTAAAAGACACAACGGACCAATAGCATTTAAGATTCTCCGATGTGGAAAATATGACATGAAGGTGAAAAGAGCACTTTTGGAGCGAAAACAAAGAAATTCAAATTCTCTAAATAAAATTACAAAATTAGGTCCCTTTCCAAGTGAGTTCTGACGATCTAACGTCCCCAACAAATTTATATTTACTTTTCACAGGTTGAAATCATGAGTCGATTGAAGCTAGACCACCATGGAAAACCTGGAAGCACTGGACGGCCGTTTCGTCCTAGTACGGGACCCCTCAGCAGTGCGCACCCACGATCCCGCACCACGCGCGGTTCGAACCCAGGATCTACTGGTTTCGTGTGCGAGCACTTAACCACTAGACCACTGAGCCGGCCGGCATCCAACGGTGTTAATGTCTAACTTCAACCAATCAACGAAGTTGAGCCACCGTACACTATTGTCTTCAGTGAGTTGTTATCTCACAACAGACCTGGTTGAACTCCAGTTAGACATTAACACCGTTGGATGCCGTCTCAGTGGTCTAGTGATTAAGTGCTCGCACGCGAAACCAGTAGGTCCTGGGTTCGAACCCCGTGTGACACGGGGTCGTGGGTGCGCACTGCTGAGGAGTCCCATACTAGGACGAAACGGCCGTCCAGTGCTTCCAGGTTTTCATGATGGTCTAGCTTCAATCGACTCATGATTTCAACCTGTGAAATTTCTAAAACTCTCCACAAAATCTAATCTGATTATATTTACTTTCCTAGTCGTTTCTTCGATGCTTGATCTTTCCTACAACCACTGATTCTATTACTACCTCTAATATTGAGATTTTCCTGACAACTTCATTTCTCTGTGCTAATGGGGGTATGGGAACTTGAACCGATGTATATGAGTACAGGTTCTATATTGTGACTGATGGACAAATCTGAAAACAGGATTTACCTTGTTCATGAGTGATACAATCATTAAAAAATGTGAAATAATCAAAGTTCAAATTAAAGTTCTAGTAGTTCATATTTAAACTTAATGTAAATGCATTAGCGAATATGGTTATTATAAATATAGATTAGACAACATCTATAGGTGATGTCCTTGTAGATTCAAATAAGTTTACTATTAGAAAGATTTGAGTCAGTTACCATAAATACAAATCTAATATATGTATACGGAATTTCCGAATAGTCGCTTTCACTGATAAACATGATTTTCACATTTTACATCAAAAAAGAGAAATGATGAAAGAAACAAAAAGCTGAACATAAACGGTCTCTTGATCAGTCCAGGATGTCATATCTCAAAAATATTACAGAGACGTGAAATTGACAGAATGAATAGCAAGAGCCAAAATAACATTACAACCAACGATAGTAAGACTCAACATTTAGAATATAGTTCAAAAAGAATATATACATGAAGGAATATTGAAACCTAAGATTAAGAAAAACGTACATATGCGCCATAGTGACCGATTTTCGGTCTAATCACCTAATCTTTCTATTCACTGAACGCCATTATTTTACGGACTCCAACTGGGTGATTTGGACTTATTAACAAGCTTCAGTTCAACAATTCCTGATTCTATAGATATAAAAAATGACTACCTACGCACAAATTAATAAAGTTGTCAAACAAAAACGTCTCAAATTAAAAATGTACAATTGACAATGATAATGAGAGATAGATATAAATACCTACTTCAACTCATTTGAATCCAAAGGTTCTATCAATGGTGTTTTATTAGTTAACCATGGTGAACACCATAGATAATTTTTACCATAAATCGGTTGAGTACTAGATAATTCAGGTATTGGACAATAATCAATTGGAACATTTGAACAAAATTGAATATCATCCACAACAATATCTTCACCAGCTAAATAAATAATGGAGTAAAGAAGGGTTAGGAAAATAAACAAGAATCAACAACATGCTAGATTAATTTTACAAATATTTTTATACTATAAATGAGATTAGAGCACTGTTCTGGCTAGTGGTCTGCTATGTAGACTTTATCAATCCCAACTGATCAGGACGGTGTCGAAGGTAGAATGGATATCTTTTCTATTGCTAAATTCAGTTAATTTTTAAAGCTTTTACACCTTCACTGAATTTAAAATGTTTTATAATGATTTAATATATATAAGAGTAGTTGCTCAGTGATTAAGGTAATCGACTTTTAATCACCCTGCTCTACATACTCTCGTTCGATCAATTGAGTAGTGTATCACTAGCCTTCATATTTAGAGGGTGGTTTAAAATTAAGTATACAAACCTGTATTTAGTAAATGAGTTATTCATTAATAACTAACAGTGATAACATCAGTTATTGATTAGGGTCGAATATGCATGAACCAATTCATTAATGAATTCTTCTATCCGTATATTTTCATTGTATTAATTAATTTATTATGATTTTGCATTCAATTAATACAATTATCCAGTATGATGAATTCTTTAATTGATAATTATCGCTTTGTAATTGAATTAATTTGAATGGAAATTGAAATCTTCTAATGGTTTCTTTCAATAAAACTTGAACTTCTCTATCTCTTTTATATGTGTGTGGATCATTAATGTTGAAGTTTTGTAATGTGTTAATCGTCCGATCTATGTAATTCGCATAGATCCTATCAGTTAATAAAAGAACCTTTTAAATTACTGAATCCCATTAAAGCAATAACAACAACAACAGATTACAAGATACATTCAATATGATTTTTAAAAATCCGTTATCAGTTAATTGAAAATACTACTACAGTTTAAATTACTCACTTTCTTCATCTAATGTGACTGATGGTAATAAATCTGATGGTTGTATTAAATGACTACGACCTGGTATTTGTAACTGACGTTTTGATGGATATGGGAATCCTCTTAAATTGGTTAAATAACCCGGTGGTAATCGATGAAATGGTACACCGCTAGGTGCATGTATAATTTCATATAGTACAGCTGGAGGAGGTCTATAACGAATGATTCGATCAGAATTATTATTATCATTATCATTGTTATGATTATTAATTAATTCCCTATGATGATTATTTTGTGAATTTTCTCGTGATAAATTAACTCGACCGTTTGATGGTGAATTAGCTGACTGTTGAGCTGGTGGACTTCCTAACGCCTGTAGAGTATTTTCATAGATACGAAGTACGTTCGAATTAAAATTACTATCGTTATTAGTAGTATTACTACTACTAGGATCGGGTACAACTTCTCTCCATTCCGCTGTATCCAATTCCCAATGAAGAAACTGTTCATCAACTGGTGATGGCTGGAAAAAAAGTGGCAGGTAAATGAAAAAATGGTATTAATAGTAATAATAATAATGATAATAATAATATTAATAACTTGTAGGATATCTTCAGCAAATTTAACAGAAAAAGGAAACAGTAAATAGCAAAGATCAAAGTGTTTAATGTTTCGCTTCATCACACTGTTCAATGAATGATTACTACTTATAATCTTACTATCTCTACCACTACGGGATTTGAATTGACAACTGCATCTCTGTGCTAATGTGGTATGGCAACTCGAACTGATGTACGTAAGTACGAAGTTTTGTGTTGTTACTGACTGACTGACTGAGAAATTCATTGTATATAATTATCTAGTCACTTATTCATGTTACTTCGAGACAACACGAAGTCGAATGGCGTAGAACTTGGTTGTACAAAGTTTACATGAGATTCAATCATCATAAAATATTCATTTGTACAGCCATTCATTATTGTTATATACTATATAAAATGATGTAAACTTTTAGATTAGAATCTATAAAATAATCGTAGCCTATAATTACAGAAGTTATAAGTGATATGAATTCTAATAGGTCACAGTGTAATAGATTCCCTTATTTCTCTGTTATTTCCATGGCATCATTAGCTTAGTAATATCCATTTATACTTCTCACTGTTAACTTTTATTCACTCTTTCTTTTGTAATACATCTCTTTTAAATACATTTCTATGACTTTTATTCCCATTGTAGTTACGTATCTATAAATTGTCTTGTAATTGTTGATGAATATAAACAACAGACTTATGTCAAAAACTTTGTTATTTATGTAGATAATTAGGTCTAATAAGCAAAAAAGAGACTATTGTAAGTTGATTGGTGATATCCTAGTCAGTCAGAGACAACGTAGAACTTCGTACGTACGTATATCAGTTCAAGTTGCCATAGAAAAATATATTTGTAATAGAGTAAACAATTAAAATTTAATAAACAGTTTAGTAGCCATTAATTTAGTTAAACAATAAAGAAGGAGTGAATGGCCAATAAATGATAACTACATTATTCAGATTCTTAACTATAAGAGTGAAGATTTCAAATGGTTCTCTGTTGTGAAAACTAACCAGTAAATTCATAATGCTTTATGCCTCCCTGTCTTTTTGAATAAGTAGAAAACTAGGCAATATATAAACACATCCACTCTTACCTGTATATTATATTTACATGATGAATCAGTTGTTGTAGACTCGTCTGCCGGAGAGAATAAAGACATAACACCACTTTTAGTAACCACAAGAAATCCAACACCTTCAATGGTAGGTATTGCACGACAAGCGGTTATCCTTTGCATTTTTGTATTAGACAATGAACTTGTTCTAGTAGCAGTATTATTCAACTGAGAACGAGATCCTGTCAATGCACGATGAGAAGATGCACTATTAGCATAATTGTTACTACTACTAACAGTGCTATTAGTAATATTGTCAGTTAGCAAATCAATTGTGTGATTTGACGGATCTAATGCAGATAATTGTAGGTTATCACGAGTGGTTCTACGATTAACTGTAGTTGTATTTGCACCAGACCATATAGGTTGATCATCTGGTGGATTGTCAAAACGCCATACTAATCCTTGTATGATATCTAAATCACCAGGAGGAAATCGATAATGGAATAATAAAGGTTTATCTATTGATTGGTGATTATCTTCATCATGTTGTGGGTTTTGTTGAAAACGTCGAAGATTTGAAATATTCCACAGTTGAAAACGACCATCAACTCCACCTGTAGCTAAAATATTCTCATCAAATGGTGATGGTGATACAGCGTGAATTGCACCTTCATGTCCCTTGGTTGGCATTTTTTTAGAAACATAAAAAAATGAAAATTAGAACTATTAAGGATACATAAAACATTTAAGGTATTGTCTTTCAAAACAGAAATGAATAAGCAATGTTTTACTGAAGTAATTAATTAATCTAATTTAGAAGAAATAATATAAACAAGAAAGTATCTGGTATAATGGAAATGCACGTTATATTTACTACAAGTAAACTTTGGTACAATTATCAAAATAAAATATAGGCTATACAGAATAAGAAGTGATAAACGTGTGAGGAGATAAACAAAGGGAAATCGTGATGGGTTGACAATTGTCATTAATCCTACATATTTTTCTATAATGCCGTGGCTTTATGTCATAATCTGAACGCCTTTCAGATTTTCTATGCAGTCCTAGAATTGGTGATTAATGAACAATGTAGAAACCACTAGGATAATATTTGCAAAACATGTCAGTCAGTCATTCAGCCAGCTACAATGTAGGACTAGGTACATATATGCATCGATCCAAGTTACATCTCATTAGCACAACAAGATGAATACCAGATTCATAGAAGTAGTTACTTCAATGGTAGTAATATATAAAAGAAAGATTGCATATAATGACATAGTACAGGAAGAAGAAATTAGTTCGTAGAAAGAAAGATATGAAGTGATGTTAATCCTATAGTTTAAAGGAAGACAGAGAGTGTATGCAACTACGCCATTGTGATCGATTTTGAGCCATATCACCCAGAGTCTCCAAGCGTTGGTTACGATAGTCACGCGGACACCAACCAAGTAGTCTGCATCTACCAACATGGCTTAGACTAATACTCTGCGTCTAACCTCACTATTACTTACCCGGTGATCACAGCAGATGCGAGCAAAAACATGTCCAAATCACTGAAGTTGGTGTCACAAAATGGTGACACTAATCGACTTATCATCACTGCCTCTAAGCACACATTCTTGAATTTCAGCATTAATAGTGTTGCCAAGTGATAACATAAATACTTCGGATGATCAGATAAAGAGGGTCATTGGATATCTTTATTTTGGAGATGTCAGGTTTCATAAACATACAGAAAGGCCACTCAACATTTTACAGCTAAACCAACATCAAGACAGTACTAAAAATGGAGCAGGTTGATATAAGACTCTCAGAAACTGTGGATTAATTTCATATCATTTTTTGCCATAACCTATAAGAAATATTCTGAGAATTTTTCTTCGAAATATAAAAAAGAAAGTACTTCCACTAACAATGAGGAACTTACTTAAGTGACAGAGTAACCTTAAATTACATCGATGACTGAGAAAAGACGAGGAAAAACTTGACCACATAATGAGATTTGGAAAAGACTAATTACCGCAAACAATAAAGAAATATTTAGGTCCGGTTAAAAAAAAGTATCAATGTAAATAAATAATGAAATTTCATAAAACGTTATGTATAAATTCAATCTACTTCAATAATGGTGACCAATTGCCCACTATGACCAAAATATATATAAACTGATCCATTCTTCATTGAAGCAATTAAGTATTGATCATGTATTGACCAAATTAAAAGACAAGGTCGACATTTCACCCTGAAATAATTCATAAAATACAGAAACAATTATGCACAATGTCACTGAACGGAAAGTATATTCTATGTATAAATCCATCTAAAAAATCATTAATTTTAATGAAAGTAGGAATAATCAATTTCGTAGCCTGTTGACACAGTATTAAACACTACATGAATATAACAGATTAACATGAATTCATTTTATTTTATGATTTGTTCGTCAACATATGAACCATCTTTTCTAGTTCTTCTATATTTTTATTACTCTTCATGAGTTTTCATTGATGAGAACTTTTCCGATATTTGTAGGTGTCCATGCCAAGGTTGGACGTGATATTTTCATATATATTCCAATGAGTAGGAAAATTGTATTTCTGACGTTTCGTAAATATTTACTCTGAAGAAGTGGCTTACATTAAGTCACGAAACGTCAGAGATGCAATTATTCTACTCAAGATATAACAAAAAATATATATTTACTACTTTACGATATCATAACATATATGTACGCCGATTTCTAATTTGTAATCAGCTGATGAGCAGCCGTGAAATGTAAGTGAATTCATGTTAGTCTACTACATTCATCGTGCTTGTTTTCATCAAATTTACCAATGGGAAATGATGTATAAAGTTACTAACAAACTGCTGTTTTGTACCTATATACAGAACTCAACAACAACCGTAAATTTTAATTCATTCTTGTATTGATTGTTTGAAACCTCCCATTGATGTTTAGGACTGTAATTGGCCAATCTCTTACTGGCATATGTGCATCCTGCGCATGGCCTCGATATTGCCCCAAGTCACAAGCATTATATAAGTAAAGATAGATAGTAGCTAACAGTGGAATCTAGGACGCGAATTTTGTCCTATTTGAAACTTCACCCCATTGCACAAGCTAGTGGTTATCTGAACTTAGTAGCAAAGTGTATAACACGGCGTTTGGAGTCGAAGGTACTGGGTTTAAGTCCCAAAGTGATGCGGGTACATCCAGCTGAAGAATCCCAAACAGGAAGAAACGTGCGTCTTGCTCATAAAAGCATAAATCACATTTTCTAGTAACTGTAGTACTTCTATACAACAACACTCTACAGTGTGATAACAAAGATCGCTGTCAAAAAGATGATTACTACGTTGAATCTCTTGTTCTATAATTAAACGGCAATTTTGAAACTATTTAACGGGCGTTAAACTCTGTTATTTAATGATATCTGTCCAATGAAATAATTCACACTTTACATCTTATCTTTGGTGGCATTGTGTTCTCTGAGCTTAACTGTTTGACCGAGAAGTTTTCATTATCATCTTGGACGTCATTCGAAGGGTCTCAAAACCCTTGCAGAGATTTCTGAAATGAATTACATATACGGTAAGATAATCTAGTTTCGAGTTTCTAGGGTGATTTTGTGATGACACGTCTATTTTCCCGACAATCTTTGGCGAAGTTGTATGGATAGCCATTTTTACAGAAGACGGTTATGAAATGGATATTTTCAACCCTCAGAAGCTTTTCGTTTACAACCCAATACAACTTCATTGCATTTTATGGAGAAAAAGTACAACAGATAAGGAGGTTAAGTGAACCACTATCCACAAAATAGCATCTATTGGGCTCACTACGTCGGACAAAAAGCACACCCACCTTCACCAATGTATACATGAACATAAATTAACAGTGAAAAGACATGACATGCTACCAATTATTTCAATTCATACAACAATGATTGCAAATCTGATTGTGTAAATGTAAGAATTATGGACAGATGATTAGAGGTCAACTGAACAAAAGATTTAGCGAAAAATGGGAACGCAAAGATAATACAATCAATCGAGAAAAAGCTTATCAGAATGAAGTGATTTGGTGCATATGGACAAAATTTGAAAGACCCATTTCTATTTAAATTATGTTCTCACGATATGTTGTTCAGAATGGCAAAAATGCTTCACAAACAAGCCATTCATCTCAGAAAACGTAGCACCTAAAATGTAAGTTTCTTCCATTATTTTAAAATAGTTCATAGATGACAATCAAGCTTCAACAATCTATCAGCTCAAAAGGATAGATAATTAGTGGTTAAACCACTCTTCTAACGATGAGTAGATCCCATGTTCTAACCTAAGTGCATGTAATTTTATTTGCCTAGAAGAGTGTTATCACTAACCTGCAAACAAGCTGTGTAACTAGATGTGAGGTAAATCAGCGTGAACTCAATACATGAATTACACTACAAATATTATCTTAAGATTACTATTTCTCTAGAGTGTAACGCAGACAAGGTGTTGTGCAACTTTATACTTTTCTTACTTTCTAGATTTTCCGAGCAAATACAGATATTCTCTTTTTGGAAAAATGGAGTACGGATACTAATATTTTATGGAGTATATGTGCTGTTGCCTAACTAAATTCCATTAGTGTCCCACTAAACAACATAACTGAGTTGTTTTAGTTTCCACTTTTAACTTTTTCGTTCATGCAGTTTTTTCCAGAGTCTGAATTCAGCTGGAGGATATTAAACAGAATCGAATATACACAGAAGTGATTCAAAGCGCTTATCACATTTCAACACGTTTTGCCTTAGGAAAAAACATGATCATGTGGAATTTGACAAAAAAGTAGTTTTGATTTACACTACTCTATGTAGTCGACTATATTCTGGTATAGTAAAGTCTTCAAGAAACAGCTACTCCAGCTATTAAGTTTCAAACGGATTAGAATGACAGACAAACTGATCAATGTTAAGGCAGAGATTATGGTGTTGAACCCACTGAAGATAATTGAATTATGAGCAATAAATCCTGTGCATAAAATAAATAATCTATGAGAAAACTACTGTTAAACTGAACAACTAGAACAATTGGCAATAAAAAAATCCCAAAAGTACCTTTTACGAAATAGTAACGTCATACTTCTCCATTGACCTGCTTGAAATTTCCAAAGCCAACAACTTCCACCATCTGAACTGCCGGTGGCCAATTTTAAACCAGAATGACTGAATGCTACGCTATTGACACTTTCCTATTTTGTTGAACAGTAGTTTGTCAGTTTTTTCAACGTGTAGTTTTTAAAATTTGATTTTTAAGTAAAAAAAATAGATAAAAGATAGTAAAACACAGAAAAACAAAAAATAACGGAAAATACAAAACTTGATTTCTAAAATGAGTAAACTATGATTCTTCTAATCAATTATGAAACCCAATCATTGTGAGAAGCTTCGGTAGATTAGATTTTGGTACGACCTGGGGTGAAAAAACACAGCTCCTTCGCTGTTGCGATACGTTTACATACAACCATGCATTTATAGCCACAATCAAGGAAGTCCAGTTCACAGCCTTCAAGCGATAGGAATGCATGGTACTTACGAAAGTAAGAGGACAAAAAGCGAACGTACGAAATTTAAACTGAATTAACGGATACAAAAGATTATGTATTTATTTGATCACAAATATTGGTACAAAGGGGCACTGAACACATATGCGCCACACAAGTCACTTGAATTGTGTGTGGGCTAGGATACTGCCCGGATGCCCAAAGTGAAGTAGATGGTTTTTTAGGAGGCGACTGACCGAGCCTTTGACCTAGAGGTCTAATCCACAAGGCAGTAGAGCAACGTCAGAAGATGCAGTCCCATGGTAGACGGTGGTCAACAATATGTTTAGATGCCATTTGTTCCTTCAGGATCCCAAAGCTCATCTGCAGCGTTGGTTTGGGATCAGGGTTTTCCAACTCCCCTAGGTAGACACCCGTGTCCACCAACCTGGTTAAAGCGCCAGACATTCGCTTCTCATCTTCTCGATTTCGTGAACAACACTCCTGCGACGAGAAGGCAGTGAATAGGACTTCCTGGCAGTAGTCGTATTCACGTGACCATGTGAGAGCATTTCGAGAGGGAGAACTGACTCCTCCCACCCTAGGCTGTACCAGGGCATTTGGGAAAGTTGGAAAACCCTGTTATTAAACCGATGGTATACATGAGCCCCAGTATCCTGAGGAAACGAATGACAATATTAACTGAATTCCGATCGCCGGCTACAGTGGGATGGCATCTGGAATTTCTTCACTGACTTGAGGATTAGACCTCTAGGTCACAAACTCTGAGAATGGTTTCCTCAGAAAGCCACCTGGTTGGGTTTTGAGACAAGGCCAGTATTCCAGCTCACTTGTGTGGGACGTATAAATTCTGATGCCCCGCTATACCAGATTTTGTGAATAAAATAAGTTAACAAGAATTAGTATCGTAAAATAATAATTAACACTAATAGTATGAATTAAAGAAAGAAAAGTAAACTTTGCTCATGTATTTAAAATAACAGACTATGAAATGTCAGAGGATTTGGTGCAATATGACGAGAACAGATCCTAGGTCATTTTTCTCCAAGTATGTAGTAGTGAATAGATAAAATAATAATTAACTCATTTAGCACAGGCAGAATATAGGGGTTAATGATACAATGAGATCGCTCAGACTAAAGTAGGTGGGGTGGGGTTTGAACTTGCGAGTTAGCGACTGAAACTCAGACACCTTGATCATTAAACCACTGCTCCAACTATCCACTTTCTTGTTTTACATTTGTATTGAATGAACAGGTAGGTGGTAACGGCATCTACTCTTGGTATTTTATAAAAAGTTTATAACCTACGTTGAGACTAATTAGAACAAAATCCAAATGAAGTCATCAGAAGAGCTGATACACTTTCATGTCTGTTTGTTGTTAGGAAAAAGGGAATGGTAATACAGTGAATTCTATGTATCAAATATAATGCGTGATGAAAAGAATGTCATATGAATTAAAATGATCATCAACGATTGTCTTTACAGGTGCATACGGCAGTTCATCACCGTTGGAAAATGTTTTACACATATTTTAATGTGTTTACATGTTAAACCTTAATATGACAGGAATTTGTCACAGTATTACACCTGTATGATGAAAACTCTTCATCGTAACCAAACATACAGTATTGAAACATAGTAGATTTTATTATGTCTTGTGCCTTTACAATAATCGCTATTATTGTGATTTCTTTAAAAAAAACCAGAGGAAATGAAATATGATTGAAGAAAGTCACAATAAAATATGTAAGGTGATTTTGGAGACGAATAAAGTATGCAAAGGGAATGATTTTTTATCTTGAATACTTACGATTCACAATTTCATAACCTTCCACTAACAACATAAACACATGAACAAAGTCAATATAGAACAAACAACAGAAAATTGACAATCATAACATTTCAAGTTTATAACATAACACTTTATACTCACCTCATGAGCAGCCAGTACACCAGCTGGCTCGGGTTTGAGTGGATTCATGAACTGATACAAACGAATACGTTGATCTGAACAACCGGCTGCAACTAAGAGTCCACCTTAAATGATAAACAAATAATACAAAGCAAAGAATCATTCAAATTATACACTATAAATAGTCTTAAAATAAGTAATAAGGGTACACAATACATTAGGCTTACTTGCACAAAACATAAATATTCTTACTCGTAGTGAGGCCCAAACAAAGATTAGAATAAGTAAGACCACGATTGAAGACTAAGAAGCACAGAACAGTCGTCTTACCTCAGTATGAAACTTCAGACTAAATCCATAGCTCTAATATTTTCTCATATGAAGTGAAACAAAGTTCAGCTCCAGAAGATACGTAACACACCATGATTGTCAGTTAACTTCGTCGGTAAACATTTTTATTGAGCTGAGTCAAAAGAAAACCTAAGGCTGCTGAAGGATTTAGATAAGCAGCTTTCAGTAACTTACTACGTGGCCTACTGACTGGACTGTAAAAACGTTAATTAAGCAATAATCTTACTTCAATCACTGACTGTTATGCCTAATGATTATACTGATGGAAGGCAAAAAGTTAAGCCAAGATGATGTGGGCTTAAGTCCTATAGCAATACAGATTTTCCTTTCAACTTCGATTAAAATTACTTCATATCTTTCTTTCCACGAACTAATTCTTTCTTCCTGTACTATATCCTTATTGCAATCTTTCTTTTATATATTATCACCTCTGAATTAACCACTTATATGAATCCGGTGTCCATCTTGTTGTGTTAATGAGGTATGGCAACTTGGACCGATGCATATATGTGCCTGGTCCTACGTTGTAGCTGACTGACTGACTTCGATTATCATAATTGCATGCAAGTATCGATTTAAAAACCAACGTTATACTTATTACAAAGTCTAGTCAACAACTTAGTTTTAAAAGGTAACAAAATCAATAAAGAAAAACTATTTGGTCAACTCACCAGGACTGACATCAATACATGCAATGGATGGCCAATATATATTTGGTGTACCTTCAGGAGCTGTTGTAAAACGAATCGTAGGAAGTAGTTGGACAGCACAACAAATCCATCTATTTTCAGAATGATTAGCTACATTACCGAACTCATCGTCACGATGAGCATGATAAACGGTGTGAATATAAGGTATGATGTGAAGATAACCACCAAAGGATGATACTATGAGCATACCAGAAGGATGATTAACATCATTCGAATTCGATGAATCTATAAAAAAATTGCAAAATTTAGCTTAATGATACTTAGTCAACTTCACGAAGTAGCTGTGCTTAATTCAAATTGATTTACGATATTTCTACTCCATAATAATAACAACCAAGTTTTATCTCAACAGTTCAAACAGACTTATCGTCACTTTGACCTGCTGCTGTTAACTTAGAATAAATTCAAGCGAATTCTAAAGAACCAAAACAGAAAACCAGGTTATATCCAGTTGGTGAGTAAATATAAATAAAGTTTACAAGACCATAAGCATGGAAATTTACAATTATCTGGAACACATCTCTAAACCATCCTTAGTTCATAAATAGCAAGTGATATTCACTTCTTATAATGAGGATATGAAGTTTTGTAGTGAACGAACACCCAGGTGGGGAAGACCAACCTATTGTTTAATGCAAAACTATAATGCTTTCGTAAAATATGGAAACCATACATCAAATCCATAATCCGCATGTCCTTCATCTGTCGTTCTTTACACGCTCCACGATTCTTTTAATCCCATTGTTATTACGACTACTTTCCGTTAATATTGATATTTAAACAATCAGACTGAGTTAAATATATTGTGCGAGGGTTTGTCTTAGTACAGAAAAATAAACATTCCACAAGTACAAATCACTAGTTTAATGCTAGTCAACTAAAAGGATGTATTGTCTTTTTTGTACTCTCAAAACTACAATTTTACTAGTGACAACCAACATTATTGCACAACAGTAACTATTTTGAAGCTCATTAGTTGTGATTCCTGACACTATATGATTAAAACAATACCACTCCTATCAATAAACTGATTATTTGACACACGTGTACTTTACGACTACTTTTAACGAGTCACCACATGTAATGGATGAGGATACAGGCTTCTCCTAGCCCTGTGAAAGTACTTTCCATTCAGAATGGGAAAATTATATGCTATACTTACGAACACTTGCAAACTGATTAAGTGAAACTTGTATAGATTGTGTATTATTGTACAGTCAGACGATTTCATCCCCTTGTCCAAGGTTGAAACGTTTGTTAGGAGGTAACAGACCTCTACACCAACACCACCGCCACTACCTACTTCCTATAGAGATGCCTTCCTAAAATTTGGGAGGAATAGTGAGGTTCGGCTAACCCACTTGATACCATTGCTAGATTGAGACAACTGAGAGGTGACATGCCCCCACTTTGCTTAACGTTTGTATAAAGATGACAGTAGACTTCTCAAGCACTTTTTCAACACAACCTTGAAGAGGGTTGAAAGTAGAACATTTGGCCCTCATGAATTGCAGCATTTCAGAGTTTGAAGTCCTTTGTGAGCCTCTACTTTGTTGGGTAGATCAGCCGTTAACGTTCGGGGAGAAAAGGATGGTTTGATCGATGTTTCTGGGGTAACAGACCAACTTGATTTTCCTTAGAATAACTCTAGCTAATGTCCGAGACGTTTCGGATGTTACTAGCTAGCATCACATCAACATTACAAATTGTTTAACTGACATGAGAATTCTCAGCTATTGGCTTAAGCGAGCTGCGTCAGCTTCTATAAGTTATCAAAGACAGTCGCTGCTTCCAACTCATTAGCACTCTCCAAGAATCAAGTTTTTCGGTCCTTACGCAAGGCTTGTGAGATTTCCTGATGCAAGGATTTAATGACATCTATCAAAGTCGTAGTTTGTCGGATTACACCAACCTGTCTCACAGTCATGAGGAGTCTTCAGGAACTCCACGATTACAAGCGGTAGCCAGCCTTGAACCTAACTCCGTTTGATATTTAGCCGATATCAAGTCATTGACGCCCAAAAGTTTGCCAACCATAAACAGAACAAAGTAAATATATCAGCCAAATTCTAACATTACCAAGATTACTTTCAGCATCATCACCAACCCTGATTTTGACAGTGATTAGTTCTAGACTATTCACGAATAGGGAAACATTTTTATAATCCACCTATGACCTATTTTATTTTTTGTCTTTAGCCCACTTTACATATATCACACATTCCCTCATACATGGGCAATTTCATGTTCATGATCTACAGGATTGAGTCTCCTGAAAGATCAATTCTAACATCATAAGCCAATTCTCTTCATTTTAAAGTGACAGTACGCAATTTAGCTTGTGAAACTTATTAAAACTAAGGTCAAATTTTTATCAAAAACACCGATTATTTCCACTCGAGAAAATAAGGATGGGTTGCAAAAACGAAAAAACTGACTAAATCATACAGTCTAGAACAACAAGTTGACATTTTGAGACGAAGAAAACACTAATAGGTAATCTGATACTTTTTACCTTTGTTCATTGGCTCCAATGTTTTAGGTACATTGAGGAAAGCGAGACCAGACAGTACCCGATTATTACGTGATCCACGAACAGCTACTACTGGTTGTCCAGTTTTCAGGCACCATATTACTAGACAGCAGTTGGAATCTATTGATGCGAGTAAATGGTTGTCGATAGATACAGTTAGTTCAATTATTTCAGCAACATGACCTCGAAGAGTATGGCGTAGGGTACATGACGGTGTACTTGATCCTTTAACAGACCAGATTTTAATGGTGTAATCGTCGGATCCCTGAAACAATGGGACATTGAAGTGGAAATTAAAATGTCTCCGCAATAATTAAGTACTGTTAAAGACCACAATCAAACTAAGTAGCTTAATAAACACCGGGATTTTGGTCAGCCTGATTTTGTGATAAGACAAAGTCAAATGATTTGCAAACAAATAATACAGTGCATGTAGTCATATGATTAACCTTGTCCGAGTTGTGGTAGAATGATGGCGATTACTCTACAAGATTCAGCCGAAAAGGCTGCTTCCATGGACGTATCATACTAACTGTCGATGAATTTAGTGATTAATGTCATATCCTAATCCAGAAACCACTAGCACTCTACCAATTTAGTTTTGTCCCAAGCTGAATTGAGGCCATACGTCAAAAAGCTTAATAGTTTGGCTGAGTAAAGAAAACACATCGGTTAACAAAAGTATACGCAGTGGAGTATATGGGGACGCAACAAACTACCAACGCTATATTCTATTAGAAATACTTGATTTACTTTCAGATTGTTTGATGTTTCTATCGTTGCGAGACAACCCCAAACAAATCGGTCTAGTTATCTTTGTAAGTACTTAAATATAAACTAAAGAACATGATACACCAGAGCCAATCAAAGAAGTAGTTTGTTGAAAGGGTAGAGATAAACATCCGAGTTTTAAAGAATCCCTCGACATTATTTATAAAAAGATACAACCTTGATAAATATTTTGCCCAATACTCATTTCAAGTATCTGAAATAAGAGCACTGCAAACAGTGTGCATTACTTATAAAACAATGAAGCCCGTGGAGTTAACAAACCGAAATAATTCAATTAAACTTGTGCAGGAACAAAACATTGTTAAACCTACTGTGAGAGCGTAATTCCCACGCTTATCAAACTCTAAACAATAAATTGCCGTACGGTGAGCAAGTATGTGGAACTGCAACTTTGAATGCTGATGCAAGTGGTTTATTAAAGGCCTCCGTAATTTTTTGTGATCTTTCGAGACTATATGAAGATCTAAAAGCATACAAAATAAGTGTTTAAAACAAGCAACCTGTGCGCCTTGTGCTGAAAGATTTTTCAAATTTATCTAAAAGAGATTAATTAAAAATTAAAATAGGCTACTTTGAATTCCGATTAGGGTTTTTAGGTGGGAAGCACATCTGTTACTATCATGCACTAACTTTACCAGCAGCTGGTAATATTCAACTAAAACAGACGGCTTGCTTAGATTGTGAAGGCTATTCTACAACAATAATTATCATAATTAGAAATACAACAAACATAGTTATCAAATGTGTTGTCAAATGGGACACCGACAGTGTTGATACGAGAAGGCAACAGCTAAACGATTGACGAGAAACAAACAAACCTACTTTATTATCGTCAATGAATCTTTTCAAAGACTAAATTGTCGGAACTTTAGAAAAAAACTAGCTCTTACCTCAGCCGCAATATCACACCCCTCATCTTCTAACAGCTTCACTACCAAGAAAAACAACTCTGAAAAAAAAATAATCCGAAAGCTTTGAAAACACACCGGCTTTTATATCCATTACGCGCAACCCTCAGTACTGCTATACTGAGTACTTTATGCCACAGTATACCCTTTGCATTACAAACGGCCTTGATGGGTTTTGCGCCATTTTTCATTGTCCAAGCGCTTCAAGCTTCTGTTCAACAGGATCTTTGTTGAGCAGTAGGTACCTAAACATGTGAGGCAAGAAAAACTAAAATTTGTTGGTTAAATGAATATCGGTAATGCAATGAGAAGACAAAGGCCGATTATAAATATAACGGACAACTATTGTCATTTGTATAGATATGATCGAATGAAACATAGTTCCTTTTCTTCTATTCTCCATTCATTATTAGTCATGTCCTTATGTTCCTAACCCTCAAATTCAGATTCCTAATCTTCATTTCTGTTCCCTTGCTTTCTCCATTTCCTTCATTTCAGTCAACTCAATATTCTTCTCAATTACACGGAACCTTTTTATTATATGACAAATATTGTGCCAACACTACTGAAACTTGTGTATTACTGAATTTCTGAAGAAACCTGAAATGGTTCCTTCACAACAATTATGTATCCACAAGCTATTTGTGTATAACAATAATGCTCAAAGACACATCACTTTTGCTGAGAAGTGCCATGTCCCTTGGCTGATCACAAGAAGTTCATGATATCCCAAATTCTTATGAGTTCCTTCTAACGTTTGGTCTGCTTACTTATCGTCTTACTCTGAAACCTTGCAATCCCAAACTGTTCTCACATATTCTTTGATATGCTATCTATCCTTATCATCTCTAGACCACATATAATCTGACCAGTATTTTATAACATATACCATTATTTATCTTCATAGCAGTGTGATATGGTAAATGGGAATCTAACCCACAATACAAAAGCTTTATTTGTCTGAATTATTTGTAACATGGAACTGGTAGAGATGGTGGATTCTAAAGAGGTGTTCAGCATGGTACTTAGGTCGAAGTAATGTTCATGCACACCACAAATTTTAGAGAACCTAACGTCACAGGAGGAGGGAGGGTGGAGTTAGTGACCAACAAGCACGATGATCGGGAGACGACATCGATTAATTTACGCCTATACTGCAGAACATTTTGTTAAATTATGGATCCTTGTGGTATAGCGGGGTATAATTAACCAATGCTATTGAAGCCTATATATTATACGAATCGCCTCTTCGACTCATGTTTGTAAACTTGAGTAGGGTCTACTTCCTACCGAGAAATCCTATTACAAGCAAAACGGGATGATTATGCTAAAATGAAGCCCACGCATGATCCTACAAAATTTGTAAATATAAAAATGAGCTGAAATAGCGTCGACGAAAAAATCAGAAACAGAAAGGAGAGAGCCATTTGCGTATCCAAATACTGTTTTCCGTGATATATTTTGAAACTTAACATAATCCCAAACATTCGGCTTCTTTCTAAACCACCTCCATTTATACAGTTCTTTAACCATTCATCATCATAATTAGGCTTGTTTTCTTTGACTTATTAGGATGCTCTTGCTTTGAAATTACTTGGAGAGAATGGGTCTAATTAGTCATGCCTAATATATCCGATCGCAAATCACTCAACTTCAATCAGTATAAACATCGTCTGCTATTCTTCTCATCCCTTCTTTTTTACTCTCCGTTTCAGTCCCATCGTGATATGCAACAGAAAACATATGAATAGGATGACTTCTTGCGCCATCATTAATGTCTCAGATGTTCCAGAGGGAAACGACGTTGCGGCTTCCAGAAACTCTCAATTTTACTTGGATTTATTCTCGGCAAACAGCTGCACGTCAAAAACGCAACATTTATGAAGAGCGCCAATACTCATATTAATCATGCAGGTCTTACTGACATTATTTGCATTCATATGTGAGTATTGTTTTCCACTTGTTTCTATGACCAATGTTCTTTGTGACATTTCAACTCAATTGAGTAACTTATTACAATAAAGCGTGTGACATATGTAACAATTTGATCGTACCTGTGAACCGACATGCCTCATGAAACATCTTGTTACTTCAGAATAAACTATAAATTATGACCCTTTTGGTTTGGGTTCGTTATACGTATGATAATCTATTAAATTTTTCTTAAAGAGTTCTCTCAACTTTTTTAAGAGACGTTTCTCTGTCGCATCTGTTAAGTCTTTCTGGGTATTACCGATGATGAATCTAGTGGAGCCAAAGGAGATGAAGTCACCGGAATAATCAATCACAGAATAAATTCCTCAATAAAAGTGGCCTATCCAGCAGTTAAACTGAAAACGTTATGGGAAACGAACTGTTCTTTCAAACAAACTAAAATCGACAAGTCCTCTTTTCTCAGTAACGCCAATTGCATTTACTAATTCACATGTACGTGCTACAGCACATACATTGGAAGAACTGAGAGAAGGGTACATGTTCGCATTTCTGAGCATTTTCCAAAAAACTTGAAGCTAAAAGGGACTACGGCTCTCAATAGTGCAATAGCTGGGCATTTACTTGACACCGGGCATACCATCAATATTCCGCACGCCTTTAAAATTGTCAATAGACAAACAAGTACGGTTGTTCTCCGTTTTGCTGAAACGATCGCGATAAGAAAACTTAAACTGGATTTATGTATTCAGAAAGAGACAGTAGTTATTTATTATTACCCTGGTAATCCATTTTACTTTCATTTTTAGACGTTCAAAGACGCTTCACACGCCAACTGCTAGGAATCAACTACAATCTCGATTACACAGATAGGTGTAAGCTCCTCTCTTTAGAACCTTGGTGTCACCATAGGCTAAGGAATAATTTAATTTTTCTCTACAAAGCGATATATGGACTCTCATTTCTAACTTCCTGTCACTTATTTTCTTCAACCTACTGGAATGCTGTTGCTTAATAAATACCTTAATAAAAGAGAATTAGACTGGGCAAACATACTTTAAGCATTCCTTCATGAACATTGTCTGCTTTGCTACTAGTCCTTTCTTTTTCTTGCACCTTTTATCTGCCCCCATGAAATATGCCACCGAAAGCAGATATGGAACAGGTGATTTCGTTCAGCAACATCATTAAAGCCTTAGATATTCCAGAGTTACATAAGGTTGCGATTTCCAGAAGCCCACAACTTCAATGGATCTATTCTCTACCATTAGTAGCACGTCGAGACGCAACCTTTGTAAGATCCGTTTCGAATGTTTGGTGTGCGTGAAAATCCCTCCATGTATATACTTGCACTTTGTTCCTATTGATCCCTTTAGTTGTACATTGTTAGTTTTTTGATCACATTTGGATTGTTAATATTTATGTTTTTTATTGTAGTTTTGTTATGACTCAAAATGACAGCCGATTATATGACAGTGACTTGTCGATCGGATCAATGATTCAGCGACTCGATAGTCTATTCTGGTCCGTTGTCCCCAACTCTGCTAACTCGATCAAGAAGTCTGGGTAAGGTGTAGAAAGTGTATTCTACAGACAAACAGCAGATAACAAGTCAGGCAGGCAGATCAGATCAAGCATACAAGTCAAGAGTATTTATACAAATATATATCGATTTGTCATAGGAAATTTTTAAACAATAATTAATGAGTCATCAATTGTATGCTATTTAAAAATTCAATCGATAAGTTCATCAATTGACTGCCATTCAAATATTTAAACATTTAATCGATATGACAAAATTACAAAATATGAGTTTTGGGGATATGTCGTCCCCAACACTCCTCCCCTTTTTAATAGCGTACTTTTCTGGGGTCAACTTGCATTTTGACTGTAGTTCGCCGCTGACGGAGAGGCCACCTTCTGGGACGGGGCTCAGCTTGTTGTTGAGCTTCTTCTCGTGGTGGGGCTGGTGGTAAGTTGAAGGTATCAAGCATGATGTCGAGGGGAAGATTTTCTCCTTTTGATGGGCGGTCCGAGGCTATCCGCTTCCGTAGTTGATTTCGGTGTCTAGTCCACGTGTCTCTTCCCACCTTTACCTCGTACATAACATGGCCTAGTCTTCCGACCACACGTGCTTCGATCCAAGGACCATGATTTGCTCTGTAGTCTCGAGCAAACACCGGGCATCCGACCTCGTACGCTGGAAGCTTCTGAGATTTGGTCTGAGATGGTGGTGGTGTGGTTCTTGGGCACATCAGACTATGGATCGTCCTCAATTTCCTTCCCATCAGGATTTCTGCCGGGGACTTCTGCTGTGGTAGCATATCACTAGGTGTTGTTCGGTAAACAAACAAGAAATTCTGCAGTGTTTCTACTGTCGTCCCCTCCCCTTTCGACTTCATTAGAGCTCTCTTGAATGTATCCACAAATCTTTCTGCCTGACCATTTGACTGTGGGTGGTAAGGTGGAGAGCGGAAATGCTTGATCGATAGGCGTTTGCAAAATTCTTGAAATTGGCTTGAGGTGAATTGCGAACCGTTGTCGGAAACGATTATATCCGGTAACCCATTGCGAGAGAATATCTCTGTCAACAGTTGCATCGTTTGGGTTGTCGTTGGTGGCATGACGGGAACGATTTCTGGCCATTTCGAAAGGGCGTCGACTACAACTAGATAGGTGATTCCATTAATTGGGCCTGCGAAATCGACATGTATCCTGGACCAGGGATACTCAGGCTGTGGCCATGGGACTGGTAGTATTTTCGCGTTACACTTAGCTGCTTGCTGTCATTGTGTGCACTTGCTTACTAAATCCACGATATGTTGGTCCATGAGGGGCCAATAAGCATAGCTTCTGGCGATGGATTTCATTCGTTTTATACCAGGATGACCAGTGTGGAATTGCTTTAGCACCTTTGATCTTAGGGATTCTGGTACCACTACTCTATCTCCAAACATCAAGCATTCGTTTACGATGCATAATGAGTCCCGACGGTGGTAAAGCTGTTTCAAGTCACTATCGAGTCCAGTCGGCGGCCAGCCATTTGTGACGTATTTCATCGCTCTCTTTATGATGGAGTCGTTCTTGGATGCAGATTGTATTTCAGCTGCTGAGACTGGCAAAGCACGAATAGCAGTTGTCAGGTAGCACTGCGCGTAGTCCTCTGTCATCAGGGAGGCAATAACTGTATCTTCGCCGGCCGTATGGTGTTCGCTGATAAGTCGTGACAAGGCGTCAGCCTGACCAAACTGTTGAGTGCGCCGATACTGAATGTCAAAATCATAACCCAGAAGTATCAAAGCTCATCGTTGGAGACGGTTTGCAGAATGGGCTGGAACACCAGATTTCGAACCGAAAATTGTGAGAAGAGGCTTGTGATCAGTGAGAAGAGTAAATCTTCGACCGTACAAGAATTTGTGGAAACGGCGTACTGCAAACACAAGAGCCGGAGTCTCTTTTTCTATTTGACTGTACTTTCTTTCTGCTGAAGTCAATGTGCGAGATGCGTGCATAATAGCTTTCTCTGTTGCGTCCGGGAACTGATGTGAAATGACAGCCTCGAGTCCAAAAGCTGAAGCTTCTGCAGCGACAATGATAGGCATGGACGGATCGTAGTGCGTCAATAATAGTTCAGAGCTAATGATGGTTTTCAGCTTGCAAAATGCAGCTTCACATTCTTTTGTCCGATTCCAGCTGGTATTCTTATTCAGAAGATGATTTAGCGGGGCGCGTATGTCATGCATCGACGGGACAGAAGCTGAATAGTAGCTAATTGGTCCTAGGAATGATCGTAGCTCAGAGATATTAGTGGGAGTTGACATCTGTTTTATAGCTCGGATGTTTTCCGGATCTGGTCTGCGACCTGCGGCATCAAAGATGAATCCCAAATATTTAACTGACTTCAAGAAAAAATGGCATTTTTCTGGGCGTAATCGGAATCCGTTATCGCTGATGTGTTGTAGTACAGCTTTCGTGCGTTCTCTAAGCTGTTCTAACGATGTGCCAACAATTAAGATATCATCGAGATAAGTTGCGACCCCCGGGATACCCGATAGAATGGTATCCATTAGTTGCTGAAAAATAGATGGAGCTGTTTTAACACCAAATGGTAGGCGATTGTATTGAAACAAGCCACGATGAGTATTTATGGTAAGTAACTCTTTCGAATCTTCAGCCACTTCCACTTGTGAATAAGCATCAGCGAGATCCAGCTTTGCAAAGAACTTCCCACCATTTAACATCGTGAACAAATCTGCAGGGACTGGCAGTGGGTAGTGATGCTGTTCGAGAGCTGCGTTAAGACCTGTGAAAAAATCTGCGCATGTTCGGATTGTGCCATTAGCCTTCTTAATAACCACAATGGGTTCTGCCCAGGCAGAATAAGAAACAGGTGTAATAACTCCCTGTAGTTGAATGCGGTTAAGTTCTTCGTCAACTTTCGATAATGCTGCGTACGGCACTGGTCGAAAGACAGGTTCAGCTCCAGGTTTCAATCGAAGTGTTGATTTCATAGCAGTGCACTGACTCAATAAAGGTTGGAAAATGGTTGAAAACTCCGTCATTACTTCTTTCGAATATGCTTCAGGTTCATGAGGTTGTTTTACCAGATGGCATACGGTGCTTAAAGGAACGTCAGCTAAATGTAGCTGGTCAAACCAGTCTAACCCAAGTAGATTAAGATCAGCTGGTGTGATGTAACACACACCGGTAAACGTCGAATCGTGAAAAGACACTTTACAATCTAGTTGTCCCAACAAACGTAGGTAATTACCGCATGCAGTTCGAGGTTTTTGTGTTGTTGGAACCATGCGTGGTCTTCCCATTCTGATCCAATGTTTTCGTGAGAGAATTGTTACATCAGATGCAGTGTCTATTTGCAATCTAAATGGGTGCCCATTAATATTAAGGGTAATAAATTTCCTCTCAACTGGGCATGAGTTCTCACAGCTTGCTATTAGACTCAACGAATTCGTGTTGGATCTAGGCGTAGGCTTCCTGGTACCTTTGGAGTTGCTTGGCTTCTTTTTTCGACAAAAACCATCTTTATGACCCACCGTGTTACATTTCCTGCACCGATGTTGCTTATATGGACAGTATCGAACAAAATGCCATGCACCGCAGTGCCAGCATGGGGCAGGAGGATTTGTTTTTGTCTTTTGACTTGAACTCGATGTCGCTGAGCAGATTTATGCGAGTTGCGTGGTTGTTGGACTACATGAACTTCGGTACGATCTGAACCACCACGCTGGACCATCGTAGTGTCACGCTGTAGATTGATTAGGCGTTGATATTCGTTTGCAATATCATTAAGGGTTAGTTTTGGATCTTGGTCCAATCGACTTAGCAAACGTGTTCTAATGTCACTGAACTTCTGTGATTGAAGGCTGCAGATGAGAATGAGTGCTTTAAATTGGTCTTCTGTAAGCGACTTCAACCGGAAGCGTTCACATTCTCGGTTAACGATACCCACATGTGTGAGAAAATCAGCATCTTCGTTCATAGTGAGCTTCAGACATCGATAACGCGCGTTGAATAGTGAGGAGTTGTCTCCGAATTGTTGGTTCAATGACTGGACAGTGTCCGAGAATGAGCGATCGCGTGGGTTTAGAGGCAGAATTAGGTTGCAATACCTGTCTAGTTCATTAGGACCCAACTTTCGAAGCAGCAAGCGGACCTTCCAAGCATCATCCTGATTAGCAAAGTCGAATTTGAATAAGTCTTCGTAACGTCGAAACCACATATCAAACGTGACATTGGATTCTGGATCGTAATGAAACTCGGAGATACTGTTAGCGATACCATCAACTGATGGTGCAGTAGTAGTAGGATTAGAACTGCTTGGTTGAGTATTAGACGTAAGCTTTGCATCCGCTAACATCTGAATAAGTTTCATTTGCTGCTCGAGTAATAATTCAAGTTTAGAAGGATCCATGTTTCCAAAACCACCGTCGCCAAATTGTTATGACTCAAAATGACAGCCGATTATATGACAGTGACTTGTCGATCGGATCAATGATTCAGCGACTCGATAGTCTATTCTGGTCCGTTGTCCCCAACTCTGCTAACTCGATCGATAAGTCAGGGTAAGGTGTAGAAAGTGTATTCTACAGACAAACAGCAGATAACAAGTCAGGCAGGCAGATCAGATCAAGCATACAAGTCAAGAGTATTTATACAAATATATATCGATTTGTCATAGGAAATTTTTAAACAATAATTAATGAGTCATCAATTGTATGCTATTTAAAAATTCAATCGATAAGTTCATCAATTGACTGCCATTCAAATATTTAAACATTTAATCGATATGACAAAATTACAAAATATGAGTTTTGGGGATATGTCGTCCCCAACAAGTTTTTATTTTTCTTACGCCTTCACTGAGTTTTTGTGTTTCATCCCAAACTGCATCTATGTTGTTTTACTTGATACTTGTTCTTGGAGGCAGCCATATTGAATTGCTCCTCCTTTTGTGTGCGATCTATCCAGTCGGGATAGAATAGCCTTCATTTGTTTTGACTGATTTGATTGATTGAACAATTATTGGTTGAATAGCCGGGTGTTAATATTTGTTTAGAACCGCCATTTACCCGATTACTTGTTTTGATTTTGACAGGCAAGGGCGCGTGTCTAATCCACCTGAGAGGCTATTCAGCAGTCCAAACCGTAGTTTGGATTCTACAGTTCTAAACAAATATTAGTTGGTCGAAGTCGTTTGACAATCGTTTTGTGGATTTTGATAATCGTTTCTGGAAATATTTGGTCGTTCGTTTGTGATGCCAACTAACTGTTGAAGGAAATCAAACTCAAAGCTCGTCGATGTTAATGATGAATCCCCTATTACAAAGCAAGTGCCTTTTGATGTCCTTAAGTGTCATGGTTCGGACTTAAATATGGTTGATTATCATGATAGTGATTCTAGTCTTAGTTGGAGGTTAGGTGACGTAAAAAATCTTAGTTTAAAAGAGGAGCAAAGGCTTGAATTATAAGGGAAGAGCGTTTTGCCTATAGCGTCTGTTGTAGGTCTAGAATTGCCAAAGGTTGAATTGAGTTATTTCGATGGACAGCCAAGAGGGTATTGGAAGTTTATAAGGCAATTTGAAACCTATGTAGCATCAAGAGTCACTGATGATAGCCAACGTTGACTCTATTTGATGCACTATTGTAAGGGCAGGGCAAAAACAGCTATTGAGAAGAAGAAGACTTATTCGATGCTGCAAATTTTCATTATACTGACGCGGAGCGACTATCAAACTTGGCTATTAAAATGGAAAATTGTGCTATGGTCTTGGAACAGATGAATTATACTTCTGATCTAAATTCATTAGTTACCTTGGAAAGAATAGTGAGACTCCTGCCTCAACCTATGCAAGCCCAGTTGGCGGACTGGGTGGATAAATTGACTGAAGATGATAGAGAGCCGACGTTTGAAGAGCTCATTCAGTTTATCGCATCTCGTGCGAGAGTAGCTTGTAGTAGATTTGGACGGTTAGCGAGTCGTTCAAGAAAAGGATATAACTTAGAGACGAAATGTCATTTGCAATCGGAGCAGAGGAATAGTTCGACAACGAAAACTAAATGTCGTATGTGTTCCTATGACCACGCTATTTATAAATGTCCACAGTTCTTAGCGCTTACAGTTCACTACCGATGGTCTCACGCAAAAAGCAAGGGTATCCGTTTTGTCTGTCCTAGACAAGGACATAAGGTTAATGAATGTAAGATGACAAGGCGCTGTAACGTTTACAGTTGTGAGTATAGACATCATTCTCTGCTGCACACCGACTCGACGAGCAACGGCGTAAATGATAAGCCATCATGCCCGGGATTTAGGAGGAGAATTATTAATCATATTAGCAGGGTACAGACGTTAGAGGAACCACCTGAATTTCAAATAACCTCTCATCCTTGTGGTGTCACGTCTTCGCCGTTTTATGCGAACCTTGCCATGAACAAGACAGTCCAAACATTCTCTGATGGTTATGATCGTTATATCGTGGATGCTGTCAAGAACAATTTCAACGTTGATGTTTGTTTGATATCCGTTTCTGCTTGTGATACAGCAAAGACGTTTGTTAGGCAGATAATTGAGTTATTACGTAGTGGATATTTTAATTTGAAGAAACGGATTACCAACTCGGAAAAAGTAAGGACTATCTTACCTGATGTATGTAATAAAGGATCTTTGGTAGAAATGTCAACGAGTTGCGATACCGCTCATCGAAATATAGTTGTAGAATGCAATTTAAAAAGACATGTATTTAAGTTTTACCTTGATGCACCGGAAAGGCCTTTGACAAGCAGAGGAATTCTATCTGTTGTTTTTCCTCGGTTCGATCCATTGGGTCTAATTGCTCCAGTCTGCCTTACGGCCAAACTTCTTTTGTAAAAATTATGTAAATTTCAACTAGGCTGGGATCAGACTCTCAGTAAGCCATACATGTCCACGTGGCTAAATTGGGTGAATTATATGCATCGGCTAGGTCATGTCACTATGGCCCAAGGGATGAAGAAGAGAATCAACGAACCTGACGCGAAGCTATAATTACACTTGTTCAGTATTGCTCCAGAGATTGGTTATAGAGCAGCTGCTTACGCACCATTTAGTTATTCGAAGAATCTACCATACTGTATCTTGTTGTATAGCGAGTCTATTGTAGCACCTATCAAACAAATCACTGTACCGAAGCTCGAGATGGCGCCATCGGTGTTAAGTGTAAGGCCAAGTGACGTCTTACGGAGGGGTCTGCCTAATTCTTCTGCGATGTGAACTTCCGTACGGATTCCATGATGGTGTTATACTACGTTAAGAATACCGAAAACCGATATAGCACCTATATAGCCAACCGCTTTGCTATTGTACACCAGTATACGAAGGTTGAACAATGGAGTTATGTAAGGTCGTCACAGAATCCAGCTGATTGAACTTCGAGAGGTATACAAAAAATGTCAGATCTTGAATCTTGGGTTAAATGTCCTACATTACTGCAAACCGATTTTTGTATAACAATTACTGACTGTCCGAAACTTACGCCTGACTATTGAGTTTAGAAAATCTGCTGTGGTTAACTTGAGTAGTATAAAGTACAACATGTCACCTATTCTCTCTTATTATTCCGAGTGGTTGAAATTAATCATAGCTGTAACCTGGTTTAAAAGGTTCATAGAATTCCTGGTGGTGCTTCGTTTACCGAATCGTGAAGGATACGTTCCTCTAGGATGCTTAAAAATCAATGAGCTTGACATCGCCAAGCGTAAGATTTTATTGATGGTTCAGTGAGAAGTGTATGGAGAATTACTTAGTGAATTTAAAAACAGCAGTAAATTAGTTAGTCATGATGATCTGAAGGGTTTATCACTGATAATGCTTGATGGGTTACTCTGCGTTGGACATCGACTAAGATACGCAGATTTCACAAATGCTTTTAGACATCCAATAATTTTACCCAGTCGAAACCTAGTGACGTAAGTGATAATTAGACATTATCATAAAGAACGAGGACACATACGAAAGCCATTAGAAAAAAGATATGGATATGTATTTGCTTGTTTGTGAACACAGGCAGTACATATTGGACTGATGTATAGTTTGATTACTGATTCATTTTTAATGGCCTTATTACGTTTTATTGGAGGAAGAAGAAGAAGAAGAAAACCTCCAGAGATTTACAGTGGGTCAAGCTTCGTTGGTGCATTCTCTGGACTAGACAGGTTTGTGCAACAGTTGAATCAGTAGAAGATAAATAATGAACTGTCAGCTAGGCAGGTTCAATGGCATTTTAACCCACCCTCATCCAGCAACAGGGGTGGAGTTTGGGAAAGAATGATTAGGTCTATACCCCGACTGTTATTATTGATCATCAGAGAACAGACTTTAATGATCGGGTAAAACAGGTCTCCTTGAAGCTTCGGACAAGTCTTTGTTGTGGTTAATGTAGATAGGTTTAGAAGGCGTACTGTTGTAAGTTCTGCTCGTTCCTATAGCGTATTATGTTATATGATGAACCATAACCGTAGGCACCAAGGTAGCTTGTGTGGTATGGAGTGATTTTGGGTGCCGGTGTAAGCTGCCTGGAAAACTACACATGTCATTCCCGAAACTAAAACAGGACCTGAAGCAAATATTGACAATTACCTGCCAATAAACATAACTTGAGTGATGGAAAAAGTAGTAGTCCAACATCTTACTGATAATCTTATCTCGACCTCCCAGCATGGATTTCTTAGGTTCCGATCATGCGATACATGCCTAGTAGACTACCTGAATGATATAACTCTGAAATGAGACAATGGACTCCTTGTATCAATACTATTCTTAGACTTTAAGAAAGCGTTAGATAAGGTCCCACACTAAAGGTTTTTCGCCAAAGTAAAGTTTTTCGCAATAAACAACCCACTGTACTGATGGTTTGCTTCTTTCTTAACAGAACGTAAACATATGATAAATTACAATGACTGTCTCTCATCACCTAGATCAATAACTTTTGGAGTCATCCAGGTAAGCGTATTATGTCCCCTCTTGTTTCTTATGTATATAAACGATATATGTAGCATCATAAAATTTGGAAATCTATACTTATACGCTGATGATCTCAAAACAGTATGCAGCTATAAGCCAGAGAATTTAAGTGAAAGTGCATCCCTGATTCAAAATAACATTAATAACCCAACTATATGGTGTGAAAAATGGCAATTACCATTTAACCTCAACAAGCGCGGGATCATGCACTTTGAAAAGCGTGTCTGAGAGGCTATTCAGCAGTCCAAACCGAAGTTTGTATTCTACAAATTTCACAAAGCGCTCCAACTGTGATACTGCCTAAGACCATCTACATTCATTTCTTATAAAACATCAACTCAGCTGAGTAATCTACTAAAGTGAAAATTGTATCTTTTGTAACAGTTTGATTTTGCCTATAAACTGTGATGTCTCATGTAACAAACTGTTATTTGAGAATAAATAATAATTGTTATTATTATTAATATTCTAGTAGCTTCGGTTGGCTTAATTCTATGTCATACATTTCACCCACCTAACTGTGGTTTCATGAGGCATGTGTCAACACTTGAACTTTTTCTGACAAGTTTCTTCTTCTCATTGTTACTTTACTCATCAGTATACATGTTAACCTGGCTTGTACACGCGTCGCATCATGTCCACTCCATTCCATTTGAATTTGACGATTATTTGAACAACCTTTAATAGTTTCCACCAAACACATCATAATCGTTATCACTGTACGCATATGTGTTTATGAATTAGGCCATCGTATTAGGCAACTGTAAAGACGTTTAACACAGTTACGATAATAAAGTTACTGCACTAGGATGTCATCATACATCACTGATATAATGAATAAATTGCCATTTAGTTGTTAGCCATGCAAGCGTTCAAAATAAACATTCTGGAGTCTACTATCAAAATGAACAACAACCGAACAAATATTTCTTTGATCTGGTTGGCGTGATTTAACAAAATATTTTTCTACGTGGCGGAATTGCTGTTCCCATGCCCAAACCTCCTTCTTTTTACTGGGAATGAATATTTCCCGACCGTGATTCGTGATATAGTCGGGCTGCCCGGATCCATTAATGCTACGTAAAACAACAATGTTGATTCTCCACTGGCTAACTCCTTATCAATATTATGAATAGTTATTCACAATGATTTCTATATATCGTCATGAAGCATTGTTATGACTTGACAATCATACAATGCGATTGATAAAATTGGTGAAACTGTTGACAAAGTCGTCTGACAGATTGACTGATAATTAGTGACACAATCATCTATGTGAGTCGTCGGTATAAACAATCGAGCAAATCTGCAAACTGGAAACAGTACTGTAAAAATTACTAAGGTCTTATAGATCAGGTAGTCACATTATGAGAATGAACATGTGACAATTAAAATAAGAGAAGTTTTAGTAATCTCATACATACCGCTGTTTTGACTCCTTAAATATTCATTAGGTTTATGGACGAAGTAAAATGTCTTCACTAATAACACCATTGAGTATGATATCAAGAGTTAATCGCTAACGTCTTGTAAGAGCTTGGGTGTATAGGAACAATATGAAATAAAACACACTATGTTCGTTATCTTATCCATGGTCACAAGAAAGGGATGTTAGCGGGTGCACTACATTTCAAAAACGCGATTTGATTATGTGGTCTACAAGAACTTACGTGGAAGTCACATAACTGTTGACCCTGACCCCTCATATCGTGACAATTATCAATACAATGCCTAGAACTTCTGAGCAACACATTAAGGCTAAAGATGGAATAGTATATTTAGTGTGAATGTATATATGCCACACAGAATGGACATGCCCATGCCATTAGCAATGATTGTGATTTTCCCGTACTCATCATTGTTGACATTCCCCAAGTGGTATATGTAGGATGTAAATCGCCTTGGTAACTATACGTTCAACTTCAAAGGCCATATGGTTAGGAAACATCACCACTACAATATTTCGGTAGTCAATATTCATCAAGACGGAAGAGATTATTTTACAGCATTATATTGTAGCGTGGCGTCGAGTTGAGATTAACTATGAACACCGCTACCAGGAAACACGTGCCAGATAAATCAGAAGGCGAGAGTTGAATGTAACCAGATTTATTTCGTTGGCGATCTCGTGGTATTGAACGAATACCGAGATCGTGCCAAGAAGAGGTACAAGCGAAAGCAGAAGACAGGAGTACGTGCGAACAGTACCAAAAACCGCGGAACAATAATGGAAGGTAATGGAAGCACAAAATGGCTACAATTAGCACAGTTAAACAAAAGCACATTAAAACAAACACTGGTACAGTTGGTTGTAATAATAATTGTTTTTATTAAACCAGTCGTGTTCTCGTGATAAACGTGAGTCACTACAGGAGCCCCCCGCTAGAAAGGGTTTACACTTTCGATAAATAGCGGTTTGAATCGTGGGACTGATCGGCTGACGAGCGATTGTAGGACGGAAGAATTGGCGAACAGGAAAGCGATCGTTGATCGTCGAGTTACCAACGAGGATCGTTTTCGGAGAACAGTACCAGGAGCGATGTGTTGTATTTATTGCTCGAGTTGGCATGCTACACCAGAGTGGTTTGTATCCAGAATCTGAAGAGGGCGTTCGTAGGATTGCGTACCAGAAACGCTGCAGACGTAGGACGAAACCACGTTGAGCCAAAAGACCAGAAGCGACCGTAACGACCAAGTTCGAGACCAAGCGTGTGCCAAGCATTCGAAACCAATATATCGACTGAGTACGTTGACAAGAGCGTGGGTGGCCAATCCAGCTTTCGCCAAAGTTGACTGAAGTCGACGGAACCAAACGGGGATGGTCGAAGGCGTGGGCTCAGGAAACAAAAAGAAAATCAAAAAAGAAGAGTGTAGCATACAAGTAGCATAGGAATATTCCTACACCGTATCGGTTGTCGACTGTGCGACTAGTCGAGGAAGCGTACGGGTAACCGTACTCGGCGACCGGAACGTGAGACGGCAGTCTCGTTCGCGTCGCGTGAGCCTGCAATCTCATCCGAGGTCAGAGGCGGCGTGGTCTGCTGATCTGGACGTGAGACTGTTGTCTCGTCCGTAGACGGTGCAGATGACGCGTGCTGTTGACCAGGACGTGAGAATGAGGTCTCAGATGTATCTAGCGTGGGACCTGTAGATGATTTGAGGATCCCGCTAGTAGGTTTGCTAGGTCTAGCATTGAATCTCAGGTTGTCAGATTGGGCACTGTCATCGACGTGTGCTGGTTTGAGACGATCAATGCTGACGATCTCGACGCGGCCGTGTCGATCAACCTTGAAGGTCTTTTCGTGACGAGCGATCACGCGAAAAGGGCCTTCGTAAGGTTGTTGCAAAGGTTTGCGTACCGAATCTACTCGTATGAAAACATGTGAACAGGTAGATAACTCTCGAGGGAGAGCGACCTGTCGATGTTGTATTCGAGTTGACACCGGAGGCAGCGTTCGCATAAATGCAGACAGTCGTTGGACGTAGTCTGATTTAGCGAAATTAGGTCTGCTCAGTGGTGTGAAGAATTCCCCGGGCAGACGCAATGTCGTGCCGTAAACAAGTTCAGCGGCGGAACATTGGATATCTGCCTTTAAACTCGTTCTGATACCTAAAAGAACGAGCGGTAAGGTTTCGTACCAGTCGTCGTTTTCGTGTGCTCGAAGAGCACTTTTAAGTTGCCGGTGAAACCTTTCAACTAAACCGTTTGAAGCTGGATGGTAGGCGGTAGTGCGTATGCGTTCCGTACCAAGCAGCCGAGTAAGTGAGGAGAATAGTTCGGACTCAAATTGTTGTCCTCGGTCAGTCGTGACGGTCGAGGGACAACCATATAGAGCTATCCATCGTTCTACGAAGCGGTGAGCAATTGTCTCCGCCGTGATAGACGTGATGGGTATAGCTTCGGGCCATCTGGTGAAGCGGTCGATGCACGTGAGTATGTAGTGGCATTGGACAATAGCCACACAATCCACAAAGCTGTGAACACGAGACTACTCAGGAAATAGATATTCAATATTTAACTCGGGGAAATACCTAAGAATGGAGAAGGCGCGAAGAATGAATTGAATGGTCTGGAGTTGATCGAGTGGCATGGCTCGGCCATGCAGGCGTGGTCTCTATTCATATTAAATATATTGTTCCTTCTCTAAACTAAGCTGGTTCTTCATCATGTATTGGTAATTGATACGATACAGAGAGTTGGCGTAGTCGATGGTGTGACTTCCACGTAAGATCTTATAGATTAGGCAGTTATATCATGACGAGTCTACAAATTTAGGATTAGGTCTATTATTAGAGCAGTACTAATATCATAGTAGACCATAATTCTACATTGGTGAGCCCAACTAAAGAAACGCAACCTAATATTATTAATCCTTATTTCCACTTCAACTTTCTCGATCGATTTTATATTTATGTTAACACTGTATTCTAATAGTCCTCTGATTAATGCTCACATGCATTATCGTAATGTTATATTGATTAGTCCTCATGACAAACTAGCTCAATCGATAATAAAAACTGGTCGTCTATATTAACTAATTAGCTTTGATGATTTGTTAACAAGCTGTAATAGCATTTACATGCTTCAGCGACATAGTCTTGTTTAAACATCAAGCTCTAGCAAATATGACCTGTAAATATACATTGACTAACAATGCGATCAAGGAGTAAATAGTTATCTGGATCTAATTCTCAGTGTTCCTTCACTTAACACATCCTGTTTTAAACGATGCACTATCCTGTAATATCTTTTCTTCTGACCACTGCCTGCCTAATTTCATATTCTCGAGTTCCATTGCCAAGCAACGAGGATGACTACTCCAAAAACATACGGTGAGTTCCAGCTATAAGTTTTCTGCAATCATAAGTTCATTTTAGATGGCACACACAATTATCTGGATTCATTCAGTTGTTCTGATCAGAGCGAGTCCCAAAGACCTCAACAGCATCAAGCACCCTGGAAGTGATTGCCATACTGTATGTTTTATTCTGGATGCTTTTGGATCATTACTACTCCTCACGAATGGCGTTATATATGTCGTCCACTGAATAATCTAATTTTCAAAAATAATCAAGGCGAGTTCAACTATTTTACTGGATGATTTTTTTGTTGTACTTAACATGTATATGTTTTTCAGTTGCTTTTGCCATATATTTGTAAGTGTCACTAAGCTAAATGCAGTAACTTCTTATGGAAGGCTTATAACGCGTCATATTCCTGCCTGAAGTTTCATAAGCAGCCTGGTCGTGTTCATTATTTTTTAATTGTCATATACGTCAACAACCTGCTTGTTAACCTGGCCCGTACATACGTTACACTATATCTCCATGTCTTCTAAATTTAGAAATCATCTGAATCGCCTTTAACATTTATCAATAAACCCATCATGGTCGTTGTTGCTAATCGTATTTGGGTTTATGGATTGGTTTATCATATTAGCAGCCTAAAATGCGAACATAGTTTAGATAATAAGATTAAAAATTTAGGTACTATCAACTGCACTAGTAAAATAACTAAATCCTCAGGTAGCTGTTAGCTAAACAAACGTTTAAAATCAAAACTCCGTAGCCTACTAGAATTAACACTAAACTAATCTTTCTGAATTAAAATTTATAGTTAAATTAGGCGTCTCGGATTCTTTAACGTTATAAATTTCTGATAATTTCGAATCACCTAAAGCAACAATACCTTTTTTTTTTCTACTGACTAATCCTCAATCAACACTATAACTAGCTAAACGTAATAGTTTCAGGATATCGTCATAAAGCATTGTCATGACTTGACAATCACGTAATATGATTGATAAAATTAATGAAACTATTAACAAAATCGGTCAGCAAATCGACTTATAATTATCACTAGTGTTTTTCTTTTGTCTTCATTCACTACAGATGATTACAGTATGTTTCTCTATCAGTTGCTCATTCAGTAAATATCTCAAAACCTTGTCAGTCTAATTGATGGTTTAACGACACAATCATGCATGCAAATAATCAGTATAAGCAGTCGAGCAAATCTCCTGCAAACTGAAAACATCAATGTCGAATTTACCCCAACACTGACTAAGGTTCAAGTCATTATCATAGACATGAGTTGGGAGTGTACTCCCCCTGGTTACAACTTATGTTCTCCCTGATAATCACATGAGCATCACTCACTATTAATCATCTTGTAAAAAGTTATTTAGCTAAATACATCTTGCAGCACCACATCACTTCGTAATATGACCCATAGGCTTAACTGATTTTAATAACTTATAACCACTATATCTCAATTAAATCGTATTCCGCCTTATAATAAACTGCATACTTGCAACTAACTTGTATGCCCAATCAGCCGGCAAGTATAAATACAAATAAATAGTCTGCCACAGATCAGAACATTGAGTCTAGAGCATGTCTCTTACGAACACACTCATGTTTAGCGATTTGTTCCTAGCTATCTGTCCAAAATTCATATAATTATCACTCATGTATTTAAATTTTATTTTGATAACCATTCATGTGTATTAGTAGTATTACTAAATTCTATCACGGTCAAATAAAAATGAGGTTGAGAAAATCTCCCCGTAACTAAATAAACCGTATCAAACTAACTGGAACACTAGTTGGAATTCTTCTCCACGGTATACTTTTGTTCTCCCAGTTAGCCTACTAATACAGATGCAATTGGAAATCACTTATGGACGGGTTACCAGCATAATTGTTAATTGGTTTCATAATTTAAACCAAAACTAATACCAATATTAACATTTCTACAATATTCATTATTTTAATATTTCTAAACACAAAATAATTACTACCTATAAGTTAAGTTATTAACACGCATCGTTTTATTATTATTATTATTGTAACCCCATTTTTTATAGTTCAAATAATCTTCACCCAAATTTTCATTTCAAGCGTTTTAAGCATGAAGGCAGATATTTTAAAATTATTACATGTATTTCCCGACCAGATGCTGCCACCTTCTTTTTGATTTATCTTTCAGCTTATCAATACCCGGAGGATCTTTATTATCCTTGGTAACCTCCGGCGCGCGACGATCCCATCCAATTTGGTATCGAACCAACATCACGTTGATTCTGGTGGGAGAGTAGTGTAGTGGCATTGGACAATAGCCACACAATCCACAAAGCTGTGAACACGAGACTACTCAGGAAATAGATATTCAATATTTAACTCGGGGAAATACCTAAGAATGGAGAAGGCGCGAAGAATGAATTGAATGGTCTGGAGTTGATCGAGTGGCATGGCTCGGCCATGCAGGCGTGGTCTCTATTCATATTAAATATATTGTTCCTTCTCTAAACTAAGCTGGTTCTTCATCATGTATTGGTAATTGATACGATACAGAGAGTTGGCGTAGTCGATGGTGTGACTTCCACGTAAGATCTTATAGATTAGGCAGTTATATCATGACGAGTCTACAAATTTAGGATTAGGTCTATTATTAGAGCAGTACTAATATCATAGTAGACCATAGTTCTACAAGTATGTGATCATACCCGTGCGATGGTGGCAGTGGTCCTACAATGTCTAAGTGAACGTGATCGAAGCGAGCATCAGGCGTAGCAAATGTGCCGAGGGGGGCGGCTACGTGCCTGTGCACTTTTGATCGTTGACATTGTAAGCATTGCTTAGCCCACATACGAACATCTTTATTCATGGACGGCCAGACGTATCGTGCAGCGATGAGACGTAATGTAGCTGCGATACCTGGGTGAGATAATCCATGCAGGGCATCGAATACGAGACGGCGATAAGCAGAGGGTACGATGGGTCGAGGAAGACCGGTAGAAGTATCACATAGAATGGTGCCAGAAGTCGTGGCTAGAGGTACTTCCTGATACTGAAGGGACGTAGAGTGTGGTGCTTCTGTACAGCTGGGATCGTTTGCTTGGGCAGCGGCCATAGCAGGAAGATCGAGCACCGGCAGGGTAACTGCATTCATTTGGATTCGTGATAGAGCATCGGCAACACAGTTCGACTTGCCTTGGATGTGACGAAGGTCTGTCGTGAACTGGGAGATATAGTCCAAATGTCTGCACTCTCGTGGTGAGTAGCGGTCAGACTTGGTATGCAAAGCATACGTTAAGGGCTTATGGTCGGTGAATAAAATGAATCGACGTCCTTCTACTGCGTGCCGAAAATGTTTGATGGCGCAGTAGGCTGCTAGCAGCTCGCGACCAAAAGCGCTATATCTCGTCTCCGTGGTAGTGAGGCGTCGTGAGAAAAACTCGAGAGGTTGCCAACTACCGGAGATGTTTTGTTGCATGACTGCTCCTATAGCAACATCGGATGCATCAACCGCTATACTAAGCGTGGCTGATGGATCGGGATGGGCGAGAAGAGTGGCTTGCGCAAGAGCCGTTTTGATTTCAGTGAATGCAGTACGTGCAGAATCGTTCATTTCCAATCTGCGTGGGTTGCCGCGTAGTAAGTCGGTTAGTGGTCGTAACCGTTCTGCCGCGTGTGGGATGAAACGACGGTAGAAGTTAACCAAACCGAGAAAAGCCTTCAGTTCCTTGAGTGAGGACGGCACGTTGTACTCCTTTATTGCTTGCACTTTGTCCTCACAAGGTAAAATACCCTCTTGCTTGATAACATGACCCAGAAATATTATTTCTCGTTTACCTAACTCGCATTTGTCTGGGTTGACTACTATTCCGTTATCCGAAAGGCGTTGGAATAATAGCGTAAGATGTTGATAATGTTCATCTACGTTTGATGATGCGATTAGCAGGTCATCAATATAGACGTGAACAAAATCGAGGTCTCGTACAATGCTATCGATAAACCTTTGAAAAGTTTGAGCAGCATTCCGTAATCCAAATGGCATTCGTAGGAACTCAAACAAACCGAAAGGAGTCGTGATAGCTGTCTTTTCGATATCTTCAAGAGCGACTGGGATCTGATGATATGCTCGTACCAGATCGATCTTAGAAAAGATAGTCGTGCCCTTGAGCGATGCCGTGATGTCGTGTATGTGGGGGATGGGGTAGCTATCAAAGCGCGTAACTACGTTTAGAGCTCGGTAGTCGCCGCATGGTCTCCAACTAACCCCATCTTTTTTGCGCACCATGTGTAGAGGAGAGGCCCATGGACTGTGAGAAGGACGAATAATACCAGTAGCTAGTAAATTGTCAAACTCACGCTTAGCAAAAGCTAATTTGTCCGGTGCCAGTCGGCGAGGTCGTGCCGTGACTGGCGGTCCGCGGGTGACTATGTGGTGTACCACACGATTGGTCACCGATGGAAGCTCCTCGAGTGGTTTAGTGAGTACGGGGAATTTCTCGAATAAAGCGTGGAATTTATCGTCACGCGAGTAAAAAGTGCCGAGGATTCGGTACGCGTTCATGTGGGCTTTACAGCCCATGAATTTGCTGTTCGACGAAGTATCGATTAGCTGCAGCCTACGTGAATCGACAAGCAATTCATAGTGCTGTAGAAAATCGATACCTAGTATGGCTGTGGGAACATCAGCAATGATGAACGTCCACAGATACCGTCGTCGGTTGCCCAGGTTGACCGCGAGTTGTCGTGTACCGTAGGTAGGAATGACTGAGCCATTCGCAGCGCGTAGTCGAAGCACTGTGGCTTGTGACTTGCTGCTACCTCGTGGTACGACAGAAACTTGGGCCCCAGTGTCTACTAGGAACCTAGCGTTTGTGCGATAATCGTGCACATAGAATAGGCGACCAACCTGGGGGGAAGGGCCGGCGAGTACGGCCGCTTTTACTCGCCGGCGCTGGCGTTTCCCGCCTTGTATGAGCATGGTGCTCGACAACGGCGGGCGCCAGACCCGAAGGACCTATGGAACCAGCACCACTTGTCACTCGCTTCCGTAGCCGCCTTTCGGCGTGGCCTGGAAGATGCCCTTTTTGGGCGAGTGGTGACGGGTTTGCGAGAACTTGAGCGAGCTCGGGGGACGTAGGGTTGGGGTACGTTACAACGGTCTCGAAAACTAAGACGTGTGTGAATACACCCGTCCCTGTCACCATGAGCTGAGGAATGACCGGCGTCCATGTCTACTTTAGGACGTGCCGTCGAAGCAACAACATAGGTGTCTCTATTGCTAGTCCTCGCCAAAATCTTGTCTGCTATGAGGGCTACCTGATTAAGCGGTGAGTCCTCGAGCAGTGCCGTCACAGTGGGTTGGATATGCGCTGGTAGTGACTCAAGCCACAATTCCTTAACTATTTCTGAGTCACTTGCTGTTGGTCCTGCAAGAGATTGCAGGCGCGTGAGGTGGTGGCTAGGTTTAGCATCACCCAGGGGGTGACGTGCTAACAGTGTCCTCAATCGTTCCTCCCTCGATGGGAGGAAATGTCGGAGAATAGCCTCTTTGAGGCGATCATAAACATTAGGCACGTTAGAATTGAGGACGACCTCACGAACAGCTACTAAATGGTCCCCGGGTAACGATTCGAGAGCGTAGGCGTATTTTTGCCTTTGGCTCGTGATACGACGAGTCTCGAACTGAGACTCTATTGCAGCAAACCAGACCTCAGGGTCGTGGGGGATAAATGATACAGGTCGAAAATGAATGGCCTGTACGTCTGAGTCTATAACATTAATAGTATTCTTCTCGCTATCCGTCATGTCGTGTATATTATATATTAAAAATTAATATGAAAATATACGACAGACGTGGATAGATAAATAATAGACTCACCAAATTGACTTCTTTGGAAGATTTGACCCGAGGTTGCGGCGTGTTCCAAACTTTGGGATCACCAATTGTATTGTGGCGTCGAGTTGAGATTAACTGTGAACACCGCTACCAGGAAACACCTGCCAGATAACTCAGAAGGCGAGAGTTGAATGTAACCAGATTTATTTCGTTGGCGATCTCGTGGTATTGAACGAATACCGAGATCGTGCCAAGAGAAGGTACAAGCGAAAGCAGAAGACAGGAGTACGTGCGAACAGTACCAAAAACCGCGGAACAATAATGGAAGGTAATGGAAGCACAAAATGGCTACAATTAGCACAGTTAAACAAAAGCACATTAAAACAAACACTGGTACAGTTGGTTGTAATAATAATTGTTTTTATTAAACCAGTCGTGTTCTCGTGATAAACGTGAGTCACTACAATATATAAGTTAACGGAAGTTTTCAGATCGTTCGGGCAGTACATTGCCACAGCTTCCGATGGCGCTTTGTCTGAAGTTAATAAGTTTCGAGAGAAAGTCAAAATAATCTTTGAAGTATCGGGTCAGCGTTTTTCGCAGTTATATCGCGTCCAATCCTCATACTTATCACAAGTTTCTTGGCTCCTCTTTTACTGACAGGCACTTATAAAAAACCACTTCAACGAAAATGAAATCGGCTTCGGAATCGAAATATCAATTAGCAGTAGCTAGAATTAAAACTCAATTGAATAGCCATTTGGTAAAAGCGGATTGAGGAGACACTTCCTCTTGAAGATATATTAAAACAACGTTATGATTAGTATTCGTGTCAATGCATGCCATGCATCCCAAGAACCTTAGGTTTCATATCTTTCAAATAAATTTGAAGAAACCCGTGCAAAATTGTGAACTGCACCGAATGTGCGTTACACTGTTTTTTGGCGGCATGTGCTCGTTTTTGCCCGAATTGCTTGGGCCTGAGTTTTTCCCCAAAATTTGACCAAGATCACCCAGCAAAAAGCCAGAATTTGTAACTTAGGCATAGTCAACTTGTTACAATCATTGCAATGAATGCCCTTGGGAACGCTCATTCTATTAGTGGATAATTAATTTACTGTGCACATTTGTAATCACGTTTGCAACTGTTTATTCTGATTTTGCATAGGAAATTTGACCTTGGGTACTTTGTACCCGAAGAATGCATCACGACTTAGAAACACAAATCATCAAGTGGAATGACATTTAAATTCTAATCTAAAGACCTGTAAATATATCTTGTTTATAATCTAGTAAGTTACTACAAAGATTTTTGTGTTACACATTCTGGCGTATATTCGTCCTAATATGAATTCACATTTATAAATTAGGGGCAGTGTATCGTTTAACCAAAGTGCCTTAGAACGACGAACACTGAAGGTGTTTTTTCGGCGAGACTACAATTTATGGGCGACCTTTGTGCGAAACTGAAGTGACCTTGAGAGTGAACAACTACTAATTAGGGCTAAATGAGGGTTATAAAGCAGCCAGAATTGTCATTTACAGCTGATGGTTAGGGCTAAAAATTAGATTTAGGATTTTCATCACGAACTGACATCAGCTATAATGCCAAAACTTGTTATCTTCTATCTGACTGGTTCGTCCATAAATTATAGTCTCGCCTCCAAAATAAGTATTTTTCTTGGAAGGCCACTCTCCGATCTTTGACCTAGAGGTCTAATCCACAAGGTGGTGGAACAACGTCAGGAGATGAAGTTCCATGGTAGCAGGTGTCCAACTCTTCTCACCTTCGGTCGTACCATAGCATTTAGGGTCTGGTGTTATGAATACACCTGAAGGGAAATTCAGCAAAGTGATCCGTGATTAAATATTGACTAGTCTGTTGGTTATTTCAACATGAGCTCATATTTGTCGTAATTGAAGTGCTTTTTCTATTCTACCGTTTTATATATTGCCATTTATGAGTCAGATTTATTCCTTCGGCTACTTGTACTGCCTGAGATAGTTAAGACGATGCGCTTGAATACAACGCTTTCCTAGTAAGCAGTAGATCTATTCAATGTATTGGGATATTTTTACATTCATAGTTAAGGATGTTCAATAATTTCACAGAATTTCCACTACTTAGATGTTTTAATGATATATATATATTTCAAATTTATGTTTTTTTGTCTACTGGTAGGCATTATGTTGGTCGTCAGATATGTATTCCTTAATAAATTTGTCTTTGAGTCGTGGCTCTTATGGTACTCAAAACATCTTCAAGTTGCTTTAAAAGACGGGTAAGGTAAGAATAGATTAATTACCTTTTATTTGCTTCAGAGCTTTTTAGCCCATGAGTACTTTTGCCTTATTGATCGGTTGCATTTCTCGCTGGACAAGCTGAAAGTCGAGGATTAAAATAGACGAAATATTTTTTTAACATCCTGCTATGTACATAACACAATTCCAATATTTTTCACTGCATTCCTCAAATGCTTCCAAATATATCGTTGTTATGGATTTGAATGCCTTTTGCAGAAAAACTGTCTGTTTGAAGTGATTTTCTATTATATTTGGATTACAGTGATACGATAATGAATTAATATCACAGGCTGGTTAAACACCCTCAAGATCTGTAAGACCGAAGGAAGTAGACTTTAGGAAAGTTGTTAAATGTATAGTATATTTTAATGTTGTATCGAAGCACACACGACTTGGATTTACTTGTCATATGCAACATAAACCGAAAAAGGAGTATCTTAGTCAACATTAAGTATAACCACCTAAAGTGAATTAGCATGGGCTTTATCAATTCGTGGTTAATCACCACATCCCTCAGCTTGTTGTGTTATTTGGGTTGGGATTGAATTATGGAACAACCAAGGATACTTGAACCTAGGGATGAAACCCTAAAATTATTGAGTATCTGTTTGGTTGTGCTTAATTTTGTATCATTTACCCGTCTGTTTGAATATATTTCTGTCAGGTATTGGATATCACTATTTAAACATTAAAAATCATATTTTTATTCACCAGTTTTTTTTCCATACATCTTAGAGTGCCACAGTCGATCTTGATGCAGTTGAAGAGCCAAGTAACACATTTACAGACCGACATCTATGTGGTAAGTTCGTTCTAGTATCTAACAATTTATTGATCAGAAAGTCGGGATAGATTTTTGCTTAATAGCATCCTAATATTTGTTCTTCGAAAGGGGTATACAGCAATTTTAAAAGAAGGTAATCATGAAGTTTACATTATCAGTATTACCATTTTTATTCATAAGTTTTGTTTATTGAAGTTGGGGTCAAATTAAAGTCCATGAGACATTTATTGGTTAGGACAGTATTACAAAGTGGTGAACAGTGGGGTCAGTTGGGTTGTCTCTGAATACTTACGTAATAAATAAAACTTTAGCATCATTAGATATTTACTGACCTCAGATGCAGCGTTGCTTTATCTCTTTTTAATGATCAGCTCATATAATATTTTTACTAAATATTTCGTCTGTGAATTAGAGGTTTACTTCAGACAGGGATGCTTAACTCATTGGTTAATATTTCTGTCTTTTGAAGTTTGTCCACTTGATATGGGCTTCATACTCGTTAACGATAATCTACTTGGTCAAATGCTTGTTTGATCAGAATTTGTTTCGTTCCTGTTATAATGAAAATTAAAACAAACTTCCAATAAAAATACTTGTCTCAGGCCAATTAAATCGAAAAGTGATCAGTTAAATAATTATCATCGATAATTTAAAATTACCACAGTTGATGGATAGACATTTTCTCAAAATTGTTTTTACACAACTTAGCATACTCATCTGAATATTTATTTCTCCTCTTGTGTTTTTTTTATTAGTTATTCAGCTTTACGGTCAATTGTGTCTTAAACCACCACCTTTTTGTGTATGGTGTTGTGCAACGGTGTTATTTTCCAAAACTTTAAATGAAAATTTGATTGAGACTGATTCTAACAATTGCAATTTATCTACTAATTATCAAGATCAATTAGAGACTTTAATTACTGTGGGAAATAATTTATTTTCTAAACTAAATGATTCATCGCCGTATAAACCATACCTTAACACTTATTTAAAGGAGGCTAGACGTGTTGTAAGTTCTCACTTATGTATTATATTGTTGCATTTGAACATGATACTATTATTATTAACTACATGAGTGTACATAGCCCCCAAGCGCCCTGGTATGGCCGAGAGCGGGGTGGGTTCGCCCTCCCTCTCGAAATACTCACACGGCCGCGCGTATACAGCCTCTGCCAGGGAAGTTCTACTCACTGCCTTCTCGTGGCGGGGGTGTTGTTTACGAAAATGAGAGGACGAAAAGTGAATGTCCGGCGTTTTAACCGGATTCCAAATCTATGGTGCACATGGGCACCAGTATCCTGCGGGAACAAATGGCGTATGAACCAATTTTCGGTCACCGGCTACCATGGGACTGCATCTCCTTACGATGCTCCACTGCCTTGTGGGTTAGACCTTCAGGTCAAGGGCTCGGGGTGTGGCCCTCTGAGATAACCACCTGCTTCGGTCTGGGCACCCGGGCAGTATCGCAGCCCACACGCAATTTATGAACTGAAATTGTGTGGCGCATATATATTTGGCGCACTCCTGTACCAATATATGTGTTCAAATAAAATAAAATAAAATACATCTTATTTAAGGTTTTATGTGTTCTTATTGTGACTATTAAGAATTACTTAAAGTAATGATAGTAAACGACAATATAGAGGATTAACTGATATATGTAGAAATCATTTCACCAAAGTAAGTAGATATATGGGTCGTTTCTATGTTTATTTTATTTAAAATAATTCAAGAATATTATTTAGCTTGCTGGAAATGGTTCTATAAGAAGCTCGATAGTTGAAAACCTTGTAAACACAAGCCATTCGATCAAAATGAACTTTGCGTTCAAAATCATCTACAAGGTAACTTGAAAACTGCCATAGCAGTTAGCTCCCGTCTTCTTAACATTGCCGAGGCATTCGCTATAAAGTTTGAAAAACTAGGGTCACATGTACAGAAGAAATTTGTAAAGCCTTTTTTTCTGCCATATTCTTAATCTTTCGTAACCTTTTAAAATCTTTTCTCTCAAAGCCATCTGTTTCCCTTCTATCTTTTTTATGGACTTTTCCTGTTTCTATGGTCCTCCTGATTAAAGTTAATCTGAATTTCAACATTTTATCTCATCTCACTAAGTCTTTCCTCTGCAACTATAATTTTTCTATGGATCTCCTTGATGAATATTCAAGCTCTCAACAATGTTACTACTATTCTAATAAAAATAACGTTTTTACGTCTTCATTTATTTTACCTTACTGTTTCTATGTTTAGCGAAAATAAGTTACAGACACGTAATTAATAGGGCAAGCAGCTAACTTACATACGACTATATAAACGTCAGGGTTAATAAGCAAATAAGTGACAAGTTCAAAATGTAGCTTGAGAAGAATGAATAAATTGGCCTATCAAAAAGCTAGAAGAACCTATATGAGCTCGACATGGTACCAGCCGCTACAAACTCTTCTCTGAACCAGTCTTTCTTATTTTACACCTCACTAGATGGCGAAGGTGCATCCACTCTTTGTGTCCTCCCAAATTCTAATCTTCTGAATTCTTCATGTCCTTTTTTCCTCTTTCCAAATTTATTTCACTGGATTATACTCTTTAAATTACATCTCCAAACCCTAATCTTCCCGATTACTGCTTATACTCTTGCTACCTCTACCACTACGGGATTTGAATCGACCACTGCATCTATGTGCTAATGTGGTATGGCAACTCGAACTGATGTACGTACGTACGAAGTTCTACGTTGTTACTGACTGACTGACTGACTGACTGACTGACAATAGATATATTCCGTTTACTAAACTAAATGCTTTGTATTGTGAGTGGGGAGGGTCCGCTCTCCTTCTCGAAATGCTCTCACATGGCCGCGCTCATATAGCCTCTGCCAGGGAAGTCCTACTCACTGCCATCTCGTGGCGGGGGTGTTGTTTACGAAAGTGAGAGGACGAAAAGCGAATGTCCGGCGCTTTAACCGGATTCCAAATCAATGGTGCACATGGGCTCCAGTATCCTGTGGGAACAAATGGCGTATGAACCAATCGTTGGTCACCGGCTTCCGTGGGACTGCGTCTCCTTACGATGCTCCACTGCCTTGTAGATCAGAACTTCAGGTCGAAGGCTCGGAGAGTGGCCCCCTAAGAAAACCACCTGTTTCGGTTTGGGCACCCGAGCAGTATCACAGCCCTCACACATACCGAATGAGATTTGTGTGACGCATATGTATTTGGTGCCTCCTTGTACCAATATCTATGTGTTAAAATAAATAATAAATGTCAGGTTCTAGGACAGATGTGCTTATCGGCGTCCGACAATAATAGTTTTTCTTCACTTAAAAGCAGCATTTGAGTCGGTAGACCGAGAGGTTCTGTGTCAGTGTCTGTCATTGAAAGGCGTGCTTCAGAAGTACATAAACTTTGTGATGGCCCTTTTACTGGAACACTACCAGTCAAGTCAGAGCTTATGGCTAACTGTTATCTGATTTTTCAACCTCAGCTGATGTCCGTCAAGGCTGTCCACTATCTTCATTTCTTTTTAATTTCATCATAGACATATCGCTGCAAATAACGTTCTCGTCGTCTGGATTTTCAGGATTTGATCTCCTACCAGGAGGTCCACTTATCGGCTTAGAATACGCAAATGACATAGTCCTGTTTGGTGGAGACACTGATAAAATGCAATCTTTTGATGGCACTGAACAAAATTGCCAGAATGTTTGGACTGCGTTTCTCCTTCTCTAATGGCGAATTGTTGCTTCAGGACTAGTCTGCATCAACATCTGAACTAAGGATAGGGAGTGAAGTAGTTGAACGCGTTGACAACTTCACTTATCTTGGAAGTCTGATCAGCCCTAATGGGTTGGTGTCTGACGAAATCTCAGCACGGATCCGAAAAGCTCGTTTGGCATCTGCCAACTTACGTCACCTATGATGAAGGCAAGATATCCGTCTATCAATTAAGGGACGAGTGTACTGCGCGGCAGTTTGTTCTGTTCTACTTTACGGCTGCGAAACATGGCCATTAAGAGTAGAAGATACTCGTAAGTTCCTAGTATTTGATCATAGATGTCTTAGTGTTGGAGATGGTTAGAAGAAAGTTAGAGGCGGCAAATCAAAAGTTGGCATCAATCCATAAAGTCACTAACTTCTTTTCTGAGTCATGTTGGTAGATGCAGACTACTTGGTTCGGGGTCCGCGTGACTATCGTGATCAATGGTTGAAGACTCTGGGTGACATGACTCAGAATCGATCACAGCGGCGTAGGTGTATACATTCTTTGCCTTCCTTTAAACCGTGAGATTAAAATCGCTTCATATCTTTCTTTCTACCAACTAATTCTTTCTTCCTGTACTATGTCCTTATACACAATCTTTCTTTTATATATTACTACCATTGAAGTAACTACTACTATGAATCCGGTGTTCATTTTGTTGTGCTAATGAGGTATGGCAAATTGGACCGGTTCATATATGTGCCTTGTCGTACGATGTAGCTGACCGACTGACTGAACACGTAATAAAGTATGCACGCTCATACAAACATGATAATAATTATGTGAATATAGATACGTCGTTGCCATTCCAATAATACTGTTAACTAAGTTAACTGAAAGGTTTAACAAAATTAAGCGCATACAAATTGAATTGTAGGTGAGGTGCTATAGTATCATTCATTTACTGTTATGTTTCTCATGTCTTCATTTGTATCATAAAGGTAATTAACCACAATACTTGTCTGTTCTAAATTCTGTAGTTCATCTCTCATTTATCATTATCTAGTAAGTTATTCATCTAATTGACGGTTTACTAACTAGCTTTCGACGTTCATAATATCAGCTCAATTCGTTCAAGTATATCACAAATTAAATCATTTTCGAGCTAGTAGAACAAACCCATATCGAATAAATCATTATTATCTAATTAAAACTACTTATCTTAATGTTTTAAAGTAGTTGAGACTAGTTTAGAACTATGTAGTTTTTCGTTATTATATTCAGAACATTTTAACAGTTAAACCTATAAGATATTCATAACAAAGTTTATTGTTATCTGTCTGTTGCGTTTTTCTTTTCTACTTAATCTTTGAATACTCTTACAACTATCCAACCGTTATATTACGGTTTTGTAGTCTGAATTTTCTGTGTAGTCAATTAAACAATATTTGAGTTCAAGTAAAATTTAGACTACCTCTTGTTTCTGTAAGTTTGCAAAAAAAATATAATCAATTTGGTACAGAATTTCTGTTCCTCTAAAGCGTTATTCTCTTAGGTTGATTAATTAATCACCACGACCCCTCATACACACAAAAAATTATTTTATCCTTCTGTAATTTAGATTATGCATCTATACTTGGAATCATCTGCACCAACAAGTAATTATACTTTGTGTTTTTCCAAATTAAATCAACACTATTCTCAATCAGATCTAGTAAGTTAGCTATTTTATGTCAATATTCTATGAATCTGTTCAGTTTGTGATTGGATTATATTTTCTATTTGAAAGTGGAAAATGTTCTTGATGACTAACGTATACAGTTGCCTAGTAGATTTTACTTTTCTTTTCCTTTGATACGGGCTAAGCTATTATAGTCATTAGCTTTGCTTTGGATAACTTTTTCGTTACATTTGTGATAAAATTAGTTTACAATATCAAAAAACTGTGCCAACATCTGGTAAATAGTCTTCGTAATTTTCAATGTTTCTTGTTATCTGCTTAGTTAGTTAGTTTGAGGTCAGTGAGTACTGTTCCCTGGGATGTTTTGCTTCTAATACTACAATTCTGGAGGGTAACTAAAGCTCCTTACACATTTAAGAAATGGCGTTATCTATAGTTCTAGCGAGCTACCCAAATGTTCAGATATAAGATATAGCCGTCCGAGTTGACAAGGCTTAACAGCTGAAATATTTAACTTTCAGTCACTGATTTCATGGGGAAATTATGTTTCATTCAATTGGATTCAGGTAGCCAAATATCAAAACTAGCTCATCCTGAACGTGTCGAAATAAGTGGTTATAGCTTAATATCCTGAAAACACACTCGTTTAGTTGAAAATGAAAATAAAATTGTCTTCCAGGGAAGTTTACTCAAATTCAGAAGGCAGGGTGAGATTTTTATGTTGCTTATTAATAAAGCTAGTTCTACGATTTTAGCTGAATGATATTTCTTTAAAATGGATAGGATTTAGTCAATTCGTAGTAAAATTTAAAACATCATCGGGCTACTGTAGACTCATATTTGATGTAAAACATACTAGTTTAATAGCGGTTGTCTAACCTATTTCCAATAAATCTATAATCGAAAATTATAAACTGTAAATTCTCTATTTCGACCGAAGTTGAAATGTTTTTCGTCTAAGATAAGTCGGTACTACCATTGAGTCTGTTGACTGCACAGAGGTGTGACGGAAGTAAGGTGTCTCCCTCAGACAACCAACATAACAGCGATACTGCCTTCCCACAAGGAGGGCTGTTAGAAAGGGCAGACCCTAAAAATGCACACCTCGCCTTATCCCACGGATATCCATCTCCGAAGGTAAGGTTTCAAGAAGTACGGAGCTAACACGGGAATTACTCACATAAAGATCATGAGTGACCGACATCAAGCAGTTGTTCCTTGGACACTGCGGTCACGCTCTCAGGTCACTAAGACCAACTCTAAACCAATTTCCTTTTCAGGTGGCTCTAGTAAAACCCTTCCACAGTGTGGGCAACCGGGAAATGATAACCACCCTCTTACCTCTAACGGCACTCAAGATCACTAACTGACTGACTGAAAAGCAGTCTGTAAATAACATCACAAAGCACGTAAAAGGGGCCTTAAATATTTATGTTGAAGCAGGCGAAAAACAAACAGCAGACCTGTTTTATGTGTTAATCAGAATTACACCGAACGGAGTGTTTTACACCATCAATTATTTCAGTATGAAAATCATTTCTTAAAACTAAAATACCTGCTGGTCTCATGCAACCAATTATTATGTCTCATAAGATAGTTTTGTGAAAATTTAAAGTTTTCAATGGTTTACATCAACAAAATTACAGCCAACTTCATTGTTAAAGATACTTATCTATTTCAACAAGCTCATGCAATTTATTCTGGTCATAAATTTAAGTAAAGCAAGAATAAATATTAGAAAATAGAAAAATAAATTCATTATAACGTAGAATAATTTTTATATTCAAATACACAAAACTGTCAACATAGTTTCTCAAAAGATATTGATTAGATTAAAAGATAGCCTAACTGTTGATAACTTTAAGTCCGGTGCTACTGGACAGTTACAATTACAATTCGGTAGTAGGGAGTTTATTTATTATTTACTTGAACATAGATATTGGTACAAGGGGGCACCAGATACATATGCGCCTCATTTGATATGTGTGAGGGCTGTGATACTACCCGGGTGCCCAAACCAAAGCAGGTGGTGTTCTTAGGGGGCGCCACACCCAGAGCCTTCGACCAGAAAGTCTGATTCATAAAGCAGCGGAGCAACGTCAGGAGATGCAACCCCATGGTAGCCGGTGACCAACAATTGATTCATACACCATTTTTTCCTTCAGGATACTGGAGCCAACCTATGTGTACTATTGGCTTGGAATCAGGGTTTCACAACTCCCCTAAGTGGACGCTCCATGTCCACCAACCCGGTTAAAGCACCGTACATTTGCTTCTCATCCTCTCAATTTCGTAGACAATACCCATGGTGCGAGAAGTCAGTGAGTGGGACTTCATGGCAGAGGCTATATACGCGTGGCCATGTGAGAGCATTTGGAGAGGGAGAGCTGACTCTCCCCACTCGGCCATACCAAGGCATTTGGGGGCGGTAGTAGGAAGACTTATGGATATTTTTGATACATTTAAGTATTAAAACTATTTTGAGTTTGTTATGAATCCATACTTAAAATCAAAGCCAACAAAAGGATGATATTATATGTATTTTGCTTAGCTTCATTGCCCAACTATTATGATAAAACATTTATGCTTGCATCCTAGAGTATTTTAATTCACCTGTAGAATTTGTACACTAAAACAAGAAAGTTCACACAAGGAATTTATTTCTTTGCTAGTTCCGATGTAGACTTTTATCTAAAATCTTATTAACGATTTTTCTAAGTGTTGTATTCAAATTACTTCAAGTTATTGAATTATGTATCGGCTTTATCTTCTTTACATTCACACATACCTTCAATGTTCATGGTTAAATTTGACTGATGAACCTCAATGAATACTAAAGAAATTATAGTCATATAGTCAACCAATTCATGCATTAAGAATACATTATCCAACAATCAGGTTTTATGTATTTGTCGAATTTCATCGATTATAAATGCGAAATCAGTTCACCATTCCACAATAATTATTAATTAGTGTGTATTTAAACGTCAGTCGGTTCATGATCTCAATCAAAAACTTAATAATCTCCACAACCCTTATACTAGTAATTAACATGTGCTCACTGGTGACTAGCTTCGTGAGGAAATTCTCGGAGTTCTAGTGAGAAGCCGTGACCAGTGGAGCTAATCCATGTCGAGTAGAGACAGGTATCTACCTCAGTACAATGGAAGATGGTCGCGCAATTTCGTGGATTGGTTGGTGTTAGACACTATCACCATTGGATGCCGACTCAATGGTCCAGTAGGTTAAGCGTTCGCGCGCGAGACCGAAGGCCCTGGGTTCGAGTCCCATCAGCGGGATCGTGGATGCGCACTGCTGAGGAGCCCCACAATAGGACGAAACGGACGTCCAGTGCTTCCAGGTTTCCAAAGGTGGTCTAACATCAATCGGTTCATCATCTTAATCAAAAATATTCTTAGTTACTATGAATCATATTTTTATTTCATTTTGTTATTATTACTATTATAATCAGCGTCTCAATAATTTACAATAATTGAATTCTAACTAGTCATATTTAAGTGACTACTTATTCTCTTTCATATCATTATCATGATGAATTTCTTCTTTATTGTTTTTTAAGACTGATGAAGTACACAATTTCCGATTACGATTTTTAACACTATTCGTATCTGAGAACAAAGTGAATTGTTATTTAAATGAAAGATGGTTTCCGGCTAGATTTAACGTTTTTAAAAAACTACAACAATTAGCATTTGATATTGTTAAACATTTACCTGAAGTATTATTGGATAAAGTGAGTAATATCAATGACAGTTCACTTTTTTTAGTTTATATTAACGGTTAATAGAATAGGTTAACAAACAATAATGGATAGGAAATTTACTATTATAATATCCGAACCGTCCAATTATCATAATCTCACAATGTCGATATACTGTTAATGTAACTTAACTTTTTATTTGGATACACAAATAAGCTGATAATATTATCACTACCAACTCCGCCTGTAGTTACTGCCGGTTCCAAGCCCCGGTAAAGGAGGAGGGTTTGGCATGGAGTTTGCGACCCCATCCCGTAGAAAACTAACTCGCTAAAAAAACGCTAACCAGAAAAAATAATTCAAACCATTTAAACTCTGCCCTGGGAGTTAGAAGGTCTTCATTTAGAAGAAATATGACGCCTCATGGTGAAAGCCGAGTTCCTTCAAAAGCCACGAGGCCGATGCCCCTTCTAACAACCAGAGCAACAATTTTTATAGGTACATGGAACGTCCGAACAATGTGGGAGACCGGAAAGACCAGTCAAATAGTAACGGAAATGAGGAGATACAACTTGGCATTACTGGGAATCAGCGAAACCCATTGGATCCAAGCTGGACAACAAAGGCTAAATACAGGAGAGATGCTGCTATACTCCGGCTACGAAGAGGAAAATGCTCCACACACTCAGGGAGTCGCTCTAATGCTGTCCAAAGTAGCACGAAATGCACTTGTAGGATGGGAATCTCACTGATCCAGAATTATCAAAGCATAATTCAAAACAAAGAAGGAGGGGATCTTAATGAATATTATTCAATGTTATGCACCCACCAATGATAGTAACGACGACATTAAAGATCAATTCTATGAGAGGCTGCAATCAATCATCGAGAAGTGCCCAAGAAAGGACCTCCCCATTCTAATGGGAGATCTAAATGCCAAAGTCGGAATAGACAACACCGAATATGAAAATATTATGGACTGGGAGAGAGAAACGAAAATGAGGAAAGATTTGCAAATCTGTGTGCATTCAACAAATTGGTCATAGGAGGCACAATATTTCCACACAAACGTATACACAAAGCTACATGAATCTCACCGGGCTACACCACAGAGAACCAGATAGATCGTATTTGCATCAATAAAAGGTTCCGAAGGACAATGGAAGATGTGAGAACCAGGAGAGGAGCTGATATAGCTTCAGATCACCACCTAGTTGTGGCCAATTTAAAACTAAAGCTAAAGAAGAACTGGACAACTGGACAATACTTTGAAGAACTCCTGAATAGGCCGGCTCCAACGAATCCACCGGACATCGAAGCAGCAAACACAGATCTTCCTATAGATGTCAACCCACCAACTACGGAAGAAATCAGAATGGCCATCAGACAAATCAAGAGCGGGAATGCAGCAGGACCCGACAACATACCAGCTGAAGCACTGAAGTCAAACATCGAAGTAACTACAAACATGCTTCGCCTTCTACTCAAAAAGATCTGAGAGGAGGAACAAGTGCCGATGGACTGGAAAGAAGGATACCTCGTCAAGATTCCAAAGAAAGGAGATCTGAGCAAATGCGAAAACTACAGAGGCATTACACAGTTCCGGATAATATTGACAATCTTCTCAGGAACTCCATAGTGTCGAAGAAGTTTTCATAAAATCCTCCTATCCACACTGTGTAATGCCTCTGTAGTTTTCGCATTTGCTCAGATCTCCTTTCTTTGGAATCTTGACGAGGTGTCCTTCATTCCAGTCCATCGGCACTTGTTCCTCCTCCCAAATCTTTTTGAATAGAAGATAAAGCATGCTTGTGGTTGCTTCGATGTCTGATTTCAGTGCTTCAGCTGGTATGTTGTCGGGTCCTGCTGCTTTCCCGTTCTTGATTTGTCTGACGGCCATTCTGATTTCTTCCGTAGTTGGTGGATTGACATCTATAGGAAGATCTATGTGTGTTGCTTCGATGTTCGGTGGATTCACTGAAGCCGGCCTATTCAGGAGTTCCTCGAAGTATTCTACCCATCTGTTCCGCTGTTGTTGAATTCCAGTGATTGGCTTGCCTTCTTTGTCTTTGACCGGCCTCTCTGGTTTACTGTATTTCTCTTCTAGTTTCTTCGTTGTATCGTAAAGCTGTTTCATATTTCCTTCTCTAGCAGCTTTTTCCACCGTCGTTGCTCGTTCTTCCACGTACTTCTTCTTGTCGACTCTAATACTTTTCTTCACTTGCTTGTTTGCTTCTATGTATTCAGCTTGTGCTTGGACTTTCTCTGTTCGTGTTCGGCTGTTGTTTATTGCTGCCTTCTTGTTCTTCCTTTCTTTGATCTTGTCCAGTGTTTCTGTAGAGATCCATTCCTTATGATGGTATTTCTTTAGACCGAGAACCTCTTGACACGTTGAAGTTAATGCTTCCTTGATGCCTTTCCAGTTGTCCTCCATAGTAATTTCTTCTTCTTTCAATAGATCTCGTAAGGCTTGGAACCTGTTGTTGAGAGCTATCTTGAATTCATTGAGTTTGACAGTATCTCGAAGGAAGGCTGTATTGAACCTTTGTATTGCTGTTTGTCCAGTTGTCCAGTTTTTCTTTAGCTTCAGTTTTAGATTAGCCACAACTAGGTGGTGATCTGAAGCTATATCACCTCCTCTCCTGCTTCTCACATCTTCCATTGTCCTTCGGAACTTTTTATTGATGCAAATATGATCTATCTGGTTCTCTGTAGTGTGGTCCGGTGAGATCCATGTAGCTTTGTGTGGAAATATTGTGCCTCCTATGATCAATTTGTTGAATGCACACAGATTTGCAAATCTTTCCTCATTTTCGTTTCTCTCTCCCAGTCCATGTCGTCCCATGATATCTTCATATCCGGTGTTGTCTATTCCGACCTTGGCGTTTAGACCTCCCATCAGAATGGTGAGATTCTTTCTTGGGCACTTCTCTATGATTGATTGCAGCCTATCGTAGAATTGATCTTTAATGTCGTCGTTACTATCATTGGTGGGTGCATAACATTGAATAATATTCATTAAGATCCCCTCCTTCTTTGTTTTGAATTATGCTTTGATAATTCTGGATCAGTGAGATTCCCATCCTACAAGTGCATTTCGTGCTACTTTGGACAGCATTAGAGCGACTCCCTGAGTGTGTGGAGCATTTTCCTCTTCGTAGCCGGAGTATAGCAGCATCTCTCCTGTATTTAGCCTTTGTTGTCCAGCTTGGATCCAATGGGTTTCGCTGATTCCCAGTAATGCCAAGTTGTATCTCCTCATTTCCGTTACTATTTGACTGGTCTTTCCGGTCTCCCACATTGTTCGGACGTTCCATGTACCTATAAAAATTGTTGCTCTGGTTGTTAGAAGGGGCATCGGCCTCGTGGCTTTTGAAGGAACTCGGCTTTCACCATGAGGCGTCATATTTCTTCTAAATGAAGACCTTCTAACTCCCAGGGCAGAGTTTAAATGGTTTGAATTATTTTTTCTGGTTAGGGTTTTTTTAGCGAGTTAGTTTTCTACAGGATGGGGTCGCTAACTCCATGCCCAATTCTCCTCCTTTACCCGGCCTTGGGACTGGGAGTAACTCTAGAACAGCTACAGGAAGAGTTACCTTGCAACGTGAATAAGACAATTTGCAATTTGTCGTCCTTTGCGTGTTGTGTCGATGATGCTGAAAGCTGCCGTTAATTGTTTTACAGTATCATTCATTTGAAAACGTTCAAGATTGTGCTATTACCTTGATATTTTGCGAATGCAGTTAGTGAGCTTGAGAGTTCATATAATATTTTTGAAGTGGTAACCTGTAATTTTATTATATATCTGGTTGCTCTACTATCTCATTCTGATAACAAGGAAGTAACAACTAGGAACTAAAGTTTTCTAAATAGTATGTACCTCATCACCCGTGATTCTTCAGGATATTCTAATGATCTACACTACTCGAAGTCTATTTATTTCCATTAGTGTGTTGAGCTTAAAACTGTTTATCGAAATCCTAGTAATCAATATTTTAGTTATCGATCAAGTCATTACACAATATGATTCGTTATTTAGTGATATGTTTTAATCAATCAATTGATTTCAATAAGATCTCAATTAGTTGTTTTCCATATCAATTACTGATAAGTATATATGAAAATTTGACTTAAACTTCATGTTTCAATACTAATATTTCAGAGTGTGTGGTTGATGATTGTTTAGTCTAATGATTGTATTTACTCAATTTTAACAAAGTTCACAATGTTTTCAATAATCCTTATTGAATGTTCTCTTAATGAGAGTTTAAAAAAACAGTAATCAATTTTAACTTGGTTATTTATTCTCTGAAGAAGTGAATTACACTAAGTCACGAAACGTCAGAAAATCTAATTTTCTACTCATTGGGATATTACAAATATATTATATTTATTTATAACAATCTACCTAATGCTCAATTTATTCGAAATTATCAATTCAAACCTTGGTAATGATACCTACAAAGTTCACAATGTTTTCAATAATTCTTATTGAATGTTCTCTTAATGAGAGTTAAAAAAAACCCCCCAGTAATTAATTAATGAATAATTTTTTTTATTTCATTGAAAGGTTGGATCAAGTGAATGGGTATATAATGATGCAATACTATTAGAATTAAATACACTTTTAGCTTTAATTATACGTCAACAATTTATTCGTAAATCTACATGTACAGAAGAAGATTTATTTGAATTGATTCATACTTATCATTCTCAATCATGTCCATCTCAGTTACTTTAAAATTGGTAGATTGTTTGTTTGTGTTTGTTTATTTGTTTGTTTATAATTAAATTGAATTTTGTAAATAGTTCTACAAATTGTACTTTTGGCTTTTTTTGTTGTTGTTGGCTACATGTTGCCATAATCATGTTTTATCTTTTTCAATGTGAAGTTTTATTTTCATAATCATTCTTACATGTATTTATTTGTTAAAACAGTAGAAATGTGTTATAATGGTTAATACTACTAAATGGTAAAAAAGAAAGAATCATAATGATTATGTAAATTCTAGTGCATTAGTAATATATAAATACTTACTTACTTACTTACGCCTGTTACTCCCAATGGAGCATAGTCCGCCAACCAGCATTCTCCAACCCACTCTGTCCTGGGCATTCTTTTCTAGTTCCATCCAATTCTTGTTCATTCTTCTCATGTATATTTCCATTTCCCGGCGTAATGTGTTCTTTGGTCTTCCTCTTTTCCTTTGACCTTCAGGATTCCATGTGAGGGCTTGTCTTGTGACGCAGTTGGGAATATATAAATATGGTAATGGAATTAAAGTCAAAATAATTAATTTATGAATAACAGATCATGTACTGTATCATATCAATGGTTCGCATAAGTCAGTCAATCAGCTACAATGTAGGACCAGACACATATATACATCGGTCCAAGTTGCCACACCTCATTAGTAAAAACAAGATGTACACCAAATTCATAGAAGTAGTCACTTCAATGGGAGTGATGTATAAAATAAAGATTGTGTATAAGGATATCCAGTCAGCCAGTGATAAAGTAGAACTTTGTACGTACGTACATCAGTTCGAGTTGCCATACCACATTAGCACACAGATGCAGTTGTCGAATCCAATCCCATAGTGGTAGAGGTAGTAAGAGTATAAGCAGTAATCGGGAAGATTAGGGTTTGGAAATGTTATTTAAAGAGTATAATCCAGTGAAATAAATTTGGGAAGAGAAAAAAGAGACAAGGAGGATTCAGGAGATTAGAATTCGAGAGAACAGAAAGAGTGGATGTACCTGCCTCATTGCAAACGATTTTGAGCCATATAATTCAGGGTCTCTAACCATCGGTTTCTATCATCTCGCGGTCCCCAACCAGGTAGCCTACACCTACCAATATGACTCACTCCACTTGTCAGTGACTTCATGGACTTGTGCCATGCTTTGGTTTGACCGCCCGTAGCTTTCTTCCAACCTACTCCTATACCACTGAACATCGCACGTCGGGGTAATCGGTGATTGGGCATACGTAACACATGTCCCAGCCATCTCAACTGATGAAGTTTCACTACTTCATCAATTGATTTGCCATCCTTACCTAGTACCCGTTTCCTAACAACTGTGTTACTTACTCGATGGTCCCATGATATACGAGCAGTGTTTGGAAGACACCTATGATCAAATACTAGTAACCTACGAATATACGATACAGGAAGAAACAATTAGTTCGTAGAAAGAAAGATATAAAGCAATTTTAATCTCTTAGTTTAAGGGAAGAGAGAGAGTGTATACACCTACACCATTGTGATCAATTCCTAAATGGCAAATAGAGGTAAAAAAAATTTCAAAAGTCCCTGTATAAAGTCCAACTTTATTCTTAGGATCAAGTACAGGATTTACCAATTGCATGACGAAATTAGGATTTAAGTAGAAAATTTGCTTGATTCAATTTAGGCTTTTTTTCATTTACAACTCCTTCTAGAGCATATGCTATACTTGGGATTGATTCTTTTGGATCGGCCATCTACATAAAATGAAAATGTTTTTTACCATTAATAAATGAATTCGATATTGATTTCTTAAAGTTTTGACGGACAGTTACTTTTCTTTCAGAAGATTCATTGGTTATTTTCTCAATACAGTTAAACTTCAAGAATTTCAGAAGAAAATACACGTTTTCGTTCTTCAATGGTTCACAAGTATCGTTTCTTCATCAGAACCTTTTGTTGCACTTCGACTGTCTTCTTTATCCCGTCTCTTCAAAATTCATTAGTTTGCTCTGTTTACGAGTTTTTTGTGAGATTGATGTGTGGTAGTGAAAGTGTGGTTGGTCACTGAGTTTGGACAAAGAGACACACAACTTACTGACTATTAAATGTGTAATTCCCTTTCCATTTATTGATTTGTACTCCAGACCCACTGAGAGTGACTGCTTGTAATTGTAAGGTACAAAGTGTTGTATAATTTGTACTCCAGTTTTCTATTCGTGATCATGAATCTTGTATCTGATATAATGTGATCTACATGTGTATGGAGGATCGTTCGAGTATTTTATCCTGAAGTAGTATAAACTCAGTTATCCAGCCCAGTCTTATTACCGTCTTAGCATAGAATACCGCAGAGAGAAATCTATCTGAATCCGTCCATTATATCGGAAATCCATTCCTTAATTATTATACGAACTAGGGAAACAGCTATTAATGACTTTTGAATGTCTGTCTAGTTATTTTTGCACTCCTCAGATTTAGAGTTGTGCTTTTCATTGCTCTATGAAATTTCCTGGACTCTTCTGCTACTTCGAAAATCGTCTGCTATTTTGTGGATAATGCATTCTATACATCCAAATTCCAAACCTTTTGTTGGTGCATGACTTGGAAGGTACTATTCATAACATTCTAGCGGATTTAATGGCTACTAACTACGATTTTCTAGCTACGGTGTGACTAGATGTTACAATTTATTCAGACTAAACAGTTGATGATCGATTGTATCCTAAAACTACGCCCGAAAACTGTCTAGATAATCTGAAATGCTCTTGTTTCTTTTTCTCTAGAGTTACGGAATTCGCATTTGTACTAGTAGTTCTTACAATAATGGTGTCAACAATATATACGAACAAAAACTGGTAAAACGTTGTGTCTTGAGTATGATAGATTACTGTTATAATGAACTTCTTGAAAATGAATTTATTATTCTGAAAAATAGCATTTATTATAGTAGAATGTTAAAAAGGCATGTACATTCTGCCTAACTTCGTGAACTTTCATATGAGGTTACACGAAGATAGATAAACTCATTGACATTACGACATCTTTAATGAAGCGGTGAAATAAATTGGTCTAATTCTTGCAAAATTTATCATGAGAATGAAAATGCAGTACTGAAATTTGTAGTTGTTGTAAATCTGCTGGAAAATAATGTTTCATATTAAGTGGAGGCAATAGCGTACCGGAGTTAATCACCAAGCCATTAATAAATTTTTCACCGGATATTAACCAGTTGGAGGATAAATGAACATAAAGAAATGTTAGTGGACCAGTAAATAGTGAATTAGAATTGTCGATTTATTATTAACGTATGTAAAAATGACATGAATTCTATTTAAGAGTAAAATGAATTAGCATAGTCACTAATAATTTAACATAAAAATGATTTAGTAAGTCACACTGAAATAGCACTAACTGGTGAATGATACTAGTAGTTGTATTTGCTTTAGTGGGAATGTTACGCTACAATAATTAGTTATTATGTATCGTCGACAGAATCCTAATCCCAAGTGTCGGCCTCCTTTTACATCTGTATTAGCAAGCTAATTGAAAGCACCGGAGAAAGCAGATCATTATTTGAACATATGAAGTAAGCAGTCGGTTAGTACTCAGATGTTTGAGAGATGAGATAATTGTAGGTTGTTACAATCGGTAAAGCTCCTAAACTACAAGTAACGGTGGCATTTGATGTTTGATATGTTTTCGACTGATATATCATATGTATGTGATGATAAATGGTAAGTGCTCCATTGTAGTCCAAAAATTAATCATCAGATCACCGTCAAGCAGAACATGAGTAGTAATCAAAAAGTTTCCCTATGACACCTCTACAACATTGGTCCCTACTGTTGTCGATGTTTGGTAAGTGCGATATTGTTGCTGTTAGTTCTCAGGAGGTTTGCTTGAGATTCGGGGTCATGATTGTGTCACCAGACCACCAGTTGAAACGATCAGGTTGTGAGTTATTTACTATAAGAGTGTATGTATTGAAATCGTCTGTTAGATAAAAACGGTCATTAGAAAGCAATACCTCATTTGTCGAGTAGTTACTTATATCTATCTGTCGACAAAGTCATTTTCAACGGATAATCGAGTGTACCGATCATATTTCTTGATTGTCAAGTCATACAGGTGCTTTATGATGCATATATGATGTTAATGACTCATTGATGTTGAATGCAAGCAGTACTATTTTTGATGCGTTGAACCATTTATGTCTTTCATTTGCTCACTTCTGTAGTGACTTCATATCTACAAAAGCTTGTCCTTTTTTGAACTGATTTAGGGCTAAATTATCTTATGAATGTTAAATGCGTCAATCACAATCCTATTAATTGTGAACTTTTACCCATGAACCATATTATTCTTGGACTATATAAACTCAAATTGCTTTTGACTGAGAATTCAAACCTACAGTACGATTGATATTTACATTAATCAATTAATCACTTCACAAAATACACCATATATGATTCTCATTTCATACCAACTCAGTACTCTATACAATTGTTCTACTGGATTACTGTGTGTGAAATCTACCTACAAAACATCTAGTACTTGACTTTCAACATTACATTGAATTCTAAGTTCGTTATACAACAGGAAAAGTCGTACCACTAACCTGAGACCAATAAAATGTAGTCGAATATGCTTCCGAGAATTGGTGAGCCTCACAAATGCAATAAATGCAGCATATCTTGCAAAGGTTCAAGTGAATTCCCACGTGTAGATTGTCCTACTGATGTCGAAGTCATTGACAGTGTAACTGCAACGCTGCATACCACAGACTTGTAGAGGTTATCTCCTTTCCATTTGACTCCAACATATGATGTTCGGTTAACAAAACTTTAGTAGGCCGATTCTCCCCTAGCAGTGCTATGAATTTACCTCAGAATATCCAAAAGTCAGAACACCAGTTGTTGGGGTAGTGTACTCTTAATCATAAAATTCATAATTACGAGTGAGGCAAGTACATGGGGGAGTGAGTGTGTGAGTCAAAATCGAAATTTCTATCTGTGTTAATCAATTGTAGGTAAGTTATTGGCTGTCTGTGTAAACAACCAATGGGAGGATAGATAAAGATTGAGGTGCAAATATGCGTTTAATCAGACCCACAGATACTTTAACATAATGGGTTAAATTACAGCAGGTAGGCAATAAAAAATTCAGTGTGTTAATTATAGATTACTACAAACCTATTGTTACGACGCAGTGTTTCAACGTTGCATCAAATTATTTTACCTTCTAACATAATGGAGTTGTTATTTTGAGTGATATTGCTTAAAGTGTGAGAGAACACAATGCAATCAATTACTGTGCAAGTACGTCCCACAATATTATATATATATATATATATATATATATATATATATATATATATATCGGTTCGTTACAGTATGCCGTCTTGAGCGAACGTCTACGCTCTAGACGATGGATACGGCATCCACCGTTGTAATAGATGGGTGCACGAACGAGTTTAATTGACTCGTTGGCATCACTCATCCAGACACACAGAAACTCACCGATTGTGTTATGGAAATTTGAAGATGAATGTGACATTCACATTGATGTTACGTTGATAAGTTCTGTTTAGGTTTGTTGTATTTAGTCAGTCAATAAATTAGTAAGATTATTTTATTTGATTAATGAAATCGTTCTCCTGGGTGGGCGATCTAACATACATGGAACAATTTGAGTTTACATTTCAGTGTAAACAGAACAGATTTGTAAAACGAAATAGCATAAACGTATTTATTTATATCAGTGTACAATAATTTTAGATGAGGTCATTTCATATTGAACGTCACATCCTTGTGAAGACATCATCCAAATCTTAAAAACGGATCATATCCTTGAAAAAGAAAAGAAACGTTTGGTTACCTCGTGTTAAACAAAAACAGATTAAATGTGATTTATACTGTTTAAATGAGTGAACTCACTTTTTAGAAAATCTGGATGGATCGGTCCTCCATCCACTATTTCAAAGTAAATGCAATATAGAAATATACAAAAGAGAATGGTTTTGATTGTAGTGTTAGTCATTAATTTTAGCCCATAATATATCTTATTCTAGTTTCCGGACATTCCATTCTACTCATTCTACTTGAGTCATGTTTTGACCTTGTTAATTATTCGCTTGTTAGCCTTGACTGTATTCATGCGAGCGTATATGTATGTACACTTGATGTCCCATGACTCATCACATGTCTGTAGTTCATTTTGTCTGCCTATAAATATTGAGTAATGTTCGGCTTGAATGGGAGTTGGCTTCCCAGCCATCTTCCATACGTGTCATTTTTGCTTTGCTGTGCTTCATTCGCTTCATGTACGAAATATATGTATTCTCAAGTCAATTCTCGTTATTCGACTTATTTAATTCCGTTATTGGATAATGCGATTCAAGTCGACGATGATATACGAGAAAAGGCGATAACAAACATTTATACGATCTTGGAGTCAGATACAACGGCCACTTCATGATCAACAGTTGTTTCACTGTATGGATTGAATACATGATCAGTATAAGGAATTGGTTATTACATATGCATTTCATTATTTATACACTATTATTGTATTTGTATATATGGTTGTGACCAATCTCTAAATGTTTAGTTTCTCATTTAGTGTAATCATCCATATGAACAAAATCATTTCACTAACCAGTCATATCTATATGTAATTCACTCATGTGACATCTAACATACAAAGTTATGTACTATTCTATGTATTCTTAATCTTTTTTTACGAGATGAACTGATACCTATCGGGTCATCGATTTCTATTTTCGTCTGACAAAAGATAAAAGATATTTCTTCACTTCTTTTGTTTCATGATATATTCAATTTTTGAGGACATTCACTGATGATCAATACATGGTGTTCTTATCTATGTGGATGCCAAAATCTTCTTGACTTTGTATAGAGTATTGGTTAAAATATTATGAATATTATGCGTTTATTATTAAATCTATTGTATGCAATGCGTGATTAATGAAGTTTGACATGGTTTCTTCAGAGTAGTCACCGATGAGTAGGTTGCATGTGAAAGAAAATAATAATAGTAATGAAAACTCTTCAAAGCTACATAACAAAAGTTATATTTCAGAGGATATCTCTTGAAAAAAATGTCATTCACATAGACTAAAAATATCAAGTGATTTAGTATTAAACTCTGGGCAACCCTAATATAACATCTTGAATCGTGAAGAAACGAATAATTTGTCCTGAATTTAGATATAACATTATTAAAATATGACTTCGATCAGCCAACCATCAGTGATCGAATAGCTAACTGTTTGTGTAATGACAGGGTGTCTAATATTTGGTATGAATGCAGATGACGATACAAGAAACAAAGTTTATTTCAAAATACGTTCTTCTGTATAGTATTTGGAGATTTTTCGAGTCACTCATAACCAATATTTATATCTAAACAGAAATTCTGTGCATAATTATTATGTTATTGAATGTGAGTGACTTGAAAAATCTCCATGTACTATACAGAAGAACGTGTTTTGAAATAAACTTTGGTTTGCCATATCATCATCTACATTCATACCAAATTTTGGAAGTTTTGTACTGTTAATGTGAGCATAACTGATCCGACCAGAGATTTAGGATGAGTCCAGATAGCTTCCATAAACCTTACTCTTGTAATGATATTGGATCGTAACTGTTAAAACTTGTGGCCTTGTCCCCTATTAATATACAACGTAATGTTACCACCAATTAGAAAACAGTGAATTATCAACCGGACCAATGACGCATAATCCTTTTCGAACAGTCTAGAGTCGTTATCGGTCCCGCTTCCTGTCTAGCCGTGCCTGCATTTTGAGTCCAGAACACCAATCTCAGCATCGGCGATATGAATCATATATTTCAAACATATTGGGTTTATATACGAGCCAAACAGACCACATCACACCACAAAATAGGAAATAACATTTGTACAAGATTTAGCCAAAAGTGGTTGTGATTATGGGAGACTGTAATTAATAGACTGGGAATAACTCAAGAACGGTAAATCCTATAAACATAGTTTATGGGTCAAAATAAAGCTGATGATAAGAGGAATATGAATATGCATAGTTTAGTCACTGAATAATTATACAATGAAAATTTATGTATAGTGTTAGTCAATAAATTTATCTCAATAGTTAACATTCAATATTGTCGTAGGGACGTAACACTAACCACACGATTCTTTTATCTGTTCATATATTGCCTGAGAAGAGTTAAATTCATTGTGTTACACGCAAAGGTCAAAAATGATGAGCGCCTGGACGGAATCGGTATGGTGTGGCTCGGCCTTGTGGGTGCGGTCAATCCGTATAACTTTTCCCCACTCACAATGAATATTTTGTTCTATCTCCAGCCCAAATGTGTTCTTAAGATGTGTTAAACATTATATTACTGGTTGCTACAAGATTCAGTAAAGACAATGATACGATTTCCACGTAAGATCTTATAGATTAGGTAGTCACATCATGACAAATCTACAGTTTCGAGATTATACCTATCATCATATTAGCAAAGATAAATGTACTAATGCTGACTTAGACTATAATTTTACGCTCTTATAATCAAGGGTGTTGATCCACTCATCTACCCAAGTCCAAAGACTCAATTTAGGAGCGAGCCCTTCAAAACTATACTGTTCAGGCGGAGACTACGGCATTATGTGCTAACGTCCATTTACCTGGGACCTTGTTGTTCGGACAATATTAAAAAGTATTCTGGGAAGATTGTCACCAGAAGTGAGACTGCTGATGGGATAGTCGAGTGAGCTATGTTCGCATCACGAAATATACACTTTTTACATCTTCATTATTATCTTTATTATTAGTATTCACAAATAACTTGTCCGCACATAAGTATTTTGAAGAAACCACTCCACGTTTCATTACAGATGCAATAGTGTCCATATAATGCTTGCAATATTTTAACAGTTTCTGTGATATTTAGAAGAATATTAGGTTAGTGTCAAAAAGTAGATGCTAGTGTTTTAATAACCACGTGTAAGATCTTTTTTAAAAGTCTTGGAAATCTTTCCACTTGCACACCTTTGGGATTTATTCTCCTTGATCTTTCCAGTTTTATACTCTTTTGATTTTTCTTTTTGTTCTCCTTAAGTTTCCAGTGAGTTTCCATCTTTCTTTTGAACTACGTTTACATTGTTTTGCTCGATATTTTGGTCTTGGAGACTACCGCATAGATTGATTCATCTCTTTTATTGTATTTTCTGAGTTGACAAGGATTGTGCACTTTTTGGTTGTTGGTTGAAGTACATTTCCAAAACTGGAGACACTTAGTATTGTAACAGGTTATTCTTGATTCATTTGTTATTGATATTTTTGTATAATCTGTGGAGATAGGCCTGACAAGCTTATTTTGTAAATAGTTTTCAGTGTTATTTGTATTTATTTTGTCAACCTTCCACTGTATTTATATTTAACCTTAAATGACTGTAACTGTTGTTTTAGTAAATGACCTTGAACATACTTTCCGTTGGGATACTGAGAGCGTGACATATTGTTGCTGGCTAACAAATATACTGCTTCTTACACATTCCTCGTTCTATCTTCGTTTGTGATTGAGTTAACTGAAGTCTAAATCAAATACTATCTACATTTATAGACTGTAATTGGAATATATCACATCCTACGTTGGATTTTATCACTGGAAAGTTCGTCAACCCGATTGGAATTATCAAGCATTTATAATTGTGGATTTAGTGTATCAAACTAAAGCTGAACACACATCAATTTGGTGAACTTAAGTAAAGTTCCAACTTTCTATTGTATTTGTAATAATTAACTTATATATATTAACATTTCTGTTGATCTTTATTAACTTTGTTGATGCTTTTTGCGTTTATATATCGTCTGGTCCACCACAAATCTGTCCATGGTCAATCCAGAAAGGATAGAGCAATATTCCTGTATTAACAGAAACGCATATTTATCGAAATTGGTAAGTCATATCTTTCGTCAATTTATCTACCTAATATTATTTAGATTTAATTGTTTATTGAACAATTATCGGTTGTATAACCTGATGGTGAGGTTTGTTTAGGCAATAATGTACATTCGAATCGATAACTATATATAGAACAATTCCTTACCCAGGCGCTTTGTTTCGGATTACGACTGGACAGTAGCACAACTGTCTCAATAACCCTACAGGTTTATTTCTCATTCCGAACCACTTTAGTTTGGAAGCTACAGTATGTTCATAGAAAACAATACGAATAAGCAGTATTTTATGCATTACACAGAATTTAAGATAGATCTTCATTGTAAAAGGATTTGGTAGTGAACTGACAGTTTAGGCAGTAATAGTTTAAAATGATGCAATAAGAGTCTTAATTGAAAGCAGAAAAAAGATCGTCAATTTGTATGAGTGATATTTACGCGACGAAAATAAAAAAGAACTTTGAAAGTCAATTTATTTTTTTGAGTTAGTAGAGTACAAACTTCTGTTTTTAATTAAGAATTCAGGAAGAGTAAGAATAAAAACTTATGCTAAAATTGTCAGATGTGTAGTGACTCACTTTTATCACGAGAACACGATTGGTCTATTGAAAACAATTATTATTATAACCGATTGTACCAGTGACTGTTTAATGTGCTCTTTGTTTAACTGTGCTAAAAAGCATCCATTATTCTTACACTTCGATTGTGACCTCGTGCGAAATCGGTTACTTTCTGTAACCAAGCTTGTATCCTGGTACGATCTCGGTATCCTTTCGATACCACGAGATCGCCAGCAAATATATCTCGATTTGGTCCATTAACTGCCTTCTGATATTTCGCTTCCGGGAGATCTTATGGATATCCTGGCACGCGTTCCTTTGTAGCGGTGTTCATAGTCAATTTCGACTCGACTCCACGCTGCAGATGTTTCAAGGGATCAATCACAATAATAAAAGTGAATCGCATAGTAACATCTTAGGTGAAATATAAATTTTAAGTTAGCTCGGGTAAAAGTATATTAACTTGTGTGGTATGGCATAAAGAAAGATGCGTTAGTAAAATAAGTTTTTTAAGCAGTAACAGTTTGGAATGATGCATTGGAAGTCATAGTTGGTTGTTGTTTTATGATCGAAAATTCAGGTGGTGCCAGAATATCTTGGTAAAATATAAGGAACATTCACAGAATATTTATTTGCAAATTTCCATCGTTTGTCATTCCCATTCTGTATGATGCTTTCAGTTCTTAATTTCTTTATATTTCCATTTCTATTCTCTTCTGCTCGATCTTATTAGCCTTTTGCTTTCAGGTTCTCAACATCCATTGGCCGGATACCATCAGCAACAGTCTTTTGTGGGAGAGAACAAATCAGCTTCCAGCTGAAGAAGAAATTAGGAAAGGACGATGGAAATGGATAGGACATACATTACGCAAATCATCAAACTGCATCACGAGACAAGCCCTAACTTGGAATCCTGAAGGGAAGCGGAAAAGAGGAAGGCCAAAGAACACATTACGTCGGATAATAGAAGCAGATATGAAAAGGATGAATTACAACTGGAAGGAGCTGGGAAGGATTACACAGGACAGGGTTGGATGGAGAATGCTGGTGAGCGGCCTATGCTCCTTCACAAGGAGTAACAGGCGTAAGTAAGTAAGTAAGTAAGTTTCAGGTTCTCCACTTCCAACTGGTGTTACATGCTACTTATGTTGACAGACTTTCATGACTATTGTTTTAATCTGTGATTATTACATGTCATATTACCATATTACCAATTTCAAACCTGAGCTTTTAGCAGCTTGAGCTCATTCATATAGAAGATATAGAGCATCTATCCACTAAAATTTACACGTATATGGCACATTTTTGCAAGCCTCCATTCTGTGAACTGAAAAAGGCTATACAATAATGAGATTATCGCATCATTTTATAAATAATAATTAGTAATTAATTTTCATATAACACTATACTACATGAGGCATGTCAGCTTACAAGCAAGATTAGAACGTTACAAGGTTTATTGTAATATGTTATTCAGTTAGGTTGACACATAATGCAACATAGAATTCGGAATTCGAACACATGGGAATATAAATAACGTTGTGATTATTCATAATATGTAGCAGGTAAGATGGTGGTTGGAGGTAGTCAACAGGAAACTATGAACCTAGGTCTCGTGCTACTTGGCACTCGTCAGCAAGGTGTACCTGTAATCTTGAGGGAACTAATACACAAATGTCGAGTCACCTAGACTGGCTCATATTAGACGTTATATTGCTGATCCTTACGATACTACGAGTCAGTATAGACAATGATGAGACTTCCACGTAATATCTCATAGATTAGGTAGTCACATCATGACAAATGTACAATTTTAGGATTAGGTCAATTATTAGAGTAGTGCTAATACCGAACTAGACCATTCTACATAATGTCGAGTTTGGACCTGCTGTGATTTTTCCAGGGTCAGAACATGGATGATATTTCACTTTTTAAACATTATGAAAATTTAATTCATAGAGCGACACTAAAACAAAAACTTGACCATTAACTCTCTGGGACGACTTTATGAATGTCCTGCTTTTTATCTTTATTGATTTTATCTATTTAACAACCCTACATATGAAACATTTTAGCTAAAAATAAATGTTGTAAATTATAAACTATGCCTGTGAAAATGGTGTAGTGACTCACATTAATCACGAGAACACGACTGGTTTAATAAAAACAATTATTATTATAACCAACTGTACCAGTGCTTGTTTTAATGTGCTTTTGTTTGACTGTGCTAATGGCAGCTATATTTTGCTTCCATTCTTTTACACACTTTGATTGTAACTTCGCGCGAATTCGGTTACGTTCTGTAACCAAGCTTCTATCCTGGCACGATCTCGGTATCCTTTCGATGCCACGAGATCGCCAGCAAATGTATCTCGACTTGGTCCATTAACTGCCTTCTGATATTTGGCTTCTCGGGGATTTTATGGATTTATTTGGTTACTTTCAACCTGCGCCTTCTGATTTACTTGACACGTGTTTCTTGGTAGCGGTGTTCATAGGTAATCTCAACTCGACGCCATGCTACAATTCAATAAAACTACTAATACATATGAACTATTATCAAAAATCCATTAAATACGTGAAAAAAAGATAATCATGTGAACTTCGGATAGACAGCTAACAGTAATTAAGTCCGTAAGATGCATGTTCTAGGCGTGAAATACGCAAATAGTTTAATAGGCCTGTTTATAAATACACAACGAGAATAAACGACTATATATATATATATATATATATCATCAAATTAGTAACAAAAATAAAATAGAAAATAATTAAGAAAAAACAACTTATTATTGTAGTAAGATATGACACTAGAATAAATAGTTGTGCCGTCGCAGTTTGAAATGATGTGATGAAAGTCACAATTAAATGAAAAGGGTGACGAAATATCGATATGTATGAGACATATATGCATAGTGAAGATAAAACGAGTCTGAGAAGTTCATTTAAATGTAACACAAGTTATTGACTTAATTACAAACTTCTTAATCTTAAGAATAATATTTATATAGAAGGGAAAGAAGAGAGAGAAAAGAAATGAACACATAGTGAAAAGGTTCATTCATGATAAGAATAATAATTTTGTAGTGAATATCGACCTCAGAAGTAAGCCAGCAATTGTGAAAAATAAAATAAAAATCTTTTAATGCACTCTGATGAATACATTTAGATTTATGTAATAATATACAGAGTGAAACCAGATATTAGTATAAATATTTGTGCAATAATAATTAAGAATGATGCTATGAAAGTCGCAATTGATTTCAAAGGACAATCTGGAGTTAAATATGTTAAGAAGGATAAGAAGAGATAAAAAGAATATCCAATATATCGGGGGAACAATAATGATATTAATAACAGTAATAATTATAAACACGAACATTAGCAAACTTCATATGTTAAGATGAATAGAAATAAAATAAAATAGATGTGGACAGTTTCAAAGGTTGCATTTTGCTTTTCAGTCAATTAAATAGATGACGGGTCTTGTTTGTATAAATCATTATTGAATACATTGATATTCAATAGGTGACACAATCCACTTTCGGAAAGAAAATCATCAAAAAGACGTCTGAACCGGGTTGTAGTTTCACTGCAACGGAGGTTCACTGGCAGTCTGTTCCACATGGTTGAGTAGCGAATACGGAAAATATTCTGACGTAAGTTTGTATGGGTTCTTGGAATCGCCAGAATATTTTCCTTATCCCGTAGATTGTGGGATGACATCATAGAGTATGAAGCAGTGGATACCGAAGAGTAGGAAATACCGTCAATAAGCCGGAAGATAAAGGCATAATTTAATTTGGTACGCCTGATCCAGAGGGGATCTAATTTGAGTTGTTGACATCTTTGACGATAGTCATTGTTGACGGAATACCTCAGAACAACTTTGGTGAACCTTCTTTGAACACGTTCAATTTTAATCAGGTCATTATGCCTGCAAACCCCGCCTGACGTCCCTCCGGGGGCTACTGCCGGTTTCAAGCTCGGATAAGGGAGGAGGGTTGGGCATGGGTTTAGCGTCCCCATCCCGTAGAAAACTAACTCGCTAAAAAAACTCTAACCAGAAAAAATTATTCAAACCTTTAAAACTCTGCCCTGGGAGTCAGAAGGTCTTCATTTAGAAGAAATATGACGTCTCGTGATGAAAGCCGAATTCTTTCGGAGCCAAGGCACAGGCCGAGTACACAGAAGTAAACAAACAAGTGAAGAGGAGCGTTAGAAGCGACAAACGTAAATATGTGGAAGATTTAGTAGCGATGGCGGAAAAGGCTGCAAGAGAAGGAAACATGAGAAAATTGTATGACGCGACAAAGAAACTCTCTGGAAATCGCCGCAAACCAGAATGGCCAGTGAAAAGCAAGGAAGGTGAGGTAATCACCAACATTGAAGAACAACGAAACAGGTGGGTAGAACACTTCAAAGAACTATTGAATCGACCAGCTCCACTGAACCCACCCAGCATCGAAGCAGCACCCACGGACCTTCCAATCGATGTTGGCCCACCAACAATTGAAGAAATCAGCATGGCCATCAGACAAATCAAGAGTGGCAAAGCAGCAGGACCGGACAGCATCCCAGCAGAGGCACTTAAAGCAGACGTAGCGGCAACTGCAAGGATACTCCACATTCTCTTCAATAAGATTTGGGATAAGGAACAAGTACCAACAAACTAGAATGAAGGACTACTGATCAAAATACCGAAGAAAGGCGATCTCAGCAAGTGTGATAACTACAGGGGCATCACTCTTCTCTCAATACCGGGAAAAGTCTTCAACAGGGTATTGTTAAACAGGATGAAGGACTGCGTAGACGCCCAACTTCGTGACCAACAGGCAGGATTCCGTAAGGATAGATCGTGTACAGACCAAATCGTAACTTTACGGATCATTGTGGAACAATCAATTGAATGGAATTCATCACTCTACATCAACTTCATTGACTACGAAAAGGCATTTGATAGCGTGGACAGAACAACACTATGGAAACTTCTTCGACACTACGGCGTGCCTCAGAAGATAGTCAATATCATACAGAGTTCATATGATGGATTACACTGCAAAATCGTGCATGGAGGACAGTTGACAAAGTCGTTCGAAGTGAAGACCGGTGTTAGGCAAGGTTGCTTACTCTCACCCTTTCTCTTTCTCCTGGTGATCGACTGGATCATGAAGACGTCAACGTCTGAAGGGAAGCAAGGGATACAATGGACATCTAAGATGCAGTTGGATGATCTAGACTTCGCAGACGATCTGGCCCTTCTATCCCAAACGCAACAACAGATGCAGGAGAAGACAAACAGTGTGGCAGCAGCCTCAGCAGCAATAGGTCTCAATATACACAAAGGGAAAAGCAGGATTCTCCGATACAACACAGAATGCACCAATTCAATCAAAATTGACGGAGAAGATTTGGAAGATGTAAAAACCTTTACGTATTTGGGCAGCATCATTGATGAACAGAGTGGATCTGATGCAGATGTGAAGGCGCGGATCGGCAAAGCAAGAGCAGCATATTTACAACTGAGGAACATCTGGAACTCAAAACAACTCTCTATCAACCAACACCAAGGTCAGGATTTTCTATACAATTCTACGATTCTACCGTTAGACACAATTCATTTATTCAAAATAACTTGTAACATAATGACTAATATTGAGGCAATGCTCAAATGATGCATATATGCTAACTAAGTGATAAGCATCAAGTTCTCGATGATAACAGAGAGACTATTCAAACATTACTGATAATAATAATAATATCCTGTTATCCTGTTATTAGCAACAACCTACTGTGGGAGAGAACAAACCAGATCCCAGCGGAGGGAGAAATCAGGAAGAAGCGCTGGAAGTGGATAAGACACGTATTGAGGAAAGCACCCGGCTGCGTCACGAGACAAGACCTCACACGGAATCCTCAAAGTCATAGGAGCAGAGGAAGACCAAAGAACACATTACGCCGGGAAATGGAAATAGACATGAGAAAATTGAGCAAGAATTGGATGGAACTAGAAAAGAATGCCCAGGACAGAGTGGGTTGGAGAATGCTGGTCAGCAGCCTTTTCTCCACTGGGAGTAACAGGCGTAAGTTAAGTAAGTTATTATGCCTGCAATTACCGTGAACTAAAGTACCATATCCAAGAATGGGTAAGATGCATTCTCAATTCGATGCCATTTAATTTTATCATTATTACTCTAATGGTTTTTCTAGCTTTGGATACTTGAGATGCAATGTGCTCAGATAAGTTTAGACTGTTGCTATATCTTAAACCCAAGTCACGAACAGTGTTGAGAGGTTTGAGTGTATGTTTGTGTACAGTCAGATTTAAGTTAAGGCAGCGGCCAATGTGAATATATCCACTTTTGTCAACATTAAGTGGCATATTCCACGAAACAGTTCATTTGTATAACTTGTTTATTTCCTCTTGGATTACCGTTGAAATATAGCTTTCTTTCGTGGGAGAAGAGAATGAATAAACTACTTCCAGGTAATCGCCAAAAAGAAAAAAATTACCATAGTGAAACTGGAAACACACCTCATTGTATAAAAGGAGTGATGAAACAATCACACTTCCTTGTATAACCCTACTGGTTACATTCACACGTTGAGAGTAGCGAGACCTGAAGCGAACTGTTTGGTTACGTCCTTCTTAAAAGATGTGAGCCAAGATAAAAGCGGATTCTGTATGCCAAATGAAGAGAGTTTTAAAAGAAGAAGTTTGTGTGAGACACTTTCGAAAGCCTTACTAAAATCGAAGTAAAGAATTATCACTGACTGACCAACATCTCTTCTCTGGGTAATTCGATCAAAAAATTCCAGGGGCGATGTGAAACATGAGCGTTTAGTCATGAACCCGCGTTGAGATGGGCTAATCAGACTAGCCGAAAGTAAAAATGATAATAGATGTCTGTGAATGATTTTTTTCATGGTTCTTGAGAGCACGGATGTTAAATTAATTGGCCTATGGTCAACAATATCACTACGTGATCTTGAATCTAAGGGTGATAAGAGATGTTTTCCATACAGATGTATAGATCCCATATTTCATAGATAGGTTGAAAAGTCCCATACAAAATAGTAGGAGTTCTCTACTACCATATTTCACAAATGATGAGGAGATGAGGTCCACCATCATGAGACGTTTTTAGGGCAGCAATGGTCTACTTGATTTTGAAGGGTATAAAATCAATTTTCGATAGTTTTCTGGATGTCGGCATTGGAAATGTGTTCATAAAGTTTTCAGTCCCAGTTTTGCAGCATTGCGAGAAGTGTTTGTTGGATTGTTCGGGAATAATAATAGGGTCATCAACATTGCTTCCCTTACCCATAAAGAGTTTAGTCGTGAGATGAGAATTTGAATTCACATGAGATTTAAAAAGCCGAAGTATTGATAATTCTGGGCTTTTATTACGTAGGGCTTTATTTTCTATATTCATAAAACACTTGCGTTTAGATGAAGCATTACTGTCGATCAAGTTAAGCATACTCTGAAGTGTATACACGTCATTGTGCTCGTAGTAGCGTTGTGTTAATTTCCTAAGCCTTCTTTTAGAAGTTCTAAAAGTATTCAGGCCCCTATTAGCATTATAAGCCGCATATCCAGTAACTGGAGCAGCGGAGTCAAGGCAATATATCAGGTTGTGGTGTAGATTGGAAAGCGCAGTGTTAACATTATTTGTGGCAAAATAAGTTTCCTATGGTAAACATTGAATGAGGGTTTCAGTCCGTTTCGAGGTTCATCGATCGAAATGTCTGCTCTCGTACATCATTGAAGCTTTAGTGTTCAGTTGTATGGCGTTTAAAAAATGAATAATAATAAATACAACTCTATGATCACTCATGAAAAGCTCATGACTGGTATGTACTGATACTGAGTCTATGGTGATTGTAAGCAATAAATCAAGTATATTATTACCCCTAGTCGGCTTTCGGACCTCTTGAACCTGTAATGGCATTGGACCATAACCACGCAATTCTCAAAGCTGAACATGAGACAACTTGGAAAATAGATATTCAATACTTAACGCGGAGAAATACCTACTGCTGCAGAAGGCGAAAACTATGGGCTGAATGAGTTGGAGTTGGTCGAATGGAATGACTCGGCCTTGCAGGCATGGACCTTAATTCTACAAACCCGTCCCCTGCTGAAGTGATGTCCGGACGGAGCATCTGAACGAGATCCGACGCCATGTTACCACCTAAACCATTGGATGGACGCAGAGAATATCAGAATATCCATAATTTTAACGTGAGCGATAAAGTGTTCGTCGAGTCATGCATTGAGAAAAATCGTCAGGAATCGGGAGTCATAGAAAAGAGAATGGTAAATGTTTTGTACAAAGCGCGTGGAACTTTTGACACATGGATTAGCAAATACACAGAGAAGAACAGACGCTAAACCCGGTTGGTAGTCGAGTTAATCTTTGACTGGAGATAATTACAGATACTCCAATAACAGGATTCCTAACAGACGCTCATAGACGCTGGATACCAATAAAGTCCAAACGCTGTAGAAAACTAGTTATCAAACTTCGGGTAGACACGAAGAAGAGATCTTATTTTTCGAAAGAGTGAGGTGTTGGGGAGATCCAGAAAACTCTTCGAAAAAAGCCGAAAATGCTCTGAAAACATTGAGAAGCTTATTATCCAATCAGCATTCATTAGAAGTTTCGCCAGAAACATCTATGAAGTGAAAAGTCATATGTCAAGTTTTTGATTGGATGATTACCTATACTGCCACCACGTTTAGTGGAGTTCTAGAATTTCCCGGAATCCCCAGGCCACCGGGAACATTATAAAAACCCTAAATTTTCTGCATATAAGCGAAATTTTGGAGTAAAGCGTTTATTCTTTATTCAGTCCCTTTTTTCTTGTGTTCAAGTTGCTGTGTAGATCTAGCCCGGGGTTACTAGAAGAGCTTAGGAACCGAATCTAGCATTCAGTTAGAAGACTTATCAGAAACCTAACCAAAATTTGCTTGTATCAGTTACCTGCCTTTGTATATTTACGTCGACTAAGAGCAATAATTGCTAATGGTTGATGTTTTAAAGAGTCTAACACTAAAGCATGTAGACGTTAATAAAGCTCGTTACATAATCACCATAACTAATCCGCTCGTGAGTGGTCAGTTATTGGTATTATTCGAGCTAGTAAACTACGAGTATTAATCAATATCAAAATACAATGTGCATGAGCATTATTCAACAGATGAATATAAAAATGGTTCAACATAAGAAAGAATCAATCGATAAAGTAGAAGTGTAGTGGCATTGGACCATAACCACACAATCTTCAAAGCTGAACACAAGACTACTCAGAAAATAGATATTCAATATTTAACACGGAGAAATACCTAAGAATGGAGAAGGCGCGGAGAATGAATTGAATGGACTGGGTTTGATCTGATGGCATGGCTCGTCCATGCAGGCGTGGTCCATCTCAATGTTACTTAATATCTTCTATTCATATTAAATATATTGTTTTTTCTCTAGCCTAACCTTGTTCCTCATCATGTATTGGTAATTGATACGATACAGTGAGTTGGTGTAGTCGATGGTGTGACTTCTACGTAAGATCTTATAGATTAGGCAGTTATATCATGACAAATCTACAAATTTAGGATTAGGTCTATTATTAGAGCAGTACTAATATCATAGTAGACCATAATTCTACAGAAGTGAAAATGAGAATTTACAGCAAGTTGTGTTCCTTTAGTCGGTCCCACCGATATGGAATATTTATCTGTCTCGAAATAAGTATATTTACATTTGTTCATATAATGATAGACTAAACCCTAAAATAATAGATTACTCATGATATGAAGAATAACATTATTCGAATGCTTAAACATAAAAACTACTACTAAGCAGGATATAAAAGGACTAGCGACAACACATATGAGCAGTTCAAACAAGCAAGGAACAGATGCACAAAGACTGTGAGAAAAGACAGATCTCAGTATCGCATAAATCTGATCGACAAACTAATCAACAATGAGATCTGCTAATTCCATCGTGTAGCCTCTATTCGACAACTTAAAACCAGAGTTTCCTAATTGTTGGGTCCCAATGACCAAACCTATAAAGACAGTAGCGCCGCCGACATTCTGACAGAACAACACTTTCAGACATTTGAACCGTCTCATACTAACCACGTCGACGAGAGCACCACTCGCATCTCATCAAGACTCTCAGAAGTAGACCTGAGCGCCGACCTCATGAATAAGAATCCGCAATACCTAGACAAGGACACATCACCCGGATCAGATAAGGTTCACTCTACTACACTGAGAGATTTGGCTTCAGTCTCTAGCAACACCTCTACTCATGGTGTTCTAGCATTCGCTAAGTCGAGGCACATTACCAGGAAATTGGAAGCTGACTCACATTACACCACTTCTCAAAGAATATTGACGCAGGGAGCCTTCAACCTACCACGTGGTACCACTTTTCTCAATATCCTCAAAAATTATAGTGTCTAAAATGCACGTTTCACGTGACTACATACTACTCACTAACTTCTTTTCATAGCAACAGCACAGTTTCAGAAAAGGTCACTCTTGTATAACCAACATGGTGACTGGGGTGGACAGATGGACAACCATCCTTGACCGCAAGGGGAAGCTTGATGTCATATAGTCTGACTTCTCTGAAGCTTTCGATATGGCCAATTATACATGTTTTATCGATAAGCCCAAATAATTAGGTATCAAGTCATTGTTAATTGATTAACTTGCTTCATATTTCAATAATTGACATTTTGAGGTCAGGGTAATTTTCACTTTTTCTCAGGCTACAGAATGAGCTTGTGGGTTCCTTCAGATTTAGTGCTAGGATCTTTTCTTCTTTAAATTGATACATATGACCCCCCTCGACAAGTATCTTCCGATTCATTACTCTCGTTGATGATGTGGAACTGTGGAAATATGCAACCAGGAGGATAAGCTGGCACTGCAGAAGGATCTGATTTGACTTCAAAGTGTAAGGCAGTTCATCTGAAATATGTTGGCATCTTACGATCTGAAGTTTCACGCTACTCGTGACAAAAATATCTCCCGTGCAAACCTTTCATTGGTAACACTGGAGCGCATTTTTGACCATTCCGATGGAAGGACTTTCACATAATCTTCATTAGTTTTATTCGTTCACATTTAGAATATGGAGACGTAGTATTTTATCCCTCACTCCAGAAGGATAAGGACACTCTGGAACATAACCGACGTGAGCTACGAAATCGGTTCGAGGACTCAAATTCAAGTGTTATGAAGGGGACTTTCAATCACTGAATCTTTACTCATTAGAGTACAGGGCTCTTAGAGATGGCCTTGTAATGACTTAAAACCTCCTAAACACGTTTGGACATCCCCTTAGTTACGACATACACTTTAGGGGTAACAGCCAGAAACTGGAAACAACACAACAGAACGGAGTGTATGCACATCTTCTACTCCTCGAGGCTTGTAAAATTCCGGAATACTCTGCTGGTTAGCTGGTGCAAGCTACTTTCCAGTAGTCCTTAAGAGAGAACGTGATATATTCTGAAGGCTCACCAGTGTAGATCGCCAACGTAGATGATCCATGTCGAAATGATTGGAGGCCTACTCGAGTTAGACGTGAATGGTGTGACAAACTAGCTAATGTCGAAGTCAAACCTCGTGGTCAGCACCTTACGTGGACTACCCCCATTGACGTATCACGGTACCATAGATGCTTTGAAGACTACAACACAGAGGACGTTATTACAGAAATATATTAGTTAAGGTAGATACAAACGAAAGTAAGACCACTGCCGCATGGGCCAGTCCATGGCATACCATTAACTAATGTGCATTGGTTGTACATGACCTTGGCAGGGAGCGATGATCTGTTCGACATTCAGTGATCCAACTGCCGGATGATTTGGCTAGGGCTCAGTGACATTTCACTGGCCCTACAGGACAATATCTCACCATAATCTAATATTTCCTTCTTTTATCGTTAAATATACCTAGGTTCCTATCTCGCAGCACTGGTGATCCACTGTTATTAGATACGGAAGCTCGTTAAGCAAAAGTTTCTTCTATGCGGTGCAGAACCTTTCGAGACAATTATTGGATATCGGACGGGCGGACGGTTTGGATATCGCTTGTTTTTTGATGGATGATGTACTTAAGCAGTTGGAAGATGCAGCTACTGCACAACTGGTAACATTTTCAGTCTATTATATTTTCAATAAAAGCTGTCGGTAAAGTCGGAAGATCGTAAACGAGCAGAAGAGAAGATTTTACAGTTCCGTTCATGCTCTGAGCCTTACGAAATCTGCACTGTTATTTTAAGTGAGTTGTTTATTAGTTATGAGTGTGCCTAACATGTTTAAGCGTATTTTATTGACATGAGTAGTCTTAGCGTACATACTCCGCCCAAATTTTGGTTCACAGTATCATAGAACGTCTTGGTCAACCTGATTGAATGCCCTTCTAAGGTCAGAAATTACATCCATAATGATCACCGGTAGGTAGGTCCGGATTCCAGAACTGAAGAACGGTTTACGTATTCACGTCCAGATCTGGAGGCAACTTGGTCCTCCTGGGTTCGCTCTCCACAAGCCTTAGTCAAGTAGTGGAGGACAATTTAATTTGTTCCTCGAAATACCGCTTTGTTTTAGTGACCTCATATGGGGGCAAAACTCTCGGTAATGGTTACGTGAACCAGTGCTTTCAACTCCATCGCCAAACAGATCCTGGTCACTCTTCCATCATCAAGTGGGTTTTTGATTAGTGTGACAAGTTTTGAAATTTCTGTCATTATACAGTACCTATGAAGTATGTGGGTAATATGAATATTTAAGTACTAAGAAGCAAGTCGTTCATATAATCATGCCATGATAATTTTAAGAATATTTAATTTTTCATATCTTAGTTTCTCGCCTTTTTTATTCCTTCACAATAATAATACGATTCCTTGCTCTGGTGCTTTTGTTCTATCAATCAAATGCGTTTATTCTTAAACCAATGAGCCAGTGTTATTAGTATAAATATGACTGTCGGAATTCGTATTCGCTTTTCGAATTTTTAAAGCTCGTTCAAATAATGATTGTCTGCTATATGAAGCTGGTCGATGTCTGTCCCATGCAGTGGTTAGAGAATGGAATTCTGTTTTCGCTTCGTCATTTGAAAGTGTAGACGGCTGTAAAGCACTGCAGCTTCTAACTTTCATCTTGGAATGGTCACAAAGTCGTGGATTCGAGGTAATTTCTTTAAATTTTTACACACCTCATCTGTGTATTTCAACGTTAATACACTCAATTTGTCAGTGCCATTGTTGGTCGAATCTTGTTCGCTTGTAAGATATCTATACTTTAGCCTTGTCGCTGAATGGTTCCGTAGTGGTACTCGGCCTTCAATCCGTAGGTTAGGTTTAAACTACTACACCTACTTTGGTCATGGTAGAGTAGTGTGAATATCCTTCACATAGACTGTACTTGGTATATCCCCTTTAACACTTCGGTTTCGCCAGTTTATTAACGGTTAGGGCGTTCGACTTATAGCCACGAATTCTCATGTTCTTATTCCGCCCCACCTATTCATAGTATTCTAGAAGCCATAAATTAGAAATTAACTGCTGACCGGGATTGAAGCTCAACCCATCAGGCTATCTTAAGTCATCATTTTCAAAGTAACTAAACGCTGGGTTCCCAGGAAGTTTACGAAGTTGGCAAAAAGAAAAGCAGATGTCCAGCGATTTACCAGGTCGGTGGATATCTAGCTGATGTCAGTTCGTGATGAAAACAGTAAATTTAATTCCCAAACCTAACATTCAGTTGTAAATCCTAATCCTAGTTTCTCAAACTAATATATAACTCTCATTTAACCCTGGTAAGTATGTGGGAATCCCAAGGTCATGGGTTGTCCATAAATTATAGTCTTACCAAAAAGGTCCTTTGAGTATTAATTGAATGTAGGGGAACCGTCAAGTGAGTGATGTTGAAGCTAGACGTTAAGTTTATGGTGAATGACGTTGTTCTTTGTCTACTGACGTACTTGCGCCATATGTCACGCGTATTCAATCAATATGCTATGTTGCGTAGCTTATAAATAGCGTTGAAAGGTGAGTGGTAAATAAGCTGTCACTGCATAAGTCACTGACTACTAGTGCGAAATCGGTGGCAGTGGTTCATATTCAAATTCCTCTTAGCTTGTAAATCAGTATCATTCTACACTTTGATTTCCTTCGATCCCATTCGTCTTTCTGAAAATGCTTCTTACCTTAGTCTTAAAATACAATGCATATCTCTATCATATCTTCTCTGATTTTGATGTTGCTGACTCCTGCCTTGTTAATGTGTGGTGTGCGAACGTGAACCGAAACATCTATGAAAAGTCCTAGCTCAAAAGAAATAATGGTATCTTATCGATAATTTCAAGGGACGAATGTTACCGATATGGTCTATTTTGTGTCTGTCATCAATTACAATGTCTTGTTAATGCCTTAAATTGATACTTGCTTAAAATAGGTGGTTTTATGAAGACGGTTGTGTTGGTCTCCAATGTCTTTCTTGGGTTGGAGTTTCAAAGACGCCATTCAATTATCTTTAAGCTTAACTTATTTAGTCATGACTATGTTTCTAGTCCTTTTAGGAATATCAAAAAGCTTTTAATTGAACCAGTCTCTTATTTTATTCAGACTATTCTTAGTGAAAGTCTAGGTGAAGAATATAAACATATTGTGTGCATGCTACTTATGTTGAAGGTAGTAGTATGTAACGACGATCAGAACTGGAATGCCTGGCAGCAGAAGATTGAAAAGATCGAATTGGAGAGTACAGGAATGTAAACAGAGTGTAATTGTAATAACAACAGGACTGAATGAACCACGAAGTTTGTAAGAGATAACTGATGGGAGATGTGCAAATGAAGTGTTCAGTATATGGTTTTCATATTTTGCGAAAACTGTAATGTTGCATTCAAAGATAAATTTGTTTCCCCCTACCTGAGTTACCGTTCACTACAATATTACGGTGTATCTATATGTATCTGTTTGTAATACTAAGTGTGCTCTTCTTCTTGCTTTCATGGTACAATAATGACGAAATGTCTTTTTCAGTGCGGTCCTGCTGCTCGTCAGCGAATTTTAAGCGCTGCTGGAGCACTCGTTAAAAGAGCTTCAGCAGCCCATGCCGAAAAACTTGCTGCTGCCTGGAGATCTACAAAGGCTGATGAAAATGTCATTCATACAACTAGCCTAGGATCTCGAATACTTACCACACCACCAGATGATCCAGGACCTGCTTGTTGGTTATTGATTAAGTTGATTGAACACATCGAAGAGTTGATCCAGCCGCTTACACAATCAGACTTATCTGGCATAAATAACGATCAAGTATGTGGATTTCAAATAATTTGGTTTGTTTTTATGAAATTTGTTTTCTTATATGATTTCAGTTAGTTAATTTTGTGGCTTATTACAATCAAATGACAGTTCCATCCTTATAAGCATAAGAATTAAAATGTTTTTATATTCAAAAATTCTGTCAAATTTTGTACGGAGTAGTCGTCGTCTGTTTGTTCAATTCATCTGATTTTTTCTCACGTTGTCTAGATTTTTAGCCGGCAGTGTGTGTGTGCGAAATCACAAGAACCTTGCTTTCTATGGAGATTCAGAGTGAATCTGTTTGTTATATCGGAAGTTACTTAATGTCTAAGGTGTTCGACTTCCAGCCACCCTACCTAATTCGGTTTATGAAACCGTGTAGTATTTTTAACCCTCACATTTGGAGTGTGGTCTATACCCCAAGTACTTAATTTCTATCATCGGTTTATTCTAGTTTTTAAACCAATAAATAAGTCCATCACAAAATAAAAGTATTTAACTTTCTTACATTGGATCTCTGCTAATACTTTTTTCTTGAAGTGGTACGCGACCATTAAAAATACAAAGAATCTGTGATTACAATCGCATCAGTTGATAAGGTATTCTCGCCCAGAAATGCAAACGTTTGTGGAGTTTCTGACTCCATTTCCAACGCTTTTTAGGTAAATGGAATCATCTCATCACTTACCTAATTCTGTTAATTTAAGTTAAACTCCGACACACTATCATTGATGCGTCAATTCTTAATGTAGTTGATGTTAAAGTTACCCTATTTTGAATTTAGAAAAACCATTTTATGATCATCTGTCAATTAAGAGGTTGTTATTTAAGTTCACTGAAATTACAAAATGGCCTGTCAGTCGGGGTTCATGTGACTAATATATTGCATTCCTATATTAATAATTCTCATCCTTTTGCATCATACTTTTCCTTTGTTATGGATTTTGAATTCTACCATCTTTTTAGGAACCTATTTTTAAACGAGGATTATTAGGTCTGTTTATATTGTCTGCATTATTGGATGAATTTTCCTACTCCGAAGACAGTGCACAGTTGAATATGCCATTAGAAGCACATGTTTTCCTTCGAGCTAGATTTCAGGTATACCAATTTTTTTCTGTCAACAAACATTTTAAAAAAGTTTAGTCATTGTTCTTTCGGGAAAAATTTCTATTCATATGAATTCTATTTGCTGCTTATAAAATAAATCAAATTGAATGTCATTGATAATTTTGATGAATAGAGATCCTGGAGTGTCTAGTTCACCAATTGATTGTAGACCCTAACCATTAAAACTATGCTGTACATTGTGATAGGTCAACTGTTTTGAAAGTATCTACGTCTTCGTGTATTATTTTGTTTTGTTTAAAGATGGTTTGTTGATGAATATACTGGAATTGTATTCGCCTTAGTTTCAAATTATTCATAATTGAGCTTTTATTTCCAAGTGATTGGATCCAGGACCTCAGTTTATCCAACCATCTTTTTTTACTTTGAATCTATATGTTTATCTCTAGTAATTCGAGCTTCTTTAAAACACCGAATATTGAAATGTGTTTATACTGGTATTCCTATTTATAGTTTTTCATTAGGAATGTACATCTCGTCCGATAAACGACGGCAGGACAAGTGGTCCCCCTTAATTACTGGATTAATATCTATCGGCGATGTCATTCCATGTCGTAGAACTGGTCTAATTGTTGTTTAGTGTAAAGAAAAATAGAGCGAAAAATATTTTTCAATTAGTTTCTCTTGATGAGTTCACACTCTATATATAATGACATGATAATACTAATTGCGAAATATTGTTATATAATAGCGTTACAGTTTCACAAGTGATTATGGTAGTAATTTTAAATGATTAACTAAGTAACTGAAAGAGGTAGGGTGAGACAATCATAATAATTCAAGTAATTAGTCGTGGGAGTTGTAAACATGTAGATCAGCGGTTGTCAGATTGTATTGTATATGATACGATAATCAACAATACACTTTGATGAAAATTGAATTGAATAGTAGTTACGTGAAAATAAAGATACAAAAATTAGAATTTTGTAGGAACACAAAAGTAAAAACATTTGACAAAGTAGGTTTGTTCACTCAATAATAGGCTTGTAAGCTCTATATAACTGGTTCCACAGGCCCTACTGATTTAATAAACATATAAAGATGTGGCGAATTCAGTCATTCTTTGTTGTTAGTACTCATCATCATCGGACAGTTATAGAAAATGGTATTCAATTTGACTGGCTGACCAAAGGACAGCTAATAAGGATAACTGAGAGTTCTATTGTCGCTCACTCGGTGGATATTGGATATCTAGTTGACTTAAATAAAGCTAGTAAAGTTATCCACTGTATTCCATCAAGTTTATCACTTGGTTTACGAGTTCATATTTTACACACCACTGAAGTTATCGCATTCTAACCCTGTTCTTCACTGTTTAATCTTTCTTACTATTATTGATTCTAGCACTATTTCGACTCTTCTACTATTCATTTTCTTATCCTGCCGCGGTATAGGAACTTGAACTGACGCACATTTGTTCTAGACTGTTTGTCAATTATGACCAACTGAATATCGTTATGATTCGTAATAAGTGTAACCCTGTTTTGTGCAAACTTTCACATATTTACTGATTCGTACAGCAAGTAAACTCCGTTCTATACATAGCTGATAGATTTAATTGTATATTCAGTTTCGTTTTTCCCTGTAAACAATTGTTCAGTCTCACTTGTGTATATGTAATTATTGTTTTACCCTGTACTTTTTACCATCAGGACTATGAACTAGTACGATTATTTAAAAATTTACTTTGCTTAGCAAATCAACTGTTAGTTTATTGGTCATCACTGGACTGTTCAGCATTAAGTCAAGGACAAAGTGAAGTTGTATTCAGAGTAATAAGTTGCCTGGATATGATTACAGGTTGGGATTTCTTACCACGTGAACGTGAGTTTATTGTACTATATTAATTTTAGATTTTATAACTATTCAGAATAACGTGGAATATATGTATACGGTAGTATTGTAATTAAAGTTACCCCATTTATTAGATGTCAGTCAGTCATTTATGATTAGAGTAGCTTGGATGATGGGTCAGAAAAGATTAGTGAAAAATATATACGTATACTTACAACATGTCCTGTGTTGAATCTGCTTTAAGAATCAAGTATCAGTCAGTCAGTCAGTCAGCTACAACGTGGGACCAGGCACATATATACATCAGTCCAAGTTGCCATACCTCGTTAGCACAACAAAGTGAACACTGGATTCATAGAAGTAGTTAATTCAGTGGTGGTAATATATAAAAGAGACATTGCGCATAATGACAGTACAGGAAGAAAGAACTAGTTCGTAGAAAGATATGAAGCGATTTTAATCTCATAGTTTAAAGGAAGACAGAGTGTGTATACACCTACGCCATTGTGATTGATTCTGAGCCATGTTACCCAGAGTCTCCAACCATTGATTGCGATAGTCACGCGGACCCCAACCAAATAGTCTGCATCTCCCGACATGGCTCAGACTAGGATTTGTTGACTTTGTGGACTGATGCCACGTTTTGGTTTAGCCACCCCTAACTTTCTTCCAACCGTCTCCAACACTAGTCAGCATTGCGCGTCGTGGTAATCGGTGGTTGGACATGCGTAGTATGTGGCCCAACCATTTCAGTTGATGAAGATTCACAACCTCATCAACTGATTTACCATCATTCCCTTATACTCTACGTCTAACCCCACTATTACTTACCCTGTGATATCAGCAGATGCCAGTAATATTTCTAAGACATCTGTGAATCAAGCATGTCACAAAATCTATCATAAGCTCTAATTATCGAAACTGGCATTGAAAGATTTCATAAATTTGCATTGTGTCTTACTCTAATTTTAATAAAATTTCTCACACATTCTACTACTGCAATCTTAATTGTTATTTACAATGTTTCAAAACAACTTTACTCTTATAGGATTTATAACCCATCCTAACGACTAGTTTGTCTCTAAACTTCAGAGTTCGATCAAAATCAGGAATCATAACATCTAGTTGCTATTTAACACAAACTCCAGAGTTGATGAACTTCACATGTCAATATTCGTTTATCTAACACATTTTATCTACTCAATATTTCCCCTACAATTTCTAGTTTTCAGCATAAATTCCTAACTTTCTTATTTACTCCAAAATTTCCTAATATGTAGGCGTACAAAACTTATAACTTCCAATTTCCTTAGAAATTTTCACAAATTTTTGTACTCATCTCACATATTTTCAGGTTCTCAAGTATTTTCTTTATGCGTTTTCTATTTTTTTTCTCTCAGTTATTCGTTTTCATGCCAGTCAATTAAGACGTTCTGATCAAGAAGCTCGTTTTCGTCCTAGTGATAAATGGAGTGATACGATGGGAACAGATGCTTTTCCGAGTACTTTATTACTATTTATTAAAGTAGGTAAACCGTTTTACTATGCTGAGTAATATTCTGTAAGATTTACTTACTTTGCGCTCATCATATGACGAAATTAAGCTTACACTTCATACGTACATATTCAGCAATTTTCCCATGGACATAAAAACATTTATTGTTCTGTCACATTCTCACTTCATAGTTTATCTATTTTTTCCCCAAGTGAATTTCCTATCAACGTGAAAGTTAAAATAATCCATTGTGTCACTGAATAAAAATAAAGAGAATTCAACAAAGAGAGTTTTCTTTTCGACGAAATCATTTTCTTCACTGAGTTCTCCTTATTTTTATTCAACGTGAAAATGTTCATTACAGTTTTCATCCATTGGGATCTGTCGACAATAAATGTAATTTGGTAACATTTTAGGCTCGTATACTGAGATGTATTAGTATCTAGGTTACTTGTGGAGAGGTTTTTAGTTTAATTGTCATCATGACTTTGATACATCTTCACTATGAAATCCTCTATTTGTGTTCTCATTTCTTAAAACTCACCCCTTCCTTCCAATAAAAGATCAAAGTTCCAAATCTTTAACTCAGCACTAGTTCCATATATATGACTGTCCTGTAAGTTTAATTCATGAATAGTAGTAGTGGTAGTAGTAATTCATCGTCTTATTTTCAGAACAAGTGTTTACAAGTAAATCTTCACCGTTCATTTTTCTATTTTATTGAGAATGCAGATGTTAATGACTACTTAATATAGTGATTTGATTAATGAAAATATTTATGCATATTATTTGCTGAACGAATGGCAGATCATTATAACCAAATAAGTAAAAAGCCTGGAAATCTTCTATGGTAATTCATTAGCATACTGGATACCTCTTCGACATTTCAAATGATGTATATTGAAATACTGTAACAATAAGGACATCCATTCTACTCTGTAGATTGTAAAAAACCCTCAAAAGACTGACTTGTGTGGTGTGGACTTCTTTTTTGGTCAGATCTTGTGCGTATTGATTACATATCTACTTTCCACTAAATGCAGGCCAACATATGTCGTCCCAGGAGCTTCGACACTGAGACTGAATGAAAAAAGCAAAGACGCGGTCATTTTATGATATGGTTCTGTATTATGAAGGGAAGTTGTATGAGAATAGGATCTGTCGTTTCATTATGACTCCCCAGTTGAGGTCTTAGAGATAGTGAAACTTCAGTTGCTTGAAGCGTTATTAGATGTGGCTCGAAATTGGAAACTGGCGGCTATCTTTCTGTACTGTATCTTTAACTGATCTGTATCTCTTAATGAGTGTTATTCCTATTCGTTTGTTTACTGATTTTACTGCTGTTTTCTCTTTTACTCTTTCACAATGTTATCTGTTTATTTGCATGGTGTATTTTTCGAGAGCTCTTGGATCAGTCAGAAGTGATCCAAAGGACTAGTGCCTATCATTGGCTAAGAAATGGATTGATTTTCTAAGGTTTATATATATGAGTATTTGTGCATATTATTCGATAGCCCAGTATGCTTTCTCATCCTCTCTTGTGTTCTTGCTCAAGTGGTCAGGTGTGTGGCGGGGATTAGCGTTTAGCACATTGTATATCAATATCAGATTTCGGACACCCCTCATCATGACAGTTCAATTTTACCAGAATGTATAATGATTTAAATAATTAAATGGATATGTGGACACAATTTGACAAACAATTAACACTTAACTTATGACTCACAAGTTGAATGCTGAACCTCCACTATTAGTAACTAAATTAAAAAAGTTGTTACGCTTGTTTTTGAGTAACTTTTTTAACTAACGCACATCATTGTCTATTTATGCCATTCTACTTGGTTAATTCTTATACTTTCTCATTAGTTACACACATGGGTTCGCGGTTCAGATCTGCTTGGTGCACGAACATTGTCATGTTTAGTTCGCTTCTCTTTAATGTCTGGCCCTCTGATTTATCCAATTTCTTCATTAACTTGTATAAATAATAATTCATCTTACCACAATGGAATTTCTTCATCAAATTATAATGAAAATCAATCACTGGGTTCACCAAGTACAATGCATTACCTAATACTAATTGAAAATTTAAATTGTTGGTTAGGAAAAGAAATACCTATGGAAGATCCCATACAATTATCATTCGAGTCGCTCACAGATCAAATACCAGGAATACGTAATGAAATATCTAATCGAATAGCAGATAGTCGTTCAATTCCAAGTATAACATTAGAAAATTTATTACCATATGAGTTATCTATCTTATCTGAATTCATACTTAATTTAATGTTGAATAGTTCACGTGCATGGGAACCTGTTGAACGAGTTTTATCATTGCCTAAATTCAGCTCACAAGAATCTTTATCTAGTGAAATATGCCAGTCTATGTTTCATATTGGTTTAATTAGTTTATGGGTGATGGATAAATTCTTTTCTTTTCTTTCTTCCCTATTAATACAGGTTAGTTTTTCTATGTATTATAGTTTTTTTATTTATTTATTACTAACAAGTTACTTGCCTTCTATTTGTGTATATATGAATAAAGATAAATAGGTAGAATAAAATCTACTTTCTAGAGAATTCTTGAGGCGCAGTAATCGAAAATATTCTCAAAATAAGGAAACACAAGGAGAGCTCTTTTATTTTTTCAACTTTACTAATGGTAAATAATGTGAGCCCTTGATTTTCTCCAAAGTAATAAAATAACCATTACATCATTTATCTGATATCTGGTTTAGTTATTAGTGTAACCCAGCGTTATTGTTATCTTTAGTAATAGTGTAGTGAACAAGAACACGGGTGGGGACAATCGAATTTATTTAACACGAAAATTACAGACTATTTCAATAAAATCGGAATACCATAAAGTCAATCGTCAATTTGCAAAAATATCAATGCATCATATCTAATTGAACTGTTTCCGTTGCAAACACCAATCCATTGTCTCCCGTTCCATTGTACATGCGTTTTCTTACAAATTCCATTGTGTTCTCGCTCTTTCTTTCTTGATCTTCACCTCATCTTCTGCTGCCAGACACTACGTTTTAACTCGCGTCATATACTACTCATATCAATATAAGTAGCTCACACAACAATAGTACTGTAGTGAACAAGAACACGAGTGGGGACAGTTGAATATATTTTGACATGAAATCACAGAGCATCTCACTCAAATCTGAGAGCCATATAGTAAATAGTTAATTTGCAAAATATCAATCTATCGTCTCAAACTTCACTGTCCCTTTGCAAATATCAATCCGTTGTCTCAGATTTCATTGTTCATGCATTTTCGTACCGATTGCGTTCCGTTTCCGTTGTTTCCTTATCGATCTTCTGCTAAAATACACTCTATGCCTGACCACCGTTATATACTACTGATATGGATATAAGTAATCCACACCACAGTACCATTTAAATTTGTCATCCTAAGCGAATCAACAAGATACTGATTTTTAAGTTGTGGTACAACTGTCCCATTGTAATGTCTTATTATACATGAGGCTTGGACCAGCCATATAGTTCAGTTTGGTGAATAATAATTTACTAGTTACTGGCAATTAGTTTGAAGACAGAAAAATTGTTGCTCCTACTATTGATGATATCATTTCTGGAGTTGCTTCGAAAAATCTGTCTTAAATTACCAATGAGTTCAGTCTTTTTAATTGCCCAGTATTTAGAACTTTTTAAAATGAGTTTTTTCTATAATTTTCCACTTGATAATCTTTATTTACATATTGCTACTTACCATCTGTCTTCCAGTGTATACGAATACAGACAGAATGTTCCACAGATGGAGATGATAATGGTCAGTTAGCTCATGAAGCTGTTGAACGTTTATTCAACTGTTGGAGTGATCTTCTTGATTTAATCCCATCATCGTTAAGTGAACAGGCACGATCTCAAAAGAATCACAATCTAACAACAATTGGTTCTACTGATGAAGATAATTCACCGTTGCCTTTAACTACTGGACAAGTACAAAACTCTGGTAATTCTTACATTGTTTATGTTATCTAGTTATACATCGTTTCGTTTTGATTAAATTTGATGTATTTTGGTTTTATTTCCAGTTTAAGCCATGTCTCGTGATAGTATGTGAAATAAAGATGATTGAAATAGCGAAACCTGGGGGTGGGAAGAGGTTGTTGAAATCAAACTCGCGATTTTCTGCTTTATTGATATTGTGGTTGAAAATCGAATCACTCGACGGACTACAGTTTTAATAAGTATACATTTTTTGATGGTATAGATGTCTCACTATCTTACCATTTAGGTATGGTCAAACGGATAATGGGTACATCAAGTAGTAATAATGTAACCAATGTAAACAAGACAATTATACAGTTACTCATAAGGAATATACTTAAGCAACACAAATCTGACATTGTGTAGTGTGGTTAGCTTTTCCATCTTACTTAATTCATACAAGAAGTTCGTCGTCTGGCCATATATTGTACATATTCAAACTATTTTAATTGTCACTGGATTTCTGTCTTTAAGTTTACTGACTGTTTATTCGTTTAACTACAATAAAAAACGAGTAGCGCTCTCAAGATATCAGTGACACAAAACACTTTATGTAGTCTTCTAAATGTAGATACTTTAGGTTTAAGAACAAGAATATATTACTTTATTGTTTTCAAACTTTCAACCGCCACGTTGGAAGTTTGAATGAGAGAAGTAAATTGTTTGTCTACCTGTAATATGTTTTCTCGAATTTTCAACAATATCTGTTTGTTTTACATATTTGACTATAGACCAGTTGGCTCAGAAAATGAAAAAGCTACTTGGATTGTTACGAAGTAGTAATTCATCACGACAATCACAATTATTCCAATTTTTCCTTGCATCCAAAATGGCTCAACCGGTTGGTTTACGTCGAACTTGCAGTCATGATAATAATGAAGAGATAGATCTTGAATTGGATGAAGATGATATGACTTCTTCAGAGGTAGCTGGTTTGAATCTCGGTGTTAGCATTTTATTCTCTTTGAGGATAGTTTTTTCGAGTTGATTAATCATTGAAGTTCTATAGGAGTTGTCTTAATCTATTCAACAACCATGTTTCACCAATACATATCTAGTTATCCTTTCAAGGCTAACCAAACAAAATATTTTCATTGCTTGGTGTTCACGTTAGCAAACTCTTTCCGATTTTGAAAATGATCCTAATACAAGTTTTAACGATTATTACAATGATAAGTCCTAATAAAGTGAACTAACTGTTTAGTATACAATAATTTATATTGATTATCCAAATATTGCTGGTTCATAACAGAAACAATCACCAATCTATTACGAGTATATATATATATATATATATATATATATATATATATATATATATAGTCTTTTTTAAAAAAAGGTTTTGTCACTTGTTGCAATTTCTGACGGAATGTTCAACAAATTAACCTTTTAACCTTCTACATTTTTTTTGTAAAATGTGATTCTCGATTAAATGGATCAACTTGAGTACTTGTGTTACTGGATTATAGCAGTAGTTGTTAGCTGTTAAATTGTTAGTTTATTTTTTTGCATTATCTCAGTCAATTAGTCAGTCAGTCGTACACAACATAATACCTGACACATTAGTACATCGGTTAAAGTTGTTGTAACCGAATTAACACAACGGACTAAAGTTTTTTCGAGACAAATCCCAGAGCAATAAGAATTGTAACAATATTAGTAATGTTAGAGGAGATTAGGTAAAGAAAAAAGAAAAAAAGTATGAAGAAATCTCGGGATTCAAATGTTCTTTTGCCTTCCTATTTTCCCTTTCCATTCATAACGCTAAATTAAGGCTTGCCTCATGATGTCCTCTACACCTCCATCGTCTTTTTCTAGTTTCCTCTTCATCTGGAAGTTGGTTTGTAATCTCCTACATTAGGCTGTTGCTCATGCTATCTATTCAATGGACATCCAGTATATAAATAAATTTATAAATACTTATGCCTTTTTGAAGATGGTTATGGTGGTTCACCAAGTTTCAGCTCCATACAGTAGAACTGTCTTGACGTTAGTATTGAAGATTGTGACTTTGATGTTAGTTGACAGTTGTTTTTAGTTCTATGTGTTGTTCAACCGTAGGAATGCTGTCTTTGGTTTGGCAATCCTCGCATTTACGTCTGCATCAGATCCTCCACGTTCATCTATGTTGCTACCCAGATACGTGAAACTATCTACCTCTTCCAGTGTTTCTCCATCAAGTGTGACTGGGTTGGTGTTCTTGGTGTTGTATTTGAGGCTCTTAGATTTTCCCTTGTGTATGTTGAGACCTACTGATGCAGAGGCTGCTGCTACACTAGTTGTTTTCATCTGCATTTGTTCGTGTGTATGAAGTTCAAATCCTTTAGTTACATCCAAATTGTCAATTGTTTTCCGTGCTTCTCTTCAGATGTGGAGGTTTTCATGATACAGTCAGCCGCCAGAAGAAAGAAAAGGGGAGAGATTAGGCAGCCTTGTTTGACTTCGGTTCTATATATATATATATATATATATATATATATATATATATATATATATATATATATATATATATATAATTATTATCCTATATTATGTCTGTGTACATTTTCATTCATTTTATTCAGGATAGTTTATTCGCTGTAGGATCTTGTGGTTTATCTACTCCTGAAGAATCAGTCACTACACTTGTTCGTTTAATAAATGAACGTGTTACCCAATTGATTCAATTACAAAGCTGTGAATCTTTAAAATCAATTGATTTATTCGAAGATATTCATTGGTTATTATTGATTAGTGGACATTTTCTTGTCTCTGGTCCTGCATCATTAACAAGTGTTCTACGAATGGGTTCTCCATGGGATACACAATTCTCAGTAAGTTTGTTAACAGTTTTCATCATTATTACTATATACTATATAGTATTAATTAAATTATGAAATTCGATTCAAGTACATTCATTAAGTGTGACTTTGTAAAATGTCTAAAAATACCTTATTCATATTTCCTTTTTACTAACAAATTGGTTTAACTAATCCTACCCGGTTTCTAACTTGTGAATTAAATTTCAATTTATATCAATTATTAATCTGTACAAGATTTACTTAAGATCAGTATAGGGTTGTGGAGATTATTAAGTTTTTGGTTGAGATCATGAACTGATTGATGTCAGACCACCATTAAAAACCTGGAAGCACTGGACAACCGTTTTGTCCTATCGTGGAGCTCCTCAGCCGTGCGCATCCACGATTCTGCTCGCTGGATTCGAACCCAAGACTTTCCGTCTCGCGCGCGAACGCATAGCCTCTAAGATATAGATACGCTTGATAGAACTATCAAACTTTACCTACTTGACATGTATATCGTATTTTATGTATAAACAATTAATATTCTCTTGTTTATTTATTTTCTTTCATTTAATTTTGTTCAGATACCTCATCAAATTTTATATCTTGGTTCTAATGATACAGTTGATGTGATAAATAGTCGTCGTTTAATATTAATGTCTATTGCACAATGTCCTGATATGAATAGTAGTTGGCCTCCAGACAATTTACCATATACACAGATTCCTTCTTTAATAATGTATGTTTCATTTGTGTTTTTTTCATAAATACTTTTATTTTGAAAGAAAGAAAAGGACATTTTTATTATTCCTCACTGGATGTTTAACGAATTTTTTAAACAGTTGATGTTAGAATCAAGGAAATTAACAATACAATTTAGGAAACCAAGTTATCTTAAACATATATATGCTTGTTCCCCCCTTCAAGCCAAACAATTTGGTGAAGCCTATTAGGCCCTTATGGAGAGAAAACATGCCACATCGAAACACGGCACAACTACCGGGGCTAGAATAGCTGTTTTTGCAACCAGTTAGAGTTTGCTCCGTAAGGAGCAACCCCGTACATTACTTTCATCACTTTTGTCAATTTTTTGTCGTTTCTCCATCCAAGAGTAATTATGCTGTGTTTCTTTGTGGAGTTCGTAATCGGTTTGCGGGTATCGGTTGAGTGGGTGATTAGCCTGATCTCTATCACCCGGGTTACCGCTCACGTTAGTTCATGGGTCATCCGTTCCACGATCCAGGTACGACGCGGACGTGTGAGCCGAATTTTGCTTCCTATATATATGCTTACTTATGCATATTCATTCACTTATGTTATTAATCATATAAGTGATTTGATTACTTTAAAAAATATTTCCTCATTCCATGAATTCATATTTGCTTTTAAAATCATCTCTTCTGTGCTCTGATCGTTTCTACTATCACTAATGCTATTACTGCTCAGATCACTTTGACATCTTGATGTTTTGATACAATGCGGCAATTTGAATCGACGCACATATATCTCAGCTTCTACGTTCTTTATGTTTAACTGACATAATATTCTCTAATTTTCTTTTATAATAGAGTATTATTACATCACAGCAGCAGTAAACAAAGATTGTACAATGGTTTCATCTATCCATTTATAGCTGTCATACTGGCTAGAAATTCTCACATAGTTATCAGCTTGTAAATTCAGTAGCTCTGAAATGATATCCAATCTAAATTTAATTGATAGAATACTTAAGATCTTGCCATTATTACCTAAATGGTACTCATTCCTTATAGACAGAAAAGCAAAACAATATCGTAAACATGAATAACTAGTTTATCAATTTAGTTTGTCCTACTAATTATGTCTAGTTTTAATCCATTCACAATATTGCACAACCGTCATTCTTGAGATAATTTTTCTTCACACTTTACATAGCCGAACTTTACTGATCTCAGCGTGTACATCATTAGATGTCGGCTCTGTCGTCTAAAGATTAGGAGTTCATTAGTTTTACCGAAGGTTTTGGGTCCAATTTTCCGGACGCGAGGTCGTAGACAGGCACTATTGAGTTGTCTCATACTAGAACAAGACGGCCGTCCACGTTTTGAATGGTGGTCTAAGATCAGTTCGTCATGTAAACTTTGGAAATTCTACAATCTCCACAAATCTCTCTCTCTCCATATATATATGTAATATTACTTATTTATTTTAACACTTAGATATTGGTACAAGGAGGCACAAAATACATATGCGCCACACAGATCTCATTTGATATATGTGAGGGCTGTGATACCGTCCGGGTGCCCAAACCGAAGCAGGATATATATATATATATAATTAAGAAAAGCGTCTTTTTAACCAATAGATTTTTTGTTTCACAGTTATGAACAATTTGTTGTCTCATAAAATTATAAATTTCGCATTCAAGTTAGATTCGAATACAACGATTAAACTAGCTATGCTAATGAGACTGAAGATTTAATTTGACTAGCAGATTATGTTACGAAATTAGTAACTGTGACCTCTATTAACTCCGCAGCAGTAAATCTGGTTAATCTTATCTCGAAATGATTTGCTTCACTTGACAAATATCTTTTTTCTCATGTTTTATTAATACAAATATTTATAATAGCCCATTGTATCGGCTTAGTTATATACGATGATAATGTGTCAGTCATGGCCGGTAAGAGTAGAGGATATCCGTAGGCTACTAGTATTTGATCATAGGTGTCTTCGAAACATTGCTCGTATATCATGGGACCATCGAGTAAGTAACGCAGTTGTTAGGAAACTGGTACTAGGTAAGGATGGCAAATCAATTGATGAAGTAGTGAAACTTCATCAGTTGAGATGGCTGGGACACGTGTTACGTACGTAAGTGATTAACATAGACTACCCATCCTTTTAAATGGTTAAATTGGATAGTGTTAGTTAAAGGGATTCTTTCATAGTTCAACTTCTCTAGGGCTGAATTTCATTAGTTTGTTTGTTAATGAAATAAACCAGACTCTATGAACCAAATGAAATTATGTTTTTCGTTTTGTTTTGTCTCTTTTCTCTTACTTCCAGTTTGTTATGTTCTCTCTTCCGTCTATTATGGTTACAAGCTGCTTATGGTGTTGGGAGTGCTCAATTGGTTACGGATAATTTTTGGTTAATGACACGTTTAGCTGTCACATATTTCTGCCATAATGTAGTCGATCGGGATACATTAATGGTTAGTATATTGAATTGTTGTATCTCTGCTGACAGATTTATTGAAATCCGTAGTTCAATATCATTAATTAGTTTATTCATTGCAGTCGATTGATCTGATAACTTGATCCCTAGGTTTTGTAAAATTTTGATGCCGTATTGTTTATTGAGGTTTCTGATCAGTTTACCTACTGACTGGCTTGGTTTCTTGAATTATTTAGCATTCTATACATCTTTTTCTATTTTCCTCAGTCAAATAAGATTTGATATGACGGATAGATTTAAATGTTTTTATTTGCGTTATACTACGTTCCTATGATTGTACGGTAATAAGATTAGGCTGAATGATCGAGTTTATAATACTGCTAGATCGGATGCTCGAACGATCCGCTATGCACTGTTGTAACGTGTGGACTGCAGGTTAGATGCGCAGCGTTTTATTGATCGATTCAGTGACACGGAAAACACATACGGACGGCCTAGAGTTTCGATTGGTCCCGCTTCCATGTCTAGCCCAGCCAGTCGAGTCCAGAACACAAGTCTTAGCCTCTGAGATATGGATCATTATATTTCAGACACACTATTTATATACCAATCAACCAGACCACATCGTACCATAAAATAGAAAACAACATTTTACAGTATTTAACAAGTGAAGTAAACATTGACCAACAGGGAGTGTACATTTAAAGTCCAAGGCCACCATTAGACTTAACATGATAATTATTGGTATATTTTTCTGCACATCCTAACAGCACAGACTAGATCTCGCTACATCAGATGCACGATTCACGACCAAAAATAGAGTATCAGAGTACAAACTAGGCACTAATTTATTCCACGCAATTACAAGCAATCACTCCCAGTAAGTTCAGAGTACAAATCAATAAGAGGAAAGGAAATCGCACATTTAATAGCCAGTAAGCTGCGTTCCTCTTTGTCCACACTCAATGACTAATCACATTTACTCTCACTACCAAATATTATAGATAAATTGCTATTATTTCCTTTTTGGAATTTTGTGCTACTCATGTTCTGTAGTTTATCATTAGTCTTTCATTAATTTTCAAAAAAACATGTTAACTCATCAACTTCATCAACAGGTTTATGTACTGAAGTTTGGAAGTTAGTGAAACTAACCGTCCGTTTAGACCGAACTAGTTGAAATTGTTTTTGAACCTGAAACCTATAACTCAGAAACCGATTGCTTTGACACTACTAGACCATCGTGGCAGGGTGTTGTTTACGAAAGTTAATAGAAGAAGCGAGAATGTTTAGTGCTTAAACTGAGTTAGTTGTGGATACACAGGATTCATCTTTGGGAGTTGGGAAATCTTTACTATAAGGACCAATGTTGTGCATTAGTTCCTGTATCCTGAAGGGCCGAATAACAGATGAACCTATTTTTAGTCACTGACTACCATCTCGTGATCTCACTCCACTCCGTTATGGATTTTACATCTACGTAAAAGGCTCGAAGTGGCGTTCTGAAGAAACCACCCACTTCGGTTTGGGTACCCGGGCAGTATCCTATTCTTCAAACAAATTTTATTACTATGAATATATGGTCCGTACTATTTTTGGTGCTCATTTGTACCAGTTTCTCATGTGGATGAAATACATAAATAAAAAGTATCATAGCGATATTTTACTTCATTCATGAAATATTAAGTTTTAATTCTCTTTATCAGTGTTCTTTATTTGTTATGATCTGTTATAGTCTAATATTTCTCGATCACCGATCATGACAATACTTCAAGCTGAATCTGTTCACCCATTACCAGCACATCAAGGTGTATTTTTGTCAAATAAAACATATAACGGAGAAAATCAACTTTCAGAGAGAAAAGAAAATCTATTGCCAGAAAGTTGTAATGATATAAATCGAGTTTGTATTCAAGGTTTATTAATGTGTGTACGTTTAGCATTAGATAAATGGTCACACGAACCCCAAGCACTAAGTTCACTAACGCGACTATTGAGTGTGCTCAGTTTGCATTCACCTAATTCGTAAGTGTCACTAATTTTTATGGACTGTTTTTTTAATGCTATTTACACTTACTAATCAAGAAAGTCAATCAAACCTTTGTCGAGTTTCGTTCTCCGACCCAGTATTCTTCTTTTGCTTATTATTCCTCGAACACTTTACTTCACTCTACCCGTTCCCGAATTCAAACATGGCTCTGACAAGAAATTGATTATCTTCTAAATAGAACAAGTTAAACTAAGATCATTCTATAAGAATATGTTAATGTATTTATAATTTTTAAACAGGAAGACTCTAGGGTCTTCGCTTATCCGCTGTAGTTGGCGGGTTAAAAATAGGTCAGTCAATGTGTTACAACGTGCTCCTGTCTGGAACATACTTTAGTTAAGTTTCTGTCTTACCAATTCTTCGATTTGAGCAGATTCATGGGATCTGTTGTTAGGGTCATCTTGGATCAAAGTAAAGAGTTTGTGCCTTCAAAATGTCCACCTTCCAGGCAATAAGGAATTGGTATCATCCTTTTTCTTTTCAATGATTGGCTTCACAGTTTCCAGATATTTCGATCTCGAAGGTGTCTAACAGAATATCATTAGGTTTTCTAGGTCGGTCTCGTTGTTCGTTATCGAATTGCTTTAATTTGCTTTCCATTACGTATCAAATATTATATACGTATTAACTATATCCATTAATCGTTTTCATTTTTGTATTTTCACTAAGCTTCAAATCTGTTTTTCAATCTCATTGCACTAAGCACTTATTCGCAAGCTTTTGTAATAAGCTAAAATATCCACAATAACCAAGCTTTATATTGCGTTTCACCAAACTTTTTTTGTAAACTAATGTAGTGTTGAATTAAATAGTAACTAGAATGGATAAATCCCTGTACATACCAAGGATGATAGGAAATAATATCTTCGCTTGACAAGATGAAAATACTGATAGTCAATATTTCATTCGACTATTTTAATGTTGTTTTATTGTGATCCTAAACTAAAATGTTTGTGTTATTTCACATATATTTACCTCCAAAGAAGTCATATATAAAGAGCTACTGAACAGCTATTTCTATTTTCACAGTTCTCACTAGTTACTAGGCCGATTTCAGTTCGTTCTTTTAAAAAAAATAGGGATTGAATAATAATCACTAGCTTACCTAACTTTAATTTTAAAGGTTAAATTGATAGTGAATTTTTACCTTTACTATTTCTTTTAACCTCAGAATATATAAATTCCATAATCGAATTTCAAATAATCGAAAATGTCGTCTTAATATCGATCTATTCGAAAATACTATCGACTTGAACATATCAAGAACTGACTAATAATTGTTTCTCCCTAGTTCAATATTCTTATTCTCTAATAAAAAGACTATTTTATCCTGATGAAGCATTATTTTTGCTGTATAGAGGAGGTTATATTGCTTGTCGCATGTTAAGGAAAGACCAAATGACCCATTTCTGTATGGATTGTTACATTATTCTGTTGCAGCCAGTCCATTTTCTTCAGTTAAGTTTGTGTCGTCCAGTGTATGTTTCTAATTGTTTATTTGGTCTAATGTATGGTGATATAGTCAGTAAGGTAGGTGGTTGGAGGTAGTCAATAGTATATTCTGAACCTAGGTTTCATGCTATTTGGCACTTATCGGTGAGGTATACCTTTAATCTTGAGGGAACTGATGCTCTTCATCAGATTCGATCTCATGTCAGCCAGGTTCATAGTTAGAGACGTTGCCATTGAACTATTCTGGCGCAACTGACCTGTAGGGTTAGTGTATTCGGTAATAGTAGTAGTAGTTTCCCTGTAATGATTTAACTAAAATTAAAAGCCCTAATGGTTACTCTATTCATTCGTTTTTTTTCTTGAGTTAGATCATCTGATTTAGCTTGTTCCGCGTGGTATGACATATGTACGCTTGTCGCTGGTCCTCAGGCTTCAGAACACACATGGCCTAATTTGTCGACAGATAGTTTAATTCAATTAGTTGAAGCCTGTTTATGCGGTAGTTGGGCAATTGATAAAACAAAACTATCATCATCGGCATTAGTTCAGCAGCAGCATCAAAGTAATGAAGATGTCTCCGATACTTTGCTGCTTCAGGTATATGTTTTGTTCTGTTTAGTTTTACGGTCATTTCTGTAGTTAGGTTGACTCTCTGAATATAAATCAATAGGTCATTTCTGTAGTTAGGTTGACTCTCTGAATATATATCAATATTAAATGATAAGTTTATGAATCAAACTTACGATGACATAACCGTTGTTTTCGTTTTTCTAGGTTGAGTGTTGTATATGACATGGCTGGCTTCAACGAATGTAACACTTTAGTTATGTATTATAATTATTTGTCCATAGGGTTGTAGTGGTTTATATTCGAGATAATTCCTAAGTCTTCGTGTATATCTCTCGTCCCGATAGTCGTTATAAAATAACTAACTCCCGATGGTGTATAAATTTCAGAAGACAACACAAAGCTTTGACTACAGTTTATTATTATAGAGAGCAGGTCACAAAGCCACAAGCACACAAAACAAATTTGAGTAGAAACGTGAATAGTAGCGGATTAGGACGAATGCATTGATAAGATTTAAGAGACAGAGAGAACCATATATAGGTAAGAGAATGATTCATCGAGCTATTTAAGTAATAAGAGGGATTTGTGTAAGCTGTAACATGTGACTAAGGCTACACGCTCATGCAGTCACGATAATAATAATAATAATGTTAAGATATAGACATATCGTTACTGTTCTGATGACACTACGTTAATTGAAGGGCTTAACAAGGTCGAACGTATACAAGCTCAAGTGTTAGTGAGGTGCTATAGTGTTTCACCTGCAGCTTATACACACGTTTTGTTTAATCCACAGTTGAGTTGTTTTTGTAAGCAGTTAAACAAGTGATAATAATCTCAACGAGATAAGCATCAAAACACATTGTTCTTAACCGACTTTAATTCATATTTTTCCTAGTTCCTCGAGTTTATATTGTTTCAATATCTTGATGTGTTTATCAAATAGATTCACGCCGAAATATGAATCGTCAAATTTGAATCTTATTTATTTGTTTCATTTCGTCCCGAATTTTAGCTTATCCGCGAGATTCGAGAACATGTTCTTCGTGTAATCAATGTTCTTACCCATGATGAAGCGTCTTTCAGTTCACTTCAAGATTCTACATCCACTAATATGTTGGTTAATTGTACAGCTGTTTTAAGAGGTGTTTCACGTGCTGTAGGATCAATAGCAACAAACAGTAACTCAACTACCGATTTAGTTTCATTAGTTTGGAATGGTCTTTTAGGTCCATTCTTATCACATAGTGCAAATTATTTAGTGTTGGTAAGAATATTACCTAGTACTCATGTTTTTCTTCTTTGTCTGTATATTTTATGTAAATGACTTTATAACAGTGGATTTGAGTAAAGTTGAATTTTAACAAAGTAATTTAGCTGACCTAACCACCGTCGGAAAAAATATCTGATAGATTAAGTTGTGTAACAAAATGGAATCGGTTAATTTTGAGTGTTCAAATAGACATCTTTAGTGGCCCGTTTGATCTGACTCCTATTTAGATTGTACGAATGTTTGCTATCGCTGATTCTCGTATATCATAGTCGACTTAAATCACGTTAGTCAATAACGTAATTTAGATAAGTCAATTAACGAGAATGGCCTTTGAATACATTTATTTTGTATGTAAAGTGAATGTAATAGAACAGAGCAAAATGACACGCAGGGAAGATGGCTGGGAAGCCAACTCCATTTTAGTCAAGCGTTACTCAATATTTATAGTCAGACAAAATAAAGCTACAGACATGTGATCAATGGAATAAGAAGGGCACACACATATACGCTCATATAAAAACAGTCTAGATTGATAAGCGAATAAATAACAAGGTCCAAAGTACGGCTCGAGTAGAATGAATAGAATGGGATGTCCGGAAGCTAGAATAAGGTATATGGGCTTGGCATAATAACTGACACTACACATCTTTGTTTCCCTCCATATTGTTTCAAACATTTATTATTGTATACTATGTTTAGAGAAGAGTTTGTGGATTCACTAATAGTCAAGACAATTAACTTCTACATTATCTTATCTAACATTAACATGTTTGATTAGTTACACTAAATTATTGAACTGAATGAAATATGTGTAGTCCCAAAATACACGAGCAATGCTTCAAAGACACCTGTGATCAAATATTAGTAACCTACATATATCCCCTATTCTTAATGAAATTTTATTTCTTTAGATTTTCTACATCCAGTAAGACGCAGACAAATACGTGCTCAAACTAGAGCATGATTTGAGTCTGAACATGTGTTTCAGAATGAGTTACAGTCTCTTATCGAAACCCTTTAACAATGTCTGATAGCAATTTAGTCTTTTTAAGTCCATCGCTAAATTGATTACGGAGTTCGCCACGTCAGATGATGTTTCTTCCTATATCTAAAGTTGGTGTTTGCTGGAAGCAAACGCTTGTTTGAACATAGTTGCAGTACACGGTAGCCATTATCTGTTCTCTGTGCTGCGACACCATTAGATCCTCTCAAATGCCTTTCGGTTTGATTTAGTCTATTTGCTTTTAACATACTTCATGATCCAATTCTGTTATTATTCCAATTGATCTATGTTCTTTTTCCTGTTCTTTTCAATTCAACCTTCTTTTGTCGTACATTCCACTTATATCTACAAGCATAGGTAGCACCCACCATATATATAGACTTATCGTGAAATCAAATTTACGAATTAAAACTAAATAAAGCAATGACAATGAGCTATAAAAATATATTTATTATTAAATGAAGTAATATTCTTATAATTTTTATTAACTTGTTTACACCACACGGTTTCATATTGAATAAAAGTCGAGAATAGATGCGGTCATGATATTTATCCTAGAAATTCTAACAGGTAATGTGTATCTGGTGAAGAAGTACAAATTTCTCTTGATTGAACACTCGGACATTCTTTAAAAAAGAAACGTATCATTCATAATTTGCTTGGTCCCTGACGATTTTCTCTCGCTCTGTGTGTGTCTAATTGGAGCATAGGTTTGATAATGTCGATTTTCAGATGGCTGAAGGCAAACTATACTTTGTAATGCATAAACGTTTTATTACACATTCCATACGAATAGGAGAATTATCGTAGATTGTTTGACTTTTCTCTGGAAACCGACTAATTCCTAATGAAATTCCTTATCATCACAGAAAATCAGTTATTTTTATTGATGAATTTTCAATTTGTCGTATTCAAAGTAGATTTATATAAACGATGCAAGTATCTACTTTAACCTTACAATGTGTCATTCTTATTTTCCATGCTTCATTTTTTAGTACTGGAAAATATTGTCAATGTAAAACTCAATATTCTAAACTGTAATTTCATAATTTTCACTTGTTTGATTCTTGAGTAGTACAATAAGGTTACTTACTAATTGGAAGTTCACATATGCATCTATACTGTGTTATTTTGATAGTCTACATCACAGACTAATCTTAGACAAACACGTTGAAAGAAATCTAGAAAAAACCAAATAAGTTTTGTAAGCAATGATAGATAGTGGCTAGCAGTGGAATCCAGTTTGACACGCGTTTTGTTCTATTTGGGACTCGTCAGCTGGATGTACCTGCATCTTAGAGTTGATGTTCACTTTGGAACTCGAACCCAGTACCATTCACTTCAAATGCCATCGCGTTATCCACTCAGCTACTGAGTCCTGATAGCCACTTGCTTGTGTAAATAAGTTTTTTTTCGTATGAGACTCTTTTAACTGTGGAAGTCATCGATGATTCCACAAAAATAACAGACTTAATACATACATTCAAATCGACCAGTGAGTTTTTATCCACCGGTTTATATGATGTTATTCTGCAATTATGATTGTTTTCTTTTTCACTGTTTTTGTTGTTATGTGTGATGTTTCTTGTTTTTGTTCTTAATTCATAGAAATGTCATAATTATTCAGAAGCTTTACAATCATTATTCTCTTTATTCACTGATGTTGCTGATTCCTGTCTGATTTATTTGGCCGGTCTTCCATCATCATCATCATTTTCAGAATCATTATTGAATAATGATTCTACAGTTGTACAATCATCATTGGAAACAAATAATGAAACTAGAAATGGTTGTGCTACTCCATATGCTTCTGGTTCATTTTTAAATTGGACAGTTGTTCTATGCAAACATTATACTAAAATTACACAAGGTAAATATCCACGGTCTCAATCTAGGTAGATATAATTAGTGTTCTGTTCTTTCAAATTGTTAGTGTTGTGTTAAATTGTGCTTGGTCAGAGTAAACTGTCATTACATTTTATTTAGTTTATATTGTCGTTCACTGTTGTCAGTAAACGATTAATGTTTATATTATAATTGAGTTAAAGCTATATGGTTTCAATATAACAATGGAATATGTGGAATATGTGAAATTATCTCCAACCAAACTTAAACTATAACCCACCCCATCAATAACTCTACTCAATCCTCAAAAAAGAGTGCAAAATTGTTATTATCATTCGAACTATTGAAAATATAGTGTAAAACGCATAGGTGTTTAAGTAGTGTCTGCTTTTTTTTGGGGGGGGGGAAAGGATATCATTGAGAACTAGTCATTATAATTCTGGGAGTCAGATTTAGTCCAAATTCTTGTAAAAATGTTTCATTTACCAGTAAGTAACCTAAAATATCGTGATGTATGTAGTGTGGAGTACTTTTAAGTAGATAAGATGTCCCAGTTATTCTTTTTTAAATATTTAATATTGACTTTCAAGTAAGTTATCTATCATTCTGCTATGATGATCTAAACTATTCATGTGAATACCTGAATTACACAGTACATGGATAGGGGTATATATTAGTTTTTTCTGGAAAGAATGATTACATTTCAAAGAAATATTTGTTTTAATTTCTACCCTGAAAATGGTATATTTAGGTTTGTCATTGAAGAAAAGAAATCTATCATAAAGTGTCAGAATTTGCATTAGATTTCTCATAACTGTAATGTAACTTAAACAACTTTCCCAAAAAAATCGGAACTAAGCTGGTTACTTCTGTTTATCGACCTCGTGAATAATTCGTCTGAATTCAAATCAACAGATTGGTTGAAAATAGCAACTGATTATTCAAATTGTAATCAGCTGGGTACATTTATGTTTATGTGAAAGCCATTGTATAGTTAATATATATTCGAAAAATTATTGCATGACTAACAGTGGTATATACCTTCGAAAAATTTATATATTTAACCATTATATGGAAGTGAATTTCCTTATTTCATTGGTTTACATGTTAAAGTTGGAAAATGTTATAACTTGTGATCGCCGATAGAGAGAGCAGTGACTTATCGATCGGACCAAAGATACGTAAAACACGTGAGAATAGCCTAGAGTTCTGATTAGCCCTGTTTTCCGCCTAGCCCAGCCAGTTAAGTCCAGAACACCAGTCTCAGCCTCTGTAATATGAATCATTATATTTCAAACATACTGAGTTTATATACCAATCAAACAGACCACATTGTACCAATAAAATATGAAACAACATTTAGTTACCTAATAATTATACGATAGAAATATACGTATAGTATTGATCCATAGATGGATCCCAACGTTACCATTCATTGTGTTCCTCGGGTCCTAACAGAAAACAATAAATCGGTACGTGCAACATCATCTAGTGTTTTTATTGTTTCACATCACTAGGTATTGTCTATTTTTTAAAATACTTTTTCATTATCTAATAGTCATATGAACTTAGTGGCTAAGTGAATAACACGTGAATATTTAAAGTGAGAGGTAGGTGTCGAGTTTGGATTTCATCATATGAATATCAACATTGAAATTCAGGTGCATCTTCTAGCAGATAAGTCCTACGCAAAACGAAATACTCATTCAGAATTCGAATACTGGTCCACTATTCAATAATAATTAATTTCATTTTAAGTATTCACATTAGTTGACACTTTTTACTTTACTAATATTATGAATAAATTGTAGGTAAATTAAATTTTGAAGCGACAGCTGAAGATGATCAAATTCAAGAACTTCAACTTTTACTTAATCTCCTAAATCGTGTTCTTTATCATGAATTTGAATTAAGGCTTAGTGGCGCTATAGTTTTATCTCGGGTTGATAATGAACTAGTTATTCAACCAGATTCTATGAATTCTCAAGATGCAACATGTAGTACTATTCCGACAGTTGATGCAGCCGTTATTGGTTTAGGACATTTACTACCGTTAATAACAGAATCTAACTTGACAGTAGGTTTTTTCTTATTTATCTTTTCACTGCTTATAATACATTTTAGTAGTGTAGTGAATTTTAAACGTAATTGTCAGATCTTATCGTTAACTTGATACATTGACTTCATATTTATGCTTTAAAAGTTGTTGACGGTTACATTTTAATCATGAACCGATCTAAGTTAGACTATAATTAAAGGTTTCAAAGCACTAGATGGCTGTTTCATTCTAGTATGGGACTACTCATCAGTGCACATCCACGACCTCTCAAACGGGGATCAAATTAATTGAGTTGACACATTGAAGCTTAGAGAATTCAAACATAAAAATTGGTGATATCAAATAGAGAGGAGAAACAAAAATGAATAGTTTTGACGTGCTGGTGATGCCTTTTGAATTGAATTTCTCCAATACTATTCACGTTAAATCACAGCCTGCAATTAAAATACTCCCAGTACGAAAGACTATTATCAACTTCAAATAACTTGCATAGCTATTCAAACTATCTTCAGTTTGACATAGAATGAATGAAATGTGAATAACAGTAGAACCAAGGACACACGTGCCGTCCCGTTTGGGATTCTTCAATCGGGTTAGTTGTGAAGAACGAAACGTGAGTCCTGAATTCCTCTGCTCATCGCATTCCATCTATTCTATATTAATTTGTGTCATAGTGTCTACATCGAGTTAATCTACACAGGATGCATATATGCCAACCAAGACTGATCAAATCCAGTCGAAATATCAGCAAAGGGGTAATCCGAACCATTTAAAATTGACTTAGATCTCCTATTTAATTTTCGAGTCGATTCGTATACTGGTTATGAAGGAAAACACCAAGTAGTATTTACTTGAGTTCTTAGTATACTATTAGTTAGGTTTTGAATTCATCCAAAGTTGAAAATTGACCGTATTTTTTCTACTGTGTAATTGTATTCTTCACAAGAACTTGTACACAATCCATTGTTCTATGTTTTCCATACCGACACAAAAGTCTAGTTGGAACTTTCCCTCTCCCATCAATTGCTTCTTGTATGATAACATTCAGGATTGAATTCCACAAAAATATGTAGCTAAATTAGCTTTTCATTTTTTTAAGAGATGAGATTTACAAGTTTTATTCAATTTGCCATGTCAAATTCAAAGTTGATGGGAAAATCTGAGAGGGTCTACTTAAGACGTTTAATAAAACTGGTTTCTCCAACTCCCGATGCGATTTACTTGAGTCACTCGTAGTCGTTCTCTCGTTCGTCTGCGAGTTTTTTGTAATCATTTGTGGGTATAGGTAGAGTGAGAGGTTACCTCAATCTGTACCATACGGTTTTGCTGCTTGCTTTTGCTCATGGGAAATAAGATCACACACTAAATAGAGAGTACTGTACGTAGGTACAAGTCGGGCTTTGCCTCCCATCCTTTCAGTAATGAATCTTTTCTATTCGTGTTGATGAAGGCGCATATATATTTGGCGCACTCCTGTACCAATATATATGTGTTCAAATAAATAAATAAACTTTCACCTACTAAATTGTATGTTCAAACGCTGCTCCACCTACTTTGGTTTGAGCAATCGAGAATTAATATTATTAACCATCGTATCCATGTACTTGGTGAACAAGTTAGTTATTAATTATTTTGTTATTAGTTCTATAATGCTTCAGATAGTCGTAATTAGTGTCTTTGTGTGCCAACTTTTGTTTTTCAGATCCCAGAATTATGTCAAGCATTTTATTCGTTAGCCTCTTATGCATGTGAATTACGTCCTCAGGGATTCATCCGACTTACAGACAATCAACTTACATCTTTTGGTCGTCTTCTTCGATTTGGAATATTTGGTGTAGAATTTGATCAATCAAATCACATTAAATCTTCATCTGCCTCACGATCTGCATCATGTTCAGCAGGATGTGTTGACAATTCAGTGGTTCAGCAATGTTTGGATATTATAATTTCATTGACTGATCATTTTTTGGAGATTAGATCACGTTCTCGTTCTTGTCCTGTAGAAGAGCTTCAAAATGCTATTCGTTTGATCAATGTTATCGGTTTGAATACACAATTCCTGTCTGACTTATTCACATTACTAACAAGAGAAAGTTATTCGGTCAACTTAGAAGCATCATTTTCATCTGCACTCCTTAATTTAATTCATTTAAGTCCGGTAAATAGTTGTTTTGAGTTTTGCGATTCGACGATATTGAATGATTATTTTATAATTGGTTTTGTTTTTTCCTTTACTTATAAACTAATCATCACTCAAGATTGTTAAGATTAGCTAATCGTCCTCGTTAGCCTTACAAATTGATAACGCATACCTGGCTATTTATATGAATGTTGATAATAGTTTACAAGTTGTGTGTAGGTACTCTATTTTGCATAGCCATGTGTATACACCCTTTTATTTATTACTGAAAGAATATCGTGTTTTTACTTAATTACGCCTGTTACTCCTCGTTGAGGAGCATAGACCACCCACCATCACTCTCCATCCAACACTGTCCTGAGCAATCATTTCCAGCTCCTTCCAGTTGTTATTCATACTTCTCATATCTGCTTTTATTTCCCGACCTAATTTGTTCTTTGGCCTTCCTCTTTTCTGCTTCTCTTCAGGATTCTAAGTTAGCACTTGTTCTGTGATGCAGTTTGATGATTTGCGTAATGTATGTCCTATCGATATCCCTCGTCTTTTCCTAATTTCCTCTTCAGCTGGAAGCTGGTTTGTTATCTCGCAGAGAAGGCTGTTGCTGATGGTATCCGGCCAATGTATGTTGAGTATCTTGCGTCGACAACTATTTATAAATACTTGTACCATTTTGATGATGGTTGTGGTAGTTCCTGAAGTTTCAGCTCCATACAGTTGAACTGCCTTGATGTTCATATTGAAGATTGTGACTGATGTTGGTTAACAGTTTTTTTGAGTTCTATATGTTGTCCAACCGTAATAAAGCTGTCCTTGCTTTGCCAATCTTTGTCTTTCCTTCTGCATCAGATCCTCTACGTTCATCTATGATGCTACCGAGATACGTGAATCTTTCCACTTCCAGTGTTTCTCCATCAAGTCTAACTGGGTTGGTGTTGTGTGTGTTGAATTTGAGGATCTTGGCTTTTCTATTGTGTATGTTGAAGCCTTCTGCTGAAGATGCTGCTGCTACACTAGTTGTTTTCATCTTCATTTGTTCGTGTGTATGGAATTGGAGGGCTAGGTCATCTGCTAAGTCCAAATCATTGAATTGGTTCTGATCTGTCCATTGTATTCCGTGTTTTCCTTCAGATGTTGAGGTCTTCATAATCCAGTCGACTACCAGAAGAAAAAGGAAGGGAGAGAGTAAACAGCCTTGTCTGACTCCGGTCCTTACTTGGAATGCATCTGTCAGCTGTCCTCCCTGCACGACCTTGCACTATAGTCCGTCGTATGAGTTCCGGATAATATTGACAATCTTCTCAGGAACTCCGTAGTGTCGAAGAAGTTTCCATAACGTTCTCCTATCTACACTGTCAAATGCCTTTTCATAATCAATGAGGTTGATGTATAGTGACGAGTTCCACTCAACTGATTGTTCGACGATGATCCGTAGTGTTGCAATCCGGTCTGTGCACGACCGATCCTTACGGAATCCAGCTTGTTGATCTAATATCGTGTTCACACCAGTAATCTCTTCGGAGGGTAATTTTATGTAGCTCATTCACTGATTGCCAATTCATTTTCTGAGCTGTGAAACACTTTTTCCTTAAGGGCTATTATTACTACACTGTTTTTCAAATCAAACTAGGTAGAACAACTGGGTTCGAATCTATAGTTCAATTATTCGATGTCAACCATACCAACCACTAAGTCACTACTACTCTTAAGGATGTCACTTTCTATTTATAAAAACCTTACTTCAATCTATTTATTTTACAGTCTTTGACTTCGCATCCTTTCAAATTTCGTCATTATTATTTCCTCATTGTTGTTTAACCTTACCACAAGTAATATTTTGCTACGAAATATTTTACCATATGCTACTGTATACTTAAACTTCCATCAATCTCATCACATTACCAATCTGAATTACTGGTAAATTACATTTCATTTGAAGATACTTTAGACAATATCTTTTAATTAATTAATTAATTATTTAATTGAACACATAAATATTGGTACAAAAGGGCACCAAATAGATATGCGCCACACAAAACAATGAGAATTTGAAGAGGAGAAGGAAAAAAGGTGAGGAGCGTAAAAAAAAGACAATCACGAACAGATCAGTGTAAGGTAGTGTAATAGTAATAATAATGGGGGAAACGGAAAGGTACAACCAGAAGAAATCTTTCAGTTAATAAAGAAACAACTAATTTTTATGAAGAAAGTAAAAGAAGCTTACAACAGGATCGTCACTGGCTTCTATTCTGAGCCATATCTGATAACGTCTCTAACCACTGTATAGCACCATCTCTCGAACCTCAGCCAGGGAGTTGTGAAGGACCAACAGAAGCCAACCCCTTACAGCTTCCTTCAATACCACGACACCATGTCATACACTGACCACCTCTCCGCTTTTTCCAACCAGTCCCAGAGTCGGCAAATAATAGTCGACGTGGAATAATAGTAATAATAATAATAATCTTATTACTGTAATATATATATATATATATATATATAATAGAAATTTACATATTATTGAAATAAATTTATTCATTTTATTCAGGAAGCTTATTCAAATCTTGTTTATCAATGGATTAATAATTGTGAAAATCCTATGATACAAACACGTCTTAGTGATGCTTTCAAACATTTAGGTAATTATTGTTGCCATAGTAATAATGATAATAATACTGAAATAATACAATCCGATCAACAATTAATAATGGAGGATCAAACTAATAAAAATAATTTATATATAAAATGTTTTAATGAAACTAAACCAACTCGTTCAATTCGATCAGAATTTCAACAATATTTTCATTTGTTTGTCACTGAAATGCGATCATTTATATGTTTTGGATAATTAAGTGTATCTATGTTATATATACAGATATATCTCGTTTGTATGCCACTTTTTCTACATAACTAAAATGCTGGTACTTGAATCCAACGGTGAGTAATAAATACTCTTCAGTTGTGTTTTTTTTTCTTATCGTCGTAATACTTTCCTTTTTATGTATTTAACTCGATCTATCTAATTCATATTTTATTACAATCAGCATTTTGGTTTGCCGTTGTACAGACTTGTTAGATTCATATTATTATTATTATTATTATTATGACAAATAATTAAAACTATTATTGGATAATAATGTATATTCTTTTGAGTTTTTACTTGTTTTGATGATGAGTGTTGAACCGTTCAAACTAATTGTCTCAGATTAGAGTAATATGTTTTTTGAATTGGGTATTTTTTTTTTAACAAAATCGAGAGGATGAAAAGCGAATGTCCAGCGCTGTAGTTGGGTTGGTGGACACGGAGAGTTGTAAAACGCTGACAAAATAGATGCAGAGAGTTTATTCAACTAACTCTGCCTTATCCAAATGAACAGAAGCCGTAGTCATTGTAAGATCTATACTTGGTGTTTGTATTCAAAAGGGTCGGTAGTTGAGCTTCGAGATTCTTAACAGCAAGCGAAGTAAATATTTCTCCCATCAACCATGATGGGATGGTTTACGATGACATTTTCTACGCGAATTCAGGAGTCTCGATTAGTGTTTTCCAACCTACGTCACTTGTAATGTAGGCATGATGTTCGTTTGTCAGTTAAAAGATGAGTATCCTGTTCAAGAACTCTCTCTCACACTTAATGATTGTGAAACTCAGTCTTTGAAAGTTGGAGATATGCTTAGGTTGAGTGTTTTGATCATTCATGCTATCAAAGCACTACTCAATTTTCTTGGAACCACCAGATATGCAATGGTGAGGCTAGACTTAAGATTCCAGACAAAGATGGAAAATATGGTATGTCAAATAAATGAATACCCATATGTATAAGATTCTACGTTGGTGATGACTGATTGTCCATTCTTAGTGGTTAGACTTTTTGATATTGATTTCGAAATGAATGTACTGCATTATAATTAATGCCATGTATTGTCGTGAATAAACAATGAAGACAAATATGACAAGATTTACATAGATTGTGTAGTCTTAATGCAATCTAGCCGTTACATTTTATTTTGTCGAGACTCTAATTTATGGACGAGCCAATCAGAAGCGCTTTAGAGATTTCAAGGTTACGGCGCCAATTTCAGTACCTAACGCTGATGTACGTTCGGTTCACAGGGTATTTTATACAGAACATGATAATTGAGCGGATATAACAAATAAAACGGCGGGACTATAATTTATGGACGAACCAATCAAGTATAAGATAGCAGACCTCGGATTTTAACGCGAATGCCTTTCATCCATTTGGCTAAATAAATTTCTGGCATTATAGCTGATGTCAGTTCGTGATGAAAACCCTATATATAATTCCTAACTAAGACAAATTATGACAATTATTGCGAACTGGATAATAAAAGCACCAGTAACACTGGCTGCACCCAGGTACTACAATATATACGGATGTTTGGAGAGCGTACAGACTCCTACATAGTCTTGGTTATGTGCAACGTGTCGTTATCCACAAGTAGCATTTTGTGTACTCAACAACCGGAGTACACACAAACAATATTGAAGCTGTGGTCGAGGTTGAAAGAGTTTTGCGACCTTATCATGGCTCCAGCGGCCTACTATAATGCAGCTATATGGATAATTTCCTCTACTCCATGCATTACGATTTTAGAAGCTCTGAACCTCTTTCTAACCTTGATAAGTTTTTGAACCACGTATAAGAAGTGTATCCACTTTATTTCCTTGCTTTTGTATAATATATTTTTACTCTACACTGTCGTTTTCTGATTGGTTGATATTTCTCAAGGTCACTCGAGGTTCGTCCAAAGGTCGTCCATAAATTAGAGACTCGCCTGTTTTGCACATACACACACTCTCTGTATTTATGTGTGTACGTGTGCACTGAATCTGCAATCAAACTTCATTATATTATCTTAAAATTAAAACAAATCAAACTAAGTTTTTACATTGAACATTTATGATTTTATTTGACAATTCATTCATTCTTCATTGACCGGTTCCTATTAACAAATACATTCACATCGTCCATGATCAAGCATATAAGAAGTAGTTTCTGGAGGAACTTCAGTTGTTACAGTATAAGAATTCGTATTTGATTCATCTTTATAGTCTTCATCTGGTCGATTGTTCACACTTACTCTGTAACAGAAAGAAGACAATAAGAACATTAGATCATTGTGAAGATTGTCTACTAACTACTATCTCACAATAAAATTATTCCACTTACAGCTTACACTGTATTATTCTGAGTTTTAACAGTCAAAATGTTTACTTACTGGAGTACTGAAGTATGTTGATATTTTATTACCTATGTTGCTGGTGTTGTCATTAGTTTAGGACATGAACAAAATTAAAATATGACTGACAGATTTCAGCTATTCAACCAACTAGTTGAATAACTAAATTAGTTTGATAAGTCGTTTAAGTTCAATGTGAGTGAATAATTAGACTTAAACGATCCACATTTAAAGTGTCATATTCATTGACTCTGTTTCTAAAGTTGATATGAGCTCTAGCCTAGTAATTTGTTTTAGGCGTTTTGTGGTGTTTGGTTATTCTTATTGTGACTTTTAATTTGAATCAGTGATAGCAGTAGATCAATATATTTGTTATTGTCAATTGTTGTCAGTTCGTCATATCTCAGTGTGCTTGTTAAGTCTGCTTCACGTTCTCTGTCCTTATTCACTACCCTTCGACTCTTTTGTGTATTGTTTTATACTACTTATTAATATTCAGTAAATAATTGTATTCCTAGCAATTTCTATGCGTGTGTTGTAAAACAAGTTTGTCCTAATATATTCTGAAATATTAACATATACTTATAACATTTATTGTATTTATCATTAGAATTATTTCACCTCAGTCATTGTAACAGTTATTCTCAATTTTGTGCAATCGTTTAAACCTTGTTTAAGCGCAACTGTTTTCATATTGCTCTCTCTTAGTTCAATTTTTGCTTGTTGATAAATCGTTATCAAGTTTAGACGCAGCCAACGGCTGTCATTTTTGCTCTACCAAAGCCTTTCTTATTTCAGTCAAAAGGACGTCGTAAACGCCACAGACACTTCACAAATTGATGTTTGTAACTAATGTTTGTAGTATTATTTAATAAAGAATCGCTATTTTAGACAAATCGCTACTTTGCGAACTTCGATTTTGTGTATATCTCAATTGAATGATTTGAACGCTTCGATAGACTTAGCAGTGGTGTTTGTATGAACTAATTATTCTGTGTACTTGATTTGTGCCTGATTTCGATTTTTAAATACAATACGTTCGTTTGTGCTCACATAGTTCTACCTAACTCGAATTGTGTTACTTCGAGGTTCTATATTCGACTAATTATCCTAATACTTTTAATTATCATAATTATTATTATCGTTCTGTTGTGACTTTATGAGCCGCTTGTTATCACGTAATCTATTCGCCAATCAAAATACGACTTATTCGCTCTTATACTATACTAAACCAATGACTTTCGTTCAGTCTGGTCGGCGTAGCGTCTAGCCCGTCCGGCTAAGTCCAGATTGTCAATAGCAGCCTCCACTATGCAAATCCTTTATTTCAGACATACTGGGTTTATATACCAAACAAAACAGGCCTCAACGCACCATGAAATAGGAAATAGCATTTGTACACAATAAAGCCAAAAAGTGACTGTGAATGTGGGAGGCAGTAGTCAATAAACTGAACATAACTTAAGAACAGTAAATTGTACAATAATAATATATAAGTCAAAATAAAGCTTATAACAAGGGGAATATAAATATACATAATCTAGTTACTAAATATTAATACTGTAAGAATATATAAATAATATTAGTCCATTAATAGGTCTCAGACGTTACTCGTAATGTTATCTTCACTAGGATATAACAGATTCTATTATCTATTCATCAACATTCTCTTTCTATATGTAATTTAGATTATATTACCAGTATACAAGGTGATAAATCATTTTCATCACAAAATGAACAAGAATAGCTCTTTAGTCCAGTATTGGCCCCCAAATGCCCTGTTATGGCCGAGAGTAGGTTGGGCACACCCTCCCTCTCGAAATGCTCTCACATGACCACGCGTATACAGCCTCTGCCACGGAAGTCCTACTCACTGCCTTCTTGTGGCGGGGTGTTGTTTACGAAATTGAGAGGACGAAAAGCGAATGTCCAGCGCTTTAACCCAATTCCAAACCAATGGTGCACATGGGTTGGCTCCAGTATCCTGCGGGAACAAATGGCATATGAACCAATCGTTGGTCACCGGCTACCATGGGACTGCATCTCCTCACGATGCTCCACTGCCTTGTGGATCAGACCTTTAGGTCAAAGGCTCGAGGTGTGGCCCCCTAAGACAACCACCTCCTTCGGTCTGGGCACCCGAGTTGTATCCCAGCCCTCACACAAATCGAATGATTTATGTGGCGCATATCCATTTGGTGCCTCACTGTATCAATGTTTTTGTGTTTAAATAAAAAATATAATAAATTGGTACGTAATAAATGAACAACAAATTCTAAGTGAAGATGATTTACAAAGTCGTTAAAAGTATGAATTACATCAGATTTGAAACAAACATTTACGATGAGACTATAATTTATTGACGACCTTTGGACGACGCTAAACTGACCTTGAGAGTATCTACCTAATAACCAGGACCAAATTAGGGTTATGAACCAGTATGAGGAATTAGAATTAGATTTAGGGTTTTCATCACCAACTGACATAAACTGTAATGCCAAAACTCTATTGATCTGAATGGATGAGTAAATTTCACGCGCCAAAATCCAAGACCGGTTATCTAATACGTGATTGATTCGTCTATAAATTATAGTCTCACCATATTTACTCATTTAATACTTTAAACATATAAGATAGAATCTCTATCAAGATAAATACAATCAAGCGATTATTTCTCATACATCTTTAAAACTTCAATCATTCTGACTGATTTGTATGAGATTACACATATCAAAACATTTTCCTTATTGAATTAATGATGCTTACAAATGCAAAAGAATCACGTTAGATGCCGTTACTGTTCTGCATTACAATATAGTATTCAGCTCGGAAAAGGTTAAGAAGTATGTTCGATACGCTTTTCTGAGCTGTACGTCTGCTTTTGATTCTACCCTTAGACAATTTTTACTTAATGAGTTAATCAGCGTCAACACTGACAGCTGGATAGCCAACTGGTTATGTTTTAACCTCTCTGGAAGAGAATAGTACACTGTATTTGGAGGAAAGCGTTCAACATCTTTACTGTTACAATGAGCTGTTATTTTACCCCTTTTTTTTCTTCATGATCAGCCATCTTTCACAAAAAATACTCTTGTGAAATGTACGGACAATCTCGCTGTATGTATACCGATTTCTACCTCTTTACATCCTATAGAAATGAGTGAGTTTTTGTTTCATATTATATGATGATCTGCTGTGAATGGTCTCATACTTAATCCATCTGAATGTCAAGCTGTTAACTTTAGCCTGAGACACGAACAGCACCTAAACACCGTTTTAAGATCCCATAATGCTTGTGTTATTAGAGACTCTTTGATAAACACAGTGTCGAAGGTCAATTATCTTGGTGTTACCTTTTCCTCTGATCTCTCTTGGTCTTCTCACGTTTTATTGTTATCGAAGAAGGTATTCCGTCTGAAATACTACATAAAAAGATTGCATGCTCTTGTGATTACTCGTCATTTACTCTCACAATTTGTCAATTCTTGCATATTACCTATTATTCTTTCCCGGGCTTTTGAGAAAAGACTGCTCTATTGGGGAGAGTTCTGAAGGCAGTTAGCAAGGTGTGTGGTGAATCCCTTGAGGTCATAATTAATATGGTTGTGGAAAGACATCTAAAGTCATGCAAACTCCTGGAAGGTGTTATTTTATCAGATACTAACCATTCCCTTCACTCTTATCTTTCTCTTTGTATATTTTTTGGTAGAACAAGACATCAATACATTAAAATCCATGCACTCAAGCAAATGTATTAAAGTTCTATAATACCTTACCTAGCTAATATACTATGTGACGAACAGGTTGTTAGAGTCAACTTAGTCAATAACCTGTATTCTTAAACATGTTTATGATTGAAAAGTTGTACAGATTCAGACCTTTATTTCTCACCTTTCTCTTTTCTTTTTTTATGAAAGAAACTGATGTATGGGTGAGAATGATAATGATTAGTTGTTTGCTTAGTCAGATATGTAGTGACTGACTTCAGGAGATACTCTTGGAGTTCTAGTAAGAAGCCGTTAACAGTGGAGTTCAGCCAGGTCTGTTGTGAAATATCAGCTCACTGAAGACAACGGTATACGGTGGCGCAACTTCGTGGATTGGTTGAAGTTAGACATTAACACCACTGGATGCCGGCTCGGTGGTCTAGTTGGTTAAGCGCTTGACGCGAGACGGATAGGTCCTGGGTTCGAACTTCGTGGGGTGCGGGATCGTGGGTACGCACTGTTGAGGAGTCCCATACTAGGAAGGAACGGCCGTCCAGTGCTTCTAAGTTTCCCTTGGTGGTCTAAATTCGATTGACTCATGATTTCAATCTGTGAGATATGTGGATAGTCTGATAGGTGTAAGATGAGTCATATGTTCCCTTATCCTTATAATTATAATTATTATTGATTGTTCATTGTTGTTGGGTTGTGTCGGGTTCTTGGTGTGGAAATATATATTTACGTTCTAATCAGGCTAATCACGTGTTCTTGATCATCTGAGTTGTATTGAAGTCCTGTAGAATAGACACTGAGAAGGAATCTAGTGTAGATATTCGTTTAAGGTAAATTAACATCCCATACGTGTAAACGTATAACAGAAACTTGTTGAAATAATTCGTGCTAAATATTCTGTTGGGACCCGAGAAACATAATGAATGGTAACTTTGGGATCCTTTTATGGACCAATACTAAACATATATTTCTATCGTATAATTATTAGGTAACTAAACTATGCATATTCATATTCCTCTTACTATAAGCTTTATTTTAACCTATGAACTATTATTATACGTTTTACCATTCATGAATTATACCCAGTATATTGATTACTATCTCCCTCATTCACAGTCACATTTGGCTAATTCTTGTACAAATGTTGTTTCATACTTTATTGTTACGTTGTGGTCTGTTTGATCGGTATATAAACTCAGTATGTTTGAAATATAATGATTCATATTACAGAGGCTTAGACTGATGTTCAGGACTTAACTGGCTGGGCTAGGCGGAAAACAGGGCCAATCAGAACTCTAGGCTGTTCTCACGTGTTTTACGAGTCTTTTGTCCGATCGATAAGTCGCTGCTCTCTCTATCGGCGGTCGCAGTTATAACAATTGGAGACGGAGTAAAACGATCCGCAGTCAAGTCATAACAGATTCTAATATTATGTATAATATTGAATAAAGCCATTAACAATAATAGTAATAATAATAATAATACGCTAAACATAATCATCATATACCCAAATCTTTATTAACTTACACTGGATGGTAGTTACATAGTGTAATATTGCCTGAATTACTTTGCTTCTTACAATCACCAATTGAACAAGCAATATTTCTAGTATCATAAGTAACTAACTGAAAATACAATTTTATTGTAGAAATAACTTTAAATGATAAACAATATAACATGAGTTACAAATGAAATAAAACATAACTGATTGAATCATTCCAAGTTGAATACACAACATTTAAGTGAAAATTGATTATAGATATAAACTTTATAAAGATAAATGGGTGAATCTACAATTGATAGATGAACCAATCAGATTTACGAGAACAGATCTTAGATTTTTGGCGCGAAGTTCATTCATTTGGCTGTTATCAGTTCGTGATGGAAACTCCAAATCTAATCTCCGACCCTAACCATAAATTGTAAATTATAGTCCTTATTCTATAAACTGTTATATAACCCTCATTTAACCCTAATAAGTAGGTAGACACTCTCAAGGTCAGTTTAGCATCGTTCAAAGGTCGTTCATATATTATAGTCTTACCACTAGATGAGTGATTTGAATTAATATATGACGATTTAATACGTAGATAAGGAATGAATCGTTAAATTACTAAAGTTCCTATTATGTCAACATTTCGGATTAGAATGCCCTCTTCACAGACACTTGACCAGTATTTCAGATAGTTATGTAAGAAACATCTGTTGGCTATGAGATATTGATGAATGAAGCTGTTGATTGTTTTACATTGATCATTCGGTAGGTATTTACGGTAATACTCGGAGATCGATTTTAAAAGAGCACAATTTATGTGACCGACTAACTTGTTCATGATGTAATGTCTATTCCATTTTATTATAAGTTCTGTAGTGAGTATCAACTCTGAGATGCAAGCAAATCAAGCCGATTTTGATGGAGTTTTGTTCTCTGAGCTTGATGGTTTGGTCGTGGAGTTTTCATCATTCTTTTGAACGACATTATCAGCACAAACTTCAGATAGAAGTGAAGTGTTCGAATTTCTCCATATGCGTTCCACAGCTTGTTCTGTATACCTCGATGTTGATTGGTTCTTATTGACCTTGCTGATTGACCTGGGTGCCAGGCAAACACATTGATATCGATCCAATTTATCAACCAATCAGGAAATTTATGCACAAATATAGGAACAAGAATCAAACCAATGGGGGACAACCAAAACAAAGAAGTAAACAATGACAAATTTAAGGTCAATAAGAACCAATCAACATCGAGGTATACAGAACAAGCTGTGAAACGCACATGGAGAAATTCGAACACTTCACTTCTACCTGAAGTTTGTGCTGATGATGTCGTTCAGAAGAACGATGAAAGCTCTACGATTAAAACCATCCAGCTCAGAGAATAAAACTCCATCAAAATCATCCACCTGAGCTAGAAATCTTCTCCACTATCTCAAAATGAAACCGATAAATTCATTATCCCGTTTAAATTGTTAAATATTTATGAGTAAGAATTACATACTATTTACCTGTTTATAGGATGAACAATCATAAACAATACAACTATAAGGATAATGTTTGGTTGACCATACTTTGAATATACTGAAATGAAAAAGAGTATGACAGTGATGATATAACTTCCTCAATGATCATACCTTTTAATATCTTTCTTGTCAGAAATATTTACACTAAGTGTATTATTGAAATATTGTTTCGTTAAAGTAATACTTGGATTGCACTGTTTCACATAACGTTCCACATATTGTTGTAATGTATTATCCCGTCTCTACAAAATAGAATCAAAGTATCAGTTTACTAACTTATAGAAATATACACTTAATGAGTATCCTCGGTTAAGTTTAGATGTAAGTTAACTGTTATAACTTGTGCCCTGTGCCCCTTGTCAATGTATAATGTAATGATACCACCAATTAGAGAACAGTGAATTATCGACCGGACCAATGACGCGCGAAACCCGTAAGAGCAGTCTAAAGTCCTTGTCGGTCCTTCTTCCCATCTAGCCCTTCTTATTGAGTCCAGAACACCAATCTCAGTCTCCGCGATATGAATCATGTATTTCAAACATATTGGGTTTATATACCAACCAAACAGACCACATCGTACCATAAAATAGGAAACATCATTTGTACAAGATCTGACCAAAAGTGGCTATGAATGTGGGAGGTAGTAATTGATAGACAGGGAATAACTCAAGAATGGTAAAACGTATAATAATAGTCCATAGATCAAAATAAAGCTTATAATAGGAGGAACATGAATATGCATAGCTTAGTTACTTAACAATTATACAATACAAAATATACGTATAGTAATAGTCCAGAAATAGATTCCAACAGTTATAATTCATTATGCTAATCGGGATATAACATAAACATCAACATAACTGACAATATCAGAACCAGTGAAATAATGATATATAAATTAACTGATACAATAAAACGAAGCTATTAACAAGCTTTGTCAATCTTCCTCAACCATCTTCTCCAATTAAATATTGTGTCCATCGGATGAATGTAGGCTGTTGAGTTTGTAGTGACTCACGTTTATCACGAGAACACGACTGGTTTAATAAAAACAATTATTATTACAACCAACTGTACCAGTGTTTGTTTTAATGTGCTTTTGTTTAACTGTGCTAATTATAGCCATTTTGTGCTTCCATTACCTTCCATCATTGTTCCGCGGTTTTTGGTACTGTTCGCACGTACTCCTGTCTTCTGCTTACGCTTGTACCTTCTCTTGGCACGATCTCGGTATTCGTTCAATAACACGAGATCGCCAACGAAATAAATCTGGTTACGTTCAATCCTCGCCTTCTGATTTATCTGGCACGTGTTTCTTGGTAGCGGTGTTCACAGTTGATCTCAACTCGACGCCACGCTACAATTGGTGATCCCAAAGTTTGGAACACGCCGCAACCTCGGGTCAAATCTTCCAAAGAAGTCAATTTGGTGAGTCTATTATTTATCTATCCACGTCTGTCGTATATTTTCATATTAATTTTTAATATATAATATACACGACATGACGGATAGCGAGAAGAATACTATTAATGTTATAGACTCAGACGTACAGGCTATTCATTTTCGACCTGTATCATTTATCCCCCACGACCCTGAGGTCTGGTTTGCTGCAATAGAGTCTCAGTTCGAGACTCGTCGTATCACGAGCCAAAGGCAAAAATACGCCTACGCTCTCGAATCGTTACCCGGGGACCATTTAGTAGCTGTTCGTGAGGTCGTCCTCAATTCTAACGTGCCTAATATTTATGACCGCCTCAAGGAGGCAATTCTCCGACATTTCCTCCCATCAAGGGAGGAACGATTGAGGACCCTGTTAGCACGTCACCCCCTGGGTGATGCTAAACCAAGCCATCACCTCACGCGCCTGCAATCTCTTGCAGGACCAACAGCATCTGACTCGGAGATAGTTAAGGAATTATGGCTCGAGTCACTACCAGCCCATATCCAACCTACTGTGACGACACTGCTCGAGGACTCACCGCTTAACCAGGTAGCCCTCATAGCAGACAAAATTTTGGCGAGGACTAGCAATAGAGACACCTATGTAGTTGCTTCGACGGCACGTCCTAAAGTAGACATGGACGCCGCTCATTCTTCAGCTCATGGTGACAGGGACGGGTGTATTCACACACGTCTTAGTTTTCGAGACCGTTGTAACGTACCCCAGCCCTACGTCCCCCGAGCTCGCTCAAGTTCTCGCAAACCCGTCACCACTCGCCCAAAAAGGGCATCTTCCAGGCCACGCCGAAAGGCGGCTACGGAAGCGAGTGACAGTCGGTGCTGGTTCCATAGGTCCTTCGGGTCTGGCGCCCGCCGTTGTCGAGCACCATGCTCATACAAGGCGGGAAACGCCAGCGCCGGCGAGTAAAAGCGGCCGTACTCGCCGGCCCTTCTCCCCAGGTTGGTCGCCTATTCTATGTGTACGATTATCGCACAAACGCTAGGTTCCTAGTAGACACTGGGGCCCAAGTTTCTGTCGTACCACGAGGTAGCAGCAAGTCACAAGCCACAGTGCTTCGACTACGCGCTGCGAATGGCTCAGTCATTCCTACCTACGGTACACGACAACTCGCGGTCAACCTGGGCAACCGACGACGGTATCTGTGGACGTTCATCATTGCTGATGTTCCCACAGCCATACTAGGTATCGATTTTCTACAGCACTATGAATTGCTTGTCGATTCACGTAGGCTGCAGCTAATAGATACTTCGTCGAACAGCAAATTCATGGGCTGTAAAGCCCACATGAACGCGTACCGAATCCTCGGCACTTTTTATTCGCGTGACGATAAATTCCACGCTTTATTCGAGAAATTCCCCGTACTCACTAAACCACTCGAGGAGCTTCCATCGGTGACCAATCGTGTGGTACACCACATAGTCACCCGCGGACCGCCAGTCACGGCACGACCTCGCCAACTGGCACCGGACAAATTAGCTTTTGCTATGCGTGAGTTTGACAATTTACTAGCTACTGGTATTATTCGTCCTTCTCACAGTCCATGGGCCTCTCCTCTACACATGGTGCGCAAAAAAGATGGGGTTAGTTGGAAACCATGCGGCGACTACCGAGCTCTAAACGTAGTTACGCGCTTTGATAGCTACCCCATCCCCCACATACACGACATCACGGCATCGCTCAAGGGCACGACTATCTTTTCTAAGATCGATCTGGTACGAGCATATCATCAGATCCCAGTCGCTCTTGAAGATATCGAAAAGACCGCTATCACGACTCCTTTCGGTTTGTTTGAGTTCCTACGAATGCCATTTGGATTACGGAATGCTGCTCAAACTTTTCAAAGGTTTATCGATAGCATTGTACGAGACCTCAATTTTGTTCACGTCTATATTGATGACCTGCTAATCGCATCATCAAACGTAGATGAACATTATCAACATCTTACGCTATTATTCCAACGACTTTCGGATAATGGAATAGTAGTTAACCCAGACAAATGCGAGTTAGGTAAACGAGAAATAATATTTCTGGGTCATGTTATCAAGCAAGAGGGTATTCTACCTTGTGAGGACAAAGTGCAAGCAATAAAGGAGTACAACGTGCCGTCCTCACTCAAGGAACTGAAGGCTTTTCTCGGTTTGGTTAACTTCTACCGTCGTTTCATCCCGCACGCGGCAGAACGGTTACGACCACTAACCGACTTACTACGCGGCAACCCACGCAGATTGGAAATGAACGATTCTGCACGTACTGCATTCACTGAAATCAAAACGGCTCTTGCGCAAGCCACTCTTCTCGCCCATCCCGATCCATCAGCCACGCTTAGTATAGCGGTTGATGCATCCGATGTTGCTATAGGAGCAGTCATGCAACAAAACATCTGCGGTAGTTGGCAACCTCTCGAGTTTTTCTCACGACGCCTTACTGCCACGGAGACGAGATATAGCGCTTTTGGTCGCGAGCTGCTAGCAGCCTACTGCGCCATCAAACATTTTCGGCACGCAGTAGAAGGACGTCGATTCATTTTATTCACCGACCATAAGCCCTTAACGTATGCTTTGCATACCAAGTCTGACCGCTACTCACCACGTGAGTGCAGACATTTGGACTATATCTCCCAGTTCACGACAGACCTTCGTCACATCCAAGGCAAGTCGAACTGTTTTGCCGATGCTCTATCACGAATCCAAATGAATACAGTTACCCTGCCGGTGCTCGATCTTCCTGCTATGGCCGCTGCCCAAGCAAACGATCCCAGCTGTACAGAAGCACCATACTCTACGTCCCTTCAGTATCAGGAAGTACCTCTAGCCACGACTTCTGGCGCCATTCTATGTGATACTTCTACCGGTCTTCCTCGACCCATCGTACCCTCTGCTTATCGCCGTCTCGTATTCGATGCCCTGCATGGACTATCTCACCCAGGTATCGCAGCTACATTACGCCTCATCGCTGCACGATACGTCTGGCCGTCCATGAATAAAGATGTTCGTATGTGGGCTAAGCAATGCTTACAATGTCAACGATCAAAAGTGCACAGGCACGTAGCCGCCCCCCTCGGCACATTCGCTACGCCTGATGCTCGCTTCGATCACGTTCACTTAGACATTGTAGGACCACTGCCACCATCGCACGGGTATGATCACATACTCACGTGCATCGACCGCTTCACCAGATGGCCCGAAGCTATACCCATCACGTCTATCACGGCGGAGACAGTTGCTCACCGCTTCGTAGAACGATGGATAGCTCTATATGGTTGTCCCTCGACCGTCACGACTGACCGAGGACAACAATTTGAGTCCGCACTATTCTCCTCACTTACTCGGCTGCTTGGTACGGAACGCATACGCACTACCGCCTACCATCCAGCTTCAAACGGTTTAGTTGAAAGGTTTCACCGGCAACTTAAAAGTGCTCTTCGAGCACACGAAAACGACGACTGGTACGAAACCTTACCGCTCGTTCTTTTAGGTATCAGAACGAGTTTAAAGGCAGATATCCAATGTTCCGCCGCTGAACTTGTTTACGGCACGACATTGCGTCTGCCCGGGGAATTCTTCACACCACGGAGCAGACCTAATTTCGGTAAATCAGACTACGTCCATCGACTGTCTGCATTTATGCGAACGCTGTCTCCGGTGTCAACTCGAATACAACATCGACAGGTCGCTCTCCCTCGAGAGTTATCTACCTGTTCACATGTTTTCATACGAGTAGATTCGGTACGCAAACCTTTGCAACAACCTTACGAAGGCCCTTTTCGCGTGATCGCTCGTCACGAAAAGACCTTCAAGGTTGATCGACACGGCCGCGTCAAGATCGTCAGCATTGATCGTCTCAAACCAGCACACGTCGATGACAGTGCCCTATCTGACAACCTGAGATTCAATGCTAGACCTAGCAAACCTACTAGCGGGATCCTCAAATCATCTACAGGTCCCACGCTAGATACATCTGAGACCTCATTCTCACGCCCCAGTCAACAGCACGCGTCATCTGCACCGTCTACGGACGAGACGACAGTCTCACGTCCAGATCAGCAGACCACGCCGCCCTTGACTTCGGATGAGATTGCAGGCTCACGCGACGCGAACGAGACTGCCGTCTCACGTTCCGGTCGCCGAGTACGGTTACCCGTACGCTTCCGCGAATAGTCGCACAGTCAACTACCGATACGGTGTAGGATTATTCCTATACTACACGTATGCTACACTCTTCTTTTTTTGATTTTCTTTTTGTTTCCTGAGCCCACGCCTTCGATCATCTCCGTTTGGTTTCGTCGACTTCAGTCAACTTTGGCGAAAGCTGGCCTGATCACCCATGCTCTTGTCAACGCACTCAGTCGATATATTGGTTTCGAATGCTTGGCACACGCTTGGTCACGAACTTGGTCGTAACGGTCGCTTCTGGTCTTTTGGCTCAACGTGGTTTCGTCCTACGTCTGCAGCGTTTCTGGTGCGCACCTCTACGAACGCCCTCTTCAGATTCTGGATACAAACCACTCTGGTGTAGCATGCCAACTCAAGCAATAAATACAACACATCGCTCCTGGTACCGTTCTCCGATAACGACCTTCGTTGGCAACTCGACGATCAACGATCGCTTTCCTGTTCGCCAATTCTTCCGTCCTACAATCGCTCATCAGCCGATCAGTCCCACGATTCAAACCGCTATTTATCGAAAGTGTAAACCCTTTCTAGCGGGGGGCTCCTGTAGTGACTCACGTTTATCACGAGAACACGACTGGTTTAATAAAAACAATTATTATTACGACCAACTGTACCAGTGTTTGTTTTAATGTGCTTTTGTTTAACTGTGCTAATTATAGCCATTTTGTGCTTCCATTACCTTCCATCATTGTTCCGCGGTTTTTGGTACTGTTCGCACGTACTCCTGTCTTCTGCTTTCGCTTGTACCTTCTCTTGGCACGATCTCGGTATTCCTTCAATACCACGAGATCGCCAACGAAATAAATCTGGTTACGTTCAATTCTCGCCTTCTGATTTATCTGGCACGTGTTTCTTGGTAGTGGTGTTCACAATTGATCTCAACTCGACGCCACGCTACAAGTCGAAACGCTAACCACATTGTTTCGAGATTGAATCGATATGCAAATGTAGCAAAGTATTTAGCTTGGAAACTAGTATTATAAACGCTTACATTCAGTTCTTTGAGGTTTATAGAATTACGGAATACAGTTTCTAATAGTATGATGGAAATCTGATGGAAAACTGGATCAATAATCTAAAATTTAGTTATTCCAACTCAACTAGTGACGATCTTCCATTAACAATCATAGACCGATCGTAGTTAAAAAAGACTTTGAAAGCCTAAAAATACTGAATGGCCCATTCGTTCTAGTGTGAGATTTATCACTGCTGCTCACCCACAACCGAGAATCGAACCCATGAATTCCGGTCACGCGCTTTAACACATAACGCAATCAATAACCGAGTTGAAACCAAATGATGTACAAGCCTAACTTCGATCAGTCCATGATATCGCCCGACCGTCTTAAAATCAATTATTTTCATAACAATCTTATAGATAAAATAATCTATAACTCATCGGGTGTGTGAGAAATATAAAAGTTTGTAAGAAAAATCTCAATGGAATGATTTAACAATCTATTCCCATTCAATACGACTAACATATTTAGATCACATTCACTCAGACTGGTAACATGTCGATTTATATAGATATGAGATGTACGTTTGAGTGTCATGAAAAGCATTTAGTATCTAAACTATCCCAAAATATACAGATGATATGTGCGATCATAAACTTATGTTGATTTTTGTTGTAACGTGTGTGTGACTGCAGGTTTTTGATAAGCAGCGTTTTATTGATCGATTCAATGGACAGTGACACATAAAACACGTAGCGGACGACCTAGAGTCTCGATTGGTCCCACTTCCCTGTCTAGCCCAGTCAGTTGAGTCCAGAACACAAGTCACAGCCTCTGAGTTATGAATCATTGTATTTCAGACATACTCTATTTATATACAAAACAAACAAACAAACCACACCGTATCATAAAATAGAAAACAACATTTACACAATATTTAACGAGTGAAATAAACATCCACCAATAGGAAATGTACATTTAAGGTCCAAGGCCACCATAGACTTAACACGACGATTATTTGTATATTTTTCCGACTATCCTAACAATTTTGCATCAACTTATTCAGAATGTATATCATTAGTTGAATCGATTACTTTTCATGAAGTGTCAACTACATCAATATTTATATGAGTGAATCTTTACAAAACTCCACCTGAAGTTCCTCTTGGGCTTCTGCCGATCCAAACCCCGGATAAAGAAGGAGGGTTGGGCATGAAGTTAGCGACTCCATCCCGTAGAAAACTAACTCGCTAATAAAACACTGATTAGAAAAATGATTCAAACCATTTAAACTTTGCTCTGGGAGTTAGAAAGTCTTCATTTAGAGTAGTTATGACGACTCGTGATGAAAGCCGAGTTCCTTCAGAAGTCATGAGGCTGGTGCCTCTTCTGATAACTAGAGCAACGATTAGTTTAGGTACATGGAATGCTCGTACAATGTAGGAGACCGGGAGAGTCATCCAAATTGCAGCAGAATCTTTACATCCGATTGAATGACAATAGATGTTCATGGTTTACTGTCATTGAAGAAAAAAATACTTTCCGGTTCATCATATATTTCACTTTCGTCAGTAAGACAATGAGAAATTATTCTTTTATAAAGCAGATTAATGAAAACATAAAAATTATCTAGTAATTAGAATGCTTTTAATGATACAGTTCCTAATCAATTTGAATAGTCACTACTGTTCATTATGAAACTGGAAGAAAGAATAGATATACTGATTTTCCAAAAATAGCTATTCTAAAGTGTCTTTTATGAATCATAATGGAACGTATTTTGTAGTAAACGAGAGCACAAGTGGACGACAACGGAATATATTTAAACACACGAAATTGCAGAACGTCTTAGTAAAATCTGAGAACCATCGAGTTTCGCGGGGTGGGATCGTGGATGCGTACTGATCAAGAGTCTTATATTAGGGTGAAACGGCAGTCCAGTGCTTCCAGATTTTCCATAGTCGTTTAGCTTCAATTGACTCTTGAATTCAATTATTAAATTACATACAATAAATACTTCATTTGCAAAATGTTATTCAATTGTTTCAAACTTGACTGCAAATATCAGTCGGTCGTCTCAGACATCATTGTTCCTACATTTCCATACCAATTGTTTTCTGTTCTTGTTATTTCCTTTTCTCTGTATTTGACTTTCTGCTGCCAGACATTCTATTCCTGACCAGTGTTATGAACTACTTATATCGATATAAGTAGAACATACCACAGTATGATGGCCGATATATTGATCGAATCTAATGATCTCTACTTATTCAGACATTAAATATCAATTGAAGTTATAATATGAACATTTATAACGGTGCATATAGGAGAGTAAATATTCGACAGTCATATCACTGAAACCCTATTACAAAAATAGGTATTAGCATTAATAAAGACAAATGATACCCTAGTCCTATTTAATATGTATTGACCTACTTTTATCAAGAGAACACGATTGGTGTAATGGAAACAATTATTATTATACCCAAGTGTACTAGGTATTGTTTTACCGTACTTGTTTGTTTAACTGTACCAAAACACTTACATTCCTCTATTGCTTGTGACATTGCACGAATTCAGTTATACTCAGTAACCACACTTGTAACCTTGCGCGATCTCGTTATTCCTTCGATACCACGAGATTGTCAACAAATACATCTCAACTACAGTCATCAACTGCCTTCTGATATTTGGCTTACGAGAGATCTTATCGGTTAACTGGCACGTAGTCTTCTTGTAGTAATAATCATAGTCGACGCTACCCTACAAATATATCACTCAAATAATGGTTATACTAATGATCTTTATTCATTCATAAGTGAGTAATTCTCTCATTAAACTTACATGTTCCAACGGAGGTTGCTCAAAAATTCTAGAATCATGATTATCATCTTTAAGTCTATGATTTCTTCCATGGAGATTGAATTGTTCCTTTGTCATTTGACATTTACATAATCCATAATACTCTAACATAATGAATATCAAATAATGAAATACATTCAACTTCATAATAATAAAATGAGTTTTGAATTAAATTTCAATGACAATAATGAGAATATGTGTGTATTTATATACAAACAATTTAGGTGTTACCTTTCATAGTTGTAAATGATTTCTATTACTAACAACATCCAACTCTTGTTTGTTTGTTTTTTCACTGAGAAAATTGAATATTTATTCGTTCAATAGTAAACATTATTGATTACAAAAAAACGAAAAAACAAATTAGTTACTAAGTAGAAACATTGAGTAAAGAAGCAGGTAATTTACAACTAGATGTTTACAAAGATAGACTACGAATAAAGTATATTATACTCATTATCAGAAGGAGGTTTTGTGAAGATTTGAGTAATTGTATGGTTGAACTTGTAGTGTCACTTATTCTGTTTAGCCCATTTACTTTATTCTAACTTTCAGACAGTCCAATCCATTCATTTTACTTGAGTCATATTTTGACCTTGTTAATTATTCGCTTATCAATCTTGACAGATTTTATATGAGCGTATATGTGTGTACACTTCATATCCCATGTCTCATCACATGTCTGTAGTTTATTTTGTCTGCCTATAAATATTGAGTAACGCCTGGCTAAAAATGGAGTTCGCTTACCAGCCATCTCCACTGCGCGTCGTTTCTCTTCTCTCTATTACATTCGCTTCATATACAAAATATATGTGCTCGAAAGTCCATTCTCGTTATTTGACTTATCTGAATCCGTTATTGACTAATGCGAATAAAGTCGATGATTATATACGAGAATAGGCGATGACAAACATTCGTACGATCTAAATGGAGTCAGATCCACGGGCCACTAAAAACTCATGAGTCAATTGTTGTTAGACCAGCATGAAAAACTTGGAAACATTGGACGACCGTTTCGTTCTAGTAATGGGACTCCTTAGCAGTGAGCATCTACGATCCAGGTCAAGGGTTCAAATCTCATGGAGCAGTTGATTAACACATAATTTATGGACAGCTAAACATATCATGAACCCTTAAACAGAACACATATGAGAGGACAATTAGCATTTTACATGAAAGCCGAAAATGAATTGTGTAACAATAGTAGACAACCGACAAACTGATTCAAAATTAAGGAACTTGCAAACTTTATATATATATGGGGCGGAAGGAAACGTCTTAGACAAATCCATGGTAAATATTGTCTGAAGAACTCGCTCTTTAAAGGCAGTCATCCTACTCATCGATACAACTGTAGTGACCTGCTTTTATCAAGAGAACGCGATTGGTATAATGGAAACAATTATTATTATAACCAATTGTACCAGTGATTGTTTTACTGTACCTGTTTGTTTAAGTGTAATAAAAACACACATTCTTCCGTTAACTGTAACCTTGCATGAACTGGCGTACGCTTAGTAGTCCCGTTTGTAAACTTTGACACGATCTCGGTATTATTTCGAAACCACGAGATCGCCAACAAATGCATCTTACTACAATCTTCACTTGCCTTCTGATGTTTCATCTACAGAGGGATCTAACCTGGTAATTGGCACGTAGTCTTCCTGTAGTGGTGATCATAGTCAACCGTGACTTAACGCCACACTACACAACAATTTGTCTAAGTTCACATAGTCGTTACGGTGTTTTATTGATTGACTAACTTTCAATCAAGTTTAAAGAAAAATGTGGACTTCTATGAAAAAACGTACTTGAGTCCATTTATAAATTGATATATACGTTATTCTGAATGTGTAAATTTTATTCCAGCAAGTCATTAACAACGCAAGTACAACATCAGTGACACCAAATTCAACATGATGAAAATGATTCACAAATTACAAGTGCAAATAAACGATTATCGTGTCTTCCTTCAACGTTGTGGACATATACCAATATCTGATTATGTCAGTATCTAAGAAAAAATTTCAATTAATTTCGTTTAGTTACTATAATAGGTACTATCTATATTGCCTGTAACATTGATTAGATAAGTTGGCAACCTAACAATATATATGGCCTTCGCAAGCATAATGCTGGCCTATATCTGCTACGGAACATAAGACTAATGTTTGTCTAGATAATGAGTTAAACTTGATTTTCAGCACTTAAATAAATTAGTTTGGTGTGTGACTGCGCAATTTTCAACCTAATCAATGTAATGTGTTGTCCACTGCAGCTGTTCACTTTGAACGAATAGATGTATGAGCGCGTTTCACTCAGTCTACTGCATCTTACACACTTTTTTGTCGTTTACTAATTCTTAATACAGGATACTGTATTTTTTCTGTGGCGTCGTTATGTTTAGATAGAGTAAATAGTGGTTTGCTACAGAAACTCACTATATTTACAACTTTCAGTACTTCATTCACAACATATATGAAAAACAGAGAGGGAGTACAATGGACGAGCAACGTAAACACTATCTAGATAAGTTGCTTCATCAGTATCGATATCTGTTGTGTGCATTTTCTCTTCAATTTGAATTCATTTATACTTTTCACGCACTAGTCCTCATACAGATGTTTACAAATCAGAGAATACACTATTTCAAGCACTCAGTTGAATGTAGCTGAATTTTCTCACAGTGTTTCAAATCTCAAACAATTAAGTTTTCTTTGCTCCTATCAATGCAACAACACAGGAAATATGAATTACCCCACATTTTCTCGTTTTGTGAGACAAAGTGTGAGGAGTTGAGAGGAAGAGAATGTGAGCACTTGGATACCCATTCAACATCTGTTCATTTAAAAAAGTTATTTTATCGTGGTAAACGTGGTCGATGATGAAACTGAATGGAAGATGTAAATGTGAGTGACCTGACCAGGAAACTGTGCGACATTTTGTGCATGGGAGTTTCATGTGAACAAATGATACATAGATGTGTCTTATTGGTTAATTGAGATTCATCAGGTCGAGTACATGGAACGAGCAACGGACCAGTAGCTACTTATTTGGTCAAGACTATAAGCACAACTACAACCCAGATCTTTAAATACAGTCGTGTACGCTGAATGTCCAACTCAATATATCAATCATGTACTCTATCTATACGGGAAAATGTCTGTTGACATAACATGCGACAAGAAAATTAATTTTCTCACCTCTGTTTCTCTGATTTGATGAGCAGTTCGTGGAGTTGCAGAAGGTCTACACTAATGATTGTTATAGAAACGTCTGCCACGACGGAACTCGATGAGGTTCATCGGTAGATTTGCTGTCGCCTACATACATACATACATACATACATACATACATACATACATAATAGGCATAAAGGAACTGTTGACTTCGTGCTGTTATGTTTTAACTTCTTCACAACAGAATCAGACTTCAGTATTATCAGGTCAGAATGGCATGAGATTGCAAGGTTAGGAGCATGAGAGTATTGAATTGTAACAGTTTGGTTGCGTATCCCAGAAAAATAAGAATAAGATGTGTAAATATGCGGGAAAATCTGAGGACACGAAAGTGATATAGTAATGTATAAACGACATATGTATGGTGTTATAGAAAGGAACAGGCTCATAGTTTACCGTTTGGTGTGTCAGATCACTTCAGACTCACCATCGAAAATCCATCGTTCATTGTCTTTGTCACAAACTAGTATAAACGGATTACTTTTTCCCTCTCGCTTCTCATTATGAAAGTACAGTTCCGGGTATTTTGTTGTGTTCAATGAGTGGTAGTCTAGCCACTTTAATGCACTAATACTAGTTATTTTGGAATTTGTTTATGGATTTATATATCTTGCAGTTGAATGAGCGTGTTTGCTGCAGAAAAGTAGGATTTCTGGATACTAGAATCCAAGAGGAGGTTGATTGATTGCAATGTGAACAATAATAAAGAGAAAACTTCGAATTCTAAGTAAACAAATTTTGTGCTAGTAACTGAGAGGTTACCGTACACTCCTATCAAGGACATTGTGGCATGGTCATTGAAGCCCCTCAGAATGATCCTGTCACCTTGGTAATTCGTCATCCTTGATTTCGGTGGATAGCACATGTTACTGACTTCTAGATTACGCCTTATTATTAACACACTGCCTTAGAGACATTTGTTGGTAAGTTTGATCATTTGGTTCTCATTAACGGAGTCATCCGTCTTCGGCATTTTAGGCAGATATAAGTCCACAATTTGGTTCTTGCTTCCGAGCGATTTGCCTTTACGGAGTATCCCCTGGCAGGATCACCGTAACTATGCCCTTCATAATAGATTGTTGGCTGAGGTCAGCTGACATCAAGGTGTGTGTTTGGGCTTTCCTACTGTTGTCCTACCAATCTAGGTGGGTTTTCATATCATATGTGACTGAAAATGCCACTTATATTCCGTTGCCCACGTCCTGTATTAGTCCTTCTCTAGCAGGTTTTTGAGTGTCAGGTGTTCTCCTGAATGAGTCAGTTGATGATCCGGACACCAATGCGTCGAGTATCAGTATCTAGTGGTTGATGACTGGCTGTGAAAACTTGAATATCAAGAATATTTTGTTCTTTATTGGCTTTCGTACATGCCTGTTATGTCCACTGAGTTGTTCTGACCTAAATTGAACGAACAGTGAAGATATAATATGTTCATAATCAATTCTTATTATTCTGTGCATCAAGATCAAATTACTTCCCACTCCATGGCAAGTCAGCGTGAAAAAGTCTAACTTCTCAAGTTGCTTTGTGTGCGATTAATGGAATGGCTAAATCACCTTCCTTCGATGATACTAGAGACTCAACACCAGGCCGAAACACTAAGAATCAAGCCAAAGCAAATAATCTGATTTGTACTAGATCTTCATAAACACATTAGATATTACTGCAATTTCATTACTAAGAAAGATTAGTTCAGCGAAGAGTTTTCTTTTCGGTGGACTCATTTTTAAAGCTGTACAGCCGCAACTATATATGCTTATTTTACAGGATGGTAATAATTATAATACTGATAATAAAGTTCTGTTAGACATGGTGACAGTGAGGCAAAATAAACAAAGGTATTGAAAAATGTTTAAAGAAGGAAATTTTAAGAACCATTTGACTGTTAATGGCTTAAGTATTCATCAAAAAATAGGCAGGGGAATTATCCTTGGTAAAGGATGGTTCAGCATGATAAGATAAATCGTTGAAATTGAGATTAAATGTAATCAGGATGATCGTAGAAACAGAAATATACCAGTTAGGGTAGAGGATTTAGGGGAAGATGGGTGTTGAAGCAGATGGCTGCGAAGGAGGAAGAGTATGAAGAAAGGAAGAAAGAACGAACGTAGAAAACAGAAAAAATATAAGTTCATGGTAGAAGAAGAGGTTGTACCAATGTCTTTTGCACACACAATTCTGGTTCTTCCATATGTATGTTTATTGCTTCTGCAATACAAAGAAGATGCAATCTAATTGTCTTTGGAAGACTTCTACTTACTTTGTAGGTGATTTTGAACACAGAGTCTGTCTTGATTGAATGACATGTATTCACAAGGTGTTCGATTATTGAGCTTCTATTGAGACATTTCCTCCTCTTTTCAGCCAAGCCAGATATTTCTTTTGGATAAAGTACGCGTCGAAAGATTTCCCTACCCTAGCTCCACATGAGCAGGTTAATTGATAAATGCATGTAGATCACCAACGTAGATGATCTATGTCGAAATGATTGGAGGCCTACTCCAGTTAGACATGAATGGTGTGACAAACTAGCTAATGTCGAAGTCACACCTTGTGGTCAGCACCTTACGTGGACTACCCCGATTGACGTATCAAGGTACCATAGTTGCTTTGAAGACTGTACAACACAGAGGACGCTATTACAGAAATATATTAGTTAAGGTAGATACAAGAGAAAGTAAGACCACTGCCGCATGGGCCAGTCCATGGCGTATGATTAACTAATGCGCGTTGCTTGTACATGAGCTTGGCAGGGAGCGATGATCTGTTCGACATTCAGTGATCCAACTGCCGGATGATTTGGCTAGGGCTCAGTGACATTTCACTGGCCCTACATGCACATTGAGTTGGTCAGATGCGATAATTTATCTTTAGAATTATTGGCGAACGATGATACTATTCGAAATGTTGCTGAGAAGAATGTTCTTTTTAAAGAATCAGAAATTCTCCTCTTTAGGATATATGCAGCTCTGTCACCGTTAAAGTCGATTTTCATGTATAATGTTCCTTTTTCTACTGCAATTGTTTGCGTTCTCGGCGTTTCCGGTTCCATGTTCTTATCAATGAATATCGAAGGATATCCGTTTTTGATAAGTATCTTCTTCAAAAGGCTCTATTCTTCATCTATGACTTCGGGACTACAGATTACTTGTATTCTTGTAGCGAGTGTTATTATTAAGTTCCTTTCCTCTTCCTTCTGTCTTAATTTCTTCACACTCTTCCTCTTTCGCAGCCATCTGCTACTCATTCTTACTTCATAAGAATAATGACACTGTGGAACGTATCTAACGATGAGTCACGAAATCGGCTCAAGGACTCAAACTCAAGTGTTATGAATGGCACGTTCAATCACTGAGAATAGGCGTCTGTTTTGAACTCGCAGTGACGTAAGGCATCCTTAACACTTCTGGCCACCAATTTAAACACCTACTTAAGTTTAGCCTCAATACAAATTTTAGGGGTTACACCCAGAAACTGGAGACACAACACAACAGAACGGAGTGTATACACACCTTTTACTCCTCAAGATTCATCAGATTCAGGAATACTCTACTGGGTGAGCTAGTGCAAGCTACTTTCCAGTAGTACATCGAGAGAAAACGACATATTCTTAAGGACTAAGGACAGTATCTTACTATGATTTACTTACGTTTTTTCTTTTCCTCTTTCATCGATTATATACCTAGATTCCTACAAAGAGGTATCTTTGACTCACTGTTAATATATATGTAGGCCCATTAAGCAAAAGTCTCTTCTATTCGTCTAAAAACACTTGAATTATTTGAACCATATAGGATAACCGCAGATTTTCGAATTCTCAAGGTTGTCGTGTTACAGTGATGGGTTGGGATTCTCTTAATCTCCCAGATTATATTGTGAAGGCAATCAGTGATTGTGGCTTAGAACATCCTACACCTATACAAACTGCAGCCATACCTCCTGCACTCCACAGTTTCTCCGATGTTCTTGGATCAGCACCAACAGTATACGATGTTTACGCAGTTTTTATTAACTTCCTCTTTTAGGGAAGTGGGAAGACTTTGGCGTTCGGAATTCCTCTAGTATCAAGGGTATTCTCCCTCAAAAATCTTGAAGTAAGTAGCTGTCTTATCATGTTGTGTATAATAATATTTCTCGTTGAGACCATACTTTATAAACGATCTTTGAGCGGCGCCGAAGTGACCTTGAGACAACCCATGTGTCTAACAAAGTTAAAATAGATTTTTAATTAGTATGAGGGAAATAGAACTAAAATTTAGATCTAGAGTTTAAGTTTAATATATCATATAAGGCTTTTCATCATAAACGATGATGAAACGCCCCCTGAATGCCCTGGTACGGCCGAGAGTGGGGAGAGTCCGCTCTCCCTCTCGAAATACTCTCACACGGCCACGCGTATATAGCCTCTGCCAGGGAAGTCCTACTCATTGCCTTCTCGTGGCGGGGGTGTTGTTTACGAAAATGAGAGGACGAGAAGCGAATGTCCGGCGCTTTAACCGGATTCCAAACCAATGGTGCACATGGGCTCCAGTATCCTGCGGGAACGAATGGCGTATGAACCAATCTTTGGTCACCGGCTACCATGGGACTGCATCTCCTTACGATGCTCCACTGCCTTGTGGGTTAGACCTTTAGGTCGAAGGCTCGGGGAGTGGCCCCCTAAGATAACCACCTGCTTCGGTTTGGGCACCCGGGCAGTATCACAGCCCACACACAAATGATGAACTGTTTATGTCTATGGAAACTACTTTTGTCGCTTTGAAAAACAATCAATTGATTCAAATTATGATCACTTCAATTATTGTCATTATTAATAATAATAATATTATTACTACTATTATTGTCATTATTGTTATTTTTATCATTATTATTATTATTTTCCACATTATTCACCTTCTTTTATACTTATACAGCGGCTCGTCTTTGGTGGAATTCCGACTGTATCTAAACGTTCTCGAGTCACTGTCCGGTTGAAAATTGTATGTTACCACCGAATACGAGGACTGAAGCAGATTTTCTGAAACCACGTGCATCATTCAAACTGGCTGCCTTCAACGTTCGCACATTTATGCAGGTCGGACAACAGATAGGGCTGGCTATGTCTTTAGAAAGTCTTAATATCGATGTTTGTTGTCTATCCGAGACCCGTATTCAAGACTCTGGCGAAGTACTACAAATTCGATCTCCATCTGTCGCTTCGAAAAGCTTGTTTTACGTGCGCTTATCCGGGGACCCTGTGGCATCTTCGTCTGGTTTTGCTGGCGTTGGTGTCGCACTAAGCGCTAGAGCTGAGGCAGCACTAGTCGATTGGATCCCCATTAACAGTCGGTTATGTGCTGTTAGATTAGAAAGTTCCATCAAAGCGAGAAGAAATCGGCGTGAGAAACGATGTCTTTTCGTCATCTCCGCCTATGCCCCGACAGATTGCAGCCCGGATGCAATCAAGGATGAGTTTTACCACCAGTTATCAGTTCTTCTCCAGAAAGTGCGTTCGACAGATATTGTAGTACTAGCCGGAGACTTGAATGCTCAGGTCGGGCGTCTAGGCACAGAAGAGAGTCGTTTAGGTGGCCGATGGGGACTCGTTGGTCGCAGGTCAGATAACGGGGACCGTCTACTGCAACTTTGCGCAGACCACAACCTGTTTCTGGCTAGCACTAACTTTCGGCACAGTCATCGCCGATGTGCCACCTGGCGTCCTCCCTCTGCATCTCAAGCCTGGACTCAGATTGATCACATCGCGATCAGCTACCGCTGGCGTGGTTGTGTACAAGACTGCCGCTCCTTTTGGAGTACCTATCTGGACTCTGACCATGCCTTGGTCTGCGCCAATCTTGCCTTACTTTTCAGTGGACAACGAAGTGAACGCCATCAACGGATTGATGTTAGCAAGCTGGTTGCAACTTCTGTTGCAAGTAAGTATCGAACCGAGCTAGCCTCTAGGCTAGCTACCACTCCACCGGAAAGTATAGATGAGCATTGGTTGCAATTGCATGACGCCATGAAAATGGCGGGAACAGTCAGTTGTGGGTTTGCGAAACGTCCCGCTTTTAAGCACTGGGTTTCTGCAGGTTCCTTACAACTCATTGAAGCCCGTCGGTCTACTCCGGGTAACCGTGAGTTTGACCATAAACGAAGGTTTTTACGTAATGAAATCGGGCAAAGCTTGCGTAAGGACCGAGAAGCCTGGTGGTCGATGCGTGCTAATGAGCTGGAAGCAGCAGCTGCATCTGGTAACTACCGGAAGCTCTTCCAACTCATCCGAGCCACTGGCAGCAATAAGTCTGGTGTGAGTGAAACAATCTGCGAGGATGATGGGATGCCAATCACTAACATCCATCGACGTCTTGGACGATGGGCAGAATTTTTCGAAGGGCAGTTCAACTGGCCTGCTGCTCCGGCAACATCGGTCAGACTGTCCTGCCCTCCATGGCCGGTGACGACTGATCCACCAAATGAGGAGGAAGTCCGCAAGGAACTCCAACTCTTGAAGCGTTACAAATCACCTGGCCCAGATGACTTACCTCCGGCTCTTTTTAAAGATGGTGGTGACTTTTTGACTAAGGAATTGACGACGTTGTTTACAAAGGTTTGGGATCTAGAGAGTGTACCAACGTCATGGAATGAGTCGATAGTTGTCCCTATCTTTAAAAAGGGTTCACGTCGTTCTTGTAACAACTATCGGGGGATAAGTTTACTTCCGATTGCGTCCAAGCTATTGGCTTCCGTCATTCTTCGTAGGTTGTTCAAAACCCGAGAAAGATTGACTCGCGAGGAGCAGGCTGGGTTTCGTTCTGGTCGAGGATGTATTGATCATATCTTCACCCTCCGCCAAATGTTAGAACACCGCCATACTTTTCAAAGGCCAACAATCGTAGTGTTTCTTGACATCAGGGCTGCCTTCGATTCGTTGGATAGGACTGTTCTCTGGGATTGTCTATTGAAGAAGGGTGTGCTTGAGAAGTTTATTAACATCCTAAAAGCCCTGTATAAAAACACCTCAGGCAGAGTGAGGGCATACAACCACCTCTCTCCATTGTTCCATTCGAGCAGTGGGGTTAGGCAGGGTTGCCCAATCTCACCATTCCTCTTCAACTTTGCCATCGATGACATTCTGGAAACAGCTCTGATGAATGTAAGTAATGGTGGTGTGGATCTGTTGCCTGGAGAAAGACTTCTCGACCTTGAGTATGCGGACGATATTGTCTTACTGTGCGATAATGCCCAAGGCATGCAATCCGCACTTAATCAGTTGGCAATCAATGTCCGTAGGTATGGTATGTGCTTTGCACCTTCGAAGTGCAAAGTACTTCTACAAGACTGGCAGGATTCTAATCCTGTACTCACCCTGGACGGTGAGCAGATAGACGTAGTTGAGAAGTTCGTGTATCTGGGTAGCTGCATAAGTGCTGGTGGGGGTGTGAGTGATGAGATCAATGCACGAATAGTGAAAGCCAGAGCGGCTTATGCCAATCTGGGCCATCTATGGCGCCTTCGTGATGTTAGTCTGGCGGTAAAAGGCCGGATCTACAACGCGTCGGTGAGAGCAGTTTTGCTCTATGCTTGTGAAACCTGGCCTCTCCGAGTTGAGGACGTTAGACGACTCTCTGTGTTCGATCATCGCTGTCTCCGAAGGATTGCTGACATTCAGTGGCAACACCATGTCAGTAATGCAGAGGTTCGGCATCGTGTGTTCGGGCACAGAGATGATAACTCAATTGGTGTCACCATCTTGAAACACCGACTTCGGTGGCTTGGACATGTTCTCCGAATGTCGTCCCAGAGAATTCCACGTCGTGCATTATTTGCCGACTCTGGGACTGGTTGGAAGAAGCGGAGAGGTGGTCAGTGCATGACATGGTGTCGTGGCATGAAAGAAAGCTGCAAAGGACTGGCTTGTGTTGGTCCTTCACGACTCCCTGGTTGGGGTCCGAGAGATGGTGCAACACAGTGGCTAGAGACGTTATCAGATATGGCTCAGAATAGAAGCCAGTGGCGATCCTGCTGTAACCTTCTTTTACTTTCTTCATAAAAAGTGGTTGTGTCTCATTTACGTGAAAGATTTCTTCTGATTGTACCTCTTCGTCATTACTCTCTTTTTCTTTTGCGTTCCTTAGTTTTTTTTTTTTCTTTCTACTTCTCTTCGAATTCCCATTGTTTTGTGTGGCGCATATATATTGGCGCTCTCTTGTACCAATATTTATGTGTTCAAATAAATAAATAAATAAATTTCATCATAAACTGATACCTGGCATCATACTGAAATGCTATTTATCCACTCTCCCTCGAAATGCAAAATGTTGCTTCAGGATTGGGTTACATCGACACCCGAACTAGTGATAGGGAGTGAAGTAGTTGAGTGTGTCGACCGCTTCACTTATCTTGGAAGTCTCATCAGCCCTTGTGGTCTGGTGTGTGACGAAATCTCAACACGGACACAGAAGGCTCGACTAACTTTTGCCAACTTGCGTCATTTATGGCGTAGGCGAGATATCCGTCTACCAACCAAAGGACATGTTTACTGCGCAGCAGTTCGTTCCGTCCTACTTTATGGCAGTGAAACATGGCCGGTAAGAGTAGAGGATATCCGTAAGTTACTAGTATTTGACCATATGTGTCTTCGAAATATTGCTCGTATATCCTGGGACTATCGAGTAAGTAACACAGTTGTCAGGAAACGGGTACTAGGTAAGGATGGCAAATCCATTGATGAAGTAGTGAAACTTCATCAGTTGAGATGGCTGGGACACGTGTTACTTATGCCCAACCACCGACTGTCCCGGCGTGCGATGTTCAGTGGTATAGGAGTAGGTTGGAAGAAAGCTAGAGGCGGCCAAACCAAAACATGGCACAAGTCCATGAAGTCACTGACAAGTGGACTGAGTCATGTTGGTAGGTGTAGACTGCCTGGTTGGGGTCCACGAGATGATAGCAGTCGATGGTTAGAGACCTTGAATGACAAGGCTCAAAATCGTTTGCAATGGCGCAGGTGCATCCACTCTTTGTGTTCTCCCAAATTCTAATCTTCTGAATTCTTCATGTCCCTTTTTTCCTCTTTCCAAATTTATTTCACTGGATTATACTCCTTGAATAACATCTTCAAACCCTAATGTTTCCGATTACTGCTTATACTCTTGCTACCTCTACCACTACGGGATTTGAATCGACCACTGCATCTATGTGCTAATGTGGTGTGGCAACTCGAACTGATGTACGTAAGTACGAAGTTCTACGTTGTTACTGACTGACTGACTTATCTATATGGATGAATAAATTTGCACCACATCCCAAGACTTGCAGCTTTTAATTTTATTGGTTCGAACATAGATTATGGTGTCTCCGTACTTTCTTCAAGTCTATTATACACTATCTGAACAACTCCTTGGTAGGTTCTCCACTGTACCTTCAGTCCCTATCATGGTTTGAATAGATTCAGGAAATTCGGTTTAAGGGTTTTTTAAGGGATAATCAGGCTTGTTTTCGATGTAATTCATCATGGATCCGCTTTTTAAGTTTGTATTGCAAAGAATAAAAGTCAATTTTAGTCATGATTTAATCGTCGGTTTCAAACTAAATACTACTTCTTGCTTTAATGACGTCGTCTGTGGATGCACCTTAAAGTGTTACCCCTTATAAATGATTCCCATTTTCGAAAGCTGGTCCTTGCGCAAGCTTTGCCTAATTTCATTACGTAACAGTCGTCTTTTGTGATCAAACTCACGGTCATCCGAAGTAAACTAATGGGCTTCAATAAGTTGTAAAGGGCCTGAAGAAAACCAGTGCTTATAAGTGATACGTCTCGCAAAGCCGAAAGCGACTTTACTCCCCATTTTCGTGGTGTCATGCAGTCGCAACCAATACTTGTTTATACGACTCTCCTGTGCCTAGACGCCCCACCTGAGCATTCAAGTATCCAGCCAGTACTACAATATCTGTTGAACGCACTTTCTATAGAAGAACAGTCAACTGGTGGTAAAACATGCTCGGTCGCATTCGGGCTGCAATCTGTCGCAGCATAGGCGATGACAAAAAGACATAGTTTCTCACACCGATTTCTTCTCACTTTGATGGAACTTTTCAATCTAACAGCATATAACTGACTGTTAATTGGGATCCAATCGATCAGTACTGCCTCAGCTCTAACGCTTAGTGCGACACGAACGCTAGCGAAACCAGATAAAGATACCGCAGGGCCCTCGAATAAACGCATGTGAAACAAGCTTTTCGAAGCGACAGATGGAGAAAGAATTTGTGGTGCTTCACTAGAGGCTTGAATACAGGTCTCGGGTCAACAACATATCGATATTGAGACTTTCTAAAGACACAGACAACCCTATCTGTTGTCCGATCTGCATTAGTAAGCGAACGTTGAAGGACATCAGTTTGAATGGTATATGTGGTTTTAGAAAGACTAGTTCAGTATTCGTATTCGGTGGTAGTATCCAGCCTTCGACCAGTTAGTGACTTGAGATCGTTTGGATAGGGCAGGGCTCCCACCATAGGTGAGTTGCTGTATAAGTAGAAAAATGAAATGCGTAAAATGAGAATAAAGGGGAATACATAAGTGACGTAGTATAAAAGAAATAAAAACGAATGTTATCATGTGATTGTGAATAAGATTTGTCTGAGCGAGCGTTGAAGCAAGAGAAATTTTTACGGTAGTGGTTACCATTGATTTGTACGAAGGCTGTGATTCTGTCTGGGTGCCCAAACCGAAGCAGGTTAATGTTATTAAACATTTTCGCTGTTTAGTCATATGACTAAGTTAATTTCGCGCATATATACGAGACTGTATCAAATCTGTTTGGTTCTCCTATGAAGTAGAATACCGCTCTAAGGATTTTCAGGCTACTTTGGAAAATCCCAGCTTTTTTATCAATTTTTCGAAAATATGATAATTTTCCTCTGGTCATTCTAAGAGCTGCTTACAATTGTCCCGAGTCTTTTGGCTCTTCATATCTGCCAATTTTCAGCGTCTAGGTAGCAAAATATCTGCAAGTTCTGCCAAGTTTTTACAAAGCTCTTCACACAGGATGCCAGATATCTTCAGCTATCCAGAATTCTCCATAGAAACCAATCCTTAGTCTGATTAGTCGACTTAGTATCATCTATATAGTTTACTTACATTTACATCGTGTAAAGGTACTTTATTTGCTTTATGTTTGTAATAGTAAAAGGAATAATAGGAACTTTCAAAGGCTGTGGAAAAGTCGCGATAGGTGGTGTCTACTGTACAAGATTGTAGAATGAATCATATCCCGATAAGGGGACGTGGTAGTTAATTCAAATTCTGATACTCCTGGTATGTTGTACCGAAATCATCAGTGACTAAATTTATTTAAGCTATGATGCAAACGTTCATAAATGATATCTAGCCAAAAGCTTCGTTGCGATTTTCATCGTGTACTTCATTGTAAATTTGTTTTCCAGAACCAGACTTGTGAGGAAGAGTCCAAAATTAATGGCTTGATTGATCGACAAAAATGCGAAGTGGCATCTTGCGTCAAACCTTGTGGGAAAAGGAAGAAAAAAAAGAAGGAAACTGACATTTATTCAGGTTTAAATGTCATAGAAGAGTTAGATGTAAACACTGGAGAAATTCGCGCAGTCCATTCCCTTGGCGATCCTGTTACAGCAGATCCTGAAACACTTCCAATTACCAAATCTGTTTGTTTTGAACCGAATTCAAAAAGGAATCGTGTTTATGGGCTTGTTCTAGTTCCCACCAGGGAATTAGCTATTCAAGTATGAAAGAGTTTTATTCTAAAGAAAGTTTCCTTTCTAGTCATTTTTGACGATTTGCAAACTTGACTTTGTTCACATGTAATATCCCCCTTATACTCATATCTGGATTGTTTTACAATTTTGTTTCCAATTTTCTATATATCTATTCTAATAATGCACTTCACATTGAAAAATATTCTCATAAGGTCGTTATTTATATAAACCAGATTTTGTATTAAGATGTTCATGTAGAGTTGCTTTTTATATCTAGAGTCACCAATCACTTTAACTTGCAGTTAAATTAGGTGTTAAATCAAGACTAATAAACCGTTATCTTTCGGTCAGTCATTGAACAACGTATGATCTGGTACAAATATGTAACAGTCCTAGTTGTAACCCTTCATATCAACACAGCAAGAAGAAACTAACAAAACAAAAAGCGAAACGTTCAGAAGATGTAGCTATGAATTAGTTCTGCATCTTTACTTGGCCAATTCAATAGTAACCAACATAGCACGAATTAACAATGGGTGAAGATGTGTGATACCTAATTACTCTATTTAATGAAGGCTAGTACGCGCATCAACCATCCTTATCTAACAAAACGAACCGAAAACCAGTATTAGTCACTTCTTCATTTCACTATACTCAAGAGCGCTATCTGAAAGACATTTACCATTAGTTGCTGGCAACTTGCAGACGTTCTTGACCTTCACAGTCCACGTTTTGTAAATCATACTGATGTAAACTTGCCCTCTTCCTCGATATTATATCTCGTCTGTAATAAAAGTGGTGCAAATAAGCAAAACTCGAGTTAATCCTTTGCATTCTTATCATGATCATCATCATCAACGGCTCGTTACAAATTCTTACTCGACCAATACTCTTCGATCAACAAGTCTTTAATACGTTAGCGTACACCTTTGACATGCTTTTCACTGATATATAGTGCCATAAAATCTCAATTGTCGGATCCACCTCTAACCTTTGGGCTAGAAAATACTACTGTCGGGCCGTGAGAGATATGTTTGTGCTTTAAAACCTGTAAAAGGGTAAATATGTGGTTTGCATATCCACAGTTAGGTTTGAAACCTGCCTATTTCTGGGATCACAGTTCTTGAGCTCCATTTGAACGTCAGATAATTATGAAAGCCAGTTTCTCACACTATATTAACCAAATTCATATGATATTCCCATTCGTTCTTATAAAATGGAATAGTTAGTAATCACAACCCACATAATACAGTTATCTTAACGTCCAAACCATAGATAGTGTTAAAGTCTAACTGGCGCTCCTAAACCAACATCACTAAAAATCGTTGTTCATCTCCTACAAAATCTTGGTGAGTGTTGCCCAACTGAGGGATTGTTGGAAACCAGTTGAAGTATTCCTCAACGTCTTCGTATCATCACAATTACCTCTTTTATCTTCATCCGCGATAGTTCTACTGACAACAGATTTTTCAATCTGTAATCTCTATCAAGTCTAAACATGTGTTTATTTTGGTCCTTTGCCACTATTTTACCCATAGCTCTTATTTCCTTTCCTGCTTTATGTTTAGACTTTGCTAGTACGTTTAAGTCAATGTTTTCATTAGTGGTCATTTTTTTCCTCGAGTAAATCTAGGTTACACAACATATTCGTGCTTTAATGCGATATGTCGATTGTATTCGTATTGAAAGTATCGTTGGTGGAATATCAGTTGATAAACAGCTTCGACTTCTTCGACGTTGTCCGGATATACTTGTTGCTACTCCTGGAAGACTATGGCATTTTATTCAACAAGTTAGTTCTTTTTATTCATTTGTGTCTTGTATAGAGATTGATTAGTAAAATTGAGCCAACTGTAGAAGTCTGGTTTGTAATGAGGACAAGATATCAGAATTGAATAAGAAAAAGAATTATTGGATAATTTATAAATTATTAAAAGAAAACCCTCATAGATTATCCCTTCATTTATTTCAGCTAGTTGGTTTGTTTTCCTCCAAGTGACTAGCTTTAATGAAATCATTTACTGTAATCATAATGGTAGAGGGGAAACAAGTATTTACAACTAAAATACTTAATTGTATTTTAATGTTTTACATACTCGACTTATAACCATTGGGTTGTGGTTTCAAGCTCTTCTTCATATTACCAAAGTTTAGACATTTTGATGATACTACCTCCAACTTACTGTATAAATCTTTGCTTGGTTTTCGAATGAACGTATTTCTTTCTATGACAAAATGAAGTACAAGTAAAAATATGAAATTAACATCTTCGATTTATGATAAAAAATAAATATTTGGTTGAATGTAGTCGCCGATATTGATTCCAAACCAGAGTGTCTGGTGTTTGGTAACAATAATATATGGGTTTAACGTCATTCAGTCCTCCAAGTACATATTTCTTATGACTTAAATGAAAACTTGTCATTTCGTTGAGTGTTGAGTTTCAGGTTAGTTCAAAAAACGAGTTCATGGTTTTTGCTTCAGCCAGTATCTTTCCCCTATAAAAGTGTTTTCTTTTACCGTGTTTAATGGATTTCGACACTTGGAGCTAATTGTTATCTGTTTTATAGAATGTGCAAAATAAGAATGTTTCTAACCCCTGTAAATATTCACTTCATATTCTAATCAAGTGTTGTGAACACAAAAACTAACCGATCATTTGTTTTCGCGAAGTTTGGATTGCGTTACGATAGCTTATTGACCAAGTCACTCACACTTCAGTCAATAGACTACATTTTCAAACTCCACTCTATATCTATTTGGGAGGCTCTAATTAGACCTTGCACAAATTATGTGACTCAAAGCCGAGTGCGTAAACTTGTTAAGTTGTTTCAAATTCGGTTCCCAAGTATTACCAGTTTCATTTGTTTAGAGCACTTGAAATAATGTGCATTTTCCTACATTTGTTATTAAGATCGTCTTCCAGACTGCTTTGGATAAAAAAATTACTGCTCGTTAAACCATCTTTATTTATTTATTTATTTAGTTGAACACATAAATATTGGTACAAGAGGGCACCAAATATATATGCGCCACATCATATTTGTGTGTGTGGGCTGTGATACTGTCCGGGTGCCCAAACCAAAGCAGGTGGTTTTCTTAGGGGGCCACACCCCGAGCCTTTGACCTAAAGGTCTGGTCTACAAGGCAATGGAGCATCGTGAGGAGATGCAGTCCCATGGTAGCCGGTGACCAACGATTGGTTCATAGGCCATTTGTTCCCGCAGAATACTGGAGCCCATGTGCACCATTGGTTTGGGATCCGGTTAAAGCGCCGGACATTCGCTTTTCGTCCTCTCATTTTCTTAAACAACACCCCCGCCACGAGAAGGCAGTGAGTAGGACTTCCGTGGCAGAGGCTGTATACGCGTGGCCATGTGAAAGTATTCGAGAGGGAGAGCGGACTCTCACAACTCTCGGCCATACCAGGGCATTTGGGGGCCGTTAAACCATCTCTTAAACACTTACAATTATTTCTTCATTGAATGACATAAACTCTAATGTAATGACTATGAATTGTATGGTTTTTCAATTTTTATATTTCGAAACCCCTAGTTTAACTTTAGTATCTATAAGAAATGTTTTGTTCATATATTTTTTTTATAAAGGGTGATCCTCATGTTCTGACATTACATAATGTTAATGTAGTTGTAGTTGATGAAGCTGATCGAATGATTGAAGCGAATCATTTTGATGATTTACGTTCAATTTTCAATTGGTTACATTCATCATCAAATTCTAATAATGAAGGCGAACAAGAAGATCAAGAAACTACAACAAAGATTCAAACACATTTGAAGAAAACATTAAATCTTAAGAGAAAGCATAAATCAGTTGAAATATCAGATAATTCTACGGATATGATGAAAGTACAACGACAAACATTAATTTTTTCAGCTACTCTTACATTTGTACATAGTGGTGCATTAAAACCAGGTACTGGATCTAAAAATCACAAACTTTTACCAAACAATAAAAATACTATGACTAAGAAAATAAAACTTGGTAAGGTTTATGCTTTTTTTTTGTTTAAATTAATAATTGTCATGAATATTATTATTTTTATTTTATTTGAATACATAAATACTGGTACTAGGGGGCAAGAGACACATACGCGCCACACAAATCTCATTTGATTTTTGTGAGGGCTGTGATACTACCTGGGTGCCCAAACTGAAGAAGGTAGTTTTCTTAGGTGGCCACACCCGGAGCCTTTGACCTAATGGTCTGATCCTCAAGGCGGTGGAGCAACGTATGGAGATGTAGTCCCATGGTAGCTGGTGACCAACAATTAGTTCATACGCCATTTGTTCCCTCAGGATCCTGGAGCCAGTCGGTGTGCACTATTGGTTCGCAATGAAGGTTATCCAACTCCCCTAGGTAGACTCTCTTTGTCCACCAACCTGGTTAATGCGGTTTACATTTGCTTTTCGTCTTGTCAATTTCGTGAAGAACACCTGTGGTGCGATAAGGCAATGAGAAGGACTTTCCTGGGAAAGGCTATATACGCGTGGCCATATGAGAGCATTTCGTGAGGGACAGCTGACTCTCCCCACTGTCGGTCGTACCAGGGCATTTGGGGGCTATTATTATTCAATACAAAGAGTTTATTGTATTCTTCTCCATCGTCTTTATCTGTTGTACATACTTCATTGATGAATAGGTTTTATAACACTATATTATAGAACAATCAAGGTGCTTTGAAATGGTAGTATCAACGGTAGTAGTATTGAATGTAATATGCGATCTATTCAACTCCTATATCTAATCACTATGTACTCTAATAGTTGCGACTGGGTCAAAACTGAAAACAGAGGATACAGTGTACACACGCTTGTTTATATTGTATTTAACTTAGGATTACGCTGTTAAATATGTACAAAACAATTGTTATTTTATACAAACATTATATAGACTTATCAAAGAAGTAGTACATTACCCTGCTAAAGGTTGTCTGATGACAAATATTGATCTAGCAAAAATTAATGGCAAACTGTCATCTAAAGTCACTATGTCAATTATTGTTCATCAAGTCTCTCTACTACTCACTTTGACTGCATCAAAACCAGCATGCATCGTTAGGTAAAATGGACATGGAGATTGGACAGACTGACCACATCAATTATCTTTAAATTCTGGTCAACCATTTTTTATTCGATCACTGATGAGATATCATGTCGATTTTCTGGCTTACAATATCATTCTTGTCACTATTTTTGTGCCATCGCATTTCTACCCTTTCTCTAATGCATATTCTATACAAAGTTTAATACTTTTGTCTTTTCATGGTTACTGGATAAAGTTGATCATTTGTTCTTCTATACTTTCAGCGGTACTACGTGAAATGTTCGGTTTGAAAAAATCTGCTAAAGTAATCGATTTATCATCAAACCATTCCACTAATCAATCAGCTTCAAATACCGGCTTAGTCTGTCAATCAACTTGCCCTGATAGCCTTTCTGAATGTCGGTTGTTATGTCCAGACCAGGCAAGCAAAGATATTCGACTGTTTTGGTTCATTGCATTTGGCCGTCATCTTGGATCTTCAGAGTATCCCAATCGACGGTGCTTAATTTTTCTAAATAGCAAATCTGGCGTACGTCGATTAGCTGGAGTATTACGTCAGTTGCTCAGTTCAGATGCTTTTTTGGTATCTGGATATCCATCACTACAGTATGTAAATGTCTTACATGCTGATATGATTCAGAAGCAAAGACTACGCGCACTTGAACGGTTCCAAGGTATTTTATGTATTGTTGTCGTGGTCTTGTATTTTTATTTGACATAACATTAGGAAATTAATTGCTGAATTTCGATATGCAATAGACATATGGACAAAAATCGATTAATTTGAGCTTGTGTTAGTAGTTCTTAACATTTAACACCTATTCATTCTGTCCAAATCAGTATTGAACACTTCCATCTCCTAATCAATGTGACTAAAACTTATCAATAGGAAAATACATATAAATATGTGAGAATTACTCAGTTTATCTTTTTTATCCTCCTAGAGGATCTCATTGCTTGTTCAAAATCAATTGTCATCTCTTTTGTCTTAGTTTTAATCCTTTAATTTCTGTGACTATTTGTTTGGGTGGTATATTCCAGTGTTGTATTTCACCATTATTGATATCATTGTAACTTGTCGTTACCAGAAGTATTCACTGTTTTACGAAATCGAACATTAAGTTAAAATAAACACAAATACTTGGTTGTCGTTATTGTTATTTTTGCTTCAACTTATGAATTTATGTACTATTGGGAGGAATCAGTTATTATAGTTGTGAACTTCATTGAGTCTAACTCATTTTCCATGTTTATGTATTCGGCTTTAAGCGACATTATGTTAGGATTGGTGATACTACTTGGCTATTTACAATGTAATAAATTCATTGTATTTTGAACCTTTAGCCCAACGGTTGGAAATGAAGTACTTTGATCACTAGGTTACTTGTACCGATAGATATCGTCAAATAATTTATTCACACTTAAAACTGTTTATTTTAATTGGTGTTGAACAGAACTACGATGAAACAAACCTTATGATAATCAAATATATAATATGACATCCATCGACTAGGTTCACTTCTATTTTTAACTATATAATCTCCATATTTAGAGTGCATATTAAAGGTAACTCATAGTCAGCTAAAAAAAACCCAGATGATCTCTATCTATGTGATACCATAATTTATGGTAAGTTGAACTGATCCATATTCGTACCAGGTTTCTATTTTACCTGTGAATGACTTAGATATACCTTTAATCTGTTCAGTTTCGGTTTTACACCAAATGGCCCCCAAATGCCTTGGTATGGCCGAGAGTTGGGTGGGCCTGCCCTCCCTCTCTAAATGCTCCCACACGGCCACGCGTATACAGCCTCTGCCAGGGAAGTCCTACTCATTGCCTTCTCGTGGCGGGGGTGTTGTTTACAAAAATGAGAGGACGAAAAGCGAATGTCCGGCGCTTTAATTGGATTCCAAAACAATGGTGCAAATGGGCTCCAGTATCCTGCAGGAACAAATAGCGTATGAACCTATTGTTGGTCACCGGCTACCATGGGACTGCATCTCCTCACGATGCTCCACTGCCTTGTGGGTTAGACCTTTAGGTCAAAGGCTCGGGGTGTGGCCCCCTAAGAAAACCACCTGGTTCGGTCCGGGCACCCGGGCAGTATCACAGCCCCCACACACCCACACACAAATACGGTGCGGCGCATACATATTTGGTGCCCTCTTGTACCAATATTTATGTATTCAAATAAAATAAAATAAAATTACACCAAATGTCACTATATCTCGTTATTCCATCTATATGTTTTCTTCATTTTTACATGTAATTTCAATTAATTATATTAAGTTATTCATCTAGTTTGGTTCTTTTTATGTAAGCAAATTAAACTAATTCGACAGTTTTTTTTCTCTTTGTATTAATTTTGTTTGTATGTATCTTAAATTCAGTTTTTCAATACCTTATGCTTTCATGTTTTAGCGGATCCAAATGGAATTTTACTCGCTAGTGATGTAGCTGCTCGTGGTTTAGATTTAGCATCAAGTGATAGTATAGTTGAAAAAAATGGAGTATCATGGGTTATACATTTTGACGTACCTCGTACAGCTGAATTATATATACATAGATCAGGGCGTACTGCCAGAGCTAATCGTCAAGGAACTAGTTTATTATTTATTTCACCAAATGAAATTATGTTTTGGCGTCGAATCGCTGTCAGTCTTCAAAGAACTAGTAAGTGATTATGCTGTAAATAGAATCATTTATTATGTTGACCATGCTTTTCAGATTTACTATTGATTATATTCACTGTATAAAAAAGTGGCTTAGTAGTTAAGGTGTATGAATTTCAGCTCGTGGTTTGAACTGCACTCTACATACTTGGGTTTAGGCAACGGGTTTGTATCGTTAGCCGTCACACTTAGTATGTGGCTAATATCCAAGTACCTGATGAATAAATTGATTTAAATCTAGGGAAAAAAACTGTACAATTGTTCGAAACTTGAAAATGTATAGTTATATTTCAATGATAGGTGAATTGTCTAGGAATAGGGATTTTAGTAATTTTCTAGACATATTTAGTGGTAAACAACCACGAAACACCTAAATCAAAGAAGTTAAATGGTCTTCATGATAAAAAAATATAAATAGTTTAAAGTTTCGTGTATCTGTTCATGTTCTGAAATCTTAGTTGCTCACATCCTTATTTGTAAGATAACACTATCCATCTTATTGAACCTCAGTCAGTCAGTCAGCTACAACGTAGGACCAGGCGCATATATTGTTGTAACGGGTGACTGCAGGTTAGATGCGCAGCGTTTTGTTGATCGATTCGGTGACACGGAAAACACGTAGTGAACGGCCTAGGGTCCTTCGGCTTATTTTGGGCTTCTGGAGGCTCCGTTGAAGTTCTCCGGAAGCCGACTCAACATATATACATCTATCCAAGTTGCCATACATCATTAGCACAACAAGATGAACACCGGATTCATAGAAGTAGTTAATTCAGTGGTGGTAATATATAAAAGAAAGATTGCATATAAAGACATAGTACAGGAAGAAAGAATTAGTTGGTAGAGAGAAAGATATGAAGCGATTTAAATCTCATAGTTTAAAGGAAGACACCTTTGTGGTCGATTCTGAGCCATGTCACCTAGAGTATCAACCATTGGTTACAATAGTCACGCGGACCCCAACCAACTAGTCTGCATCTACCAACATTGCTCAGACTAGAAGTTAGTAACTTTGTGGGCTGATGCCACGTTTTGGTTTGGCCACCCCTAACTTCCTTCCAACCATCCCTAACACAAGTTAGCATTGCGCCTTATTGAACCTAATGTAGTAATATGATTTGTTATGAGCAATAAATTGTGTTTGAAATAATACTAAATAGAAGAAATAATACTATCCCATTGTGAAATATATAATAAACAAACTAACATGTGATCATTGTGAAACTACATTTTAGGTAACGTTTAGGAGAATAGGTATGAATATTGACAGGTTGTGTGTGGTACGGCTAATCATGATTGATCGGTCGAAGCAGATCATCAACTGTAGTTGTTAGGACATGCATTACGTGTGCCTAATAACAGCCAACCTTGACGGGCGATGTTTGCTAGTGTAGAATTGGATTGAAAGCTAGTAGTGGCTAAATCGAGACATGGTATTAGTTCATAAAGTCATATTGGTAGATGCAGACTATGTGGTTATGGTCTACATAATAACGACAATCTATGTTCGGAGACATTGGGTAAGTTGGCTAAGAATCGTTTACAATATAGCACAGATGCATTCACTCTTTATCATCCTATCAATCTTGAATTTGGATTTCCCACCATATATACCTTTCTACTATGTCTTTTCGAACCATATTATCAATATCCAATCTTTCTCATTATCATTGAGACTAAATTATTTTGATCTCTTTCGTCATTCATGTTATTTTCATCCCTTCATTATAATGTTCTAAAGCAACTTATCCTAAGCTTTACGTTGATTATATATGTCTGTCCTATAAGGTAATAACAAGTAGAATTCGACGGGGAATTTGGAATTTTAATTTCCAACAATCTGTGGTTTATACCGATAATCTGATCATTATATGTAATCACTATCTGAAAACAATTCTCAATGTTATATTATTAAAGTATACACTAAATTATTTATTTATTTGGACACATAGATATTGGTACAAGTGGGCACCAGATACATATGCGCCACACAAATCTCATTTGATTTGTTTGAGGGCTATGATACTGACCGGGTGCCCAAACTGAAGCAGGTAGTTTTCTTAGGTGGCCGCACCCGAAGCCTTTGACCTAATGGTCTGATCCTCAAGGCGGTGGAGCAACGTAGGGAGATGTAGTCCCATGGTAGCTGGTGACCAACAATTAGTTCATACTCCATTTGTTCCCTCAGGATCCTGGAGCCAGCCGATGTGCACTGTTGGTTTGGAATGAAGGTTTTCCAACTCCTCTAGGTAGACTCTCTTTCTCCACGAACCTGGTTAATGCGGTTTACATTTGCTTTTCGTCCTGTCAATTTCGTGAAGACCACTCGTGGTGCGATAAGGCAGTGAGTAGGACTTCCCTGGGAGAGGCTATATACGCGTGGCCATATGAAAGGATTTGGAGAGGGAAAGCGGCCGTACAAGTGCATTTGAGAGCACTTAAGCGTCTAATACCTTAATAGAATTTTCCTATTCTATCTAATCTTGATAAGTATTATCCAGATTTTTTTTTGGTTTTAATTATGATACATAGTTATTCTTTTAAATTTTCCATATACAACTATTTCAGATCTGGAACTTGATGATTTTATTATTCAACCAACAACTATTCAATTGAATATCAGTGAACAAATTGTTAAATTAGCTAAACAAATTGATATACAAGAGCATAGAAATTCTCGACAACTAGCAAATGATAATTGGTTTACTAAAGCAGCAAAAGATGCCAACATTCTATTAGATGATGATGATAATAATAATAATAAAGTAGGTGATGATGAGGATAATAGTGGAAAGTAAGTTCAATTTTAATGGTTTACTTAGGAAAAAAATATTAGCATTACTTTTTAAACTACTTAAATTTGGATACCTCTTGATAAGATAAAACTCTACTGGATCAGAGTTAGAATCCCTTGTAGAAGCATCATTCATAATTGTTATAATGTCATAAATCTCAATACATAGTGCCCGCAGTGCCGAGTCACCTAGACTGGTGGCCACATTGCAACATGATCGATAGCATTCGATCTGCACTAATAAGGACTAGACAGGCATGAGATTGATCACCACCCAGTGATCAATCAATTGTGAATGTCATAAACTATCAGATTAACATAATATTCAAGTCGCCTAGTCTAATTACTGAATCAAAAATCTATTCAACACTAGAGATTTGAATATATATCCGTTGTTTTTATTATTATTGTCATCAACTCACTATCCAAGTGCTGATTCGTATTCTTGTCTTTGAGTCATACTTCATGTGTGAAATCTAATGACACTGTTCGATCTCAATTCCTTTTTATTTTGTTTATTATCTTTATAATAGAATCCTTTAAGGTGATTCTTATTCAACAATTGAATGATTCATGAGATCTCGACATAGAAAACTTATTGTTTATCTAAAATACACTATTCAAGAAGAAGACGTAAGCAATAAGAGATTTCCTAGGTGTCTGCTATACTATCAAAGTTGAATCATTTAGAAAGTATGTACTGCAAATTATGAAACATTAGGACTGGTAGGATCGTCCACTGATTTTTCAAGCTTCGATAGGAGAATCATAAAGGAAAGAACCGAGCGTTGAACTTCTAAAGTAGACGAGATATTTAAGTTGAACATCGGTTTACTCGGTGGTATATATGATATTCAGTAGATAAAAAGAAGTGAAAGGTGTTTTTAAGAGTAAGAAAATGAGATAAAACATTGAATAATAATAATAATAATAATAATAATAATAATAATAATAATAACAATGTTTGGGATTGACAATTTATTACAATTGAGGAATACAGGTTTCAAAATGAATGTATATTAAATAAATTTCAATTGAAGCTAGACCACCATGGAAAACCTAGAAGTACTGGACGGCCGTTTCGTCCTATTGTGGAACTCCTTAGCAGTGCGCATCCACGATCCCGCTCGCGGGATTCGAACATAAGACTTATCAATCTCGCGCGCGGGCGCTTAACCACTAGACCACTGAACCGGCCGGTATCCAACGGTGTTAATGTCTGACTTCAAATAATCCACGAAATTGAGCAACACATCCACCAATGTAATCAGTGAGTTACCATCTCACAACTGACCCGGTTGATATATTTAAATATATATATTACATGAACTACTGAATATTAACACGTAGTATGATGTATTATACAAAAGTAACGAGCAATAGAGAAGTGAATCGCATAGCAGACCTAATATTCTTTCCGTTTTCGTTGTGTTTTTTTATTTTCTGTACTTTTGCGAAATGTCGCAGTTTGAAACTGTGCATTGTTCCCTGTTACTAAATCACCTCGACATAACACACTCAAGTTTCGTTAAATTTAGAAGACTATACCGTATTAATTATTCAAAAGTAAATAACCTCACAATTGATTGATCACTGGGTGGTGATCAATGTCATGTGTGTCAGGTCCTTCTTAGTGCAGATCGAATCCTATCGGAAAAGTTGTAATGTGGCCACTAGTCTAGGTGACTCGACATTGCGTGCACTATGTTGAGATAAGATGGTAGTTGGAGGTAGTCAACAGGAAACCCTGGACCCAGGTTTCATGCTATTTGGCACTCTTTTCATTATGACTTTCAAGCGATAAAATTGCCAATCAGAATACCAACTTATATGACCTTGTTCTTGTGTGAAACCAGTCATACGTCAATCAGTACTAGTAGCCGTGCGTCACTCTGAATCCCTATTGGTCTTTCTTCACCTACCCTCGCCCGTTAAGTTCAAAACGTCAAACTCATCCTCTATGATATGAATCATATATTTCAGATATACTTGGTTTATATACAAGCAAATCAGACCTCATCATTCCATAGAATAGAAAATAACAATTATACATAATCAAGCCAAACAGTGATTGTGAAAGACTGTTACCAATAAATTGGGAATAACTTAAGAGTAGCATATCGTATAACAATAGCCAATAGATCAAATAGAAACTTAAAATCAAAGGAATATGAATATACATATAATATAGTTACTTAATAGTTATGTAATAGTAATATATATGTATAATAACAGTTCATAAATAGATCCTATCAGTTACCATTCATTTATCCTTCTTTCAAATATAACACTTTCTCACAAGTATATTTCCAAAGTTATAAATGTATTTCTTGTCGTTTTTCAGAAGGAACTCATCTAAGAAAAAACTTGACAGTACAAAATTACTGAAGTCAGAGTTACGTCAGGTATGTAAAAATTAATCTATTGCTAGTTTACATTTCTCCCTCAGATCAACATACTAAATGATCTCGTTAAATATTATTATTATTACACACTTGAATTATTAGTTACCAAGTTTCGGATTTGAGCCTCTGTTGTGACTTTAAACTTGGGTCGATTTTTACCCTGTGCTAATTGTTGTGTCCTTGACTGGAAAAATTAGAGAGCAGCGTATTTATCGATCGATTCAATGACACGTAAACACGTACGGACAGCCTAGAGTCTCGATTGGTCTCGCTTCCCTGTCTAGCCCAGTCAGTTGAGTCTAGAACACAAGTTGCAACCTCTGAGATATGAATCATTATATTTCAGACATACTCTATTTATATGCTAACCAAACATACCACATCGTATCATAAAAATGGAAAACAACATTTGTACAATATTTAACGGATGAAATAAATAATGGCCAATAGGAAATGTCCATTTAACGTCCAAGGACATCACTAGGCTTAACATGATAATGATTGGCACATTATTCTGCATCCATAACAGCCTCGTAACATTATTTTGATATAAGTAGTCAAATAGTATCATTACTAGCCTTCATGCACTAACAATATAGCTCATAGCTTAATACTTCGATAAGTGATTTCTATTTTCATACCAATAATTTTGGGTTGTTGTTAACTTAGGTTTCCTTGTTGTTAAAAATGTCACTAATCTATCCAAATTTTCCTCGACGTTGGGGGGGGGAGGTTCATTGGCCTCTTGACTTCCGAAAAATCTCAGCTTTCACTATAAGGCGTCTTAATTGTTCTGTATAAAGATCCGTGAATTATGAAGACAAAGTTTAAGTAGTTTAAATTGTTTATTCTGGTTAGCGTTCTCTTTTTAGCAAGGTTGTTTTCTACGAGATTGGGTTGCTAACCCCATACCCAGCCCTCTTCCTTTTTCCGGTGTTGAAACCGTCAGTAACCCTAGAAAGAGTTACAGGTGGAGTCTTTTTCTCGATGTATCAAAGTTCGACGTTTTGCTTCCAGTTGATCACTGTTTTTATATTCAGTCCTATATCTTGTTAACTTACAAGTTCTGATGTAGTTTTGTGTTTGAGAGAGCATACACAAAATCACGATTATACTGTTTTTTTACGAAATAATGTGTGACTGAAGTAGGTAATAACTAAATTTCAACTCGCCTTAGCATTGAAACTACTTGCGTCCTTTTCAACATAAAACCATATGATTCACCTCGGAATGGTAGGTTGATGTAGACATGTGTTTTGGATACCAGTAGCGTTATAGATCTCATTATATTTTAGCTTTTTGATCGATTTAATGAATGATCATTTTGTATCAATGTTTCTGTCAAACACTTTACGTCTTCAATAGTATCACTAGTGCAGATATGAATTAAATAAACCCTTTATTAACCCTTGTTTATACTGAACTTAATCAGTAACAATGAAAACTGAGTTATTTCTCTGTCCATGTAGGTTTTCTATAAATGGAATGTTTGATAGGATAATTGTCTTTTATGTTAATAAGTGTACTTAAGAAAGGGAGATGATTATTTATCTCCTCATTACATGAAAGATTAATACACTTTTGAGGTGTATTAATTTCGTTAACAAGCAATTCATATCCTCACGTTTGTCATTTCTAACTTTGATATCATCCACATATCGTTTATAAAGACACATCTTTAAATTCAGTCTTTAACCAAATTGTCAACATATACCATAAATATTATCAACCAGTAATAATCTTAAAGGACTAACTATAGCCACATTGTCAGTATGTCTAACATATTCACCATTAAGAGTTAATTTTTATTTATTTATTTGAGCACATAGGGGGGGGGGGCACCGAATACATATGCGCCACACAAGTCACTTGATTTGTGTATGGGCTATGATACTTCCCGGGTGTCGAGATCGAGGCAGGTGGTTTCCCTAGGGAGCCACAACCGGAGCCTTCGACCTAGTGGTCTGATTTTCAAGACAGTGGAGCAACGTAGGGAGATGCAGTCCCATGGTAGCCGGTGACCAACAATTAGTTCATACGTCATTTGTTCCCTCAGGATACTGGAGCTAGCACATGTACAGTATTAGTTTGGAATCTGGGTTTTCCAACTCTCCTAGGTAGACTCTCCGTGTCCACCAACCCGGATAACGCGCCGGACATTCACTTTTCGGCCCCCAAGTGCCTTGATACGGCCGAGGGTGGGGAGAGTCAGCTCTCCTTCTGGAAATGCTTCACATGGCCACGCGTCAGGGATGTCCTACTCACTGCCTTCTCGAGGTGTGGGTGTTGTCTACGAAATTGATACTTTATTACATTTATGTGAGAGAATACTATGAAGGATTATTTTGTAATTCTTTAGAAACGCTCTGGTTGAATATACAAAAAGTAATAAAGTAACAATATCTGGCAATTTTAACTTTGATTGTCATTGAATGTAGGATTAAGCGTACTTAAAATTGATCATAGATAGTATTATTTCCTTGATTTGTCTACCTATTAAGATACGTGAAACTTTCTACCTCTTCCAGAGTTTCTCCATCAACTGTGTTTGTATTCTTGTTCCCTGTGTTGTATTCAATGATCTTACCTTTTCCCTTGTGTATGTTAAGGCCTACTGATGCAGTAACTGTTGCTACATTGTTTGTTTTGACCTACATTTGTTGATGTGTATGGGATAGAAGACCTACATAATCTGTAAAGTCTGAATCGTCTAGTTGCATCCAATCTGTCCATTTTATTCCATGCTTCCCCTCAGATGTGGGGGTCTTCATAATCCAGTCAACCACCAGAAGAGGTAGCACTGTCTGAATGCGGTCCTTACTTGGAATGCGTCTGTCAGCTGTCCTCCATTCATCACTTTGCGGTGTAATCCGTTGCATAAGTTCTGGTTTATGTTAACGATTTTCTCAGGTATTCCAATGTCGAATAAGTTTCCTTAATGTTCTATTCACACTATCGAATTCTTTCTCATAGTCAATGAAGTTGATGTATAGTGACTAGTTCCATTCAGTTGATTGTTCAACGATGATCCGTTGTGTCGCAATTTGTTCTATGCACGACCGATCCTTACGGAATCCAGCCTGTTGATCTCGTAGTTGGGCGTCTACGTGGTCTTTCATTCGGTTTAGCAACACTCTCTTGAAAACTTTTACTGGTACTGACAGTAGTGTCATTCCTTTGTAGTTTTCACACTTGTTCAAATTTTCTTTCTTTGGTATATTGATGAGGTATCCTTCTTTCCAATCCATCAGCATTTATTCTTCTTCCGGAATCTTCCTGAATAGAGTGTGGAGCATGTTTGCAGCCGGTAGCTTGTGTAATAGGGTGAAGTTTAATTCAATTTTTGTATTGGTTACTTGAATCTTCCCATTGATGTTTAGAACTGCAATTGATTAGTCTCCTATTGTCATATGTACTTCCTATGCTTTCACAAATTCATTTTACAATCATTTGATGGTATCATTAATCGTTCACTTAATACTATCAGTCAGTCAGTCAGTCAGCTACAACGTAGGTCCAGGCACATATATCCATCGTTCCAAGTTGTCATACCTCACTTAGTACTATACTTTGATTTTATAAGTAAATTATCTATTTTATTTGCCTATGATCTTACATTAATTGTATGTTCATAATGTTCACTTTTCAATTTAGTTAATCAATGTTTCACGTGGAAAATTACTGAAATTGACTAGCGGACAAATGAAATGTTATCAACAACCTATACAAACACTTTCAAAGACCAAATTACTTAAACAGTTTGGTACAATATGAGCACATGTACTATTCTCTTCAATTTCTCTGTAAATATAAATTAATGGATCTTTGTAAATCTCATTTAAACAATAAATATATATACCTCCTTGGTATTTCTTGTCTTTGACGTACCTATACAATTAACTCATACAAACAATATGCTATTGAACACAAGCGGAATAATGTGGAGAAAACGTTGAATTTCATTCATCGGTAACCTTATACCAACAGATTTTAGTAACGAAATAGGAAGTAATACCTACGTGCTCAGTTTATAAACACGGGATGAAACACATGCCAATCAATAGTCAATTTATTTCAGACACTCATAGATGCAGATCGACACACATCAACAGGAACAAGTATAGGTGATAGGAGTGAGTGATTAATGAGTGGATTCTAGTTAATCTGTATTGTAAGTGTTATCAGATGAGGTGATGGTTGGGTTGATTGTGTAAGCTTAGTTAGTGTGTATGATGAGATGATGATGGCGATTATTTGTTGATTGAAGAGTGTGTATGTGTTATTATTAATAATGAGATAGTTGATATAAGAGTGGATGATTTGATTGACCGTTAGTAAGTTAGTTAATCAGTAGTAGTAGTAGTAGTTGGTTGGCAAATTTAGCGCATGCATGGTCACAGTATGTTATCTATATTGTTTGATAATACTCCGTGCAAGGACGGAGTTGGAAAAAATGAGTTAAGACTCATTGTATTGTGCCTCCCCACGGAAATCTTTAGTAAAAGGCGAAAGATTTATCCGCAAATGAGGAGACACCAGAGTTATGAAAATCACACGACTAGTGCTATATATACCACTAATACTACATTACCATACATACACATTATACTTTGCACACAACTTCTTGTATCATTCAAATACCATAAACATCTGACACTGATACCAAACAATAAACACCACCAGCTACATTTCGTACAATATTCTCATCAAACATTTGAACTATTCACACGGTAAACACAATTTCAGCCATTCCATACGTTCACGACATACACACTGTCGCTGATGTACTTACTGTATTTCAGTAGGATATAGAGTTACTCATCAAAATTTACCCACACCGTTTCTATCCGACCATTTACACCCGATTCATATGCCAATCAATAGTCAATTTATTTCAGACACTCATAGATGCAGATCGACACACATCAACAGGAACAAGTATAGGTGATAGGAGTGAGTGATTAATGAGTGGATTCTAGTTAATCTGTATTGTAAGTGTTATCAGATGAGGTGATGGTTGGGTTGATTGTGTAAGCTTAGTTAGTGTGTATGATGAGATGATGATGGCGATTATTTGTTGATTGAAGAGTGTGTATGTGTTATTATTAATAATGAGATGGTTGATATAAGAGTGGATGATTTGATTGACCGTTAGTAAGTTAGTTAATCAGTAGTAGTAGTAGTAGTTGGTTGGCAAATTTAGCGCATGCATGGTCACAGTATGTTATCTATATTGTTTGATAATACTCCGTGCAAGGACGGAGTTGGAAAAAATGAGTTAAGACTCATTGTATTGTGCCTCCCCACGGAAATCTTTAGTAAAAGGCGAAAGATTTATCCGCAAATGAGGAGACACCAGAGTTATGAAAATCACACGACTAGTGCTATATATACCACTAATACTACATTACCATACATACACATTATACTTTGCACACAACTTCTTGTATCATTCAAATACCATAAACATCTGACACTGATACCAAACAATAAACACCACCAGCTACATTTCGTACAATATTCTCATCAAACATTTGAACTATTCACACGGTAAACACAATTTCAGCCATTCCATACGTTCACGACATACACACTGTCGCTGATGTACTTACTGTATTTCAGTAGGATATAGAGTTACTCATCAAAATTTACCCACACCGTTTCTATCCGACCATTTACACCCGATTCATATGCCAATCAATAGTCAATTTATTTCAGACACTCATAGATGCAGATCGACACACATCAACAGGAACAAGTATAGGTGATAGGAGTGAGTGATTAATGAGTGGATTCTAGTTAATCTGTATTGTAAGTGTTATCAGATGAGGTGATGGTTGGGTTGATTGTGTAAGCTTAGTTAGTGTGTATGATGAGATGATGATGGCGATTATTTGTTGATTGAAGAGTGTGTATGTGTTATTATTAATAATGAGATAGTTGATATAAGAGTGGATGATTTGATTGACCGTTAGTAAGTTAGTTAATCAGTAGTAGTAGTAGTAGTTGGTTGGCAAATTTAGCGCATGCATGGTCACAGTATGTTATCTATATTGTTTGATAATACTCCGTGCAAGGACGGAGTTGGAAAAAATGAGTTAAGACTCATTGTATTGTGCCTCCCCACGGAAATCTTTAGTAAAAGGCGAAAGATTTATCCGCAAATGAGGAGACACCAGAGTTATGAAAATCACACGACTAGTGCTATATATACCACTAATACTACATTACCATACATACACATTATACTTTGCACACAACTTCTTGTATCATTCAAATACCATAAACATCTGACACTGATACCAAACAATAAACACCACCAGCTACATTTCGTACAATATTCTCATCAAACATTTGAACTATTCACACGGTAAACACAATTTCAGCCATTCCATACGTTCACGACATACACACTGTCGCTGATGTACTTACTGTATTTCAGTAGGATATAGAGTTACTCATCAAAATTTACCCACACCGTTTCTATCCGACCATTTACACCCGATTCATATGCCAATCAATAGTCAATTTATTTCAGACACTCATAGATGCAGATCGACACACATCAACAGGAACAAGTATAGGTGATAGGAGTGAGTGATTAATGAGTGGATTCTAGTTAATCTGTATTGTAAGTGTTATCAGATGAGGTGATGGTTGGGTTGATTGTGTAAGCTTAGTTAGTGTGTATGATGAGATGATGATGGCGATTATTTGTTGATTGAAGAGTGTGTATGTGTTATTATTAATAATGAGATAGTTGATATAAGAGTGGATGATTTGATTGACCGTTAGTAAGTTAGTTAATCAGTAGTAGTAGTAGTAGTTGGTTGGCAAATTTAGCGCATGCATGGTCACAGTATGTTATCTATATTGTTTGATAATACTCCGTGCAAGGACGGAGTTGGAAAAAATGAGTTAAGACTCATTGTATTGTGCCTCCCCACGGAAATCTTTAGTAAAAGGCGAAAGATTTATCCGCAAATGAGGAGACACCAGAGTTATGAAAATCACACGACTAGTGCTATATATACCACTAATACTACATTACCATACATACACATTATACTTTGCACACAACTTCTTGTATCATTCAAATACCATAAACATCTGACACTGATACCAAACAATAAACACCACCAGCTACATTTCGTACAATATTCTCATCAAACATTTGAACTATTCACACGGTAAACACAATTTCAGCCATTCCATACGTTCACGACATACACACTGTCGCTGATGTACTTACTGTATTTCAGTAGGATATAGAGTTACTCATCAAAATTTACCCACACCGTTTCTATCCGACCATTTACACCCGATTCATATGCCAATCAATAGTCAATTTATTTCAGACACTCATAGATGCAGATCGACACACATCAACAGGAACAAGTATAGGTGATAGGAGTGAGTGATTAATGAGTGGATTCTAGTTAATCTGTATTGTAAGTGTTATCAGATGAGGTGATGGTTGGGTTGATTGTGTAAGCTTAGTTAGTGTGTATGATGAGATGATGATGGCGATTATTTGTTGATTGAAGAGTGTGTATGTGTTATTATTAATAATGAGATAGTTGATATAAGAGTGGATGATTTGATTGACCGTTAGTAAGTTAGTTAATCAGTAGTAGTAGTAGTAGTTGGTTGGCAAATTTAGCGCATGCATGGTCACAGTATGTTATCTATATTGTTTGATAATACTCCGTGCAAGGACGGAGTTGGAAAAAATGAGTTAAGACTCATTGTATTGTGCCTCCCCACGGAAATCTTTAGTAAAAGGCGAAAGATTTATCCGCAAATGAGGAGACACCAGAGTTATGAAAATCACACGACTAGTGCTATATATACCACTAATACTACATTACCATACATACACATTATACTTTGCACACAACTTCTTGTATCATTCAAATACCATAAACATCTGACACTGATACCAAACAATAAACACCACCAGCTACATTTCGTACAATATTCTCATCAAACATTTGAACTATTCACACGGTAAACACAATTTCAGCCATTCCATACGTTCACGACATACACACTGTCGCTGATGTACTTACTGTATTTCAGTAGGATATAGAGTTACTCATCAAAATTTACCCACACCGTTTCTATCCGACCATTTACACCCGATTCATATGCCAATCAATAGTCAATTTATTTCAGACACTCATAGATGCAGATCGACACACATCAACAGGAACAAGTATAGGTGATAGGAGTGAGTGATTAATGAGTGGATTCTAGTTAATCTGTATTGTAAGTGTTATCAGATGAGGTGATGGTTGGGTTGATTGTGTAAGCTTAGTTAGTGTGTATGATGAGATGATGATGGCGATTATTTGTTGATTGAAGAGTGTGTATGTGTTATTATTAATAATGAGATAGTTGATATAAGAGTGGATGATTTGATTGACCGTTAGTAAGTTAGTTAATCAGTAGTAGTAGTAGTAGTTGGTTGGCAAATTTAGCGCATGCATGGTCACAGTATGTTATCTATATTGTTTGATAATACTCCGTGCAAGGACGGAGTTGGAAAAAATGAGTTAAGACTCATTGTATTGTGCCTCCCCACGGAAATCTTTAGTAAAAGGCGAAAGATTTATCCGCAAATGAGGAGACACCAGAGTTATGAAAATCACACGACTAGTGCTATATATACCACTAATACTACATTACCATACATACACATTATACTTTGCACACAACTTCTTGTATCATTCAAATACCATAAACATCTGACACTGATACCAAACAATAAACACCACCAGCTACATTTCGTACAATATTCTCATCAAACATTTGAACTATTCACACGGTAAACACAATTTCAGCCATTCCATACGTTCACGACATACACACTGTCGCTGATGTACTTACTGTATTTCAGTAGGATATAGAGTTACTCATCAAAATTTACCCACACCGTTTCTATCCGACCATTTACACCCGATTCATATGCCAATCAATAGTCAATTTATTTCAGACACTCATAGATGCAGATCGACACACATCAACAGGAACAAGTATAGGTGATAGGAGTGAGTGATTAATGAGTGGATTCTAGTTAATCTGTATTGTAAGTGTTATCAGATGAGGTGATGGTTGGGTTGATTGTGTAAGCTTAGTTAGTGTGTATGATGAGATGATGATGGCGATTATTTGTTGATTGAAGAGTGTGTATGTGTTATTATTAATAATGAGATAGTTGATATAAGAGTGGATGATTTGATTGACCGTTAGTAAGTTAGTTAATCAGTAGTAGTAGTAGTAGTTGGTTGGCAAATTTAGCGCATGCATGGTCACAGTATGTTATCTATATTGTTTGATAATACTCCGTGCAAGGACGGAGTTGGAAAAAATGAGTTAAGACTCATTGTATTGTGCCTCCCCACGGAAATCTTTAGTAAAAGGCGAAAGATTTATCCGCAAATGAGGAGACACCAGAGTTATGAAAATCACACGACTAGTGCTATATATACCACTAATACTACATTACCATACATACACATTATACTTTGCACACAACTTCTTGTATCATTCAAATACCATAAACATCTGACACTGATACCAAACAATAAACACCACCAGCTACATTTCGTACAATATTCTCATCAAACATTTGAACTATTCACACGGTAAACACAATTTCAGCCATTCCATACGTTCACGACATACACACTGTCGCTGATGTACTTACTGTATTTCAGTAGGATATAGAGTTACTCATCAAAATTTACCCACACCGTTTCTATCCGACCATTTACACCCGATTCATATGCCAATCAATAGTCAATTTATTTCAGACACTCATAGATGCAGATCGACACACATCAACAGGAACAAGTATAGGTGATAGGAGTGAGTGATTAATGAGTGGATTCTAGTTAATCTGTATTGTAAGTGTTATCAGATGAGGTGATGGTTGGGTTGATTGTGTAAGCTTAGTTAGTGTGTATGATGAGATGATGATGGCGATTATTTGTTGATTGAAGAGTGTGTATGTGTTATTATTAATAATGAGATAGTTGATATAAGAGTGGATGATTTGATTGACCGTTAGTAAGTTAGTTAATCAGTAGTAGTAGTAGTAGTTGGTTGGCAAATTTAGCGCATGCATGGTCACAGTATGTTATCTATATTGTTTGATAATACTCCGTGCAAGGACGGAGTTGGAAAAAATGAGTTAAGACTCATTGTATTGTGCCTCCCCACGGAAATCTTTAGTAAAAGGCGAAAGATTTATCCGCAAATGAGGAGACACCAGAGTTATGAAAATCACACGACTAGTGCTATATATACCACTAATACTACATTACCATACATACACATTATACTTTGCACACAACTTCTTGTATCATTCAAATACCATAAACATCTGACACTGATACCAAACAATAAACACCACCAGCTACATTTCGTACAATATTCTCATCAAACATTTGAACTATTCACACGGTAAACACAATTTCAGCCATTCCATACGTTCACGACATACACACTGTCGCTGATGTACTTACTGTATTTCAGTAGGATATAGAGTTACTCATCAAAATTTACCCACACCGTTTCTATCCGACCATTTACACCCGATTCATATGCCAATCAATAGTCAATTTATTTCAGACACTCATAGATGCAGATCGACACACATCAACAGGAACAAGTATAGGTGATAGGAGTGAGTGATTAATGAGTGGATTCTAGTTAATCTGTATTGTAAGTGTTATCAGATGAGGTGATGGTTGGGTTGATTGTGTAAGCTTAGTTAGTGTGTATGATGAGATGATGATGGCGATTATTTGTTGATTGAAGAGTGTGTATGTGTTATTATTAATAATGAGATAGTTGATATAAGAGTGGATGATTTGATTGACCGTTAGTAAGTTAGTTAATCAGTAGTAGTAGTAGTAGTTGGTTGGCAAATTTAGCGCATGCATGGTCACAGTATGTTATCTATATTGTTTGATAATACTCCGTGCAAGGACGGAGTTGGAAAAAATGAGTTAAGACTCATTGTATTGTGCCTCCCCACGGAAATCTTTAGTAAAAGGCGAAAGATTTATCCGCAAATGAGGAGACACCAGAGTTATGAAAATCACACGACTAGTGCTATATATACCACTAATACTACATTACCATACATACACATTATACTTTGCACACAACTTCTTGTATCATTCAAATACCATAAACATCTGACACTGATACCAAACAATAAACACCACCAGCTACATTTCGTACAATATTCTCATCAAACATTTGAACTATTCACACGGTAAACACAATTTCAGCCATTCCATACGTTCACGACATACACACTGTCGCTGATGTACTTACTGTATTTCAGTAGGATATAGAGTTACTCATCAAAATTTACCCACACCGTTTCTATCCGACCATTTACACCCGATTCATATGCCAATCAATAGTCAATTTATTTCAGACACTCATAGATGCAGATCGACACACATCAACAGGAACAAGTGATTGAGCATATTTATATGGAAATTGGGTGAAATACCTGCGTCCTCAGTACATACTGATCGGATTATTGATGATTGTACACTGGAATTTAATTCATCTGCTTACTATCGACTCATTATCATCAACTATGTTTTCAAACTGTGAAATTTCTAAAATTCTCCACAAAACCCATTCTGATAATAATAATAATCAACTGCTCACTAGTGACTGTCTTCAGGAAAAACTCCTGAAGTTCTTGTGAGAAGCCGTTACCAGTGGAGTTCAACCGGTCTGTTGTGAGATAACAACTCACTGAAGACAATGGTGTACGGTGGCGCAACTTCGTGGATTGGTTGAAGTTAGACATTAACACCGTTGGATGCCGGCTCAGTGGTCTAGTGGTTAAGTGCTCGCGCGCGAAGCCAGTAGGTCCTGGGTTCGAGCCCGCGTGGTGCGGGATCGTGGATGCGCACTGCTGAGGAGTCCCATACCAGGACGAAACGGCCGTCCAGTGCTTCCAGGTTTTCAATGGTGGTCTAGCTTCAACTGACTCATGATTTCAAACTGTATATTTTATAACTTTATTTACCTACTTTTTCTCTATATATTTATCTGTTATTTTTATCGTTAATCCTATTCATGTAGGTGTGATTACTCTATGAACTCTCTAGAGAACCTTATTTATACGTGTTTTTTTGTTGTTGCTACTTTCAATTAATTTATGAAAGCGTATTAATGTGTATAGCAATTTGTTACACTCACTTGTTGCTTCCCTATCAACTCATTTGGCTTTCATGTTTTGTTTTTTCATAAAAAAATACAAAATTTTTTTAAATTTTTTTTTCATTGTTTCAAATCGGTTTTTTTTCATTTTTCCATTTGGCTTCATAAATTACTGTAGATTAATCCATAAACATTATTGAGTAGTAACAAATAACTAATTCATTGCTTGTTTGTTTGTTTGTTTTCTGTTTTGTTTTCCCCCTCTCCCCCCAATTAATTGATAAATTAACTTAACACCTATAAATGAATAAATGAACGTTCTTACTAACTTTTTTCGGTTGGGGGGCGGGCGGGGTTTTTAAAATGATTTTCGATAAATTTCCAGATAAAATATATGTTTTTTTTAAAAAATGTATATTGTCTATTAAGTAGGTTCTTTTTGACGGTGTTTTATTCTCTGATTTGGATGGTTTGGACGTCGAGTATTCAAGGTTCTTCTGAATGATGTCATATCAGCATAAACTTCAAGTAGAAGCGAACTGTTCGAATTTCTTCACCTATGGTTCATAACTTGTCCTGTAGACCTCGATGGTGGTTGATTGTTGTTGACCAATGAGAGATACAACGAAAACGTAGAAATGAACAATTACTGTTTTTAGGTCAACAAGAACCAATCAAGATTGAGGTCATTAAGACAAGCTGTGAGTCACATGTGAAGAAATTCGAACACTTCGCTTCTACTTGAAGTTTGTGTTGATATGATGTCATTCAGAAGAACGATTAAAACTCTACGTCCAAACTATCAAAATAATTCACCTGAGCTACAAATCCTCTTCACCATCTCAAGTAGGTTCTTTCTTTTCCGTTTTCGGTTAATGTTGTTTTATCTACTATATTGATCGAACAATTGATTAGTCGATCTAAGTTAAACCATTGGACAATGATCTAGCTTAGTTGGATTCATGAATTCAATGATTATAATCACAAGATGACTAGATATCAAAATATGTAAAATAGAACAACAATGCAGAAGTAAAGTATTCGTATGAAAACTTGAAGTGGGACTTATGGTTTGCACACTTAAAAATATATCTCTGTTGAAGGACAATACACTTCTCTGGTACAATCTAATTTCAATGTGTATCTGGATAACACCAATCTGTGGTGTAAATTATAAATTGAAATATCACGACATTTAAAAGATCAGATAAAATGTCATTGTCATTTAATATCATATCATTTTTACTATAGAGATTTAGAAATATTATAAAATGTTATCGTTGAGATCATCAGTCAATTGAAGCTAGACCACAATGGAAAATCTGGAAGTACTGGACGATCGTTACGTCATAGTATCGGACTCCTCAGCAGTGGGCACCCACGATCCCGCCTCGTGAGGTTCGAACCCAAAACCTATCAGTCTCGTGCGCGAGCGCTTAACCTATAGACCACTGAGTCAACCGGTATCCAAGGATGTTAATGTCTAACTTCTGTGAAATTAAGCCACCGTTCACCATTGTCTTCAATGAGTTACTATCTCACAACAGATCCAGTTGAACTCGACTGGTCAGTGTTTTTCACTAGAACTCCAGGAAATACCTCTTGAAACCAGTCACTAGTGAGCATATATTGATTAATATCAGTAGGAGTTTTTTGTCAATTATGAGAAATAATTATTACAAAAATAAAATCAATCAAAATTAATCAATTGAATGAAACTACATGATTATCAGTGTAGAGTTGTGGAGATTGTTAAGTTTTAATTAAGATCATGGATACACACTGTTAAAGAGTCCCATACAATGATGAAACGGTCCGTTCAGTACTTCCACGTTTTCAATAATGGTCTATCATTGATCGGTTCATGATCTCAATTAAAACTATATAACTATATAATTATA